>LR738713.1:229372797-229399977 GCA_902687465.1 Secale cereale | reverse complement strand
CCCCCGCCCCCGCTACAGGGCGCGCCCCTGCCTCGTGGGCCCCATGTTTGGCCGCCAATGCCCTCCTTCCTCCTATATATACCTACATACCCCGAAACCATCAGAACAATAGATAAAACCATAGGTCCACTGCCGCAACCTTCTCTTCCCGTGAGATCCCATCTTGGGGCCTGTTCTGGAGCTCCGTCGGAGGAGGGATCTACCACAGAGTGCTTCTACATCATCATCATCGCCCCACCATGAGTTGTGAGTAGTTTACCACAGACCTTCGGGTCCATAGCTAGTATCTAGATGGCTTCTTCTCTCTCTTTGGATCTCAATACCAAGTTCTCCTCGGTCTTTGAGGAGATCTATTCGATGTACTCTCTTTTTGCGGTGTGTTTGTCGAGATCAGATGAATTGTGGGTTTATGATCAAGATTATCTATCAGAAATATTTGGTTCTTTTCTGAACTCTTTATGTATGATTATAATATCCTTTCTAGTCTCTTCGGATTATTGGTTTCGTTTGGCCTACTAGATCAATAGTTCTTGCAATGGGAGAAGCGCTTTGCTTTGGGTTCAATCTTGCGGTGTCCTTTTCCAGTGACAGTAGGGGCAGCAGGGCACGTATTGTATTGTTGCCATCGAGGATAAAAAGATGGGGTTTATATCATGTTATTTTAGTTTATCCCACTACATCATGTCATCTTCCTTAAGGTGTTACTCTGTTCTTATGAACTTAATACTCTAGATGCATGCTGGATAGCGGTCGATGTGTGGAGTAATAGTAGTAGATGCAGAATCATTTTAGTCTACTTGTTTCGGACGTGATGCCTATATATAATGATCATGTCTAGATAGTCTCATAAGTATTCGCTTTTCTATCAATTGCTCGACAGTAATTTGTTCACCAACCTTAGAATTATGCTATCATGAGAGAAGCCACTAGAGAAACCTATGGCCCCCGAGTATATTCTCCACATATCAATCTACAATCCATTTTACTTTTGCGCTTTTACTTTTTGTTCTTATATCCAAAGATACCAAAAATATCAAACTATCCTATCTATCAGATCTCACTTTCGTAAGTGACTGTAAAGGGATTGACAACCCCTTATCGCGTTGGCTGCGAAGTTCTTATTTGTTTGTGCAGGTGCGAGGGACTTGCGCATGGTTTCCTACTGGATTGATACCTTGGTTCTCAAAAATTGAGGTAAATACTTACGCTACTGTGCTGCATCACCCCTTCCTCTTCGAGGGAATACAACGCAAGCTCGAGAAGTAGCACATAACACCATATATATCTGAAGTAATTAATACACATATATATTGGTAATGGGTGGAATGCTTGGCCTTCTGCTTGGTGTTTTGTTCCACTCATGCCACCTTAGGACCCGATAAACTGGTGTTATGTTCCTTGATTTTGCGTTCCTAACATGGTTGGGGTTTATGGGCCCCCCTTGATAATTCGCATTGCTTAAAGCTTTTCCAGCAAGGCCCAACTTTGGTACTACATTTTCCTAACAACTAAAACTTGCATAGGGAGTAATTAACCCGAGTTCTTAATTAACAACCCGGGCCAGTGCTCCTCATGAGTGTTGGTCCAAACTGGGCAGACTGCGGGGACGCCTTGGGGAAACCCGAGGTATTTGGTATACACCTGTAGGATGTCCTATCCGGTCGGGACCTGAGATGAGATACACGTGGCTACTATCAAGGTTTCGGCACGCCGGGAGGTCTTGCTTGATTAGTTTTACCTTTGTCGAAATATCTTGAGCACGGGATTCCGAGAATACTCGGGTCTTCACAATATGGAGTTGCAACTCCGCAGATCGTGAGCTTGTGATGGGCTAAGTTGGGGCACCCCTACAGGGTTATGAACTTTCGAAAGCCGTGCCCGCGGTTATGTGGCAGATGGGAATTTGTTAATATCCAGTTGTAGATAACTTGACACCATATCCTTAAGAATACACTACCTATGTGAGTAACCTTGACAGTCTCTTTTTGAAGGGGTTTTCGGAAAGTGAACACGATGGGGTTATGCATGAACGTGAGTAGCTAGGATCACTTATTGATCATCTTTGGCGACCGTTGGCACATATCCTCATCTCGCTCTGAGTTCGTAAGCTAGTTGCTTAGTGCTTACTGCAGCCACTTTATTACCTCTCCGCACCTAAAAGGCTTTGTTAGTTTTGATACCCGGGAATGGGATTGCTGAGTCCTTGTGACTCATAGATTACAACACACACCAGATGCAGGTACAACTGAGTATGACGCAGAAGATGGACAAGAACTTCACTGGGAGTTCGACGAAGAGCGTGGTCGTATGTATGTGACGTATCCCGACGATCAGTAGTGGTTCCTACTAGGGGCGATCATGACTTGTGGTTGTGGTTTCTTTTCTTGTTTGATTTTGTCCGTAGCCGGACTCTGTGTTAGTTAGATGAATGTATGCTATTGTATTCAATTGTGTGACGTGGCGAGTGTAAGCCAACTATTTATCTCTTTACCCATGTTCATTACATGAGTTGTGCAAAGATACCATGCTTGCGATCATTCCAGAATGCGATTATGTCTCTAACTCGTGCCTCGACACGTAGGAGCTATAGTCGCATCCTGGGAATTACAAAATATCTCTATGTCAACTTGATGGCCATAATTGTCATAAATGCGAAATGCAACAAACAGTTATAAAAGAGAATATACCACAATTGAATCATAAACCGGGCGAGGGACGACGGGGACGGATATCAATACCATGGCACTACTTATAACAAACAATCATACAAGGTAAGAAAATTATACAAGTAACTACATAAATCATACAATCATACTAGTAAGTATATAAATCAAGTACAACATAAAAAATTGAATACCTAAAAATAACCTTGTTTGTCGGGTTCAATAAATGCTCCGGGATCAATAAATGCATCATCATCAACACTATCATGAATGAAGTGCTCATCGAGTTCAGCAGCATCAACAATTGGAAGGCCACCTTTACGTAATCGGTCAAGCATTGACAAGTCATCTGCAATAGTAACATCTTCTCTTTAAAGATATTCTTGTTCCGGCTCAGGGGTGAAGTTAGGTTCACTATCGCTGTCTACTTCAATGTTCTCGTGTGAAGTAGAGCATGTTTTGGAAAGATGTGTTTCTTGGAATAATTCACCTTCATATGTTTCTGGGTTAATGTGAGGTTCATAATCCTCTTCATTGGGGGGGGGGAGGTGGTGTAACACGTGGCGGCACTTCATAAACGACATCCCAACCATTCAGATTTGGATCAGTTTGGTAGGCCCACGGTAGATAGAAAACTTGGGTCGCCTATCGAGCTGTAATATATACATCGAAAACATCTAAATGGGTGCTTTGTTTGATTTCGACTAGCCCTATATGTTCATGAGTCCTCCTAGTCTCCTTGGGCTGGAACTAGTAACATTTGAAGACTAGGACGTTCGGTGCATTTCGACCATAGAATAGAAGTTCATAAATTGCTTCAACACTCCCATAATACTCGACACCTCCACCCCCTATAGCAGAGACACAACAATTTGTAGACTTTCGGTTGGCCTTAGATTGCTCTCTGCCGTAGATACGAAAGCGATACATGTTGTTGTCGTATATGTCAATTGAACGGACCTTATAGTCAAAGCCATTAGCGACTTGTCTCAATTCGGTGTCCATAAACTTTGAATTAGCCTACAAGTTTAATACGAAAGGATTGTTGCATTGGCCGCAAATTAGACGAAGAAATGAGAATTGTCTAATGGAAATTACCGTCTGTTTGAACCAAGAGATGAAACCGGGAAAGCCGCCTACTTGCTTTTGAATGTACTACGAGAACTTACTCAATGTATGGCCGCACTTCTGTTAGGTTGATGAAGATATACTACGAAATGGCCCGCCATTCTTTGACATCCAATGAATAGAGTGTAGAAGTACCGGCTGGAGCGAGCTTCCCTTTGAATAGGCCGAGGTTGGATCCGCCCTTTTTAGGGTTGCGAGCATTGTACTGAGGCTTCGGATTATGCAAATGACGACTTTTGGCTTCGTAGTGTGCTGTCACGGAGTTTGCCGCCTCCTCAGTAATGAATGCCTCGGCCATCAATGATTGAATTCGATGTTTATTTTTACATTTTTCTCGGAGTTTCTTCTGCGTCCTCTCAGTTGCGTAGCACCAACAATTTTGCATGGGCCCCCCCAATCTTGCTTCTGTCGAGAGATGCAAAATCAAGTGTTGCATTGGATTAAAGAAGCCCGGTGAAAAGATCTTCTCTAACTTGCACACCAACTCCGGTGCCAACTCTTCCATTTCTTCTAGCATGGTAGGCGATAGTTCTTTTGCACAAAGAACACGGAGGAAATAGCTCAGCTCTACCAGTACTAGCCATTCATCCTCAGGGATGAAGCCACGCAACATCACCGACATTACCCGCTCAATCCATATGTGCCAATCATGACTCTTGAGACCAAATATCTTCAATTTCTCAAGATTCGCTCTCCACTTTAGATTCGCTGCATAACCATCGGGGAACATCAACTGCATTTTCACCCACAAGATAATTTCCCTCATAGCTGGCCTTCCAAGATTGAACCATGACTTTGTCTTTGTCCAGTTCTGCTTTCTTTTTGGTTCTTGCATGTTTTGTAACAGTCTATCACATAGCGCCTCCTGATCGACTCTAGCCTTAGTATTATCCTTTGACTTCCCCTCTATGCGAAACAATGTACCAAAAAGTGCCTCGACAATATTATTTTTAGTGTGTATCACATTGATGTTGTGTGGGCACTCTCTCGCGTTCTCTGATTTATCGTTTATTGTCCCCTTCTCTTTCAAACACACAGACACTCTCTTTGCACACTCACTCATTCTCCTTCACACACACTTGATCTCTCTCGACTTAGGCACTCTCGTCGGTCCATATCATATAGATTCATTGAAAAGTCAAATATCACAAAGTTTGACCATGTACATGGAGAAAAATATTTACATCTAGAACGGCAAACATATATCATTAGTTTCATCATGATATGTAGTTTCGTATGATGTATCTTTGGTACTGTAGATATAAATAATATTTGCTTAGCCTGGTCAATGTTTCCAATGTTTGACTTCTCAAACACTTATATGCACTGCATTATCGAACTGATGGAGTATCTCTTTCCCCCTCTCAGCTATTTGATGCACCACTGATCAGCCGTATCGGGGCTCCTCCATCTCTCTCAAAATTTATATCCCCTGATTCGCACATACAAATATCTCGCTCGCGCTACATAGACCCATCTAATACTCATGGACCCCCCCCCCCTCAGGAACACACATATTGTCTCCTTCCATCCATACGTCTATCTCGACATCTCTTGGGGTATCTTGTATCACGCACACACCTTATCACTTGATCTCCCACCCATGTAGTCCCACCACGATCTCCAGGGGATCTCTCGGTCACAAACATACACTATCTGCTCCCATTGTCTCCATTTTCTCCATACGTCTCTCTCGACATGTCTCCCTTGTTTGTCAGACCTATCTTGGCCACGTGCTAGGGGTCTTTCTCTCACGATTGCAAACAACCACACACTATCTCCTGATCACCTCGCTTCCGTTGTCGAAGATGCATGTGTGATATGTTTACATAAGACACACACGCTTTTTCTCTCCTTTATCGTGTGTTGTCCATGTCTCTTTCACACACGCACTCACACTTTTTTCACTCACTCTTTCTATTTCACACACACAATCTCTGTCTAGCTGGGTACTCTCTCACATCCACAAACATATGGACGTTTTGAAAATTCAAACCTCAGAAAAGTTAGACCAGGTATATGTGGAGAAACACATTTACATCTGGAATGATCATTAGATTCATCACAACATGTACTTACTTCATACTATCATTTATCTTTGGTATTGTAGATATAAGTAATTTCTTTATAAACTTGGCCAATGTTTCAAAAGTTCAACTTTAAAAAATATACAAGCACTACATTATCGAACGGTGGTAGTAGCTCTTTCTCTCTCTCTACTATCTCTCACGGGCCTCCCCTCTCACTCGATCTCTCTATACCGAGCGATTATACGGTCACTGTGTCAGCGAGAGTAGCACGTAATAATTTGACCAACGAGTAGTATAGTACTACTCCATTGGCACTACTACTACTAGTAGCACCACCGTCTGGATTTCGTAGTACTACCACGCCCGTCTATTTGACTAGCAATATCTAGTAATGCATGTTACAAAAAATATAATACTCCCTCTTTAAATAAATACTACATGGAGTATTGATTTATTCAATTTTGAACGTAGTTCCGGATGATATTATACACTCTCCCTTCTAGTAGATGGCTCAAATCTTAAATCTCATCAATCATGCTAGTATACTACTATTGAACTCACCAAGCGGTCAGCTTGGTTAGTTACAAAAAAGTTGCAATCAAAGACTACTACTCTGTCTGTACTCCCTCCGTACTGGTGCATTAGTCACAATACGAAAACCAAATAAGCCCAGGCGTGGTTCATTAACTACCCACCTCGTTCCCATTTTTTTGCCACGAAAAAGGAAATCGCCCAATTGGAGACGTGGGGTGTATGCATTCAATCACTTGAGACTACTTAGAGCATGGTTAATAATATAGCCGACCGGTGGCTATAACATGTTGCCATGCCATTTATAGCAAACATGTAGTACATAACAGTGGTCATTTCATTGCATGCAATGCTATTAATTAACAAATACTCCCTCCGTTTTCAAATATTTGTCATTCTAGACATTTCAAATGGTTACAACATACAGATGTATATAGACATATTTTAGAGTGTAGATTCATTCATTTTATTTTGTATGTAGTCACTTTTTGAAATCTATAAAAAAGACAAATACTCCCTCCGTTCCTAAATATTTGTCTTTTTAAAGATTGCAACAATTGACTACATACGAAACAAAATGAGTGAATTTACACTCTAAAATATGTCTACATACATCCGTATGTTGTATCCGTTTGAAATGTCTATAAAGACAAATATTTGGGAACGGGGTAGTAGTATTTAGGAACGAAGGGAGTACTATTCATTTCATGTATAATAGTAAACATTAAGTTCTCTCGTTTTCCACTCCGCCTTGGTAGCAGTGCACAAAATGACTATTCACCTTGACAGAGGGAGTAGTACTTTTTTACAACATGACCCATCATTCACTCTAACAGATCTTCTTGGAGCTCATGCTACAGCCGGCTATAAATCTACAACCCGCTTATCTTCTCTCTCATCCGACTGAGCAAAGATACAATACAATATTTTAAGCCTTACAGCCCGCCTACGAGGCATCAACCGGCTCTATAGCTATGTCCATGTCATCTACAGTCTTCATACAACCAAGACCATATAATAGGATAGCTATAGGTTGGTTGTTGGTTTGGATTTAACTATTAATATCTGCATGCTGGGATTTGGAGGAAAGGCAAAGCACCAGTTTATAGCTAGCAGCTCGGACTGCAAGCCAGCTGCTGTGCCTCGTGCCTTGCGTATAGGCGGGCGACTGCTCAAGCGCTAGCTCTACTCTCTCTCCTCACTTCTCTCTCTTCCATCTAGGATTTTTATGACATGGCAGATCTTATAGCCTGTTGAGTAGGACTTATTATAGTTGCTCTTATGCAATGACATTAATTACAAAATATGCACCCCATGCGGTGCTCAGTTCTGTTTATGCAATACTAACATTAATTTCAAAATAAGCTCCCTCTCTCTCAGTTTACAAGGCGTGCACGTACCCCTAACTCATCAATTTGACCAACCTAATAGAACTCATATATTACAAAAAACATAACATTGTAAATTTTAGATGTTCTATTTTCAAACATTTTCATTTTTCCATCTGTAGAAGGCTGATACGTCTCCGTCGTATCTATAATTTTTTATTGCTCCATGCCCATATTCTACAACTTTCATATACTTTTGGCAACTTTTTATACTGTTGTTTGGGGCTAACATATTGATCCATTGCCCAGTGCCAGTTCCTGTTTGTTGCATGTTTTTTGTTTCATAGAATATCCATATCAAACGTAGTCCAAATGGGATAATACGAACGGAGATTGTTTTGGAATATATGTGAATTTTGGGAAGCGGAACCAACGTGAGATGATGCCCGAGTGGCCCACGAGGGTGAGGGGAGCGCCTAGGGGGGCATGCGTTCCCTGGGCCCTCGTGGCTACTTCGTAAGGCGGTTGATGTCCTTCTTTCGCTGCAAGAAAGCTAATATCTGGATAAAAATCATGTCCAAAATTCAGCCCAATCGGAGTTACGGATCTCCGGGAATTTAAGAAACGGTGAAGGGCCAGAACATGAGAACGCATAAACAGAGAGAGACAGAGAAACAGATCCAATCTCGGAGGGGCTCTCGCCACTCCCACGCCATGGAGACCATGAACCAGAGGGGAAACCCTTCTCCCATCTAGGGAGAAGGTCCAGGAAGAAGAAGAATGAGGGGGCTCTCTCCCCCTCGCTTCCGGTGGCACCGGAGTGCCGCCGGGGCCATCATCGTCACCACAATCTACACCAACAACTTCACCGCCGTCATCACCAACTACCCCCCCTCTATGCAGCGGTGTAACCCCTCTTCAACCCACTGTAATCTCTACTTAAACATGGTGCCCAACGCTATATATTACTCCTTCCGTCCCAAAATTAGTGTCTCAACTTTGTACTAGCTCTATTACATATTTGTACTAAGCTCAAGACACTTATTTTGGGACGGAGGGAGTATTTCCCAATGATGTATGGCTATCCTAGGATGTTTAAGTAGATCCATTTTGTCCTATGGGTTAATTGATGATCGTGATTGGTTTGAGTTGAATTTTTTATTATTAGTGTTGTCCTATGGTGCTCTCCGTGTCGCGCAAGCGTGAGGGATCCCCGCTATTGGCTTTGTAATATGTTCATGATTTGCTTATGGTGGGTGGCGTGAGTGACAAAAGCACAAACCCAAGTAAGTAGGTTGTTTGCGTATGGGAATAAAGAGGACTTGATACTTTAATGCTATGGCTGAGTTTTACCTTAATGATATTTAGTAGTTGCGGATGCTTGCTAGAGTTCCAATCATAAGTGCATATGATCCAAGAAGAGAAAGTATGTTAGCTTATGCCTCTAACTAAAATAAAATTGCAATAGTGATTACCGGTCTAGTTATCGATTGCCTAGGGACAAATAACTTTCTCGTGACAAAAAGCTCTCTATTAAAACTAATTTAGTTGTGTCTTTATCTTAACAACCCCTAGTTTTATTAACGCGCTCTTTATTACCTTGCCAACCTATCCCACAAAAACTACAAAGTACTTCTAGTTTCATACTTGTTCTAGGTAAAGTAAACGTCAAGCATGCATAGAGTTGTACCTGTGGCCGATATAACTTAAGGGAATATTTGTTCTACCTTTAGCTCCTCGTTGGGTTCGACACTCTTACTTATCGAAAGAGGCTACAACTGATCCCCTACACTTGTGGGTTATCAAGACCTTTTTCTGGCGCCGTTGGCGGGGAGCAATAGCATGGGGTGAATATTCTCATGTGTGCTTGTTTTCTTTATCAATAAGTATATTTTATTTGCTGTTATAAGTTGTTCTCTATCTTTAGTTATGGATATGGAACACGAAATACCAAAAAACTTAGGTGTACTTGCTACTCATGGAGATGGGGAACCTCCTAAAACCCACGATGCTCATTATGTGAAAGATATTATGTACTACTTTGATAATCCTGAGAAAACCCCATTCAACTATGGAATGGGAGTAACGTTGGGTCAACGAGAATACTTTAGGGATTATCGCTTGACACAAAAAGGGAAACTGTTATGGGATCAAATTCATATGTTGCATTGGTATGCTCGGCAACTATGCTTGAGATATGATTATACTTGTTGCTCTAGGATGAAGGCTCCACACCTTCCCTTTTCATGCAAATTTAATGATAATGAAACCTTAGCTTCTTATGCTAATGGTATATATGATTATTATGATGTGGAACAAATAGAAGGATTCGTTGATTTTAAGGGTGCTTATGAAATTGAATCTCCGTTTAAAAAGAATGATGCTTTTGATGATGATGTTCATAGGCCTGAAAATCTTGCTATATTGAAATATTGCTATCTGAATTATGAATATAACTCGGATATTGATGCGTTTATTGAGAAGGTCTCCGCTGTCCAAGAAGGGACTAATATTTTGCAGGAGTCCATGGAAGAATAAATTAATGACATTGTGAGCTCATTGGATGAAAAATGATGAGGAGGAGAGCAAAGAACAAAAGGAGGAAGAGCGAATTGATCACCCGTGCCCACCTTCTAATGCGAGTAACTTTTATCTCATACATTGTTTAATTTCCCTTCGTGCTTACCGAAGGATGAATGCTATGATGATTTCTATGATCCCTTTGATTCTTTTGAAATATCCCTTTTTGATTATGCTTTCTATGCTTGTGGACAAGATGCCAATATGAATTATTCTTATGGAGATGAACTTGCTATAGTTCCTTATGATAAACATGAGATAGTTGCTATTGCACCCACACATGATAGTCCTATTATCTTTTTGAATTCTCCAAACTACACTATATCGGAGAGGTTTGCACTTATTAAGGATTATATTGATGGGTTGCCATTTTCCGTTACACATGATGATTTTGATGAGTATAATATGCATGTGCTTGCTTCTCCTACTTGCAATTATTATGAGAGAGGAACTACATCTCCGCCTCTCTATGTTTCCAACACGATATAATTGCAAAAAACTGCTTATACTATGCATTGGCCTTTACTTGATGTGCATGAATTGTTCTTGTATGACATGCCTATGCATAGGAAGAGAATTACACTTCGTTGTTTCATGACACATATCAATTTGTGCTCACTACTAAATGCCAAATCATTGCTCATTAAAATTGGCTTTGATATACCTTGGGATCCAGGTGGATCCATTACTTGAGCACTATATGCCTAGCTTAATGGCTTTAAAGAAAGCGCTGCCAGAGAGACAACCCAGAAGTTTTACAGAGTCATTTATTTATGTTGTGTGCTTTTATAATGTCTAAAAACAAAAAATAAAAAGGGGAACCTAAAACTTTTTCAAAAAGAAAAGTGAAAGTAAGAAGGTCGAGCACCGTTGAAATGGGGGAGCTCCTTGAAGTTTGTTCATGTCCATGGAAACTTTGCCAATCTTGAATTATAGAAAATTTTCAACAAAAATAATTATCCCCTTGTACAATTCCATTGTATTATAAAAATAATGTCCAGAGAGTTTCCTTTGAGATGATTAAACTGCTTGTTGGTTTGTGCGGTGCAAAAACAAAAACTTTGGCTGTAGTGCGCAATTTTGCCTTTTTTTACTAGAACGTCAAAAGGATCTGAAACTTTTGGCAAAGTCTTGCTACACAAATTGTTGATTTTCATAATTTTTCCTGAATTTTTAGAGTTATATAAGTATGGTTAATGTTCAGATTACTACAGACTGTCCTGTTTTCATAGATTGCCGTTATAGCTTCATTATTTGCATATGTTTGAATTCTTGTTGAAGCCTCCTTGACATGGGGCCATAGAATTGTGATAGCATACTGTGGGTAATTTTTGTTCATAATTATACAATAATGTTAGAGCAGTATATGATGGGATTTTATTGATCATATGCACTAACCCCGCTACTAAAAGTTTGGTAAGTTTTGTGTGGATGAAGTGTTCGAAGATCGAGGAGGTCTCGATGTGATAAGAAGGAGGAGAGGCAAGAGCTCAAGCTTGGGGATGCCCAAGGCACCCCAAGTAAATATTCAAGCAGACTCAAGCGTCTAAGATTGGGGATGCCCCGGAAGGCATCCCATCTTTCTTCAACAAGTATCAGTATGTTTTCGGATTCGTTTCGTTCACATGATATGCGTAAACTCTTGGGGCGTCGTGTGCCTTTTCTGTTTCTTTTAATAAATGCACCATGCTGGTATGAGATAGTCCTTGGTTGATTTATAGAATGCTCTTTGCACTTCACTTATATCTTTTGAGTATGGCTTTACAGAATGCTTCATGTGCTTCACTTATATCATTTGAAGTTTGGATTGCCTGTTTCTCTTCACATAGAAAACCACCATTTGTAGAATGCTCTTTTGCTTCACTTATATTTGTTAGAGCGTGGGCGTATCTTTCGTAGAAAGAATTTAAACTCTCTTGCTTCACTTATATCTATTTAGAGAGTTGATAGGAATTGGTCATTCACATGGTTAGTCATAAAATCCTACATAAACTTCTAGATCGCTGAATATGATATGTTTGATTCCTTGCAATAGTTTTGCGATATAAAGATGGTGATATTAGAGTCATGCTATTGGGTAGTTGTGGATTGTATAAATACTTGTATTGAGGTTTGTGATTCCCGAAGATGCACGTAAGGTGAACCGTTATGTGATTTATTTTTTGATTGTCATCCTTTGTGTGGAGGTCGGGATCGCGCGATGGTTAACTCCTTCCAACCCTTCCCCTAGGAGCATGCGTGTAGTACTTTGTTTCGATGGCTAATAAATTTTTGCAATAATTATGTGAGTTCTTTATGACTAATGTTGAGTCCATGGATTATACGCACTCTCACCCTTCCAACATTGCTAGCCTCTCTTGTACCGCGCAACTTTCGCCGGTACCATACACCCACCATATACCTTCCTCAAAACAGCCACCATACCTACCTATCATGGCATTTCCATAGCCATTCCGAGGTATATTGCCATGTAACTTCATCATTCTGTTTATTATGACACGCACCATCATTGTCATATTGCCTTGCATGATCGTAAGATAGCTAGCATGATGTTTCCATGGCTTGTCCGTTTTTTGATGTCATTGCTACGCTAGAACATTGCACATCCTGGTACACCGCCGGAGGCATTCACATAGAGTCATATTTTGTTCTAGCTTCGAGTTGTAATCTTTGAGTTGCAAGTAAATAAAAGTGTGATGATCTTCATTATTAGGGCAATGTCCCATGTGAGGAAACAAAAAAAACAAAAAAAGAGAGAAAGGCCAAATAAAAAAAAGATATGGCCCCAAAAAAGAGGGGGGCTAAAAAATGCCCCTCCAGAAAAATGAGAGAAAAGGAGAGAAGGGACAATGTTACTATCCTTTTATCACACTTGTGCTTCATCATAGCACCATGTTCTTCATGATAGAGAGTCTCATATGTTGTCACTTTCATATACTAGTGGGATTTTTCATTATAGAACTTGGCTTGTATATTCCCACGACGGGCTTCCTCAAATGCCCTAGGTCTTCATGAGCAAGCAAGTTGATGCACACCCACTAGTTTTCTTTTTGATCTTTCATACACTTATAGCTCTAGTGCATCTGTTACATGCCAATCCCTACTCACTCATATTGATATCGATTGATGGACATCTTCATAGTCCATTGATTTGCCTAGTTGATGTCAGACTTTCTCCCTCCTTTTGTCTATCACCACCTTCTATTCCACCCATAGTGCTATGTCCATGGCTCATGCTCATTTATTGCATGGAAGTTGAAAAAGTTTGAGAATACTAAAGTATGAAACAATTGCCTGGCTAAAACCAGGGTTGTGCATGATTTAAATACTTTGTGTGGTGAACATGGAGCATAGCCAGACCATATGATTTTGTAGGGATAACTTTCTTTGGCAATGTTATTTTGAAAAGACATGATTGCTTTATTAGTATGCTTGATGTATTATTGTCTTAATGTCAAATGATAGACTATTGCTTTGAATCACTCGTGTCTTAATATTCATGCCATGATTAGATTACATGATCAAGATTATGCAAGGTAGCATTCAACATCAAAAATTATCTTTTTATCATTTACCTACTCGAGGATGAGTAGGAATTAATCTTGGGGAAGCCAATACGTCTCCGTCGTATCTATAATTTTTGATTGTTCCATGCCAATATTCTACAACTTTCATATACTTTTGACAAATTTTTATCCTATTTTTTGTGGCTAATATATTGATCCAGTGCCCAATGCCAGTTCCTGTTTGTTGCATGTTTTTTGTTTCGCAGAATATCCATATCAAACGGAGTCCAAACAGGATAAAAACGGACGGAGATTTTTTTGTAATATATGTGAATTTTGGGAAGCGGAACCAACGTGAGACGATGCCCGAGTTGCCCACGAGGGTGAGGGGCGCGCCCAGGGGGGTAGGCGCGCCCTGGGCTCTCGTGGCCACACTATAAGGCAGTTGATGCCCTTCTTTCTCAGCAAGAAAGCTAATATCCGTATAAAAATCGTGTTCAAAATTAAGCCCAATCGGAGTTACGGATCGCCGGGAATTTAAGAAACGGTGAAGAGCCAGAATCTAAGAACGCAGAAATAGAGAGAGACAGAGAGACAGATCCAATCTCGGAGGGGCTCTCGCCCCTCCCACGCCATGGATACCATGGACCAGAGGGGAAACCCATCTCCCATCTAGGGAGAAGGTCAAGGAAGAACAAGAAGGAGGGGGCTCTCTCGCCCTCGCTTCCGGTGGCACCAGAGTGCCGCCGGGGCCATCATCGTCACCGCAATCTACACCAACAACTTCACTGTCGTCATCACCAACTCTTCCCCCCTCTATGCAGCGGTGTAACCCCTCTTCTACCCGATGTAATCTATACTTAAACATTGTGCTTAATGCTATATATTATTTCCCAACGATGTATGGCTATCCTATGATGTTTAAGTAGATCCATTTTGTCCTATGGGTTAATTGATGATCGTGATTGGTTTGATTTGCATGTTTTATTATTGGTGCTGTCCTGTGGTGCTCTCCGTGTCGCGCAAGCGTGAGGGATCCCCGCTGTAGGGTTTGCAATATGTTCACGATTTGCTTATGGTGGGTGGCGTGAGTGAAAGAAGCACATACCCGAGTAAGTAGGTTGTTTGCCTATGGGAATAAAGAGGACTTGATACTTTAATGCTATATTTGGGTTTTACCTTAATGATCTTTAGTAGTTGTGGTTGCTTGCTAGAGTTCCAATCATAAGTGCATATGATTCAAGAAGAGAAAGTGTGTTAGCTTATGCCTCTCCCTCAAATAAAATTGCAATAGTGATTACCGGTCTAGTTATCGATTGTCTAGGGACAAATAACTTTCTCGTGACAAAAAGCTCTCTACTAAAATTAATTTAGTTGTGTCTTTATCTTAACAGCCCCTAGTTTTATTAACGCGCTCTTTATTATCTTGCAAACTTATCCCACAAAAACTACAAAGTACTTGTAGTTTCATACTTGTTCTAGGTAAAGTAAATGTCAAGCGTGCGTAGAGTTGTATCGGTGGTCGATATAACATGAGGGAATATTTGTTCTACCTTTAGCTCCTCGTTGGGTTCGACACTCTTACTTGTCGAAAGAGGCTACAACTGATCCCCTGCATTTGTGTGTTATCAAAGGCCAAACGAGTTAACCAATGCATCTCCCACTTAATTCCCCCTCGCAGGTCGCGCGTGGTCATCCTCGTGAAAACAAGATGGCGACAACATTGATTTGCATGCATGCACATATCAGTTATTATGTGTGCTTCACCTCACCTCCTCGTCTTTTTTCTCCAAAGAGGTATTTCTTTGGCCAATGCATGCGTGTGTGGAGGAGTTATTGTTGGGCTGCATGCAGAAAAGGGGGGAGAGGAAGTTGCATGCAAGGGAGTAATAGAGAGGGATGAGAGCGGGCTACATAGCCAAGTACTATTCCCAATATTTGCTTCGCTTTTTATGCAACAGCCTTGGTAGTACGAGACATTCAAAACTTAGGCCCTGTATAGATGGAAGGAGGGAGTAGTTTCCAATGATATTAATTTTGGTTACATGCCTTAACATTTTATCAGTTAAATAAAAGGTCAAAAATTGGAGCAAAATGCAAAGGGGACCAATAAACCGGTAAACATCAAAGTTCTCTCGTTTTGCCCCAACTTGGTGTCGGTGAGATGATTATACTGCACAAGCACGGAGGCATGGCGGGGAGGCCCAAGGAGTACATGGCCAACACACATGTGAATGCAACGCAGTCTGCACTTCTCATATAAAGTTCCCCGCCAGTCAAATTTACGAAATCCTATGCACCTACGCACCCTAACCAAGGGCAAGAGTGATCACTCCAATCGCAAGATCAGTTGACAAGTAGAAGCTATACCCATGGAGGAGATGAGCGCGAGCATCAGCCGGCTGTGCTAGATGGTCCACAACGCCAGCCTGCGGCCCAGCACCAAGGAATGTCTCCAGGTCGTGCTCGAGGCCGCCAGGCGAGAGGCCTCTTGGACGACAGCTTAGTCTCCTTGTTCGAGGAGGTCCTCGTCGTCTTCATCGACAAGTTCACCATCGTCAAGAAGCTCGTGGACGACCTTGACATATGCCTCCAACCCACGTGCCCAGGCTCTGCGATGCCTTCCACCCTAAACGACCTCTATGGTGACAACCTCTTCGACGCACTGGTGGCCCTGTGAATGCCCGCCATCGCGCCGGAGATTGTCCACCTCGAGGTCACGCTCGCCGCACAGCGCTTGGCGCAGCAAGACAGCATCGACATAATCACCCATGTCTACGCGCAAATCGTCCACAAGGAATACTACATGCCAGAGGAGGACGATAGGGTGCTGGCCTTCTTAGATTGTAGCGCAACCTTGGACGGCATTGTTCAGAAGCACATTGAGATCACCGCCAATGTCACTGCTCCTCACCAGTTTTGTTGACCGGGGGCACTAGGGCGTGAGGATGTCGTTGGTGGATCCATATGTATCTTTCCTAAAAAGACAATTTTTTAGGAACGGAGGGACTTTATTGTACTAGTAATTATCTTACCTTTTGCATCAACTTCATAATTTTTCTATGTACCATGCATGAAGCGCGACAGAACCAAACTTCTAATTTTTCTGGCATCAACTTTTCATTACTATCTATCGGTCAGGCCAAGGAGCAGAACCAAATTTTACATGTTACAAGTTCAAAATTAAAAGCTTGCCATGTTCGCGTCGCACCTCCACACGGTTGGTCCGGCACACTAAAGGGGGGATGTGTGCTGTGTTGCATTTTCACTTACATGTGGGACCGCAGTTGAGAAAACCGACTATCGACAAAGCCCCGCCCCTCCCATCGCGCGATGGCTGAGTTAGAGAAAACGGGAGGGAGAAGGGATAGTTGTAGCATGGATTCTAAGAAAATTGGTGTCAGATGGGACTTTTGTGGGTGGCGTGTGTTGTACTGCTAGACGTGAATGCTAGTTATGGCCCATGCCACCCCACTATATCGATGTGCTAGTTACATAGAGCGAACACATTATCTCTCTAGGAGTACGGTGCACCACTAGTACTACTAACATCATCGCGAAATTTCCTGCAGTCCGTGATCAACCCTCCTCTCTCTTCTTAGCGACCCATCGGACGCGCGGAGTGTGGCCATTGTCTGTTTTCTCAAATTCGGTCCCACATGTCAGTGACAATGCAAGACGACCCACTGAACCTGCAAATCTTTCACCTCGACGTGCTGGTGATGAGAAACAAATCCAATAAAGATCTTCGGTGGCCACTTTTGGAGTTACTCAAGAGTAAGATTCTACAGTTTAACCCAAGATGCACATCACGTACCTTCAACTAGCACTCCATATCCTTGCATGACATGACATGCTGGATGTTCCACATGTCGGCAAAATGAGGAAGAACTCGACCAAATCTTCTCCACATTAGACCGGAGGAGTAGGAAACACGGCAAGCCTTGTGCCTACATCATACATATGTACTGTACAAGCCCACCTCACGCTATCACCATTTTTCTCTACCTTCGTGCCACACCTAGATCTAGTTGATGGTATACTACTACTACTACTAGGACTAACTATTGTACTAGCATACTACTACTGGCTCTACGTGATGTGGAAACTTCATATAACCGGATGTTGGTTTTACTATTACGGTACTCACACTCCAAGAAGTGACACACAAGCCATTCATAAATTGAGTTTATCACATGCTTATGCAAATGTACCATTCATTAAATACAGCAAGTCATCAACACACAACGACAACAAGGATACATGTTGGAATATATATTATTTCCAACAAAAAGTTTTAGTTGTAAATACTAAAGTTTTTATCACACAACAAATAACAAGCAATGAAATGAACTTCATCTCAACCAGCCCTCGGCGCTGGAAATGCTTTCTTTGAACCATAGGCTAGCTTCTACGAAGGCCTAACTATTGTCAATATCAAGACCAATGCAGGACTCATCATCCAGGTTGAAGCGGCCCATATCAGGACTCATATTGTCATAGCCAGTGTATGGAACCATAGCAATGTCCGAGGTATAGATTTAGATACAGTTTCTTCTCATAAATGGTAGTAACATTGTGGCAACAACATCTGGATCGCCTTTCACCATCATTGGATGCTTTTGTCCAAGAAGAGCGAGTATCCGCCAAGACTATCAATACAGAACCAGGCAGAAGGTGTTGGTGCTAACACCCTAGTATCGATCCCGAATACCCTGCAACGGATGTTGGAATAGGTCCGGAGAGTGCGACGATGGGAGACAACACCTGGTTCCTTAGTAACATCAGCAGTGCCCTGTATACAAACAAGAAGAGGTGATACATCAGAATAAGTTGCCAGGCGCCACTGAGTATATAGGTCATGCTCGTCCTCATGCTCATGATCATCACCACCGTCATCTCCCACTCAGTTATAAATGTTTTCATGTATAGGTGGTGCAATGTTCACAGGACCTTGGAAACACCAGAAGGTTAATTAGTACGGTGATACTAACTAGCATGCATGTGCATGAAACAATTCTAATTATGGTGGAAGACAAATGTACCAAAACCATAAGGATTCCATGCAAAAATAGTGCCCTAAGTGGTGGCAGCAAACACAAGACACTCGTATTGAATTGCATCACAATACTCATTCATGTACATAAATTGATTTTTGAGCAATATCCATCGATCCGTGGAAGCAGAGACTGCAACAAGCTTGTTAAAGATAGCAACAACATCATAGTTCTTGTAATCACAAGAGCGGTTGGGAAATTGAGAAATTACTATCTTCCATAGACGACAGTCATCATGATCGTATCTGAACTTACGTAGACTATCTGTGTGCTGAACCTCAGGGCAGTGTGGGATTTTCGGAAGTGGAACCCGGTGACGAGTGTACACATTCACAAGTTCCCACTCACAATTGTTCCCAATATAAACAACCGAAGCTCCATTTGCGCCTGCCCAGGCCTTACCCTTAAGCGATGGCATCTTAACATCACATGTATCATTATCAAGCAGCATCAACTTGCACAAGGCAAGGCTTCCGTCGTCCTCGCGGCGACGAGAAGGGTCATGTCGAAGAAGATTGGGGAGATCAAACCGCTCCTGAACCCTTGGGTTGTTTGTAATGATCCTATTTGTTGAGTCGAGAATGGTCTTGTATGAACCTGCCATGCTAGCCGAGGTGATGACGTCGCACCGATCAATGAATTCCTCCACCACGTCATCTTTCAGATCGGGGAAAGAATAACGGGCTCTTTGCCGACCTGTTCCCTCCATGGAGAAGATGATCGAACAATGGCAGTAGGAAGGGTGAAGGCAAATGGAGGGAGGAAGAGCGTGCGACAGCAGTTCCAAATCGAGAAGGAAAGGCGAATAGGTGGTGGACGGTTGCCATGGTACAGGAATAGGCACCCCGTCCTACATAGGCGTCCATTCGGAAATTGTAGAAAAGGATTCGCCGTGTTGGAACGGGACCATATGTCAACGAAACAGGGTGTGAAATATTGTAACGCCCCGGACACACCCACCGGTGGTCGTTACTCCTGGCGGGATCTAGACTAGCCCCACATATCAATACTACTCTTTTCTGTGCACTTTGTCCTTACTCGTGCACACCCGGGAGCACCTTCACGGTCGGTCACCCATCCTGAAATTACTCCAAGCTGAGCATGCTTAACTTTGGAGTTCTGTCCGAATGGGCTCCTCGAAAAGAAGGAATTCCTTATTGATATGAGTAGTCTATGATCCCTAATAAGCCAGGCTATCACATACACCCCACTCAGAGGAACCGACATCCTCGTCGGGCCACAGGCATGTTCCCTCTTGGCACATACGTGTGTGCTTCCAGTCCGGCACATGTGCCATGCCGTGTGCCACGACGGGTCACAAACACCATGCACAACATGACCGTGCACATGTCCGCAAACATCCGTGTAACCGCGAGGGTCGGCTCTGATACCAACTTGTAACGCCCCGGACACACCCGCCAGGATCTAGACTAGCCCCACATATCAATACTAGTCTTTTCTGTGCACTTTGTCCTCACTCGTGCGCACCCGGGAGCAACTTCCCGGTCGGTCACCCATCCTGAAATTACTCCAAGCTGAGCACGCTTAACTTTAGAGTTCTGTCCGAATGGGCTCCCAAAAAAGAAGGAATTCTTTACTGATATGACTAGTCTATGATCCCTAATAAGCTAGGCTATCACAAATATCTCGTGCAAAATGCGATCTGGCCGCATTGGCCCGAGGTGCCGCATTATTTCTCGACTTTATTTTTTTAATGGCGTGTCGTTCAGTTTTGAAGCACCACTAATTGGTACTGTATGCAGAGAAAATATTAAATTACTCTACCACAGTACCACTACTCCACCTCGTAGTAGTATCAAATAAGATATATAGGCTGGAGCTTTAGCGCTTGCTTGCTAAGGGCTGCCCACTTGCTTCTCACACTATCACCCTCTCTCCAGAGCTAAAAAGGATGGTGGTAGTCCCTCTCTCTCCCTCCTCACCCTCATGGGTGGTCACAGATCCGCCAAGATCCCGTCCGCCGGGGAAGTAAAGGACGTGCAACGTTGACACACTCGTCGTGGGCAAGCGAGGTCACACACCGACGACAAGGCCGTCCTCTCAGACCTAGTGCCCATGCAGGATGGCCTCCATCCCCAAGCTCGCTATCATAGTGTGCGCAGAGGACGACAACCATGAGTGAAGACACTTCCCGCCGACCCTCAGGTATGCTACCTCTTTTCGAACAATACCCTTGTTCTATTACCCCCATCTGCCACGATGCTGCATGTGGATCTTTTTCCATTCCACCATCTCTCCAATTTGCAATCCTCTGCTCTGATGGTCACACAGACGAAAACCTTAATTTTCACTATTAAATGAAACACTACTTAATGCAGACTAATCCATGTGTAGGTTGAATAAGGAAAGTAAGGAAGAAAGTACCATCGAAGAGAATACGTATCGAACCCACATCTAGGTTTAAAAGGGGAAAATCAGTAGCTAAGGAACGAGTTTTGTGTCTCTTGTTTTTTTTGACATGGTCGTGTCTCTTGGTTGAAAAAGGGTAGAAAGGCCAGGTCGGCCAATTTGTTTTCCTAACATAGGAAAAAGGTGGCTAAAGAGAACAAAATTTGGACGTAATCCACATATGCTGCCTGGATATTTATTGCTCTAGGCAACCATCCCTCCCTCACCACTCTATGCGTCTGTGGAGTTACATACTGATTGTGGATGTATTAAAGATTTTTTCAGCTAAGGCATTCTAATGATGTTGCACAACCAGTATACCAACGATGAAACTTGTTACTACCTTAGAATTTTTGCACTGTTAATGCTTATAGATTACATACCTCACTTTCATGAGATAAGTCAATTTTTTGTATAGTGTCTCCAGAATGCCAAGGCGCTGATGTCATTTTATTTTGGTTAAACTACAAAAAAAATATGAAGAGGAGAGGAAAGGACAAGAGTGCGCTCTTCCTTCTCCGGCTGTTTTCTTTGATTCTATTGATCAAGTTTTATTTTTATTCTACTATCAAGATTAGGATTGTAATTTTCAGGTCCTATCGAGTTCAAAATGATATATACCTTCAAGGTACATGGTTTGCAAGTTTTTATACTATTATTAGTTCACAATGCTAGTTACCTTCAGACTTTTGTATTTGGTTTAATGATGTTGCCAGTTAGTATACCAATGCTGAAACTTGTTACCTTTACATATTGTATTGTAAATGCTTATAGAAATCTTCAAGTGCTAGCTTATGGAGATCAGTTCAGTAAAACCATTATACTGTACCCCGTAATAAAAAAATTACTCCACTGTTGCACTAGCCACTGGATTAGTATATATTTGTACTATTCAAATGGTGTTGCATTAGCGTATGGACATATATAAGATGTGGCAAGCTTTCCCAGAGCAACAAGTTTCAACATTGGTATACTAGCTGTGCAACAAGTTTCAGCATTGGTATAGAGGGTGTAGAGTTAACTCAAATACTGCCAGTAAAGCAGTCACACCTTTGTTAAAATCAATGTTCATTATGTCATCGGAGGAGGTCTTCATGTTTGTCTCTAATGCCTGTCGATTACATACCTAACATCATGATGTAATGGTAAGTCATTTCTTAATGTATAGTGTCACCAAATTGTCAATGCAGTGATGGTATTTTATTTTAGTTCAACTGCACAAAATATGCTTAAAAAAAGAGGAAAGGTCAGGAATGGTTCAGTTTGTCAAAACATACTATGTATGCCTTCCTGACATCAGCCGTTGTTTCCTTATTTATTCCTTTAGACATGTGGTTAGAAATAGTCTTGCTACCTTTTCCCATTAAGAAATTGAAATGCTTATATTTGTGAGTCTATGGTTCAACTAGTGCCACTTTTATAGTAATCATACTTTCAATATCTGTGACAACAGGGATGCTCGATTTTAGTGGAACTGCACAAAAAGTCCAAATGGTTCAACATTATGAGCATGTTTTCTTCCAAACCATTATATCCATTTGGTGGCACTATGAGCTATTCATTATGAAGGTACATGATTTGCTGCTATCTTGCTACTCTTATTGTACTGTCATAAGATAGTCATATTAGTGGTTTGCATGTGAATTTATTGGCAGGTGGACCTACATTCGAGGTGCAGGACATGACTCAATGATTGGATGTTCAATTTCGGTTGTATTGATTTCACCTCTTCCATCGTTGCGAACATGGATATCCTTGGTCTGATGAAGAATAGGCGCTATATTTCTGCTCTATAGCAGCAAATCAATTCAGTACGAAATTGTCCAGGGCAAAACATGACAGTATCAAATTGTCAAGTGCAAAACATGACAGATGCTAATCAAAAACGACTAGTAGAGGCATGTTTAAACTGAAAATACAAGGTGTGGTCTATGTTAACTAGCTGGTTGATATTTGAGCAAACAAATGTCTGCCCATTGCTATTTGGCGAACAAACAAATTGTGTTCAATCTTTGTGGAACTCCACAAGAGAATAGTATAGTCACTGCATGCAGTGCCATTTGAAAATAGACACAGAAAGATTGGATAGTCACTTCATGGACTGCACAAAAGTTGTACTATACTATTTATTGGCCAACACTAGGTGCTTCATTGCTTTGTTTTGATTGTACAATGGGCATCATTTTGCCAATGTTAAAGTTGTAGTCCGAAAATAGTCTCGCCGTGTGATCGACAGATGACCAACTCATATTTCAGTGGATGTTCCTATATCAGGTGTGGTTCACTCTTATGGTTCCATCTATTGGTGAAACCACTTATGTTCGCAAGTGGAAATGTAAACTTCACGAGCAGATTTGTCTTTCACTTTGTACTAAATGTTGGCGCAGAGAAGCATCCATGTCAGTAGCAAGAACAAATGTTTTTCTTGATCTTTCCTTTAGGAGCTACAAATTGTATATGATTTGTGAATCAATGAGATGCATTAACATGTTGATCTTATGGATGGGAATGGTACTAGTTGGTTGTGAATTTGAGCTATTAATGGGAACATAATACAAAACCAGGCATGTGAGTCTCGCGTGAACATTTCGAACGGATCGGCTCTTTTAGTGTGCACAACATGATCCTTATTTCTGTGTGCTTAGTGTTTACAAGTTACTAGAAGTTCCTTATTTATGTTCTCTCAGTGTTTACAAGTTATTCATCGATCACTAGCTAGCCTACCAATACACTCCTGGCAGTTTTAGTTGACACAAGATCCAAAGGTGGCAGGTTTTTGAATAAAAATGCCAACCTCTGAAGGAACTAACAAGCTTTCTAAAGAAAATGCCATGAATATGAAGATACTGCCAGCAAAAATGTTCGCAAATGCCTTATCTCCTAGCGAACGTTCATCAGCTAATGCGATCCAACATGTACACTATCCGACCTACTCGATCCTACACGAATAAATAGCGGATCATGCATATACTACCTCCTTTCCAGTTTACATGGCTCAATTAAAAAATCTCACCAACCAAGGTAGATGATGAGTGGTGGATTAATTTCTGAGAGGGAGGGAGCACCTCATATGGATGATTTGAGTGCACACATTTGACCGTCATGCCGACGTGCGACCCAGCATGGACGGGACGCACCACTGACGGCACGGGACGACACAGTCATAATTTCAGCTTTTCCAATTTTACACGGTAAGATGGCTCCCTAAACCATGCATGCTTATGCATTGAATTGCGATGACCGTCCCGTTTCCCGTGACACGTTGCTTCACCAACCTTCCACCTATAATTACCGGTTCCTGGCCTTCTCTGATAACACCGTCTCCCAACTCGCCCTATCAGCTCCCCTCTAAAACCCCCACCGGCCCGACGTCGTTCTCCACTTGCCCTCGCTCCCGCCACGTCCGTCATGCCCCCGACCGTCCGAAATAGGCGACGCCAGAGGCGCTCACCGCCGGAGCTACTGTTCGGTTATTCACCGGAAGGAAGACGGAGGGAGGAGGCATTCTATCGGTCTTTAGATGGGAATGCGGAGTACGAGGACATGTTGGAGCGCGACCGCATGGCGGAGGAGCAGCATATCACCAATTTGCGAGGCCAGCGGGGAATGGAGCAGCAGTGCACCACTGCTCTGAGTCGCAAGCAGAGCGCCCGCAACTGGGCCGACTATGTAGAGGCCAGCGCCCGACAATTAGCCTTACAGGCTATCTGGCACGCACGCGTGCACGACGCCGAATTTTACTACCAGCTTTTCAAGTGGGTTTCCCGCTTAGAAGCCGAAGCTTCGGTGGAGCATGCCGGCATGTTAAGTGCCAACGAGTGCGAGCAACGCACCTCCGGCAAGTCCAAGGCGAGGAGGAGGACATCAGTGCCGACATTTAGCGTGTACCGCAGATGGCGGACGGCATCATCTAGTTAGCTTGGAGTTAGTACTTGTACACTAGAGTATTACGTGGAGTAGATAGTTAACTTGGCTATTATGGTTGTCAACATGGCAATTCAGTACTCTATATCTGATCAGACCTGCTACTTTGCCCTAAATGTTGAACTTTCTGTGTGAACGTATGGAATGGGTTATTACTTTTTAAAATGGTTTGTATTTGTCCGCCACGAGTTTACAGGCTGACTTGTGGGCCTACTAGGTTGACGCGTAAACAATCAGGAGATGATTGTACATGGAGAGGTTGATAGCACGGACCCACCTAGGTCATAACGCAAGCAAGTGCCTCCTTATTTCAAGCCAAAAAAATTGGTTCCTCCTAATGGATTTCTGACATCTTGGTCCCATGCATTGTCAACGTAGTCAATAAACGAGAGAATTGCACAACGAGTGACTGACACCAGGGACCCAACTGTTTGCCCAGTTATTTTTGTTTTTGAGACGGAAGCAGGTATCAACTGGGCTGTGCGGGCTACTCTCTCTTGTCTAGCCAGCATTTTCTTTTATGTTTACCAGTAGACCAGCCCAGTAGTTTTTTCTTTCCGAAAATGGCTAACCTAGTTTTTTTGTTCTTTTGCAGAATACACAACTGAGGCCTACTTGCTTTTGTCATCCCTGCTGGGCTGCAAATCTTTCTACATGGAGAGCTTCACTTGGTTTGCCCAGAAAATGGGCTATTAGTAACGAGAAATGGGTTGTACATTTTTAAAACACATCAAACCAACAATTAGTTTCAAAATATATTTTTTTCATTTCGAGATTTTAAATTTTATTTATTTTTGTGCATGGACAATTAATTGGATTTATTTTTCAACTTAGTTTGAATGTGACTCGAAATTTCGGGATTAAAAATAGTTCCTACCGCACCGAAATATGCACAATTTCATATAATGTTTTAATCGTGGCCACAATATGGGTTGTAATGCTAACAAAAAGAATATGAGCTCAAAAAACATCCCTAAGAATTAGCAGATGTGTCAGGGACATGACTAGCAGGTATAAACCGGCTAGTAGAAACCGGCTTTGTTATACTATACTTGTTTGTAATATTTAATAAAGGCTACGGCCCATAAGATCTTAGGGCCCATGTATAGAATTAAGGTTTGTAAACCGCCCCGTGATGTAACTTGAGAGATAAGGAAGAAAAGACAGAGACCGAGGCGGACACAAATATGAGCCGGCCTCGGTACTCTGTAAACCGGGCCAGGCGTACCCTCTATATAAGGGGGCGACCCGGCGACGGTTCAGGGACAAGCAACAATCAACCCGTCGAGACACAGGCAAGCGAATCCGCTCCCTGTAATCCGACGCCCAAGCAATACCAAACCAACTAGACGTAGGCTTTTACCTTCATTGAAGGGGCCGAACTAGTATAAACCTTCTGTGTCCTTTGTGTGCTATGAACCCCTTCAAGCTAACCCGTGCGATGGTTCCATCATCAAGTCCGTTAAACCGGACATCTGCCGTGCTATTTCCACGACAGTTGGCGCCCACCGTGGGGCCTGCGCACGATGGTTTCGAGTTCTTGAAGGGCAGCTTCGAAGGGCTCAAGGGTTACGCGGTCGGCCTGATGACCAAGAGTCGTCGCGGCCGGATCTACATCGACGATGTAGGTTGGGGACCGGAAAACGATTCGATTGAATACGGGTACCGGGTTCCCTTCAGCAGCATCCAAGTCTTCATTGGCAAAGTCGGAGAACCGGGACCTGAGCTGGACGTCTTCCCCAACATCATCGAGCCGGCTCAGCGTACGAGATCAGCCCGGATTCAGCCCGCCGTGAAGCATATGTTCGTTGGAGCAATCCACAGAGGTCGAGCCCAGGACGGATCGGAATCTGATGGTACAACAGTTGTCTACTCAGACGACGAGTCTTCATCCGGAGAAACTGAATCTCTGTATCAGTTGCAGGACGGCCGGTCTGAGGGCGAGTCCGATGGAAACAGTATTCCGGGCCCCTTCGGCCCGCCAAACCGGGTGGCTGTCTTTATGGCCGGTTCACAGCCCCCAG
>LR738713.1:229334243-229372787 GCA_902687465.1 Secale cereale | reverse complement strand
AAACCGGCTTTGTTATACTATACTTGTTTGTAATATTTAATAAAGGCTACGGCCCATAAGATCTTAGGGCCCATGTATAGAATTAAGGTTTGTAAACCGCCCCGTGATGTAACTTGAGAGATAAGGAAGAAAAGACAGAGACCGAGGCGGACACAAATATGAGCCGGCCTCGGTACTCTGTAAACCGGGCCAGGCGTACCCTCTATATAAGGGGGCGACCCGGCGACGGTTCAGGGACAAGCAACAATCAACCCGTCGAGACACAGGCAAGCGAATCCGCTCCCTGTAATCCGACGCCCAAGCAATACCAAACCAACTAGACGTAGGCTTTTACCTTCATTGAAGGGGCCGAACTAGTATAAACCTTCTGTGTCCTTTGTGTGCTATGAACCCCTTCAAGCTAACCCGTGCGATGGTTCCATCATCAAGTCCGTTAAACCGGACATCTGCCGTGCTATTTCCACGACAGTTGGCGCCCACCGTGGGGCCTGCGCACGATGGTTTCGAGTTCTTGAAGGGCAGCTTCGAAGGGCTCAAGGGTTACGCGGTCGGCCTGATGACCAAGAGTCGTCGCGGCCGGATCTACATCGACGATGTAGGTTGGGGACCGGAAACCGATTCGATTGAATACGGGTACCGGGTTCCCTTCAGCAGCATCCAAGTCTTCATTGGCAAAGTCGGAGAACCGGGACCTGAGCTGGACGTCTTCCCCAACATCATCGAGCCGGCTCAGCGTACGAGATCAGCCCGGATTCAGCCCGCCGTGAAGCATATGTTCGTTGGAGCAATCCACAGAGGTCGAGCCCAGGACGGATCGGAATCTGATGGTACAACAGTTGTCTACTCAGACGACGAGTCTTCATCCGGAGAAACTGAATCTCTGTATCAGTTGCAGGACGGCCGGTCTGAGGGCGAGTCCGATGGAAACAGTATTCCGGGCCCCTTCGGCCCGCCAAACCGGGTGGCTGTCTTTATGGCCGGTTCACAGCCCCCAGGGAACGGGACGACAGCAGAAGCTGCAGCGGGGGGGAAGCGGCCCAGCCCCCTCGCTTATGGAAGTTCTATCCACCTTGATCGAGGAGTTCACAGCTAAAGCGGTGGAAACGGTAGCTCCAGCAGACAAGGCGCATCATGATGCAGAGCTCCTTCAGTTGAAAGGCCGGATCGATCAGTTAAAGGAAGACCTAAAGGCAGAGAGAGAGATGATAGCAGTGAGACAAGCAGAATTGGATGATCAAGCCTTTTACTTAAGGATGGAGCAAGCTTCTATGGAAGGAGTAAGGGGACGAAAGTACCAGTCTCGTATACCGCCGGTTTATGAAGCAACGAATCTGTTCAGGACACCTGGGGCTGGGAGTAGTAACAATCCGGCTTCAAACCGGAGGGCACCCCCGGCCAGGGAGGAGCCGGTTCAGCAACCCACCGTAGAGCGGGAGCGCCGGATTACGTCGGCACCTTATGTTCCTGTCCCTCCAGGTCATTATTCAAACCCTTTGGATAACATCGCTGCAGCAGCGGCGCGTTTGGCCGCTTTACCTGCGGAAGAAACGTCTCCGGTGGCGATAGAGGCGCGCAGGGTCCAGAAGCTACTTAATACAGCGTTGATACAGCAGCAGGCATATTCTCATAGTAGGGAGAGGTTACATTCAACACCACGTCCCAGCCGAAGTTATACTAGGCATTGGGAGGAGCCAGAAGTATCTAGTAGTGAACGCAGGAGGCATCAGCGCAGGCAGGATAATCCGACAGGTGCGGCAGTACAAGCTCCGGAGATAAACCGGGTTAGGTCAGGAGCCAGGGAGGAGATTCGTCAAACAACGCCGGTTCACACAGCCACTGCAGAAACAGGGGTTACGGTGAGTTCCTTCGGGGTGCAGTGTCTTGTCCCCGCTTTACGGAGTGTCAAGCTGCCCAAAGATTTCAAGGGGCCCCGCAAGGTACCTAACTACACAGCCGATTTAGCACCGGAAGCTTGGGTTGAAAGTTATGAGATGGCCATGGAGATGCTGGACGTGGATGAATCGGCTTGTGCTAAATATTTTACTATGATGCTTGAAGGCACGGCCCAGACCTGGCTGAAAGCTCTACCCCCGAACTCTATTGGATCATGGGGGGAACTGCGCAGCCAGTTTATCAAAAACTTCAAGGATACATGTAAACAGCCGATGTCAGTGATAGATCTAGCAGCTTGTGTGCAAGGAGAGCAGGAGTCTACAGCAGCTTGGGTACGGAGAGTAGCAGAGATTTTACACTCTTCGAATGGTATTAATCCTAGTACGGCAATAGTGACGTTGGAGAACAATTGCCGGTTTGAATCTTTAAAGTTAAAGCTCGCACGGCTTAAAAGGGACTGCAATGATATGGGAACTTTAATGAGTGCCCTGGTGAAGTACGGAGACTCTGATAACACAAAGTATCCAGAAGCAGAAGGAGACAAGGCTGGGAAGGTTGGCAAGTCTGGTAAACCGGCGCCAATCAATCCGGCTACTTCAAGTTTTTTGGGCAAACGGAAAGCAAAGGGTGGTTCTGACTTCGTGGCTAACACTCAAGTTCAAGGGGGTTTTCAGCGTAGCCCGGGAGATCCATCTTCACAAACCGGCGGAGGAGCTTTTGGCTGGGATCAGGAGTTAGATCAGCCTTGTCCAAAGCATAGCGGAAAAGGGAAGGTGGCGAAGCATACCATGAGAGAGTGCATACCCCTTATGAAGGCAATAGCGGGCCGTTTCAATCCTCATAATCGGCCCCCAAATAGCGGCTCAGGGCCTGGATTTTATGGTCCGGGTCATCAGGGGAACAGCTCCGGATCAGGATATAGGGGCAGTAACAGTGGTTATCAAAACCGGGCAAGTAATCAGAATAATCAAGGAAATTATAATGGCCAGGGCAATCAATCACATCATCAAGGTGGTTACAATAGTCAGAATAATCAGCAGCAGGGCCAAGGGAATTATAATAATCAGGGAAATCAGCAGCAACAGCGTCAGCAACAGCAGCCGCAATCTGGATATCAGAGTAATCCGAAGGAGTTAAGCAATGGGCAATATCATGTCTTCACCACAAGTTTGTGTAAGAGAGACCAGAAGGTTTTGAAGCGGGCTGTCAATGCAGTGGAACCGGCGACACCGCAATTTCTTCGATGGTCGGAGCAGCCCATTGTATGGAGCAGAGAAGACCACCCAATGCGGGTGGATAATCCGGGCCATTTTGCCTTGGTGGTAGCACCTCAAGTGGGAGGTTACAAATTTACTAAAGTTCTCATGGATGGTGGCAGCAGTATCAATATCTTATATTATGAGACTTTCCGTCGTATGGGTTTGACAGATAAGAAGCTAAGGCAATCAAACACAGTGTTTCACGGAGTGGTCCCAGGTAAGTCAGCATATCAGGTTGGAAAGATTGATTTGGAAGTTACCTTTGGGAACTAATATGACTCCAGGTCAGAGATGATCACTTTCGAAGTCGTTAAGATCAAAAGTCCATATCATGCTCTGTTTGGAAGGACGGTTTATGCTAAGTTTATGGCTAGGCCGTGTTATGTTTATTTGCAGCTTAAAATGCCGGGTCATAAAGGCACGATTACGGTTCATGGGAGTCACAGGATAGCAGTGGAATGTGAGGAAGGTGATGCAGCTTATGCAGAAGCAGTATGTGCCACATAAGAGTTGAAATTTTATAAAGATAATGTTGATCTGGCAGATATGACTCCGCTGAAGAAGCCAACTACCGAGCATGATCCGGCGTTAAAGTTTAAATCAGCTGAAGAGACCAAGCAAGTTGATTTTGTGCCTGGAGATTCGTCTAAGCAATTCACTATTAGCGCTAATCTTGATCCTAAATAGGAAAGCGTGCTCATCGAGTTCATCCGTGAGAACCGGGATAACTTTGCATGGACCTACTGACATGCCAGGTATACCGAGGGAACTCGCTGAGCACAAGTTAAACATTGATCCGAAGTTTAAACCGGTTAAGCAGTATCTGCGCCGCTTCAACGAGGAGAGGCGCAAGGCTATAGGGGAAGAAGTGGCCAGACTTTTGGCCGCAGGGTTCATAGTAGAAGTTTTTCATCCGGAGTGGTTGGCTAATCCGGTGCTGGTTTTAAAGAAGAATGGGAAGTGGAGGATGTGTGTGGACTACACGGACCTCAATAAAGCTTGCCCAACTGATCCTTTTGCTCTACCTTGCATCGATCAGATTATCGATGCCACGGCGGGGTGTGAGCGGCTAAGTTTTTTGGATGCATATTCAGGGTATCACCAGATCAAGATGGCAGTGGAAGATCAAGAGAAAACAGCTTTCATAACTCCTTTTGGTGCTTTTTGCTATGTGTCTATGCATTTTGGGCTTAAGTGTGCACAGGCAACTTATCAGCGTTGCGTTCAGAATTGCCTGAAGGGGCAAATAGGGAGGAATGTGCATGCCTATGTGGATGACATTGTGGTCAAATCAAAGAAAGAAGGAACAATGATAGAGGATCTTAAGGAAACCTTTGATAATCTTCGGGCTTATAGGATGATGCTTAATCCGGAAAAGTGTGCCTTTGGTGTTCCGGCAGGTAAACTACTGGGATTCTTGGTTTCAAACAGAGGAATAGAAGCTAATCCAGAGAAGATCAAGGCCATCACGTCTTTGACTAAACCGGTTTGCATTAACGATGTTCAGCGCATAGCTGGCCGGATCACAGCATTAAGCCGGTTCATCAGTCGCTTAGGGGAGAAGGCGATCCCACTTTACCAGATGTTGAGGAAAACAGACCAGTTTATCTGGGGTGATGAGGCAAACGCAACATTTGAGGATCTAAAACGGCAACTAGCAAAACCACCGGTTTTAGTTGCTCCTATTGACAAGGAGCCATTGCTGTTATATGTTGCTGCTAATACACGGGCCGTCAGCGTTGCAATTGTGGTTGAGCGCAAGGAAGCAGGGAAGGAGTACCCGGTTCAGCGCCCAGTTTATTATGTGAGTGAAGTACTCATTGAATCCAAGCAGAGGTACCCTCATTGGCAGAAGTTGGTCTATGGTGTGTTCATGGCGAATCGGAAACTGAAGCACTATTTCCAAGGACATCCAATAACTGTGGTTAGTTCAGCACCGTTGGGGGATATAATCCAGAACAGGGAAGCTACGGGCAGAGTAGCAAAGTGGGCAATTGAGCTCAGCCCGCATAGTTGAAATATGTACCACGCACCGCTATAAAATCTCAGGCATTGGTAGACTTCATCAATGACTGGACAGAGTTGCAGACTCCAGAGGAGAAGCCGGATCTAACTTACTGGACGATTCACTTTGACGGTTCAAAACAGCTGGAGGGCTCGGGGGCTGGAGTTGTTTTAACTTCCCCCAGAGGTGATAAATTTTGTTATGTCCTCCGCTTATTGTTTCCTTGTACTAATAATGCAGCAAAATATGAAGCATTACTTCATGGTTTGCGGCTAGCAAAGGAGATGAACTTGAGCCGGGTTAAGTGCCTGGGCGACTCAGATCTGGTGGCACAGCAAGTTTCTGGCAAGTGGGATTCAAGAGATCCCCTCATGGCAGCTTATAGACGAGAGGTTGAAGCAGTCGCAGGATACTTTAAAGGATATCTGGTGGATCATATAGACCGGCGGAGGAACGAAGCGGCTGACGCTTTAAGCCGGCTAGGGTCGCAACGTAAACCGGTGCCACCAAACACCTTTTTGGATGAGTTGCACAGTCCGTCGGTTCAGATACCAACGGAAGAAGACCTAGCTATTCCGGACCCAGAGGCACAGTTAGTTGCAGCACTCCATATTATTCCGGATTGGACGCTGCCCTATTTGGCATACCTGAGCCGAGGAGAGTTGCCAGATGACGAAGAGGAAGCACGACAGATAATCCGGCGCTCTAAGTCCATGACAATTGCAAACGGAGAACTTCACCATGGCAGTACTTCTAGAGTATTTCAGCGATGTGTATCAGCTGAGGAAGGTTGTGAGATTCTTCGTGAGATTCATGAAGGGGATTGTGGTCATCATGCCGGTTCAAAATCATTGGTGGCTAAGGCATTCCGACATGGTTTCTATTGGTTAACTGCTCATGCAGATGCGGCAGATCTGGTCCGGAAGTGTGACGCTTGTCAGAAATTCTCAAGGCGTGCTCTGGTTCCGGCACAGGAACTCCGGATGATACCAATAACTTGGCCTTTCGCAACTTGGGGGCTTGATATGGTTTGGCCTTTCAAGCGATCCCAAGATCAGAAAACTCATCTACTAGTGGCAGTAGACAAATTTACAAAGTGGGTTGAAGCGGAGCCTATAAGCAAGTGTGATGCGGCAACTGCAGTTAAATTCATCAAAAAAGTAATATTCCGGTTTGGCTTTCCACACAGTATCATCACAGACAATGGCACCAATTTATCTCAGGGTGAGATGGAAGAGTTTTGTCAACGAGAGCATATTCGTTTGGACGTATCTTCTGTGGCCCACCCCCAATCCAACGGTCAGGCTGAAAGGGCGAATCAAGAGATTTTGCGAGGAATCAAACCCCGGCTTATGACGCCTTTACAGAGAACCCCAGGATGTTGGGTTGAGGAATTGCCATCTGTTCTTTGGAGTATTAATACTACACCAAACCGGTCTACAGGTTACACACCTTTCTTCATGGTTTATGGTGCTGAAGCAGTTCTTCCGAGCGATATACGTCATGATTCACCAAGGGTGACGGCCTATGTGGAAGCGATCAATGAGGAGTCAAGACAGGACAGTTTAGACCGGCTGGATGAAGAGCATGATATAGCTGCAGCACGATCGGCGATTTATCAGCAAGACTTGCGCAGATATCATAGCCGCCGGATTAGAACAAGGACGTTCCAGGAGGGTGACTTGGTACTCCGGCTCATCCAAGATCAAACAGATATGCACAAGCTATCCCCACCTTGGGAAGGGCCCTTTGTGGTCAGCAAGAATCTACACAACGGCTCATATTACTTGGTGGACGTTCGGGAACACAAGGATTCACGGACATCAGAAGAAGAGACGAAGAGGCCGTGGAACATCGCCCATTTACGGCCATACTATACTTGAGCTACGTGCTCCAATGTATCCTATGTATATATTATGAGTAATGAATAAACTGGCACCCTCGGTAAACCGGGGGCTTAGCCCTTTTTCCATATGCAAAAATCTTGTGAAAGCAACCATACAAGTTTATTGTCAGATATTATATTTTAATATATTGTCCGGTTTAGAAATTAATTTTTTGCAGAATATGCAAAGGAGCAGTAAAACTCTCTCAAAAACATAAGATCATATCCGGTTCAAGGAGAGAAGGCTTCACAAAGTACCCACCGGTTCAGGAGGAACCCTGGAGACCCTCTGAAAAGTTGGATAAATCCACATTCAGTGATTGGTTTACATTGACCCACCGGTTCATGAGGAACCCTGGAGGCCCTCTGGGAGTGGTATCGCCCACTCCCAGTGATCGGATCAGTTTCCTAGTTCTACCGACCCTCTGAAAAGTTGGATAAATCCACGTTCAGTGATTGGTTTACATTGACCCACCGGTTCAGGAGGAACCCTGGAGGCCCTCTGGGAGTAGTATCACCTACTCCCAGTGATCGGATCAGTTTCATAGTTCTATCGGCCCTCTGAAAAGTTGGATAATGCCACGTTCAGTGATTGGCTAGGCCCTCTGGGAGTGTTGGTAATCCACATCCCATTGATTGGCTTAGTTTTTATTTGTGGTTCTTTCGGCCCTCTGAAAAGTTGGATAAATCCACGTTCAGTTATTGGCTAGGCCCCCTGGGAGTGTTGGCTAATCCACGTCCCATTTATTGGCTGAACCTTGCTTTGAGCCTGGCAGCTCTTAAAAAGCCTCGACTACATGGTCTTATTTGCAAAATTTGCATCTTTTTGTGTTTGTGTTTTATAGCCCTTTTAAACCGGATTGGAACAGCTTCAGAAGCTGACCACATATCTATGAAATGGAAAGTCTAGATCAGGAATACCAGCATCAGTAAAACTGGTGTTCATTATAACCCGGATCATCTATCAGGCAATAAGCCACAAATTTCTGAACAAAGTTTCAGAACGAGATAAACCGGAGTCTATCATCTCAACCCGGGTCTCTAATTAGATCCATAACGATCTTCATAAATCGACTTTGAAGTCCTACCGGCTTAAAGAATATTGAGCACGTATAATCTCAGGTATAAAAGTTATTTTTAGTATAAAGATATGCTTATTTGACGTTTTAAGAGAACAAGTTAATCCGTCCAGTGGTAAGCCACTAGGACATATTTTCGATATTTTTTCTGCATGAGCAGAGGGTATGGAAGGCAACCAATATCAGACAACAGGTCAACCGGCAAGTATTTCATAAAGACAAAATATCCGGATTGAAGCACATTAAGTTTCGGCTAACCTATTAGAAGGCATAGCAAGCCCAACAGTTTGGAAACATTGTTTGGCGGAACACAGATTACGATTACAGCAATAAAATTCGAAGTTATGCTTCTCCTTGCTGAGACGGCTGGCCATCGCCTTGATCCGGAACATCTTCATCTTCGTGAAGCGGTTGGAAGTCCGGTACACGCCAGTCAATCTTCATCAAGGCCTGGAAATACACCTCATCGTTGATAAGTTCAGAAGGGTCAATGTCAGGAGCAAAGGTGTGAGGACGAACCGGCAGAATTAAGTTGACGGTATCATAGACCGGTCGCTCCACCCGCTCGTTCTGCAAATTATATCCCGGATGATATCTGGACAAGTCAGATTCAGCTGCAAGCTTGCTGGCGAGGGGATGCATCTCCTTCGTCAGGGCATAGAGATCCTTTTCGGTAAAGGCTGAGCCATCATCTTTTGTATCTGGAAATCCGGTTAAAGCCTCCTCCGGATCAAGATCCGGGACCCAAGCCTTAGCCCTCGTAAGGGCCAGAAGAGCACCACCCCGAGCGGCAGATTTCTTGACTTCTTCAAGACGAGCCGGCAAAACAGATAACTTGTTCAAAGTATCTTGGATCGTCGTAGGGGCCGGTTTACCAAAAGAAGTGGCACTGATGATCCTCTGAGTGCCGGAGTACAGCTGCTCGACCAAGGTGTAGCATGCTTTAAGTTTCTTCCGTAAGTCATCCCCAAGATGGGAGACACGGTGCCCTGCACACAAGTATTATAGTTAAACCGGCACAAAACGGAAATTACAAAGATAAAAGCAGGAGTTCAGATTATACTTACCAAAGACAGCAGAGGTCATCAAGTCAATTTGCCGTCTTAAACTGGTCAATTCTTCAGTAACCGGATTAAGCGCTCCTTCAGCGTCCTGAATCTGTTTTTCCATATCTTTCTTTTGGACCTCAAAAGCAGTCCGCTCTTCTTCAAAATATTTCTTCAGGTCTTCAGCAGTCTTTAAACTCACATGAAGTTCTTTTTTAGCCTTTGAAGCGGCAGATTCTGTTTCAGTAAGACGGCTACGAAGTTCATTGATTTCAATAGCATTTCGGTTCAACTCAGCCTGCAAGCACAGTTAAAAACACAAGAGGTAAAAATAAGACAAGTCTCAAGCACACAAACAAGTTGTCTACTTGACACTTGGGGGCTAATGGCAGTTGAAGCAGTAAACAACAACAATTCAAAATTACAAGTCTCAAGCACACAAACAAGTTGTCTGCTTGACACTTGGGGGCTAATGTATGGTTGAAGTATCGTCAGCAACTTTTACAAGTATCAAATATATAGACAAGTTATCTACTTGATACTTGGGGGCTAATGTAAAGATCAATTGTTCAATCTACAAAGTTCCGGTTCACCTTCAGCACGCAGCTAAACCGGAACTTGGGGGCTGTTATGAGATAGAAACACATCAAAAAGAACAAAGTCAGAAGAAGAGGTTTACCTCATATTTTCCCCTCATCAAGTTAACCAAGCTGGCTTCATAATCCCGGCTGCTGTGGAGCCGGTTTAAATACCCGGAGTAAATTTCTTGGGCGCTCATATCGGAAAGGCTGGATATCTCAGTACTCCATTTCCCCTTTTCTTGAGATAGCTTTTCCGTTTTAGCTGTATGTTTGGCTAAAACGGTGGGCTCAGCCGGAGCAACAAAGGCAGCCCCAGTTACCACAACATCAGGAGAGGCAGGTACGTTTGGGGGAGTGGCAGTATAAGCCGGATTGGGAGACACCGGATTAATCTGAGGAGAGTTAACCCGGGCAGGACTTGGTGAATTATGGGCATCTTCAGCTGTAGGATTCTCAGGAGCAGAGATGTGCTCTGTAGGCACAGGGTCTTCAAGAGGAGTTACGGGCTCGCCCTCTGAAGGAACAGTTGTTGACGGATCAGCAGCCGGATCATCTGCAGTAGGTTCAGCAGGAGGCTTATTTGCCTTGGGCTTCTTGCTGGGTTTTGGTTTGCTGGAAAAGTATGCAAAATGAGTTGACATTATAAAGCAAAAGGGATCATAAACCGGCAAAGGTGAGAAAAGTTACCCTAGGACAGTTTTCAGTGGAGGAAGCTGTGTGGCGGTCGATTCACTAGAAGAGGACAGTGGAGTTTCCTGATAATCAGGGCCAGACGGTTTAAGAGGTTTTCGGATAAGCCCGGCCTTGGGATGAAGGGGAGTCGGAGAAAGTATCACCTCAGCACGGCGTTTTCGAACCGGAGTTAAGGAAATCCCGGATGATTCCACCGCCAGGCCGCTGTGGCGAGTGGTCCGGCGAAGAGCTTCGTGCTGCTGCTTCTTCAAAATAAAATTAGGATCCAACTGAGCATAAGGATGAGAAAATTGGTATTTCCGGACGGTCCGACGACTTTTTTGTGGAAGAGGTTCTGAGTCAGAGGAAAGAATGGTTACGTCAACTTCGGTCGGATTATCACCTTCAGGCAACTCCTGTGGAAAAGTTATCGTTAGATACAGTTATAAGTATACGAAAGCAAAATCTAAACCGGATTAAAGCATACCTCAGAATCCAGGTCATCATCTTCAGTGGGAGAACCGGCGTCAACAGCTGCTTTTCTTTTCTTATTGGCAAAGGTTTTTCGGCGAACCTGTTTGCAGGTTTTCTCCTGAGGTTTTCTCTTCCAAAATGGGTCATCAGCCTAATCAAAAGAAAGAAAGACAATTGAAAGACGGTTTAAAAGAAACGGATTACAAATACAGGGTAAAGTGAAACTTACTGCGGGCGGTTTGTTCTTCTTATAGTATGGAGCTAACCCGACCTTGCTACAGTCTGCCAAAGAAACATTGAGAATTTTCTTGGCTGATTCTACAACTTCCGATTCAGAAAGCTTTTCCTTGGTAAACCTTTGAGGATCATCCGGTTTGCCAGAATATTTGCACATTAGCTGTGATCGCCGGCTCAAGGGAAGGATGCTCCAAGATAGCCAACAACGTAGAAAATCAGTTCCAATCAAACCATTAGCTATGAAGGCTCTTAGCTTGGAAAGCTGTGATGAAAACCGGGTCCGCTCAACAGAACCAAGCCGTTGTGGTAAAGGATGATTCTCCGGAATACGGGTTTCACGGTAACCCGGCAGAGGGTTCTCCCCTTCAGGAGAAGTGTCAATGCAGTTAAACCATGACTTGTTCCAGTCTTTCGGATGAGTGTGTAAAGCAGCGTGAGGAAAAACAACGTCTCTCCTCTTCTGAATACTAACGCCACCAAGCTCCTGATGTGGTCCACTGGTAAACTCGGTGCGCCGGTTTAAATGAAAGAAGTCCCGGAACAGATCGATGGACGGTTCTTCTTGCAGATATACCTCCGAAAACACTTGGAAGTCACAGATGTTTGAGACAGAATTGGGTCCAATATCCTGAGGGTGCAGTTGGAAAGCAGCAAGAACATCTCGGAAAAACTTTGAACCGGGGGGAGATAAGCCTCGAGATATATCATCAAAGAGCACAATGACCTCCCCGGACCTGGGAGTAGGGGGACATTCATTACCCGGGGCCCGCCACTTTAAAACAGACTGAGGTCCTAACGTGCCAACTTCAGAAATCTTGATCAAATCGTCTTCAGTAATGATAGAAGGAACCCAATCGCAGGAGACATACTGCTTGGCCATTGCAACGAAAAGGCAAAGTACTGGAAAGGATAAAGCGCAGAAAACGGATTATGAAGATACAGCAGTATAAACCGGAAACTATCTATGAAAGTTACGCAACGATTTAACTAAGGACTAATGGCATGGTTAAACCGGCAATTACGACAAGCTACACCATTTCCGGTTAATGGCAGTTGAAGGGGAACGGCTAAATCGTCGCGTTTAAATTACAGAGTTTCGCAAGGACTGGGCATAACAGTTTAAACCGGAACATACTTAGCAGATCTACCAAGGAGAAAAAATAGGTTTTTAAAAGACAGCTAAGGAGGAATAGATCTGAGCATACTAGGAAAAGAGAAACAAATGTAAGAGTATACGGGAAGAACTACAAGGGCTTTATGCCGAACAGATAAATCTACAGGTTAGACAGGAACGACGGAGATCTGAAGCATTTATAGTAGGGTAAAAATACAGTTTAAAGGGCAAGATCTGAAGGTGAAGGTTACTAGAAATCATCGACTTAAGGTTGAACAAGGTGAAGCTTCTATTAAGGCTCTAATGGCGGAGGCGTGAGAAGAAACCCTAGAAGTTGCAGACCTATAATGAAGAAGAAGGATGTACCTGGAGCATCAAGGATCGGCGGCGGAGGTTCTCTGGTCTAGCTCAGGGTGATGCAGCGGCCGGCGAGGACTTGGATCCAGCGGTTGACGGCGGCGGTTCGAGCTCGGGCGACGATGGAATTAGACGACGGAGGATGAAGACGGAGCAGGAAGAAGATAACGAATGGGGATAGCAGTATTTATAAAGGAGAGTCAAATCTGAAGCGACAGGTGCGGGATTCGAGGAGGCAAAAAATCGGATAAAGATCCTCTGACGCCTCGATTCTCGGGATAACCCTTAAAACAAGCTACAGTACAGCTCGTGGCGTTAAATGCGGAGATGATGTCACGGTCAGATTTAATGATCCCTGAGGATGACGTCAGAGCCGGTTTATAAGGATGTGAAGACCGAAGAAAATTATACAAGAGAAGACTAATATGAACAAGTTCAAATCATTCTGGGGCCTAATGTCAGGGATATGACTAGCAGGTATAAACCGGCTAGTATAAACCGGCTTTGTTATACTATACTTGTTTGTAATATTTAATAAAAGCTACGGCCCATAAGATCTTAGGGCCCATGTATAGAATTAAGGTTTGTAAACCGCCCCGTGATGTAACTTGAGAGATAAGGAAGAAAAGACAGAGACCGAGGCGGACACAAATATGAGCCGACCTCGGTACTCTTTAAACCGGGCCAGGCGTACCCTCTATATAAGGGGGCGACCCGGCGACGGTTCAGGGACAAGCAACAATCAACCCGTCGAGACGCAGGCAAGCGAATCCGCTCCCTGTAATCCGACGCCCAAGCAATACCAAACCAACTAGACGTAGGCTTTTACCTTCATTGAAGGGGCCGAACTAGTATAAACCTTCTGTGTCCTTTGTGTGCTATGAACCCCTTCAAGCTAACCCGTGCGATGGTTCCATCATCAAGTCCGTTAAACCGGACATCTGCCGTGCTATTTCCACGACAAGATGGGTTGTAAATTATTAGAAAAAAATGCAGATGGGCTGTATGCTATTTTCCACAGATTTGAGGCTAACTTGTGTGACTACTATAGGTTTACGCGTACGCTTTCCTTAAAAAAAGGTTGACGACACGCAACGCCATGTCAACTTAGTCAACACACGAGAGCAGTGATTGTTGGATGACCATCCAACGGCCGTCATGCTCCTTCAATCTCTGATCTTCTTGCTCGAGCCGCTCAAACAAGCATCGGCGGGACTGCCTGCTCCCTCCTCCCATGGCCGGCTGTGCTGCCGCGCAGGCCTCACCGCCCCACCGTACTCCCACCGCTGGCCTAGCCATCCCTCTACTCACCCAGACCTCCTGTTATTCTCCGGCGATGGCAGCCTCATACTGCAGCTGAAGTAGTAAACCATCGTACTCCCCTCCGCGTGGGAAACAACCGCCGAGTCTTCCCCGACTCCTGGTCCTTCCCTTCCTAGGCCTCGCCGTCGTCCACTGCCCTGGTGCTCACAGCGCGGCATGGTCAACGTGGTCAATGAACGACATCCATCGAAAGAGGGCTGTACGTGGAGAGGCTGACAGCTGGGTCCACGGTCGCATGCAAGGAAGTGCCTCCTTATTACACGAAAAATAATGATTCATCCACCTGACAGCAGGGACCCACCGGAAGGGCCTCTGTATTTCACGAAAAAAACATTCGTCCCTTTGATAGCTCGGACCCACCAGCTATATCTTCGCACGCAAGGAACTACCTCCTTATTACGAAAAAAATTAATATTGCCCCTGCTATCTGGGACCCACCATAGTTGGAGGCCAACTTGTGGGCCAACTAAGTTGAAGCGAACGGAGGGCTTGGTCAACTTATTACTTAATATGAATGATTCTAGCTCCAGCAACCGTACAATGTCCATCCAACGGCCATAGTGCTTCTTCAACCTATGGCCTTCTTGCTCCAGCCTCCCAAACCAGCGCCGGTCATGCCACCTTCTCCTGCCTCCCGTGGCCGGCTCTGCTGCTGCGCAAGCCTCACCGCCCCACCCTACTCCCATCGCCGACCTGGCCATCCCTATACTCACCCAGACCAGCTTTTATTCTCTGGCGACGACAGCCTCACACTACAGCCCAACCAGTAAACCCTTGTACGCCCCTCCGCGTGGAAAACAACTTTCGAGTCTTCCCCTGCTCCGGGTCATTCCCTTCCCAGGCCTTGCCGTTGTCCACCGCCTTGGTGCTCTCGGCGCGGCGTGGTCAGCGTGGTGAAGGAACAACTTACATCAGAAGAGGACTGTACGTGGAGAGGCTGACAGCTGGGTCCACAACTGCGGCAAGGAAGTGCCCCCTTATTACGCACAAAATAATGATTCCTCCACCTGACAGCAGGGACCTATCGGAAGGGCTCTGTATTTTGGCTTAGCTGTATTTTGCGAAAAAACGTTCCCCCCTAACAGCTAAGACCCACCAGCTATATCTTCGGACGCAAGGAAAGTGTCTCCATATTAGGCACGGAAAAAAATAAATGCACCCCTGACAGCTGGGACCCGCTAGCTATATCTTCGCACGCAAGGAATTACCTCCTTATCATCCCTGATAGCCGGGACCCACCTGGTCGAAGCGTACGTAGCATTGTCATTCTAGTCGCGAACGTGTATGTACATACTGGTTGATCGGTCTCTCTGCAATGATGAACCGTGGCCGAGCAAGAAGCGACACGTGTAGTAGTAGAGCCCCCGACATAGCAGTTCAGGCAGTCTAGTCAAAACCGTGTACACGTACATACAACCATTTGCAAAAAAATACAGCCACCTATGTACATACGGGTGGGGTCTCGAGCGCGTACTCACGCATACGTACGGCCATGCAGTCCCGTACACATGGAGACAGCAGCAACATCGTCATGTTCATCGGCAGCCAACCGGCGGGGTCGGAACAGAGAAACAGCGTCGTGTTCATCGGGAGGCAACCGACTTGGATGGAACAGCCCAAACCTGGTGTGGCGTACCGCAAAACGAAGGGAAACGGCCTTCTGCTGGAGCGGGTACGATAGAAACGGGGTCCAGTTCAGCGGGAAGGGTTTGTCGTACCGCAAAATGGAGGAAATGGCCTTCTGCTCCATCGGCTACGGTCGAAACGGGATCCTGTTCATCGGGAGGGGCCTGGCATACTGCAAAACGGAGGAAACAGACTTGTGTTGGAGCGCTACGGTCGAAACGAGGGTCCTATTCATTGGGAGAGGTGTGGTGTACCACAAAACGGGACTCCACGGGCTACTGTTCACCTACCGTCGACTTCCTCCAGCCTCCACCTGCACTGTTCATCCACAACATCTTCCTCTACCTCCACCGGATACTGTTCGTCCAGCCCTCCACGGGGTCCTGTTCATCCTACCAGCCCTCCAACAACTACTGTTCAACCAACCCTCCACCGGGTCCTGTTCATCCACCCCCAACGCCTCGGCTGTGGCGGCCCAGTCTGGGGGTCCTGTTCATCATGCGGCAACCGCAACCTCCAACCGCCGCGGGGTCCTGTTCATCCAATCCCTCGACTCGTTCAACCAACTCCACGTTCACTATTCATCAAGAGGCAACAGGTTCGATTGGCTTCAGTAAGCAACAACAGCGATCGACAGGTTTAGTTAGCAGCGGTAGCGAAGGAATCGCTCGGGTTCAGTTAGCAGCCAAGGGATCAATCGCTAGGGTATAGTAACGCAGCTAGTGCAATCGCTCGGGTTTAATAAGCGAACACCTCGCTCAGGTTCAGTTAGAGCCCAACACCTCGCACATACATGTGACGTGTACGAGAGAAACGCGCAAACCTCCGTCCATCCCTCCGCCCCGACCACCCACCGTAATGGGGAACTCCCCGAAATTTTCATCGCCCTCGCTTCTACCACGATTTTTTCCGTCATGGACGACCCAAAGAATGTCATGCAGCTGCGTCTCCGGCCTTCCTAGGAAGAAAAGCCCATTTTCTTTCATGAGTTTTGTCATAGAAGTAGGAGCCACCACGTCTATGATGATACGGGTTTTTGTCACAATTATCGTTATAGAAGTGTCATAAGCATGACCTAAAAAATTCGTTCGGCCCAAAATTTCACGGATGTGTCTTTTTTTGTAGTGTACAGGTTTGCAAGCAGTACACGGCCTTTGGGTAGAAAGCGTCCAAATACCATCATCAGCATGTCCTAGCATTCTCTACCTAAGTTGAATTGAGCCTTCAAAGCCATTATTTATGAGATGGCATCCAGCTGACAAAGCTGAGTGTCCTCTTGAAGAGGACGTTTTGAAGACTCCAACATTCATTGAAGTCCTTTGCAGATTCCTACATCTCGTCATTCGAATCCCGACCATCATCAAAGTTTTGCAACATGTCTTCCATCCCGGTACCATGCTCGTCGAGGCGACGATGAACCACCTCAGCTCTGGCACGTTGGGCAGACTCACCATGAAATGACCTATCACAACCCTAGTTTTAGCTTTGCATGTGGACTAGTCTTGATTGTTGCATCATGTCTAATTTATTTTGAAACTTGAAATGGGGTTTGTTCAAACCCTAGCACCAAAAGAACTCCACTAGGTTCAACCCAAAAATATTTCCAATGACCCAAAATGCCTTCATCAATGTTGATAATTTTGGCAAGGCTTTGAGACCAAACCAAAAATAGTGAACATTTTTGTGGAATATTTTGGGCACTGATTTAAATCATACCATATTTGCATTTGTGCATTTAAATTTTATATATTATTTTAAATGTCCAAATACTCATGAACTGAAATGTTGGCTGTTGGAAATAATCCAAACAGTCGCCACAATCAGTCTCATGATTTTTGAAAATGATATGGCATTTTTAATAAAGCCAAAACAAATACAGATGATAGAAAACAGAAAGAATTAGAAAAGAGAGAGAGAGAAGGACTTACCTGGCCCACCAGCCTCAGCCACGTGGCCTTCTCCTGTAGCAGCCCAGCCCAGCCAACCAGAGCCGGCCCAGTCCAGCACCGCACCGTCTCCTACCTCCTGCCAGTAGGAGCAGGTGCGTGTCACGGGCGCGCTCGCCCTCGGCCACCTCCTGCTTCGCGCTGGAGGCTCATCCTTCTCCCTGTCCACGCGCCTGGAGATGCTTCGACCCCTCGTCCTCTCCCCTCTCTCTATGGTCGCTCTCCCTCCTTCCCCTCGCGTTCCCGCAGCCACCCGAGCGCTGCCGTCGCCGCCGTCCGCTGCAGCCGCGGCCACCAGCATCCCCACGCAGGACCAGTTAGCCCACGAGCTCCGCCTCGAATCCCTAAAGCTCTACACTGACGCACGCGACGCCAGGTGCCCCGATGCCACGCCATCACCACCATCTTCATCGCCACGGCCGGCGATCACCGCTGCTCGATTCGAAGCAACAAGGACGTCCCCGAGCTTGCTGACGACGCCATCGAGATCGCCGTGAGCTCCTCTTCCTTCTCCCCCTAGCCACGTCGCTCGAGATGCCCCCTAACCCCGTTGGCCATCACGGCCGAGAACTCGGCTCCGCCGGCCATGTCGCCTTCGTGGCCACAGACGCGTAAGCTCGAAACCAAGCGTCACCGTGCTCAGCACCACACCAGGAGGCCGTAGCACCCAGCCGTTCGCCCCGCCGTGCCCCACAGCACCTTTTCCAACCTCGCCCGAGTTCCGGCCGCCGCGGCCGAGCTCCTCGCTCTCGCCTCCGGCCACCCCGGGCCCGACTGGCGCCCCCACCCGACGTGCGCTGGTCTGGGCTCTCGAACGGACCAGCCACACTGCGAACGTGGCACCATAGCCCATTCCCGCAGCCCTCCGCCGCGTTCGGGCTCGCCGGCGGCTAAACGCCGGCGGGTTTGACCCGTTTTGACCACTAACAGACTCGGCTGAGTCACTCACGTGTGGGTCTAGTCCCTGCTAATTACCTAGTTTAGGTTTAATTAAAGTAGGATTAGCCCCTGGCTCACTGACGTGTGGGCCTAGGCCCCTCACTAATTAGTGTTAGGTTTAAGTTAGTGTTAATTAACTTAGTTAATAAGTTGAGACACTGACAGGTGGGTCCCACTATCAGGTTTGACTTGGTCCAGCCGCTGACCTGCTGACGCCAGAGTGACGTCATGCTGATGCAGTAATTGTTTTCTGGGATTTTAAATAAATTAGAAATGATTTATTTATTTCAGAAAATTGTTAAAACTTCTAAAAATCATAGAAAATAATCTATAACTCCAATGAAAATAATTTATATATGAAAAATGATCAGAAAAGTTCAAGGAATTTGTTTATGGCATTTTCATGCATGCTTGAACAACTTACAACCACTGTTTATGACAATTTGAATAAATGACATCTAAATAATCACATATGAAGTTTGAATTTGAACCTTTGGTTCAAACCAACTTCATTTAATATGGTTGCTTGTTGCATTAGCTCAATCAACAGCATATTGCCATGTCATGATCATGCATCATATTGTGGCCTTGCATTGATTGTGTTCTCTCTAATTTGCCGGTGTTTATCCCTTCTCAGTAGACGTGGTTCCGACGATGAGTTCCATGACACCGATGAAGAGCTATACTATCTTCAGAAGTTCCAGGCAAGCAAACCCCCATTGAGCATTCCGATACAATCCCACTCTCTCGCTCCTGCTCTCCTTTACTGCATTAGGACAACAACGCTTGAACTGCTTTTTGCTGCGGTAGCTGAACCCCTTTCCTCTGCATGACCTGTCATTGCCACAGTAAATAGTTGAAACTCACTAGCATGAGTAGGAGTTGTTTGAGCCATGTTGTGCCTACTCATTCATGCTTTCTGGTTATGCCTGCTATTGCTTAGAGTTGTGTCAGGTCTGATTCATCGGGGATGAATTGGAATGTGGTGAACATGTCCTACTGTGTGTGAGCTAAGTGTGTGAACACGATTTGGTAAAGGTAGCGGTGAGAGGCCATGTAGGAGTACATGGTGGGTTGTCTCAATTGAACCTTCCTTAAGAACTTAGTTCCGTGTAAGTTGTCCAATGACTAGCTACTACCACACATTAGAATGCTTAAGTGCCCCTCTCAACTTATTAATCAACTCGATCTCTGTCCAGGAGTTGGAACTAGTTTCTGGTGTTTGTAGGTAGTGTTAGTAGTCTACCAAGTGGCACCCGGTATAGGTGGGCTTGGGACAGACTAGGCACCGTGGCACGGTGTACCAAGCGTAGATCCATCCATTAAGGTGGGCTTGGGAACCCTTCGCACATCATTTGGGGCCGTGAGCGACACTCCGGCAGGATCTCCTTGCGGATGGAACCCGAATAGGCGATAAACCTAGACTAGAGACTTGTGTGGTTAGTCAGATCGTGGATGACACCCTCGCCAGGCTTCCAGTTGAAGGTTGCCGAGATACACGACGTGTACATGGCGGTAAGTGGCGAGAGCGTGTGTGAAGAAGTACACCCCTGCAGGGTTAACAAGATCTATTCAAATAGCCGGGTCCGCGGTTATGGACTTCTTGGATGCTTACGTGGTACATAGACAAGTGAAAGTTGATACTCTAAAATGCTCAAGACAAGTGTGAGTGCTATGGATGGCCTTCTCGTAGGGAGACGGGAGCGGATCCATAGTGGTGTTTTGATTGGTGAATATGTGGACTCGTGTGCGCCACCTCAAAAGAGTTACTTGCAGTCGTAGTTCAGGATAGCCACCGAGTCAAAGCTGGCTTGCTGCAGTCAAACTCTACCACCTCCTTTGTTGATAATGATGCATATGTAGTTAGTTCTGATGTAAGTCTTGCTGAGTACCTTTATACTCACGTTTGCTTAATTTATGTTTTGCAGAGAGACTTCAGTCTCAATATTAGTTCCGTGGGGACTTCGACTTTTAGCTTGTTACCTCAGCAACGATCTTGTACCCTTGGGAGGGTCTTGTAGATAGTCAGGCTTCTCAGCCTTTTTCATTTGTAGTTGTCCGTACTCAGACATGTTATGCTTCCGTTGCCTGTATGCTCTGTATGTTGGGTCATGTGACCCCTATTTATAATAAATGCTAGGATGGCTCTTCTAGGCCTTTATCTATATGAGTTGTTGAGTGATGTTGTGATGCCATGTTGTACATCACATACTTGAATGTTATGCGTATGTGTAATGTGTATTGCTATGTGTGTGGTCCGACACCTAGTTGTTCACCCTTGGTAGTCTATCTTACAGGGAAATGTCTCCTAGTGCTTCCACTGAGCCTTGGTAGCTTGCTATTGCTCCAAAACACTTAGGCTGGCCGGCATGTGTCCTTTTTCGTTCCTGTGTCTGTCCCTTAGGGGAAATGTCACGCGTTGTTCCTTTAAGTCCTTGTAGCTTGCTACGGCTTGGGTTAATACGTTGATGACCGACACGTTCGTTCCTGGGTCATGTATGCCTGTCTCTGTAATTTAGCGCCACTTTTGGTTTATAACTTGTCATGTTGGCCCGGGTTCTCTGTCATATGGATGCTAGCGACACTATCATATATGTGTGCCAAAATGCACAAATGGTCCTGGGCGAGGTAAGGTGGCACCCGTGGGGATACCGTGCGTGAGGCCGCATAGTGATATGATGTGTTACATGCTAGACCTATGTGACTTAGGATCGGGGTCCTGACAGCTTTGGTATCAGAGCCTGACTGCCTATAGGATTACGAAGCCAAACTGGTCGAAGTTGTGTCTAGAAAATCTTTAGTTATATTAAGGGAATTGATTGTGGAAGGGAACGTAAGGCTCTTTTTATTTCTTTACCTTATGACCTTCTGATCTGAGTCACCTTCTTCTATTCTATGGGGATTAAGAACTAGGACTCTCATTCTTTTTATCAGGATCACGTTAATGGTGGATTCAACTCTCAGTTCAGTTTCTACTACCTCCGTGTGTTGACAGTTGGTCTCGGAACCTTGATATTGTGAGGTTAGGTGGTTATGCCATCATCTTTGGGCACATTGTCTCAAGTCTTTTCGAGCATTTACAGCTGTTATGCTGTCCTAGTCATCCCAGGTCTCTAAACAATCTGATGCATTTCCAAATCATTCCTCCCTGTTCTTAATGTCCTTTTAGGCCAGATTAATCACACTAGTCGGTGTGTTGAGGTACTCCGTTGCCTCGACATATATGTTGGAGCTATTATTATGACCCTAGGTGGCTTAGAAGATCACCCAGTAATCTAGCAATGCTTTATATTCCCAGTGTGATGATTCTGGCCGTTATTCTCGAAAGCATCCCATGATGCCATTTAGTTAGTAGGCATTCTATTCTTGGGTTCTTGAACTATAGATTCACCCTACTTGCTTCATGTTGGTAGCGTTTGCTAGTTCCTTTAGGATATTAGTAACCTTGTGATAGTCCTCGCGGTCCTTGGTGAATCGTTCTTCCAATACCATAAACCGTTATGGCAGAAGTTCTTCTGAACCAAAAGATCACAACCTGAGTGATCTTGATGAGTTCTCCATCCCACATTGTGACTCTGCCAGTCATACCTTTCTGCATATGTTATCTGGAAGAAAAATGTTGAACTAGTTCGACATGCTAATCTGTGCGTCCACAACTCAGAAATTCATATGTGCTTTTGGGGTTGTCCCTCTTCAGTCTATTCTAACCATCGTCTATCAATTGATAGTCAGGAGTAGTTGTGCATTCGTGTTCATCGATGCCTTTTACTCTTGTGGTCCGTCAAGCCATTCCATTTCGGAATGACTGGAAGAATCAAACTCCAGAACCTCATCCATTTCAAGGATTGGGTCATAGTAGTTGTATTTCGCAGGTCAAAATGCCAATCTAGCTTTCGTTCTGTTCTACCTTGGAGTATTGCCATCTTTATGTCAAGAATTCCATGGGAATTGCACATCCTCCTATGAACTCCTGATACAGTGATACTTCTCGCCATCATCGTTTATTCCTCATTCTCCGTGTTATTGTAACCGGAATACCGACAAGTGAACTGCGATGTGTGGAGTCAATACTCCTAGCAACCCCGTTGCTTTGTAGTAAATGGACGATAATCTCATTCTTAGTGTGTTGGTTACCAAATTATCATTCTAAGATTGATTGTGCTACCTAGTCCTTATTTCGGGTGCACTCTCCAGTCAATGAGTTAGGATTGTATTAATGCCTTGCTCTTTTGATCATATCGTCTTGCCCCGAAAAGCAAGATTGTTCTCGAGCTTCATAACATATCGGTGGTTCGTGATTTTCCGAATATCTTCCCGGAAGTATTACCAGGTTGTTCCCTGACCGCTATGTTGAGCTCGTGATCAAGTTGGTTTTCTTATAAACCACCCCTTCTCCAAGAATCTGTGTTGGATACCCCTGAGCAAGTTGGTTAAGCTAAACAACAACTTGGAGAGTTGGAAGATAAAAGCTTAATCCACATAGCTCACTCAAAAGGGATATCTTGTGTGTCTATCTAAGATAGATGATATCTTCTTCAATTGATCTCCGTGATCATTTGTGGATCTATTGTCTTGTCCAAACTTTGACATGAGTATGGGTTATCGTCAAGTCAAATCAGAACCAACGATATTCATAATGTTGTCTTACTCGTGGTTGATCCCTCTAGCATACACCATTACATCTTTTGGTCAGACCAATGCTATCACCGTATTCACTTAATTGTGAAATTCCATCTATATGGAAGTCTGGATGGATTGTTGTTGAGCCCATCAGTAACATTTTTATCTTCTGCATGATTTTGTTGGACATTAAGCTGGTGTTGGAAACTTTGTAATCGTTGCCTTAATAATCTGTTCATGAGGTATATGTTTGGATGAGAGAAGTGACTTCCCCTAACTCACATGTAATTGATGTAAGTTGCCGCCGTGAATTTGAGAAAGTTTATTTTGCTTCCTCTGGAATCATCCCAAGTCAGTCATGCATATGTGAAAAGTATTCTATGGTTTGGAGACTTGCAACCGTCATTCTACATGTATTCCTGGCACACCAAGCCACTGATTGATTTGTTCAAGGAAAAGGAGTCTGTTGTGCTAATCCTAGGTCATGCACATGACTTCTCTATCTTGAATGATGGTTCCCAACCTGAACCCGGTAGTGTTTTTATTATAAGACTACTATGTGGTCATGCTTTTCTTGGACAACGTGTCCATAGGTACGTAGCAGAACCAACTCATGTTTTGGACCTTACTACCGCAGTCCATTTCCCGAGAATCTCGCAACGTCGTATCATCGATTTCGGTTGCAAACTTTCATTTTTCTTTCTAGACTCGTTGAGTCTGGAATGTCCTGTTACCAACCAGATCTGAATCTCTGGCAGATATGAAGGTTGGAACATTTCCAAGATCGATGATGTAGGTCCCGACGAGGTTGATGTTCTGGCCGACACACCTATCCAGAAGATCTATTATCGTAATATCTTGAATGAGCAGTTCGACCATCTTCTCCATGAGGATTTGGTATGACTTATTCCACAAGTTGTTCCTTATGGATTTTTGTGCTCCCGAAGTCCGACCTTTACTTGATGGCCATGTTGATGCTTTTAAGCATTGACCATGGTACCTAGTACATCAAGGAGAACATTAGAAGCGGAGTGCTAAATGTCTCTCGGTCGATCATCCGGATTTGCTTCTTTGGCACTGCTAAGGAAAAATCTGAGAAAGTGATGTCCTCCTTTGCATCTGCATCCTCCATCAACGTTCATCATGGTAGTATGATGTGTTGCCAGAATCCTTGGCATGGATAATGGTAAAACCTTGATGATTATGGAAATGCTCAAGTTCTTGAGAGCACGCACAAGCACTAGGTGTTATCACTGGCACCAACCGGGATTGCTCCCAGTGTTCTTGGTTATGCTATAACCACTCAAAGAGTAGATTCAATCTCTACTGTTGGGCTTCTTCCCAGTTACCAGAATCATTCCCAGCATTTGCATTTTGTACCCAGCTTGCACTGCCAATGTGCCATTTTACCATGGGTTCCATCCATTTCCGATGATAAGCAAAATCATCCCTTGTGTTGTCTTCAACAAGGTAGTCCACATCATCCATTCTGGCCCGAGAATGTCATTCTTTCGGACTCCTTCAAATGATCGATTGAGATTTGCCTTAGGCTGGTATAAAAGAGTTTCAATGATCAATGTATCAAAAGTAATTCTTTTTGCCACTTAAAGGATAATTCTACGAGTCACCTCCTCTAAGGTGCCCCGTTATAGAATCATGGCAAGTCAACTCATCGCTATGTTGACAACCGTTTACCACCTTCTTAAGTGTGGAACTATCACCTATCCAGTGAACCTTCATCATTTGTTTCACTCCATCACTCTAGATGTATGCTTCGTGTCTCAGCTCGAGAGATGTTCCTACGTCTCGTTTCGTTAGTTGATCTTGTGATCATTAAGACGATCCATCCTTGCAGAGTTGTCTCTTTCCTCGTGTTGGATGAAGGTCCCAAAAACAAAGACGTCAAGACCAATATGATGCAATGGATCAACATCTCCGAGAAGGGAAGTTGGATCGTGAAGACCGTGGTAACTTTGTGTCCCCTCTGTTTTCTTACCTCACGTCTTGAATCTCGGGACGAAATTCTTGTTTTAGTGGGGGTGAGTTGTCACAGCCCTAGTTTTAGCTTTGCTCGTGGACTAGTCTTAATTGTTGCATCATGTCTAATTTGTTTTGAAACTTGAAATGGGGTTTGTTCAAACCCTAGCACCAAAAGAACTCCACTAGGTTCAACCCAAAAATATTTCCAATGACCCAAAATGCCTTCATCAATGTTGATAAATTTGGCAAGGCTTTGAGACCAAACCAAAAATAGTGAACATTTTTGTGGAATATTTTGGGCACTAATTTAAATCATACCATATTTGCATTTGGGCATTTAAATTTTATATATTATTTTAAATGTCCAAATACTCATGAATTGAAATGTTGGCTGTTGGAAATAATCCAAATAGTGGCCACAATCAGTCTCATGATTTTTGAAAATGCTCTCGCATTTTTAATAAAGCCAAAACAATTACATAAAATAGAAAACAGAAAGAATTAGAAAAGAGAGAGAGAGAAGGACTTACCTGGCCCACCAGCCTCAGCCACCTGGCCTTCTCCTGTAGCAGCCCAGCCCAGCCCACCAGAGCCGGCCCAGTCCAGCACCGCACCGTCTCCTACCTCCTGCCAGTAGGAGCAGGTGCGTGTCGTGCGCGCGCTCGCCCTCAGCCACCTCCTGCTTCGCGCTAGAGGCTCATCCTCCTCCCTGTCCACGCGCTTGGAGACGCTTCGACCCCTCGTCCTCTCCCCACTCTCTCTGGTCACTCTCCCTCCTTCCCCTCGCGTTCCCGCAGCCACCCGAGCGCTGCCGTCGCCGCCCTCCACTGCAGCCGTGGCCACCAGCATCCCCACGCACGGCCATTTAGCCCACGAGCTCCGCCTCGAATCCCTGAAGCTCTACACTGACGCACGCGATGCCAGGTGCCCCGATGCCACGCCATCACCACCGTCTTCATCGCCACGACCGACGATCACCGCTACTCGATTCAAAGCAACAAGGACGGTGCCATCGAGCTCACTGACGATGCCATCGAGATCGCCGTGAGCTCCTCTCCTTCCCCCCCCCTAGCCACATCGCTCAAGCTGCCCCCCTAACCCCGTTGGCCATCACGTCCAAGAGCTCGGCTCCGCCGGCCATGTCGCCGTCATGGCCACAAACGCGCAAGCTCGAACCGAGCATGCCACCGTGCTCAGCACCTCACCAGGAGGCCGTAGCACCCCAACCATTTGCCCCGTCGTGCCCCACAGCACCTTTTCCAACCACGCCCGACTGGCGCCTCCACCCGACGCGCGCTGGTCTGGGCTCTCGAACGAGCCCAGCCACGCTGCGAACGGGGCACCACAACCCATTCCCGCAGCCCTCCGCCGCGTTCGGCCTCGCAGGCGGCTAAACGCCGGTGGGTTTGACCCGTTTTGACCACTAACAGACTCAGCTGAGTGACTGACATGTGGGGCTAGTCCCTGCTAATTACCTAGTTTAGGTTTATTTAAAGTAGGATTAGTTCCTGGCTCACTGACGTGTGGGCCCAGGCCCCTGACTAATTAGTGTTAGGTTTAAGTTAGTGTTAATTAAGTTAGTCAATAAGTTGAGACACTGACTGGTGGGGCCCATTGTCAGGTTTGACTTGGTCCAGCCGCTGACCTGCTGACCCTAGAGTGATGTCATGCTGATGCAGTAACTGTTTTCTGGGATTTTAAATAAATCAGAAATGATTGATTTATTTCACAAAATAGTTAAAACTTCTAAAAATCATAGAAAATAATCTATAACTCCAATGAATATACTTTATATATGAAAAATGATCAGAAAAATTCAAGGAATCTGTTTATGGCATTTTCATGCATGTTTGAACAACCTATAACCACTGTTTAGGGCAATTTGAATTTCAACCTTTGGTTCAAACCAACTTCATTCAATATGAAGTTTGAATTTCAACCTTTGGTTCAAACCAACTTCATTCAATATGGTTGCTAGTTGCATTAGCTCAATCAACAGCATATTGCCATGTCATGATCATCCATCATATTGTCGCATTGCATATATTGTGTTCTCTCTTATTTGCCGGTGTTTGTCCCCTCTTAGTAGACATGGTTCCGACGATGAGTACGATGACACCGATGAAGAGCTATACTATTTTCAGAAGTGCCAGGCAAGCAAACCCCCATTGAGCATTCCGATACAATCCCACTCTCTCGCTCCTGCTCTCCTTTACTGCATTAGGACAACAACGATTGAACTGCTTTTTGCTGCGGTAGCTGAACCCCTTTCCTCTACACGACCTGTCATTGCCACAGTAAATAGTTGAAACCCACTAGCATGAGTAGGAGTTGTTTGAGCCATGTTGTGCCTACTCATTCATGCTTTCTGGTTATGCCTGCTATTTCTTAGAGTTGTGTCATGTCTGATTCATCGCGGATGAATTGGAATGTGGTGAACATGTCCTACTGTGTGTGAGCTAAGTGTGTGAACACGATTTGGTAAAGGTAGCGGTGAGAGGCCATGGAGGAGTACATGGTGGGTTGTCTCACTAGAACCATCCTTAAGAACTGAGTTATGTGTAAGTTGTCCAATGACTAGCTACTACCACGCATTGGAATGCTTAAGTGCCCCTCTCGACTTATTAATTAACTCGATCTTTGTCCAGGAGTTGCAACTAGTTTCTGGTGTTTCTAGGTACTATTAGTAGTCTACCAAGGAGCACCCGGTACAGGTGGGCTTGGACAGACTAGGCACCGTGGCACGGTGTACCAAGCGTAGATCCATCCGTCGAGGTGGGCTTGGGAACCCTGCGCACATTGTTTGGGGCCGTGAGCGACACCCCGGCCGGATCTCCTTGCGGATGGTACCCGAATAGACGATAAACCCGGACTAGAGACTTGTGTGGTTAGTCAGGTCGTGGCCGATACCCGCGCCAGGCTTCCGCTTGAAAGTTTTCGAGATACACGACGTGTACATGGCAGTAAGTGGCGAGACCGTGTGTGAAGAAGTACACCCCTGCAGGGTTAACATGATCTATTCGAATAGCCGGGTCCGCGGTTATGGAATTCTTGGATGTTTACGTGGTACATAGACAAGTGAAAGTGGGTACTCTAAAATGCTCAAGACTAGTGTGAGTGCTATGGATGGCCTTCTCTTAGGGAGACGGGAGCGGATCCAAAGTGGTGTTTTGATTGGTGAATATGAGGACTCGTGTGCGCCACCTCAAAAGAGTTACTTGCATTCGTAGTTCAGGATAGCCACCGAGTCAAAGCTGGCTTGCTGCAGTCAAACTCCACAACCCCCTTTGTTGATAATGATGCATATGTAGTTAGTTCTGATGTAAGTTTTGCTGAGTACCTTTGTACTCACGTTTGCTTAATTTATGTTTTGCAGAGAGACTTCAGTCTCAATAGTAGTTCTGTTTGGACTTCGACATTTAGCTTATTACCTCAGCTACGATCTTGTACCCTTGGGAGGGTATTGTAGATAGTCACGCTTCTCAACCTTTTTCATTTGTAGTTGTCTGTACTCAGACATGTTATGCTTCTGTTGCCTGTATGCTCTGTATGTTGGGTCATGTGACCCCTGTTTGTAATAAATATGATGGCTCTTCTAGGCCTTTATCTATATGAGTTGTTGAGTTATGTTGTGATGCCATGTTATACAGCACATACTTGCATGTTATGCGTACGTGTAATGTGTATTGCTATGTGTGGGGTCCGACACCTAGTGGTTCACCCTTGGTAGCCAATCTTATAGGGAAATGTCTCCTAGTGCTTCCACTGAGCCTTGGTAGCTTCCTACTGCTCCGGAACACTTAGGGTGGCCGGCATGTGTCCTTCTTCGTTCCTGTGTCTATCCCTTAGGGGAAATGTCACGCGTTGTTCCTTTAAGTCCTTGTAGCTTTCTATGACATGGGCTCATACTTTGATGATCGACACGTTCGTTGCTGGGTCATGTATGCATGTCTCTGTAATTTAGCACCACTTTTGGTTTATAACTAGTCATGTCGGCTCGGGTTATCTGTATGCCTATCTCCCCAGCAGAACAGCTTTGCTGGAGCCCTAGATTGGTTTCCGCCTCGGTTCCACCTCGAGACGGAGGCGTGTGGTCCCGAAAGCCTCCTTATGATTTTTTTTTTCTATGTCGAAACACCTCATATAGGAGAAGATGGGCATCGGGGGCCTGCCGGCTGGCCCACGCGGTACGGGCGCGCCCTGGGAAGGGGGGCGCGCCCCCACCCTCGTGGGCAGCCGGTGGCGCCCCTCGTGGATTTCTTTCGCCATATATTTTTTATATTTTCCAAAATGATGTTCTGTTGAGTTTCAGGGCTTTTAGAGTTGTGTAGAATAGGTTTCCAGAGTTTGCTGCTTTTCGAGCCAAGAATTCCAGCTGCCGGCATCCTCCCTCTTCATGTGAAACTTGGGAAATAAGAGAGAAAAGGCATAAGTATTGTGACAAAACATGTAAGAACAGCCCATAATGCTATAAATATCAACATATAAGCATGATGGAAAATGGACGTATCAACTCCCCCAAGCTTAGACCTCGCTTGTCCTCAAGCGAAAGCTGATATCGAACAATATGTCCACATGTTTAGAGATAGAGGTGACGATAAAACAAAATACGGACATGAGGGCATCATGATCATTCTCATAACAGCAACTTATATAAATATAGTCATATGATCCTTATGCTAAAGTAACAATTCATCCACAATATCAAGTATGAATCATAAACTTCATTGGAAACTAACAAACTTTGATCTTGGTCATTGAAGCAATTACAATTTATCGTAATGTCGGAAAGAGTCAATATAAGAGCTTTTCAGCAAGCCTACATACTCATCCATCATATAGTCTTTCACAATTTCTCATACTCATGCAATACTTATGTTTATGGAGATTTAATCGGACATAGAGAAAGATAGGGGCTTATGGTGTTGCCTCCCAACCTTTTACCTCAAGGGTAATGTCAACAGTAATAGATCATGAAAACTTACATCCAAGTGGGTATGTATGTCAGGATCTTTCCAACACAATTTGTTTGCCAAAGGATAAAATGTAAAAGGAAAGGTGGATTCCACCTTGACACTTATAAGACAAGAATAATAGATAGGCCCTTCGCAGAGGGAAGCAGAGGTTTTCATGTGTTTTTATGGTTGGATGCAAAAAGTCTTAGCATAAAAGAACTTCGCTTTATATTGCCACTTGTGATAAGGACCTTTATTATGTTGTCTGTCGCTTTTATTACTTCCATATCACAAGATCGTATAAAGCTAATTTCTCCCACACTAATAAATCATACATATTTTAGTGAATTGGCAACATGACAACTTACTTGGAAGGATCTTTCTCAATCCATAGGTAGGTATGGTGGACTCTCATGGCACAAGTAGTATCTCTACTTAGTGCAAGGAGTTTTGGCTAGCATGAGGGGGAAAGGCAAGCTCAACATGTTGGATGATCCATGACAATATACTTTATTTCGGATATAAGAAGACATAACCCATTATGTTGTCTTCCTTGTCCAACATCAACTCTTTAGCATATCATATTTTAATGAGTGCTCACAATCATAAAATATGTCCAAGATAGTATATTTGTATGTGAAGCCTCTCCTCTTTTATTACTTCCTAATAATTGCAACGATGACCAAAACTATGTTTGTCACCTCCCAACAACTATTATTTATCATACTCTTGCATGTGAGGTCATTACTTCCCATAAGATCGATATGATCTCTTTGATACTCTTTATGTTTTCTTTCTTTTATCACGACCCAAGTGAGGAAATCAAGCCCTTGACTCAACACTAATCTTTATTATATGGCTCACGGACTCGATTACAAAGGATAAAGCTCACAAAGCAAAAGTTGAAAACTAGATCATGCTAACTTTATTCTACTAGATCAAGATAATACCAAAAGGATCAAACTAAGTAAAACGGTAAAGATAGGAGTGATGGTGATACGATACCGGGGTCACTCCCCCAAGCTTGGCAGTTGCCAAGGGGAGTGCCCATACCCATATGATTATGTCTCCTTTTTCGGGGGTGGTGAGGATGGCTTCTTCCTTAATTTGCGCTTAAGTGAAAAATTTTGCTCCATTATATCATTGATCTTTTGCTCAAGGTTTAATATCTTCTTGCATAATGCCTGCTTGTTTTCCTACAAGAGGTTAAAAGGGATAAATTTGATCTTAGGTTTCTTTACTCTGTCGGGGAGGCTTGAATTTTTTGAACTCCACATGCATGTCCCCCGGTTGAGGTAGTGGAAATTCGTCTTCCTCTGAGCTGGTCCAATCCTTCCCCTTGGGATCATGGTCCTCTTCTTCCTCCGTGGTCCAACCATAATGCTCCAAGTCACCATAGACCTTAGGATCAGTAAGGAAATCAGCCACATAGGTTTCTACCTCCGAATCCTGGGACGACACGTTGCCTTTATCTTTGACAGAAACAACTTGAAACGAAAACAAAGGATTTTTGCGCGATATAGAGGTCAAAACCTTCAGGAGTATATATCATGAATTTGTACCGACCAAAAGGAGTAAGCCACAAGAAAACGAAGTCCAGGGGACACATGGGGTGCCCACGAGGTAGGGGGCGCGCCCTGGGAAGGGCGCGCCCTCCACCCTCGTGGACGCCTCGTGTCTCTTCCGGACTGCGGTTTATTTTTCTATTTTTCTAAATATTGCAAAACGGAGAAAAATTTGCCTTTAGAACTGTTTTGGAGTCAGTTTACTTACCGTATCACATACCTCTTCCTTTTCGGAGGCTGAATCATTCTGGAAAGTGTCCCTTATGTATTCCTCCGGGGTTACGGTTTCTATAATATTGGTTTCAACATTTATAGGATTACCTGAGATGTAATGTTTGATTCTTTGACCGTTCACCACCTTCGTTTTTGTGCCTTTGAAATTGTTGATTTTTATGGCACCGGAACGATAGACCTCGTCGATAACATAAGGTCCTTCCCACTTGGACAGAAGTTTTCCTGCAAAAAATCTTAAACGAGAGTTGAATAGCAAGACATAATCACCTACGTTAAACTCATGCTTTTGTATCCTTTTGTCATGCCATCTTTTAACTTTTTCTTTAAACAGTTTGGCATTCTCATAAGCTTGGGTTCTCCACTCATCAAGGCAGCTAATGTCAAATAACCTCTTCTCACCGGAAAATTTGAAATCATAGTTGAGCTCTTTAATATCCCAATATGACTTATGTTCTAGCTCAAGAGGTAAGTCACAAGCTTTTCCATATACCATCTTATATGGAGACATACACATAGGATTTTTGTATGCAGTTCTATAGGCCCATAATGCATCATCAAGTTTCTTGGACCAATTCTTCCTAGACCTATTAACTATCTTTTGCAAGATTAGTTTCAACTCCCTATTACTTAGTTCTACTTGACCACTAGTTTGTGGGTGATAGGGGGATGCAATTATATGGTTGACATCATATTTAGCAAGCATCTTACGAAAAGCACCATGAATAAAGTGTGAACCACCATTAGTCATTAGATATCTAGGGACTCCAAACCTTGGAAATATAACTTCTTTAAGCATCTTAATAGAGGTGTTATGATCAGCACTACTAGTTGGAATAGCTTCTACCCACTTAGTAACGTAATCAACAGCAACTAAAATATGTGTGAACCCATTAGAGGTAGGAAAAGGTTCCATATAATCAAAACCCCAAACATCAAATGGTTCAACAACAAGTGAATAATTCATAGGCATTTCTTGACGTCTACTAATATTACCAATTCTTTGACATTCATCACAAGATAAGACAAACTTACGGGCATCCTTGAAGAGAGTAGGCCAATAAAAACCGGATTGCTATACCTTGTGTGCAGTTCTATCTCCCACATGGTGTCCTCCACAGGCTTCGGAGTGGCACTTGCGTAGGATCTGTTCCTGTTCATGCTCAAGTACACAACGTCTAATAATACCATCTACCCCTTCTTTATAATGATGTGGGTCATCCCAGAAGTAATGTCTCAAATCATAGAAGAACTTTTTCTTTTGCTGGTATGCGAAGCTAGGAGGTATAAAATTAGCAACAATATAATTAGCATAATTAGCATACCATGGAGCAGTACAAGAAGTATTTATGACAGCTAGTTGTTCATTAGTAAATCTATCATCAATAGTTTGTGGGTCATCAAGTATATTCTCTAACCTAGATAAGTTATCTGCTACGGGGTTCTCAGCTCCCTTCCTATCAATAATATTCAAGTCAAATTCTTGTAGCAAGAGAACCCATCTAATAAGTCTAGGTTTAGCGTCTTTCTTTTCCATAAGGTATTTGATAGCAGCATGATCTATGTGAATAATTACTTTAGAATCTACGATATAGGGTCTAAACTTATCACAAGAAAATACAACTCCTAAAAATTCTTTCTCAATGGTAGCATAATTTCCTTGGGCACTATCTAGAGTTTTACTAGCATATTGGATAACATTCAATTTCTTATCAACTCTTTGCCCTAAAACAGCTGCTACAACATAATCAGTAGCATCGCACATAATCTCAAAGGGTAAATTCTAGTCAGGAGGCTGGACAATAGGTGTAGAGATCAAGGCTTTCTTAAGTACTTCAAATGCTTCTAGACAATCATCATCAAAGACAAAAGGAATTTTTGTAAAAGATTAGTCAGAGGCCTAGAGATTTTGGAGAAGTCCTTTATGAACCTCCTATAAAACCCGGCCTGACCAAGGAAACTTCGTATACCTTTGATGTCCTTTGGGCATGGCATCTTTTCAATAGCATCAATTTTAGCTTTGTCAACTTCAATACCTCTTTCAGAAATTTTATGTCCCAAGAAAATGCCTTCATTGACCATAAAGTGGCACTTCTCCCAATTCAAGACAAGGTTAGTATCTTCACATCTCTGCAAAACTCGATCAAGGTTGCTTAAGCAATCATCAAAAGAAGTTCCGTAAACGGAGAAATCATCAATGAACACCTCAACAATCTTTTCACAAAAATAAGAGAATATAGCCATCATGCATCTTTGAAAGGTACCAGGTGCATTACATAAACCAAAAGGCATACGTCTATAAGCAAAGGTACCGAAAGGACAAGTAAAAGTGGTCTTTTCTTCATCCCTTTTGACACAGGTATTTGAGAGAAACCAGAATAACCATCTAGAAAGCAGAAATGAGTATGTTTGGATAACCTTTCTAGCATTTGATCAATAAATGGCAAGGGGTAATGATCTTTCATAGTAGCTTTACTTAACTTACGGAAATCAATTACCATCCTATAACCTGTAAATATTCTTTGCGAGATCAATTCATCTTTATCATTAGGGACAACAGTCATACCTCTTTTCGTAGGAACACAATGGACAGGACTTACCCACTGGCTATCAGCAACTGGATAGATAATACATGCCTCTAGAAGTTTTAGTATTTCCTTCCTTACCACTTCTTTCATCTTAGGATTTAACCGTTGCTGATGATCAATAATTGGTTTAGTATTTTCTTCCAGTTTTATCTTGTGTTGGCATATAGAGGGACTAATGCCCTTAAGATCATCGAGAGTATATCCAATAGCAGCTCGGTGCTTTTTCAGAGTTTTCAATAATTTTTCTTCTTCCTGCTCTGAAAGGTTAGCACTAATAATAACAAGATATATCTTCTTTTCATCAAGATAAACATACTTAAGATTATCAGGCAAAGGTTTAATTTGAAACACGGGATCACCCTTGGGTGGAGGAGGATCCCCTAGGATTTCAACAGGCAAGTTGTTTTTCAATACGGGTCCTGTGTAAGGAATTTTTAATCTATCTCCCTTCTCTCATTCATATGCATATCATTTTCATGGTCTAGCAAGTATTGTTCTAAAGGATCATTAGGTGGCACGGCAATAGAAGCAAGACCAATAATTTCGTCCTTACTAGGTGGTGCCTTTTCAAGGGGTTGTCTACGAAATTTAGCAAAGTTAAAATCATGAGACATATCCCCTAATCCAACAGTGACAATGTCTTCCACGCAGTCTATCTTGGCATTAACAGTATTCAAGAAGGGTCTACCAAATATAATGGGACATAATTCATCTTGTGGGGAACTAAGGACAAGAAAATCAGTAGGGTATTTAACCTTCCCACACAAGACTTCAATAACTCTAGCAATCCCAACTGGTGAAATGGTATCTCTATTAGCAAGCTTAATAGTAACATCAATTCCTTCTAGCTCGACAGGTGCAATATCATGCATAATTTCGTTATATAAATTAAGAGGAATAATACTCGCACTAGCACCTACGTCACATAAACCATGATAGGAATGATCTCCTATCTTAACAGAGATAACAGGCAAGCCTACAACATGTTTATGTTTATTCCTAGCAGTGGGTTTGGCTATTCTGGCAGACTCTTCTTGTAGGTAAATAACATGTCCATCTAAATCTTCTACCAAGAGATCTTTAACCATAGCAACACTAGGTTCAACTTTAATTTGCTCAGAGGGTGTAGGTGTCCTAGTATTACTCTTGCGAACTACAGTTGAAGCTTTAGCATGATCCTTTATCCTAACAGGGAAAGGTGGTTTCTCAATATAAGAGGTAGGTATAACAGGATCAACATTGTAAGTGATAATCTTTTCTTCAACTTTAATAGGTTCAACTACATTTACTTCAATAGGGGGATGGTATTTAAACCACTTCTCCTTAGGGAGATCAACATGAGTAGCAAAAGATTCACAGAAAGAAGCTACTATCTCAGTGTCAAGTCCATATTTAGTGCTAAACGCACGGAAAACATCGGTATCCATAAAAGCTTTAACACAATCAAACTTAGGGGTCGTACCTGACTCCTTACCTACGTCGAGATCCCAATCTTCAGAGTTGCGTTTAATTCTTTCCAATAAATCCCATTTGAAGTCAATAGTCTTGATCATATAAGAGCCAGAACAAGAAGTATCGAGCATGGATCGATTATTAAGAGAAAGCCGAGCATAGAAATTTTGAATGATCATTTCTCGTGAGAGCTCATGATTGGGGCATGAATATAACATTGGCAGAAGCCTCCCCCAAGCTTGAGCGATGCTTTCTCGTTCGCGAGGCCAGAAATTATAAATATAATTACGATCACGATGAACCTGGTGCATAGGGTAGAACTTCTGATTAAATTCCAACTTCAGACGATTATAGTTCCATGATCCCATATCATCGCATAGCCTAAACCATGTCAATGCATCTCCCTTCAAAGATAAAGGGAATACCTTCTTCTTGATAACATCCTAGGTCATACCTGAAAGCTTAAACAATCCACAAACTTCATCCACATAGATTAGGTGTAAGTTGGGATGCAGTGTTCCATCTCCTGTAAAGGGATTTTCAAGCAGTTTCTCTATCATACCCGAAGGAATCTCAATGCAAACATTTTCAATAAGTGCAGTAGGTTGAGGAGCAACTCTTTGCTCTTCTGCTCGGGGTGAAGATACCCCGAACAAGCCCCTCAAAGGATTTTGAGCCATAGTAACAAGTGACAATAAATTTTAGCACACTATATAATTTTTCCTTACCAAATTCCACTTACCAAAGGTGCTTCACTCCCCGGCAAACGGCGCCAGAAAAGATTCTTGATGACCCACAAGTGTAAGGGATCTATCATAGTCCTTTCGATAAGTAAGAGTGTCGAACCCAATGAGGAGCAGAAGGAAATGATAGGCAGTTTTCAGTAAGGTATTTTCTGCAAGCACTGAAATTGTAGGTAACAGATAGTTTTGTGATAAGGTAATTGGTAGCAAGTGACAAAAGGTAAAAGTAAATAAGGTGCAGCAAGGCGGCCCAATCCTTTTCGTAGCAAAGGACAAGCTTTGACAAACTCTTATATAAAGGAAAGCGCACCCGAGGACACATGGGAATTATCGTCAAGCTAGTTTTCATCACGATCATCTGATTCGCGTTCGGTACTTTGATAATTTGGTATGTGGGTGGACCGGTTCTTGGGTGCTGCCCTTACTTGGACAAGGGTCCCACTTATGATTAACCTCTAATGCAAGCATCTACAACTATAATAGAAGTATTAAGGTAAACATAACCATAGCTTGAAAAATATGGATCCAAATCAGCCCCTTACGAAGCAACGCATAAAATAGGGTTTAAGCTTCTGTCACTCTAGCAACCCATCATCTACTTATTACTTTCCAATGCCTTCCTCTATGCCCAAATAATAGTGAAGTGTCATGTAGTCGACTTCCACATGACACCACTAGAGGAGAGACAACATACATCTCATCAAAATATCGAACGAAGACCAAACTCACATTACTACTAATACCAAGACTTCTCCCATGTCCTCAGGAACAAAAGTAGCTACTCACAAGACATAATATTGTTCACGATCAGAGGGGTATTAATATGCATAATGGATTTTAACATATGATCTTCCACCAAATAAACCAACTAGCATCTACTACAAGGAGTGATCAACACTACTAGCAACCCACAAGTACCAATCTGAGGTTTGGGTACAAAGATTGGATACATGAGATGAACTAGGGTTTGAGAGGAGATGGTGCTGGTGAAGATGTTGATGAAGATAACCGTCCCCAAGGTGGGAGAGTTGTTGGTGATGACGGCGGTTACGATTTCCCCCTCCCGGAGGGAAGTATCCCCGGAAAAACAGCTCTGCCGGAGCCCTAGATTGGTTTCCGCCTCGTTTCCGCTTCGAGACGGCGGCGTCTGGTCCCGAAAGCCTCCTTATGATTTTTCTAGGTCAAAACACCTCATATAGGAGAAGATGGGCATCGGGGGCTTGCCGGTTGGCCCATGAGGCAGGGGGCGCGCCCTGGGAAGGGGGGCGCGCCCCCCACCCTCGTGGGCAGCCAGTGGCCACCCTCATGGATTTCTTTCGCCAGATATTTTTTATATTTTCTGAAACCATGTTTTGTTGAGTTTTAGGGCTTTTGGAGTTGTGCAAAATAGGTTTCCAGAGTGTGCTCCTTTTCCAGCACAGAATTCCAGCTGCCGGCATTCTCCCTCTTCATGTGAACCTTCGAAAATAAGAGAGAAAAGGCATAAGTATTGTCACAAAACATGTAAGAACAGCCCATAATGCAATAAATATCAACATATAAGCATGGTGCAAAATGGACATATTAGTTACCTAGCTAGTTTCATTGACACAAAGGCCGGAACAGAGAAAATAATAGGAAGGAGAAGGACATGTCATTTGTGCTCACCCACGAACGTAGGGGCGGAGCTCGTCGAACACTAGAACCTCGCAGCGATGAAACAACCGCACATTGAAATTGAAAGATGAGTAACATATCATTATAGTTTTTGTGATCAACCTAATTAAAATTAAACTAAACTAAGTCTAAACTAAAGTAAATCTAAAAAAAGAAAAAGAATTAAAAAAATGAGAGGGCGGCGGTGACGACGGGCCGCGACGGTGGAGGGGTGCGGGGCGGCAGTGGCCACCGAGCGGCAGTGGAGGAGGAGGGCGACGGGGGCGGGAGCGACGGGGCTCTGGGGCGGGGAGGGTGGGGGCTGGTGGTGCGCGGCAC
>LR738713.1:229266694-229334136 GCA_902687465.1 Secale cereale | reverse complement strand
GGCTCGGAGGCTCCGGGGCAGGGAGGATGGTGGGGCGTCGGGACGGCGTGGGCGAGGGGCTCCAGGGTAGCGAGCGTGGTGGGGCGGCGACGGTGTGGGCGTGAGGGCGCGCAGGTGAGAGAGATGGGAAGAGAGAGGGTGGGGCCGGCGAGAGAGGGAGGGGTGGCCGTTAGAGGCCGTTAGTGGGCATGTTGTTTGCCGTTTGTCAACGGACGACAAAGCGTGGGGGCTGGCGGACCGTTAGGGTTCGGGCCTCCACTGGACCCCACCAACCTCTTTGTCGTCTGCCAGCGGATGGCAAAGAAACTTTGCCGTCCGCAAGCCGACGGCAAAGAAATGGCTAATGGTAAATACCATCTTTGCCGTCAGACTTCTTTGTCGTTCTCCTTTTGTGAGCTAATGGCAAAGACCTTCTTTGCCGTCAGCAAGCTATCGACAAAGAAATGGCTGACGGCAAATACTTTGATTCCAGTAGTGCCATTACAAATTATCTTGTCATAAAACTATCTGTTACCGACAATTTTAGTGTTTGCATAAAATACCTTGCTGAAAACTGCTTGATATTTCCTTCTGCTCCTCGTTGGGTTCGACACTCTTACTTATCGAAAGGACTATGATAGATCCCCTATACTTGTGGGTCATCTAGACACTTTTCTGGCGCCGTTGTCAGGGAGTGAAGCGCCTTTGATGAGTTCAATTTGGTAAGGAAAAATTTATATTACATGCTGAAATTTACTATCACTTGTCACAATGGAAACTCATCCTTTGAGGGGTTTGTTTGGGGTATTTTCACCTCGATCGGAAGAACAAAGAGTTGCTCCTCAACCTGCTGCACCTACTGAAATTATACTACTAGTGAAAAAGAATTCTTAGCAGTTGGTTTGGTTCTAGGACAAAAAGTTGATAAGAAATTTAATTTTATCCATTGTGCTAGTAAAACTCTACACAGTGCTCCAAGAAATTATGCTACTACTGAACAAGAATTCTTAGCAGTTGTGTTTACTTGTGATAAATTCAAATATTATATTATTGATTCTAAAGTAACTGTTCACACTAATCATGCTGCTATTAAATACCTTATGGAAAAGAAGGATGCTAGACCTAGACTTATTACGTAGATTCTCTTGCTACAAGAATTTGATTTGCATATTACTGATATGAAAGGAGCTGAGAACCCAGTAGCAGATAACTTGTCTAGGTTAGAAAATATTCTTAATGACCCACTACCCATTGATGATAGCTTTCCCAATGAACAACTAGCTATCATAAATGCTTCTCGTAGTACTCCATGGTATGCAGAATATGCTAATTATATTGTTGCTAAATTTATACCACCTAATTTCACATACCAACAAAAGAAAACGTTCTTAAATGATTTAAGACACTACTTCTGGGATGACCCACACCTTTATAAATGAGTAGATAGTGTTATTAGACATTGTGTACTTGAGCATGAACATGAACAAATCCTATGCAAGTGTGACTCCGAGGCGTAACGAGGACACCATGCTGGAGACAGAACTACGCACGAGGTATTACTATCTGGTTTTTATTAGCCTACCTTTTTAAAGATGCTCATAAGTTTGTCCTGTCTTGTGATGAATGTCAAAGAATTGGTAATATTAGTAGATGTCAGGAAATGCCTATGAATTATTCACTAGTTATTGAACCATTTGATGTCTGGGGTTTTGATTATATGGAGCCTTTTCCGTCCTCTAACAGGTATACTCATATTTTAGTTGTTTTTGATTACGTTACTAAGTGGGAAGAAGCTATTCCAACTAGTAGTGTTGATCATAACATCTCTATTAAAATGCTTAAAGAAGTTATTTTCCCGAGGTTTGGAGTCCCTGGATATTTAATGACTGATGGTGGTTCACACTTCATTCATGGTGCTTTCCATAAACTGCTTGCTAAATGTGATGTTAACCATATAATTGCTTCACCTTATCACCCTCAGTCCAACAGTCAAGTACAAAGTAATAGAGAGATATAATTGATCTTGCAAAAGACTGTCCATAGATCCAGGAAGAATTGGTCGAAGAAACTTGATGATGCATTATGGGCTTATAGAACTCCTTATAAAAACCCTATGGTCATGTCTCCATATAGAATGGTTTATGGAAAAGCATGTCACTTACCTCTTGAAACAGAACACAAAGCTTATTGGGCAATTAAAGAGCTCAACTATGATTTCAAACTTGCCAGTGAAAATATGCTATTTCACATTAGCTCACTTGATGAATGGAGAACCCATGCTTATGAAAATGCCAATTTATTTAAAGAAAAAGTAAATAGGTGGCATGTTAAAAGAATACAAAAGCGGGAATTTAATGTAGGTGACCAAGTCTTGCTATACAACTCTTGTTTAAGATTTTTGTAGAAAAACTTCTCTCTAAATGGGAAGAACCCTACATTATCAAAGAAGTTTATCGTTCCAGTGCCATCAAGATCAACAACGCCGAAGGCAATAATTCGAAGGTGGTAAATGGGCAAAGAATCAAACATTATATCTCAAGTAGTCCCTGAATGTTGAAACTAATATTATTCATACCATAACACTGGAGGAGTATATAAGGGAAACTTTCCAGCACACTCCAAAACTTTGAAAAGGGATAGGTATGTGATACGGTAAGTAAACCGACTCCAAAAGTTTTCCAAAGTTAATTTTACTCCATTTTGGAATATTTAAAAAATAAGAAAAATAAAAAGTAGCCTGAATAGTGAACGAGGAGGCGCCAAGCCATGGGGCGCGCCTCCGAGGCTTGTGGCCACCTCGTGTGCCCTCTGGACTTTATTTTCTCCCAGATTACTTCTTTTGCAAGGTAAAAATTCATTATAAAATCTCCTGAAGGTTTTGACCACTATATCACGGCAATATCCTCTGTTATCGTTTCGAGCTGTTTTTCTGCCAGATCTAGAATGACATGACGTCCCAAGTGCCTCCAAGGACAAGTTCTATGGGAAGTTCATCAGCCCCTACCTCCCGGAGGTGACGAAACACTCTCAAACCATTGAGATGTGCGAGGGGGAGTTTAACATCCGGGATGTTCAAGGGCCAAGGAGGACCGGAAGTGTGGAGGGCAGGCTTGAAGTAGTTAAGCAGGAGGTCTTCAAGTGCCAAGGGATGGTGGAACGCGGACTCAACACTAACCACTCCATGATCACAGAATTCCCCCGTGACCACAAGCTGGATACCAAAGATATTGGAGAGGCCATCTTCAAACTTCATGAGAAAACGATTATCTCCAAGCCAAGATATATGCTGCAAAACCAAAACTATGAGTATGAGTATAGATTTAAGAGGATGAGTTTGGCTGCAGATTTGAGAATTCTGGAGACTTGCACATCCTTTTACAACGGTGAGCCTATGCCTTGGAATATGGAGGACAAGCCTCCCACATAATCAACCTCATCATCACCACCAACGAAATAGGAGACTTGAATACATGGGTATGTGCACTCCCCTTGACCTATGCCAAGCTTGGGGGAGTGATACGTCCAAAACGTATCTATAATTTCTGCTTGCTCCATGCTTTTTTTGTGTGATATTGCTATGATATTTATGCACTTCCATACACTTTTGATCATATTTGGACTAACCTATTAAATCAGTGCACCCCAGTGCCAGTTTCTGTTTTCGGCTGTTTTTGTATTTCAGGTTTTCACATTACGAGAACTGCCAGAAAAAATCCAGAAAAATTATATAAAAAATCAGCATTCCGGAAGCTTCCATGCGGCCAAAGTAGGGCCGGAGGGAACCCACAGGGGCTCCAGGCGGCCGGCCCACGCGGCCCCCCCTGGCCGCGCCGGGGGGGCGCCTGGGCACCCCTGACCCCCTCTGATGCCCCCCTTTGGCATATATTTACACCGTGTCGCGGAAACCCTGATTCCAGACCCCTTTTCTCCAGACGCGATTCCGATCTCCGCCGCCATCGCCATCAAGCTTCGGGGGACCAGAATTCCTACGCCGGCACCCTGCCGGGACGGGGAAGTGCCCCCGGGTTCATCTCCATCGACGTTGCATCCTCCCTCCATGATGCGGGAGTAGTTCCTCCTCGGGGCTGAGGTTCTTACTAGTAGCTATGTGGTCAATTCTCTCTCCCATGATGTGATCTTCGTTGTGATCATAGGCTATGTTAATCTAGGGTGATCCCATGATATTTCCCCTTCCTCTATGTATTGGATTGATGTACTCACTTGTCTTTATCTAGTATAATCCCCGAGACCAAGGTGACAGCGGTCTATTGGACATGGACTAGAACAATATTTTCATGAGTGATTTCCTCTCTTGTGTGTTGATTGAAGATTGAGAGTCTCTTGGTGCTTGTCTTTGACTATCCTTTAGATATGTTGTGGTGATTGTGGGACTCTCTTTGGATGGCCGCGGTGACATTGGGAAATCCTTAGATTGAGAACTACGAACTTTGAGGTGTGCTTTTGTAGCCCTACATAATTCTCGTCCTCTGTTGACCACGAAGGAATGACCTCCGAGTGCGTCCCCTTTGCATGTTTTATGGGAAATATCATGTGATTTGATTATGTTAATGTTGTTGGGAGTTGCCACTAGTGAAAGTATGAAGCCTAGGCCTTGTTTCCACCATTGCAATACCATTTGTGCTCACGTTTACCACTTGTTTGCTTGCTGCACTTTTTATTACAGATTTATATTACTTTTTTTTGCCATCCATATCACTTGCCATTTAACATCTCTTCGCCGAGCTAGTGCACCTATACATCTAACAAGTGTATTAGGTGTGTTGGGGACACAAGAGACTTCTTGTATCTTAGTTGCAGGGTTGCTTGAGAGAGACCATCTTCAACCTCTACTTCCCTGAGTTCGATAAACCTTAGGTCATCCACTTGAGGGAAATTGCTGCTGTCCTACAAACCTCTCCGCTTGGAGGCCCAACATAGTCTACAAGAGTAGAAGCGTGTGTAGACATCAAGCTATTTCTGGCGCCGTTGCCGGGGAGGTGAGTGCTTGAAGGTATATGTTTAGATCTTGCAATTAAATCTTTTTGTTTCTTGTTTTTATTTCACTAGTTATGTTTATGGAAAACCGCATTCTTAGTTCGTTGCTTGTGGGAAGACGCCCCACACCGGTGGTGGTTGCTCCTCCCCCTACTGAAATTGTGCCCTATAAAATACCAGCTGGTATTATCGATTATGTTTTGGCTAATCGTTATGCAGGAGACAGACATCCCGGTGAACACTTGCTATATCTGTCACAATTATGTTCATTATTTAAGCTTGCAGGTGTATCAAGGGAGTTTTGCATGAGTAAATTGTTCGCCGTATCACTTATAGATAAAGCTTCAGATTGGTATAAGCTTCTCGATAACTCGCACTTGCTTGATTGGCAAGAGCTTATGTCTCTCTTTTATACTAAGTTTTATTCTCTTCATGAAATTCATCGAGACAGGAACTATATCTATAACTTTAGGTCTCGTGACGGAGAAAGCATTGCTCAAGCTTGGGGGAGACTGAAAACGTTAATGCTAAAAAGTCCTAACCATGGGCTCGCCAAAGATGCTTATGTGGAGAGTAAGAGTACCTTTTTGCATATGGATCATGGTAACAATGCTTTATGTAATGCTTATATTGTTGAGTTTATTCGTGATCCCACTGAAAATTATTATGAGAAGGGAACATATGCTTATAGATATTTCAATAATATCAAGTTCCCTCTCTTTATGTTGAAGGTTTTGAAGCTGCACTTGTTTTGTCTTCCTATGCTTATTGCTTTGTGCTTCAATGAATTATTCCATTGCAATATTCCTATGCATAGGAAGCATGTTAGGCTTAAATGTATTTGGTATTTGCTTCTTGATGCTCTCTTTTGTTCTTCAACTCTTATTCCTACGAGAGCATCATTAAAGTCTTAAGCCTATCTTTATGACTATAAAGAAAGAGCTCTAGGGAGACAACCCTTGTTATCTTTGCTTTCAGTTTGATCTTTCAGATTATAGTGGTCTTGATGTTTGTTACTACAGTAGCAACATCATTGTATCTTTACTTTTCAGCTTTGTGCCAAGTGTAGCCTCTGATTGCAAGAAAGTTCAAAAGTTGTGACGTGCTGTCCAGGAAACAGATTCTGTCCTTGGACAGAAAAATTCGTATAAAATCACCAGATCATCTTTTTGGTCTGAATTTTTTCTACAGCGTGCTCTATACAATTGGCTTTCGGGCGTCTGTTCTGAATTTTTTGATTTGAGTTGCAGAAGTGCCCCGAAAAAAATATTTACTACCTGCTGGTCTGTTTTTCACAGATTCTGTCCTGTTTTGCCTTTCCTTCGTTTTGCAAACCTTGGGCTTGCTTTTTCTTTGCAAAAACCTTTTGGCAATCTTGAGAAATAGTAGACCTTCAAGATTATCCTTATTTCCAGCAAGGAAAAAATATTTTATTATGGGTACTGACCTCGCTAATCAGATTATGATGAGTTATGTATGAAGGGAGTTTTCAAGTGTCCGAGGGAAGATGATAAAAAGATTCAGGAGTGTCAAACGCTCAAGCTTGGGGATGCCCCCGTGCACCCCCAAGAAATATTCAAGAAGACTCAAGAGTCTAAGCTTGGGGATGCCCCCGTGCATCCTCTTCTCCATCAACAATTATCAGTTCGTCTTTCGTTCCACTATATTTTTATCACTTCATGTGTTATGTGCTATGCTTGGAGCGTCTTGCTTTTAGTTTCCTTTTTAGTTTTCTTTAGCTTTGCTTGTTGTTCATAACGAGTTGGAACCCATCTTTCATTGTGTTGGAGAGAAACACGCTCCACTTCAACCTAGAACACAACATAGAATTTTCATGTCTATCTTTGCTGTGTGTGTTCTTTGTCTTTCAATAGCTACTGTCATGTTCAGCTCTTAGTTTTCATGCTTTACTTTTTAAAGAGCTTTTGTTTAGTTGGTTGCTGGAACTCTCTTTAGTTATCATGATTATCTTGTTAAGAGAGTCGGCTTCTGTTGCACTGGTTGATATATCTATGATAAAAATGCTATGTGCATAATGGTGCTTAGTAGTTCATGTTTTCTTATGGTTAGTCTCAAATAGCTGGGGGGTTCTTAATGTGTTATTGAAGTACCAACATGATTTGTTTCCCTATGATGTGGTATGGTTTAGTGATATCTTCCTCCGAGAATTTATTTTGATTGACTTGGCGTATGCTCACGCATATTTAACACTGTAAAGAAAGTCTATCAAGCCTTGATGATCTTTAATTTCTGAGTAGCGATATAACTTCCATGCCCGATTCAATGTTGCTTTGTCGCTCTGCATGATTATGACCATCATTGCTCTCTTAGTTGGTCGCTCCCAGTCTTTTGCTAACCTTCGCCTGTACTAAGCGGACTGACTGCTTGTGCATCCAAAATCCTTTAAACCAGTTATGCCATATGAGTCCACCATACCTTCCTATACATGGTATTTACCTGCCATTCCTAACGAAGACTTTCATGTACCATCTCGAAATTATTCAAAAAATCATTTCTCTTTTGTGTTAATTCATGATCTTTTTAAGTTGGACAAGCTTCACCCCGGGATTGCATGTCTAATGTGCAAACCCATAATACGAGAAGGAACTGGCATAGAGTGCGCCCGACTCATTAAAAAATATACAAACAAACAAACCCTCCTTCACGCTTTGTTCATGAGAAATCAGAAAACTTTGGCAGTGATAAACAAAGGAGATTAAGAGGATGTGATCGTCCTCATTCGGGAGCCGTTCCTCGAAACTTGTCCAGCTCAAGAAGTGATTGAGTTATCTGCTAGCATTCGTTGACGAAATATGCATATTCTAAAAAATAATTATTACCTCTGTTTTTAAAACCAAGAGCTCTGGTACATGTTTAGTTTTTGTTTCCGACCACGGGTTTTCAACCTTGCCAACAAAAGCCACAGATCGAGAGTCTCCACCTTCTTTAAAGCACCAACTATTGAGAGCATGATTGTCATTCTGAGTGTAATGTGCATTGTCCCAAAGTAGCATTGTCTTTTGCATGATTATGATATCGTTTATTCTGAAATCATTGTATCTAGTCGTCACTTAAACCTTGAAGGTGCCCCTGCATTTATGTTTTGCTTCACTAAAGAGGGCAAGCGAGGTACCACTTTATCATATTTGCACACCATGCTCATTACAAATCTTTTGAGTGTTTCAGTATCATATTGTAAAACTTTCAGTTCTTTGTGATTTTCTCATGAGGCAACTTAATTACTACAGATTCATTGTCTCAGTAAGCACTAGTCATGTGACTATGAAAAAGTTCTTATATGGTTAATAGCATGTCACCACAGAAATTATGCTTCTTATCATTTACCTACTCGAGGACGAGCAGGAATTAAGTTTGAGGATGTTGATACGTCCAAAACGTATCTATAATTTCTGCTTGCTCCATGCTTTTTTGTGTGATATTGCTATGATATTTATGCACTTCCATACACTTTTGATCATATTTGGACTAACCTATTAACTCAGTGCACCCCAGTGCCAGTTTCTGTTTCCGGCTATTTTTGTATTTGAGGTTTTCACATTACGAGAACTGCCAGAAAAAATCCAGAAAAACTATATAAAAAATCAGCGTTCCGGAAGCTTCCATGCGGCCAAAGTAGGGCCGGAGGGGACCCACAGGGGCTCCAGGCGGCCTGCCCACACGGCCCCCCCTGGCCGCGCCGGGGGGGCGCCTGGGCACCCCTGACCCCCTCTGATGCCCCCCTTTGGCATATATTTACACCGTGTCGCGGAAACCCTGATTCCAGACCCCTTTTCTCCAGACGCGATTCCGATCTCCGCCGCCATCGCCATCAAGCTTCGGGGGACCAGAATTCCTGCGCCGGCACCCTGCCGGGACGGGGAAGTGCCCCCGGATTCATCTCCATCGACGTTGCTTCCTCCCTCCATGATGCGGGAGTAGTTCCTCCTCGGGGCTGAGGTTCTTACCAGTAGCTATGTGGTCAATTCTCTCTCCCATGATGTGATCTTCGTTGCGATCATAGGCTATGTTAATCTAGGGTGATCCCATGATATTTCCCATTCCTCTATGTATTGGATTGATGTACTCACTTGTCTTTATCTAGTATAATCCCCGAGACCAAGGTGACAACGGTCTATTGGACATGGATTAGAACAATATTTTCATGAGTGATTTCCTCTCTTGTGATTGTGAGCAGTCATTAAAATATTATATGCTAAAAGGTTGGTGTTAGACAAGGAAGACACCATAATGTGTCATGTTCCTTTATATCCGAATAGAAGTTATATTTTCATAGATCCTGCAATATATTAGGCTTGCTTCCCATCCTATGCTAGCCAAAAAAAATCTGCACCAAGTAGAAATACTACTTATGGATCCAAAAACCTTCAACCTAGATTTTCCATGAGACTCCACTATCTACCTATGGATTGAGTAAGATCTTTCAAGTAAGTTATCATCGGTGCAAGCAATAAAAATTGATCTCTAAATAAGTACTTTCTTTTGGTGTGAGGAAAATAAGCTTCACACGAACTTGTGATATGGAAGAAATAAAAGCGACAGACTACATAATAAAGTTCTTTATCACAAGACGCAATACAAAGTGACGTTCCTTTGCATTAAGATTTCGTGCATCCAACAAAAAAGCGCATGACAACCTCTGCTTCCCTCTACGAAGGGCCTATCTTTTATTTTAATGTCTGCATTAATACTAGAGTTAGGTGATGTTCACCCTTCCTTTTACTTTTCTCTTTTGGCAAGAACTATATGTTGGAGAAACATCTCTCTCTCTCTCTCTCTCTCTCTCTCTCTCTCTATATATATATATATATATATATATATATATATATATATATATATATATATATATACATATATATCCGTACGGTTGTAGAAGACCATAAACTAGTATTGACATTACCCTTGAGGTAAATGGTTGGGAGGCGAAACTATAAGACCCTATCTTTCTATGTGTTGGATTGAAGCTTTGATCTCATAACTATCACGTGAGTGTTGCAATTATGAAATATTAAAAGATGGTTGAGTATGCGAACTTGCTATATAAAAGCTCTTACATTAACTCTTTCCGATGTTATTATAAATTGCAATTGCTTCAATGGCCGAGATCGTAGTTTGTTAGTTTTCAATCAAGTTTGTGATTCATGCTTTACTTTGTGAACGAACTATCACTTTGGAATAAGAAGTTATATGACAATATATTGTTGTTCTAAGGATAATCATGATGCCCTCATGTCCATATTTTATTTTATCGACACCTCTATCTACAAACATGTGGTCATGATTATCAATTTTGGCTTTCTCTTGAGGACAAGCGAGGTGCAAGCTTTGGGGAGTTGATACGTCCATTTTGCGTCATGTTTTTAAATTGATATGTAGTGCATTATGGGATGGTATCTCACATTATGGTACAACACATATACCTTTTCTCTCTTATTTTACAGGATTTACATGAAGAGGGAGAATGTTGCTAGCTGGAATTCTGGACTAGAAAGGAGCTAATCTGATATACCTATTCTACACAACTCCAAATACTCTGAAATTTTATGGAGAATTGTTTTGCAATATATAAAAAATATTGGTCTAAGAAATAACACAAGGGCGCGCCTCGGGGCTTGTGGTCCCCCTAGCCATCGTCATGTGCCCATCTTCAGGTATATGAGGGGTTTTGGCCTAGAAATAATGGGAAGAAAGCTTTCGGGATGAAGCGCCGCCGTCTCGAGGCGGAACCTAGGAATTAGCAACCTAGGGCTCCGGCGGGGACATTCTGCCGGGGAAACTTCACTCCGGGAGGGAGAAATCGAAGCCAGCGTCATCACCAATGATCCTCTCATCTTGTGAGGGTCGAACTTCATCAACATATTCACCAGCACCATCTCCTCTCAGACCCTAGTTCATCTCTTTTATTCAATCTTTGCCTCAAAGCCATAGATTGGTACCTGTGGGTTGCTAGTATTGTTGATTACTCCTTATAGTTGATGCTAGTTTGTTTATTTGGTGTAATATCATATGTTCTGATCCTTGATGCTACTCAATACCCCTCTAATTATGAACATGAATATGCTTTGTTAGTATTTATGTTTGTTCCTGAGGACATGGGAGAAGTCTTGTCATAAGTAATCATCTGAACTTGGTATTCGTTCGATATTTTGATGAGATGTATGGTGTCTTTCCTCTAGTGGTGTTATGTGAATGTCGACTACATGAAACTTCATTATTATTTGGGAGTAGGGGAAGGCATTGGGAAGTAATAAGTAGATGATGGGTTTCTAGAGTGACAGAAGCTTAAACCCTAGTTTATGTGTTGCTTCGTAAGGGGCTGATTTGGATCCACATGTTTCATCTATGGTTATATTTATATTAATTATTCTTTCATAGTTGCGGATGTTTGCAAGAGGGGCTAATCATAAGTGGGAGGCTTGTCCAAGTAAGGACAACACCCAAGCTGTCGGTGTTCTGGGAACGGGGGTACCAGACTTGCCTGCCTGCGGCCCAGAGCGTGGCTCATCTTGCGGCCTGGTACGGCCCAACTTCATTAGACACCACTCATGAACCTCGCGAGGCGGACGCCGCAAGACCTCCCGTGGGGTGGCCTCCCAAGGCTGGCTCCCGAGGAGCGGAGATATCAAGGCAAGGGACACCTCGTGAGGTTCGTGTGACGTGAGCCATGACGACCAATGCCAAGCGGGCACCAGCGGGGGCAGGGAGCCAGTTTCCGCTTCGGTGCTAAAGGGGCAAGCGCAGGTGAGGAGTCCCGGAGCGTCAGGCAAAGGTTTCGGCAAACCCTTGAGTTTCAAACACTGGGGTGCGCACAAAGATCTCTCCTTTCCGCCCTAGTTCGCTCTCGCACCGATTCCTAGGCCTAGCTCGTCGTGCCGAAAGAACAAGAGACACAAAGGTTTATACTGGTTCGGGCCACCATTGTGGTGTAATACCCTAATCCACTGTGGTGTGGTGGATTGCCTCGATGGATGAGGTTGAACAAGTACATGGGAAGAACAGCCTCCTAATGAGAGGTGTTCTTGTGCTCGATGAGCTAGTAGGTGTAAGGGTGGTCTGCATCTGATCCCTTCTCTATTCTACTAGACGTGATCTCTCTCCGATCAAGATGATCTCCAGCAGCCCCTCTATGGTGGTGGCTAGTCCTATTTATAGTGGCCCGGGTCCTCTTCCCAAATATCGAGCGGGAAGGGATCCTACAACGGCCAAGTTTGAAGGGGGACAGCTAGTACAAGCTATCCTAACAAAAGGTGGTCTTCGCATGCCAAAGGCTCTGGTGGTGACATCGCCGTGGGCTCCGTGGCGACCTTCACTCTGCCGTCCTGCTGGTCTTGGTCTCGTTGCACCAATATGGAAACCTTTGCCTGACGCTCTGGGACTCCTCACCTGCGCTTGCCCCTTTAGCACCAAAGAGGAAACTGGCTCCCTGCGCCTGCTGGCGCCTACCTGGCCTTGGTCGCCATGGCTCACGTCACGCGAACCTCATGAGGTATCCCTTGCCTTGATATCTCCGCTCCTCGGGAGCCATCCTAGGGAGGCCGCCCCAGGGGAGGTCTTGCATCATCTGCCTTGCGAGGCTCGGCCCCTCGCGAGGGTCTTGAGTGGTTGCTAATGAAGTTGGGCCATACAAGGCCGCAAGATGAGCCACACTCTAGGCCGCATGCAGGCAAGTCTGGTTCCCAGAATGTCGACAATAGCCCCCAGGCCCAAGGTGCGCTCGGACTTGCCTTCATGACTTAGCCAAGGGTCATGTACGGAGCACCGCGGGCCCCAAAAGCCTGCGGCCTTGATTGACGCGTGGCGATTGACAGGACATGGGCGTCTCCACTTCCCCATGCTACCTTTGCAACTGTGAGACTTGACGAGTCCTTGCATGCACAAAGACCATCATTACCTACGATTATGGAGGCTGGCGGTTGGCCTCCTCCTGGCTATAAATGAGGCGACGGGTGGATCCCCCGTCGCCCATCTCTTCCACCATCCCGCTTGCTTCTTCTTCTTCCTCCTTGTTCCTTGCTTCGCAGCGACACCCATGGCGCCGACGAGGAGGTTCTCGTCCACAGGCAAAGGGAAGACCCGCCAGGAGGGGCCCGGCTCACCACCGCCAAAGAGGGGACATGGCCGCCCTCGCAAGCATGTCGCGACCCCCGCCGCGGCTCCTCATGGGCGCGGGAGGACCTCTTCGGGGCTCGGCGCCGTCGCCGTCCTCGGCGGCCGCGGCGGTGCTTCTTCGCGCGATGTGGTTCGCTCAGGTCATGGATGCCCCGTTGATGAAGGGAGGAACGCCAGGGTCGCACGGCCTTCCCGGCCACGATTCCACTCGGCAGAGGTGCTGCCGGAGTTCGTCGTGTGCTCGGAGAACCCGGCTTCAGCTCCCTCACTCCTTCACCGGCGAACTGCCGGCTGCGGGTCCCGGCGGTCTCTGGCTATAGGCGGACGGTTGCTGCGGTAGGGCTTCGTGGGTCACGGTGGAGGTCTCCGCCGCAGGCAATGTAACACTGGCCCGCGGTTGGCAGACGTTTGCCCGCGCACGTGGCTTGAGCAGGCAGTGCACCCTCCACTTCAAGTACGATGGCGACGCGACCCTCTTCGTGAGGTTATTCAAGGAAGATGGTCGCCACGTCGGGTGCTACCCTCAGGACAATGATGGCCGCGAGGTGCTCGGCCTTGGCGACGGCTGTGACGAGGGTTAGGATGAACTCGCCCTCAGTGCCCACCGCAGTTCATCTTGCTACGACAGCTCCTCCCTCAGCGGCAGCTCCAGCAGCAGTGGCTACGACCAGCCGCCACGCCGTCGTGCCCGTTTCGAGGGTGGTGTTGGGTCATCTCGTCGCCGCGCCCCAGTGAATCGTGAGGAGGGATCTAGCTGAGCCTAGGCGGTCGATCCTCGTGAGTAGCCACATCGTAGGAGCTGCTTTTGCCTATCCTTGCCTTTCCTTTCCTCCTGCATTACCAAAAACAAGTATGGGGCCCTGCTAGGGCGTGTAATGGACCGTGACTTTTATGCTGCTTGGTGCTATGTTTACTGTTCCTGGATAGTGTTGCAGGATCCGTGCATTATGCGAGAGTAGGGGGAGAAGACTTATCTTTATGCATTTGTTGAAGCCTCCATCTCGTGAGGTGCGGCCCATCGCGAAGCTGCAAAAATTCGTTAGAGGACTCTTATCCTTCGTTGCACGAGGTCCCAGGCGTGGGCTGATCATGGTCAAACGCATTTCGTCGCGGTACCGGTGGGGGCACGGACTTAGAGAGAGGGATGCACCGATCACGAGCTCAACTGAGGGTGCCTTGCAGAGACTAAGGAGCGAGGGAGAGCGTCGGGCAACTGCCGCCCTCCCTAGCGCAAAGCGTCGGGCTGTTCTTACATGTTTTGTCACAATACTTATGCCTTTTCTCTCTTATTTTACAAGGTTTACATGAAGAGGGAGAATGCCGGCAGCTGGAATTTTGGGCTGGAAAAGGAGCAAACTCTGTAAACCTATTCTGCGCAACTCCAAAAGCCCTGAAACTCAACAGAACGCCGTTTCAGAAAATATAAAAAATATATGGCGAAAGAAATCCATGAGGGGGGCCACCGGCTGTCCACGAGGGTGGGGGTGCACCCCCCTTCCCAGGGCGCACCCCCCTGCCTCGTGGGCCAGCCGGAAGGCCCCCGATGCCCTTATTCTCCTATATGAGGTGTTTTGACCTTGAAAAAAATCATAAGGAGGCTTTCGGGACCAGACGCCGCCGTCTCGAGGTGGAACCGAGGCGCAAACCAATCTTGGGCTCCGGCACAGCTGTTCTGCCAGGGATACTTCCCTTCGGGAGGGGGAAATCGTCACCGTCATCATCACCAGCAACTCTCGCATATTGGGGAGGGCTATCTTCATCAACATCTTCATCAACACCATCTCCTATCAAACCTTAGTTCATCTCTTGTATCCAATCTTTGTACCCAAACCTCAGATTAGTACATGTGGGTTGCTAGTAGTGTTGATTACTCCATGTAGTTGACGCTAGTTGGTTGTAATGCCCCGGATGTAATACTTTCCCTTTTGGGTATATAATATATCTCCGGCTTCATCTGTTTCCATTCCGAGCTCTTTGTCTTTCGGGTTTTCGTCGTTTTGTTGTGTGAGTGTGTGGCATTCATTCATATCATGTAGACATGTGCATTGCATTGCATTTGTGTTGTCGGTTGCATCCGGTTCCGCGTGTTTCTTCCGTTGTCCGTTTCGCGTTCCGGAGCTCCCTCACGTGTCCGTGACGTCCCGTAGGCCTACTTTGTTGTTTGGGCGTTTAACGTTACCGGTGTGCCGCGAGGTTGTTGTGTGTGTTGTTGTTTTGTTGTGTGCAACCCGCCTCTCAAATCTCGTCTCGTTTGGACTCCGTTGACTTTCCCATCCGTTGTTCGTGTGGGTCCAAAGTGCCTTCACTTCGTGTCCCAGAAACACCCCTACTGCAGTCTTTTATCTCCTCCTAGGCCCTTTAAAACTATCCCCGCGATCGGATCTGTCGGATCGCGATCGGAGGGCTCCTAGTGCCCCTAATTCCCCCCAAACCCTACAAAACTGCTATATAATAGACCTAGGTCTATTTTGGCATGTCCCCTAGTTCTTCTCCACTTCCCCCCTAAAAATCTGGATCTGGCCAGCCCCCTCACTCCACTTGGCTATTTTTTCCCCTCGAGTTCCAGCCAGATCGAGCCGAGCCGCCGCCGAATCCTTCGTCTGGATCGACCGAACAGATCGAGCGAAGTCAACGCCCTCCTTCGTCGCGCCGACCGGGCTTCCCCGCCGGCCCAGCGATCCATCGCTCCGCTCGCCAGGCTCGGGGAACCGCATCGCCTGGATCCCGCGCCAAGTCAGCATCGCCCTTCGCCCGCCGGCCCGTACCGCTCAGCATCGCCCCGCTTCGGTCGGGTGGGCCGCCGCCTCCTTCCGGGCTGCGGCGCGCCGCTCCACCGAGCCATCACCACCGCAGCTGGGCTCCCGCTCTGCTTGGCCTGGGCCAGCCGCCCGAGGCTCCAGCCGCGCGGGCCAGCCGCCCCCTCCGTCACCGCGCCTAAGGCCGCAGCCGGGCCTCGCCTCCGACTGGGCCGGCCACTCCCGCGCCACCGCCGCCAGTTCGGGCCGCCAGGCCACCGCCTCCTCTGCCAGGCCGATCCGCAAGCCGGGCCGTCGGGCCAGATCCGTCTCCAGATCCGAAGCCCGTGGATGTTTTTTCCCCAGATCTAAGGTTGCCCCAATTTCACTGTCCCTGTTGGTTTTGTTCTGTAATGCAATGTTTGACCATGCATAACTTTTTGCCTGCTGCTCCGATTCGCGCGTGTAGCATGTCCAGACGTTCGTGGAGACGTGCTCTACGTTTTACCTGTTGTTGACATGCATGTTAGAGGTCATTTAGGTGCTCGTTTTGCTGTTGCAAGAGTGCATCATGATATAAACTGCTGTTGTGTGATATTTTTGTGCCACCTTTGCCATGTGATATCTTTTAGCTCGTTTGTCCGAATGATGCAAATGACATGTCCACGTGTTCGTCTTGCCACGAACTACGTGTTGCTTGTAATAGGTTGGATGGTAGATTTATTATTGCCTTGTTATCTTCATTGCAAAGTGCCATGTGGCCGTGATGTTGTTTCACTCGTTATGAAATGCCATCTTGTTGAGCTCGTTGCAATCGTTGTGTTCACCTCTATGATACATGCTTGTGTGTTTCGGGATCACCTTCATGTGCACTTTGATGAGGTGCTTACCCTTTGCCATGTTTAGTTTCGAGGTGACTTAAACATGCTCTTTTAGATGCTATGATGTTATTGCTGTTTTAGTACTTAGTGGATTTTCACTAAGTCTGAAATCTGTAACGTTCCGATGCCATGTTCGTGTGATGTTCTAGGACAAAGCATGTTAGTTTTGGAGTGGATTTTGATTGTTCCTTGTAGTATATATTGTTGTCTTTCCATCCATGTCCTCACATGTCCATTTAAGTGGCTGTAGCATGTTTATCTTTTGCTCCAAAGTTTCAATAAAATTCTGCTGACAGAATTTTATTGTCAAGTTCAATATGTCCAAGATCATTGCTATTGATCCGTGGCTCCGTTGGGGTGCACCTTTGGACTTAGTTGCTGTACTATATGTCTAGTTTGTGTTCATGCCTTTTTCCATGTTATTTAAATGCTGTAGCTCAATTATTTTGAGCTCCGAAGTTGCTATGTTGCTGTAATTTTCAGCTTTCGCTCAAATCTTGTTTCGGGCATAACTTTTAGCCCGTAACTCCGATTTCAGCGAATCTTATATCAAACTTGATTGATTTTCTGTGTAGTTTAATAATATCAGATTGTAATCTTGTTTTGAGGTGTTTTCTTGAGTGTTGTTTTTACGTGCTCCTTGTACATCCTTAGTGCATCCATCATGCATTCATGTTTTTCGAGTGCGCATTGCATCTTGTTGATTTGTGCTTGGTGTGAATGTTGTGTTTAGAGCCGGAAGCTGAGACCGAGTATGAGGTTGAGCACGAGGTTTCCAACGAGGTTGAGCAAGAGGACCCTTCTTACGATCCGAACGACTTCTCTTCAGGCAAGATGACCGAACCCCGATAACATTACTATCTTTGCCTATTGCTAGTAGTCTCGATCTATAGTTTTGCCTCGATGCCCATGATCTTCTTGTCAGCCTCCTACTTGTAACCAATTGCCATGTTTAACCAACCTACCTATGCAAACCGTTGCTTGGCTAAGTACGCTTCGCTCAGCCCTTCTTATAGCGTTGCTAGTTGCAGGTGAAGTGAAGATGCTTGCTCCATGTTGAAGTTTGGTTGGGTTATATCACACTATATAAATGCTTAAATGAAATCATCTATATATTGGCAAGGGTGGAAGGCTAAGCCTTTTGCTTGGTGATTTGTTCCACTCATGCCGTTAGGATCCGTATAAGCCGGTATTATGTTCCTTGATTATGCGTTCCTAACACGGTTGGGGTGTATGGGACCCCCTCGATAAACCGCTAAGTGCTAAGTCTTTTCCAGCAAGTCCCAACATTGGTACTATTTGCCTAATAATAAACTAAACTTGCATAGGGAGTAATTAACCCTCTTTCTTAATCAACAACCCCGGGCCAGTGCTCCACATGAATGTTGGTCCGAAACGGGGAGCCTGCGGGGCCGCCTTGAGGCAACTCGAGGTATCTGGCATACACCCGTAGCTTCACCCATCCGGTCGTGTCCTGAGACTTAGATACGCGCGGCTACTATCAGGGTGTCGACACGCCGGGAGGATTTGCTGGATTAGCCTTACCTTAGTTCGGTATATCTTGAGCACGGGATTCCGAGGATACTCTGGTCTTCCCACTTTGGAGTTGCGGCTCCGCGGATCGTGGGCTTGTAATGGGTCAAGTTGGAACACCCCTGCAGGGTTTGAACTTTCGAAAGCCGTGCCCGCGGTTATGTGGCAGATGGGAGCTTGTTAATTCCGGTTGTAGATAACTTGACACAATGTTTCTAATACACTACCAGCGTGAGTTCCGTGACCGTCAATTTCCGAATAGGGATTTGGGAGTTGAACACGGAGGGGTTATGATTGTGGAGCTTGTAGCTAGGATCACTTCGTGATCACTTCTCGCCGAGGCCTTCTCTTCTCGCTCTCACTTACGTAAGCTAGATGCTAGTTGCTGCTGCAGACACTTATTCTTTTCTTCACCCTTTTCCTCACCCAAAGGCTTAAATAGTTCTGTTACCCGGGAACGGGATTGCTGAGTCCTCTGTGGCTCACAGTTACTTCACCACACCAGATGCAGGTCCAGCTGTGAGCTATCCAGGTGATGGCACCGAGCTAGACTAGGAGTACGACGAGGAGCGTAGTCGGTACTATGTGCGATACCCGGATGATCAGTAGTGGAGACTCTTACTAGGATTCGATCCGCCTGTGGTTTATTTATCTGAGTTTGGTACTTTGACATTTGGATTTAGCCCTTAGAGGGTTGTGATGTTCTTAATGTATGATGTTTGAGACTTGTACTGTAATTCTGTGACGTGGCGAGTGTAATCCAACTATTTTATGTTTACTATCCCCTCTTTTACATGAGTTGTGCAAAGATTACCAAACTTGAGATCATTCTAGGATGGATTTATGCCTTTAAGTCGTGCCTCGACACGTAGGAGGTATAACTCCATCCTGGGCATTACAAGTTGGTATTCAGAGCCTTCTCCGACCTAGGAGCCCCCACTGTTTGATCGAACCGTTGACGGTTGAGTCTAGGCACACACTGAAAACTTTTTGAGTCCTATATTATATCGGAGAGTAGGATTTCTTTGCTTCTCATCCCCTTTCTCTCTGGTGAGGACTCCTGACGACTACTCTTGTCTCTCCTATCTTCAAAAATTGCACAAATTTTTTTTAGGAATCCCGCGAGTATTCTGGGATTGTTTCGATGTTCTTGTGACAAGGATATTGTTCTCGATGCCTCCTGTTACCGAGGAGTTGAGCTTCGGGGTATCATTGTAACAAGCATATCGCGGCAGTACTAAATACTTAAGACGGCCGACATCGAAAATCTCCCCTATACGGCCAGTGGAAAGATAACCCCGACATCACCCAGTACTGGGGAGGTAGTTCGGGAGTATTGCCATAGCTTGTTATAGTGGATGCTTTTCGAAGGTCCGAGGTACACAGTTTCCGAGAAAGACTGGTTATGTGTTGAAGGATGGATACACCTGGATGTAGGTTTAGAGTTGATTGCGCGGTGCTTCCCGTGTATCCCCAACACCTGATTGCATAACTGGAATCTTTCGGAAATCTATAGGTGGGTTTTATCCAGTAGATCGTAGGCATTCTTCCAACGAATGCAGGTTAGTGAGTTCGGGGTTCGACATTGAGTGAAGGGGTTATATGACCGAGGTTACTATCAGGAGTTGCATCTTAAAGGGTCCTTGGCTATGCTGATCCGGGGATTGCAAAACCTTTTCGTAACGCGTTCATATGCTTTCAGCACAAATATGTTAGAACGAAACTCCTCTCTTGTGTTTGTTCCCGTCTGTACCTTGTTGTTTTTCTTATTTTATCCTTTTGTCCCCTATGTGGCTTCTCGTGAAGATTGATGTTATCATTTAACTGAGAAATTCATTCGTTCCTCTTGTTCGGATGTTTTCATTCGTTCTATTGTTCGAATGATTATTGTGAAGACTTGCTACAATTCATTCCATTGATTCAGCTTATACCTTTTGTCAATCAATTGTTGATTCGTGGTCATCTCTTACAGGATGGCTCCGAAAAGGGTTCCCAACGCTAACCCAGAGGGTGAAGAGGTTCCAGAACGTCCTCCTTCCCCTCCTCCTCCGCCTGAGGCTTGGAGAGCAATTATGCAGACTACAGCTCAGAACACTCAGTTGATGATGCAGATGATGCAGCAAATGCAAGCTATGCAAGCTAATCAGGGTGTTCCAGGGAACCAAGGCAACTTCTTCAACCAGCAGCACCATGCTACTCTCAACCAGTTCTTGGCCAACTATCCTAAAGCTTTCAGTTACTGTGTCGACCCTCTTGATGCTGAAGATTGGCTAACCGATATCAAGAAGCATTTTGAGTGCAGTAACGTGAAGGAAGATGACTATGTGAAGTTTGCAGCCTTCCAACTGAAAGATCAAGCAGCTGACTGGTGGCAGCAGTACAAAGACTCCAGGCCGGGTCAAGTGATCTCTTGGGAAAATTTCTGCAAGGATTTCCTCTCGCACCACATTCCTACAAGTGTTATCGAGGGTATGCGTGAGCAATTCCGCAACCTGAAGCAGGGCTCCATGTCAGTCTATCAGTATAATGTCAAGTTTCAAAACCTCGCTCGCTATGCTAAGCAAGACATTCCTGATGCCAAGAGTAAAATCTATCAGTTTCGTGGAGGTCTCAAAGATGAACTTCAGCTTGCTCTCACTTTGTTCGAGCCCGATGAATTCGACAAGTTCTATAATATGGCTTTGAAACAAGAAGCAGCTCAGCTTAAGATGGAGGCTTCTAAGAAGAGAATTCGAGATGCTGTTCACTCTTCCTCATCGTCTCAGTTGGCTGCGAAACAACAGAAATTCTGGCTTCCTCCTCCTCCAGTGATTCGAGCTCCATACAACAACTCCAACAACTTCAACAACTCCAACAACAAGAACTCTAGTGGTCGTGGTTTCTCCCACCCACCCAACCCGAGCAACCAGTCGAAGAAGCAGTTTCAGTCTCAAGGCTCCAAGTCCAGTGGCTCTCATTTCCGTCCTCTCTCTGAAGTGGTGTGCAACAAGTGTGGCCAGAAGGGTCATTATGCCAACAGATGTCCGAATCCGAAGCGTCTTCCTCCTCCTCCACCTGTGAGTTCAGCTATTGTCAGGCATGATCCAAAGGCAGCAAGGGTTAATCTGATGAATGCAGCACAAGCGGAGAATTCTTCTGATGTCATTTTGGGTAACCTTCCAGTAAACTCTATCCCTGCTAAAGTGTTATTTGATTCGGGTGCTTCATGCTCTTTCATGTCTCAACCATTTGCATCCAAGAATAATGTTGACATCCAAAGTCTGCCTCAGAAGTTGCAAGTTATTTCCCCGGGGAGACGTATGTCTTCCAACATATATGCTCCGGATGTGTCTATTCGCATGGGTGATTATTGATTTTTGGCTTCTCCGGTGATTCTTGGTCATTCTGACATCGACCTCATCCTCGGAATGGATTGGCTTTCTCAGCACAATGCTCACATTGATTGTGCTCAAAAGGAAGTCAAGTTGACTCATTCTGATGAAGATGTGATTATCTTCGCCTCCAGGGATAATACTATCCGGCTTTTCTCTCTTAATGATAAGGGTGAAATTAATGCAATAAATCAAATTCCTGTGGTGAACGAATATCAAGACGTCTTTCCTGAAGAACTTCCAGGCATGCCTCCACACCGTCAGGTGGAGTTTGTCATTGAACTCGAGCCGGGCACTGAGCCTGCGTGCCGGCGTCCATACAAGCTCTCTCCGGATGAATTGAAGGAATTGAAGAAGCAACTTGATAAGCAGGAGAGTATGGGTCTCATCAGGCCTAGTACATCTCCGTGGGGCTGTGGTGTCTTATTTGTCAAGAAGAAAGATGGCACGGAGCGTCTCTGTGTTGACTACCGGCCATTGAACAAGAAGACGATTAAGAACAAGTATCCGCTCCCCAACATCAACGAACTCTTTGAGCAGCTCAAAGGAGCTAAAGTGTTCTCTAAGCTTGACCTCCGAATGGGCTACCATCAAATTCGCATTCGCGAGGAAGACATTCCCAAGACGGCCTTCAGAACGAGCTACGGTTCATATGAGTATACCGTCATGTCCTTCGGTCTCGCCAATGCTCCTCCTACCTTTTCAAGAATGATGCATTACATCTTCAACCCCTATACTGGCGAGTTTGTGCTTGTGTATCTGGATGATATTCTGGTGTTTTCCAAGAATGAAGAAGATCACGAAAAGCACTTACGTCTGGTTCTTGATCGACTCCGAGAGCATAAATTCTATGCCAAGTTCTCCAAGTGCGAGTTTTGGCTCGATAAGGTTTTGTACCTGGGCCACATCATCTCAGCTGACGGTATTGCGGTTAATCCCGAGAAAGTTGAAGCAATTGTCAACTGGGAAGCTCCTCAGAATGTCAAGCAGCTCCGCAGTTTTCTGGGTCTTGCCAGCTATTGCAGAAGGTTTGTTGAGAACTTCTCCAAGATTGCCAAGCCTCTTTCCAACCTGCTTCAGAAGAATGTCAAATACTTTTGGTCTCCAGAGTGTGAAGTGGCATTCAAAACCCTCAAAGAGAAGCTTGTCTCTGCTCCAGTTCTGACTCCTCCGGATGAAACCAAGCCCTATGAAGTATTCTGCGATGCTTCTCTTCAAGGTCTTGGTGGTGTGCTTATGCAAGATAAGAGAATTGTGGCATACACTTCTCGTCAGCTAAAGCCAAGTGAGAAGAACTATCCCACACATGATCTCGAGCTAGCAGCTGTGGTACATGCTCTGATTACGTGGAGACATCTGTTGTTGGGCAGAAAGGTCGACATCTTCACTGATCACAAGAGCTTGAAGTACATCTTCACACAGCCGCATCTGAACCTCCGTCAGACTCGTTGGGTTGAAATGATCCAAGAGTACAATCCCAGCATTGAATACACTCCAGGCAAGGAGAATGTGATTGCAGATGCTTTGAGCAGAAAGGCATATTGCAACAGCCTTCTTATCAAGCCGTATCAGCCTGAGCTTTGTGAAGCATTCAGGAAACTCAACCTCCAAGTTGTTCCGCAGGGTTTTCTTGTAAATCTCCAAATTGCTCCTACCTTGGAAGATCAAGTCCGTGAGGCCCAGCTCAGTGATACCATGGTGAAGAAGGAGAAACATGGGATTGCAAAGGGCACTCCAAAATACAAGTGCTTCCGTGTTGATGAGAGAGATACCTTGTTCTTCGAGGACAGACTCGTTGTTCCCAAAGGTGATCTCAGGAAGCTCATAATGGAAGAAGCTCATGATTCTCTCCTTTCCATTCATCCTGGCAGTTCCGAGATGTATCAAGATCTCAAGCAATATTACTGGTGGACACGCATGAAAAGGGAGATTGTCCAATTCGTGAACGAATGTGATGTATGCAGAAGAGTGAAAGCAGAACATCAACGTCCAGCCGGTCTTCTCCAACCTCTTCTTATTCCCGAGTGGAAGTTTGACCACATTGAAATGGACTTCGTCACTGGCTTTCCTAAATCCAAGAAAGGGAATGATGCTATCTTTGTGGTGATTGACAAGCTTACCAAAGTCGCTCACTTTCTTCCAGTCAAAGAATCAATCAATGCAGCTCAACTTGCAGAGCTGTACACTTCCAGAATTGTGTCCCTACATGGCATTCCTCAAGTGATATCCTCAGACCGTGGAAGCTTCTTCACATCAAGGTTCTGGGACTCCTTTCAGTCCGCCATGGGCATGAAGATCAGATTCAGCACTGCTTTTCACCCTCAGACTAGTGGTCAAGTCGAGCGTGTGAATCAGATTCTAGAAGACATGCTCAGAGCCTGTGTCATCTCCTTTGGCATGAAATGGGAAGACTGCCTTCCATTTGCCGACTTCTCTTACAACAACAGCTTTCAAGCAAGTGCAGGCAAAGCACAGTTTGAAATTCTCTATGGCAGAAAGTGCCGTACCCCTCTCAACTGGTCTGAAACAGGCGAACGTCAACTTCTTGGCAACGACTTGATCTCAGAAGCCGAAGAAATGTGCAAAGTCATACGTGAGAATGTCAAGGCCGCTCAGTCGCGTCAGAAGAGCTACTATGACGGAAAGCATCGTGATTTGGCCTTCAACATCGATGATCATGTCTATCTCCGAGTTTCTCCGATGAAAGGAACCCAAAGATTTGGTATAAAAGGGAAACTTGCTCCTAGATACGTCGGTCCTTTCAAGATTCTTGGCAAAAGAGGCGATCTAGCCTATCAACTTGAGCTCCCTTCCAACTTCGCCAATGTTCATGATGTCTTCCATGTGTCTCAACTTCGCAAATGCTTCAAGGCACCTGAGCGCATGATTCCGTTTGAGGAGATTGATCTTCAACAAGACCTATCCTACCGAGAGCATCCAGTTGCAATTCTCGAAGAAACCGAACGCAAGACCCGCAACAAGTCCATCAAGTTTCTGAAAGTCAAGTGGTCACATCACACCGACCGAGAAGCTACCTGGGAACGAGAAGATCATCTTCGTTCCGAGTACCCTTCCTTTTTGCAGTCCTAGATCTCGGGACGAGATCTTTTTGTAGTAGAGGAGAGTTTGTAATGCCCCGGATGTAATACTTTCCCTTTTGGGTATATAATATATCTCCGGCTTCATCTGTTTCCATTCCGGGTTCTTTGTCTTTCGGGTTTTCGTCGTTTTGTTGTGTGAGTGTGTGGCATTCATTCATATCATGTAGACATGTGCATTGCATTGCATTTGTGTTGTCGGTTGCATCCGGTTCCACGTGTTTCTTCCGTTGTCCGTTTCGCGTTCCGGAGCTCCCTCACGTGTCCGTGACGTCCCGTAGGCCTACTTTGTTGTTTGGGCGTTTAACGTTACCGGTGTGCCGCGAGGTTGTTGTGTGTGTTGTTGTTTTGTTGTGTGCAACCCGCCTCTCAAATCGCGTCTCGTTTGGACTCCGTTGACTTTCCCATCCGTTGTTCGTGTGGGTCCGAAGTGCCTTCACTTCGTGTCCCAGAAACACCCCTACTGCAGTCTTTTATCTCCTCCTAGGCCCTTTAAAACTATCCCCGCGATCGGATCCGTCGGATCGCGATCGGAGGGCTCCTAGCACCCCTAATTCCCCCCAAACCCTACAAAACTGCTATATAATAGACCTAGGTCTATTTTCGCATGTCCCCTAGTTCTTCTCCACTTCCCCCCCCTAAAAATCTGGATCTGGCCAGCCCCCTCACTCCACTTGGCTATTTTTCCCCTCGAGTTCCAGCCAGATCGAGCCGAGCCGCCGCCGAGTCCTTCGTCTGGATCGACCGAACAGATCGAGCGAAGTCAACGCCCTCCTTCGTCGCGCCGACCGGGCTTCCCCGCCGGCCCAGCGATCCATCGCTCCGCTCGCCAGGCTCGGGGGACCGCATCGCCTGGATCCCGCGCCAAGTCAGCATCGCCCTTCGCCCGCCGGCCCGTACCGCTCCGCATCGCCCCGCTTCGGTCGGGTGGGCCGCCGCCTCCTTCCGGGCCGCGGCGCGCCGCTCCACCGAGCCATCACCACCGCAGCTGGGCTCCCGCTCCGCTCGGCCTGGGCCAGCCGCCCGAGGCTCCAGCCGCGCGGGCCAGCCGCCCCCTCCGTCACCGCGCCTCAGGCCGCAGCCGGGCCTCGTCTCCGACTGGGCCGGCCACTCCCGCGCCGGGCTGCGCCACCGCCGCCAGTTCGGGCCGCCAGGCCACCGCCTCCTCTGCCAGGCCGATCCGCAAGCCGGGCCGTCGGGCCAGATCCGTCTCCAGATCCGAAGCCCGTGGATGTTTTTTCCCCAGATCTAAGGTTGCCCCAATTTCACTAAGTCCCTGTTGGTTTTGTTCTGTAATGCAATGTTTGACCATGCATAACTTTTTGCCTGCTGCTCCGATTCGCCCGTGTAGCATGTCCAGACGTTCGTGGAGACGTGCTCTACGTTTTACCTGTTGTTGACATGCATGTTAGAGGTCATCTAGGTGCTCGTTTTGCTGTTGCAAAAGTGCATCATGATATAAACTGCTGTTGTGTGATATTTTTGTGCCACCTTTGCCATGTGATATCTTTTAGCTCGTTTGTCCGAATGATGCAAATGACATGTCCACGTGTTCGTCTTGCCACGAACTACGTGTTGCTTGTGATAGGTTGCATGGTAGATTTATTATTGCCTTGTTATCTTCATTCCAAAGTGCCATGTGGCCGTGATGTTGTTTCACTCGTTATGAAATGCCATCTTGTTGAGCTCGTTGCAATCGTTGTGTTCACCTCTATGATACATGCTTGTGTGTTTCGGGATCACCTTCATGTGCACTTTGATGAGGTGCTTACCCTTTGCCATGTTTAGTTTCGAGGTGACTTAAACATGCTCTTTTAGATGCTATGATGTTATTGCTGTTTTAGGACTTAGTGGATTTTCACTAAGTCTGAAATCTGTAACGTTCCGATGCCAAGTTCGTGTGATGTTCTAGGACAAAGCATGTTAGTTTTGGAGTGGATTTTGATTGTTCCTTGTAGTATATATTGTTGTCTTTCCATCCATGTCCTCACATGTCCATTTAAGTGGCTGTAGCATGTTTATTTTTTGCTCCAAAGTTTCAATAAAATTCTGCTGACAGAATTTTATTGTCAAGTTCAATATGTCCAAGATCATTGCTATTGATCCGTGGCTCCGTTCGGGTGCACCTTTGGACTTAGTTGCTGTACTATATGTCTAGTTTGTGTTCATGCCTTTTGCCATGTTATTTAAATGCTGTAGCTCAATTATTTTGAGCTCCGAAGTTGCTATGTTGCTGTAATTTTCAGCTTTCGCTCAAATCTTGTTTCGGGCATAACTTTTAGCCCGTAACTCCGATTTCAGCGAATCTTATATCAAACTTGATTGATTTTCTGTGTAGTTTAATAATATCAGATTGTTATCTTGTTTTGAGGTGTTTTCTTGAGTGTTGTTTTTACGTGCTCCTTGTGCATCCTTAGTGCATCCATCATGCATTCATGTTTTTCGAGTGCGCATTGCATCTTGTTGATTTGTGCTTGGTGTGATTGTTGTGTTTAGAGCCGGAAGCTGAGACCGAGTACGAGGTTGAGCACGAGATTGCCAACGAGGTTGAGCACGAGGACCCTTCTTACGATCCGAACGACTTCTCCTCAGGCAAGATGACCGAACCCCGATAACATTACTATCTTTGCCTATTGCTAGTAGTCTCGATCTATAGTTTTGCCTCGATGCCCATGATCTTCTTGTCAGCCTCCTACTTGTAACCAATTGCCATGTTTACCAACCTACCTATGCAAACCGTTGCTTGGCTAAGTACGCTTCGCTCAGCCCTTCTTATAGCGTTGCTAGTTGCAGGTGAAGTGAAGATGCTTGCTCCATGTTGAAGTTTGGTTGGGTTATATCACACTATATAAATGCTTAAATGAAATCATCTATATATTGGCAAGGGTGGAAGGCTAAGCCTTTTGCTTGGTGATTTGTTCCACTCATGCCGTTAGGATCCGTATAAGCCGGTATTATGTTCCTTGATTATGCATTCCTAACACGGTTGGGGTGTATGGGACCCCCTCGATAAACCGCTAAGTGCTAAGTCTTTTCCAGCAAGTCCCAACATTGGTACTATTTGCCTAATAACAAACTAAACTTGCATAGGGAGTAATTAACCCTCTTTCTTAATCAACAACCCCGGGCCAGTGCTCCACATGAGTGTTGGTCCGAAACGGGGAGCCTGCGGGGCTGCCTTGAGGCAACTCGAGGTATCTGGCATACACCCGTAGCTTCACCCATCCGGTCATGTCCTGAGACTTAGATACGCGCGGCTACTATCAGGGTGTCGACACGCCGGGAGGATTTGCTGGATTAGCCTTACCTTAGTTCGGTATATCTTGAGCACGGGATTCCGAGGATACTCGGGTCTTCCCACTTTGGAGTTGCGACTCCGCGGATCGTGGGCTTGTAATGGGTCAAGTTGGAACACCCCTGCAGGGTTTGAACTTTCGAAAGCCGTGCCCGCGGTTATGTGGCAGATGGGAGCTTGTTAATTCCGGTTGTAGATAACTTGACACAATGTTTCTAATACACTACCAGCGTGAGTTCCGTGACCGTCAATTTCCGAATAGGGATTCGGGAGTTGAACAAGGAGGGGTTATGATTGTGGAGCTTGTAGCTAGGATCACTTCGTGATCACTTCTCGCCGAGGCCTTCTCTTCTCGCTCTCACTTACGTAAGCTAGATGCTAGTTGCTGCTGCAGACACTTATTTTTTCTTCAGCCTTTTCCTCACCGAAAGGCTTAAATAGTTCTGTTACCCATGAACGGGATTGCTGAGTCCTCTGTGGCTCACAGTTACTTCACCACACCAGATGCAGGTCCAGCTGTGAGCTATCCAGGTGATGGCACCGAGCTAGACTGGGAGTACGACGAGGAGCGTAGTCGGTACTATGTGCGATACCCGGATGATCAGTAGTGGAGACTCTTACTAGGATTCGATCCGCCTGTGGTTTATTTATCTGAGTTTGGTACTTTGACATTTGGATTTTGCCCTTAGAGGGTTGTGATGTTCTTAATGTATGATGTTTGAGACTTGTACTGTAATTCTGTGACGTGGCGAGTGTAAGCCAACTATTTTCTGTTTACTATCCCCTCTTTTACATGAGTTGTGCAAAGATTACCAAACTTGAGATCATTCTAGGATGGATTTATGCCTTTAAGTCGTGCCTCGACACGTAGGAGGTATAACTCCATCCTGGGCATTACATTGGTTTATTCGGTGGAAGATCATATGTTCAGATCCATTATTCATATTAATACCCCTCTGATCATGAACAATATAATGTCTTGTGAGTAGTTACTTTTGTTCCTGAGGACATGGGAGAAGTCTTGCTATTAGTAGTCATGTGAATTTGGTCTTCGTTCGATATTTTGATGAGATGTATGTTGTCTCTCCTCTAGTGGTGACATGTGAACGTCGACTACATGACACTTCACCATTATTTGGGCCTAGAGGAAGCCATTGGGAAGTAATAAGTAGATGATGGGTTGCTAGAGTGACAGATGCTTATACCCTAGTTTATGCGTTGCTTCGTAAGGGGCTGATTTGGATCCATATGTTTCAGGCTATGCTTAGGTTTACCTTAATACTTCTGTTGCAGTTGCGGATGCTTGCATTAGAGGTTAAATTATAAGTGGGAGGCTTGTCCGAGTCAGTACAGTACCCAAGCACCGGTCCACCCACATACCAAATTATTAAAGTACCGAACGCGAATCAGATAATCGTGACGAAAACGAGCATGACGATAATTCCCATGTGTCCTCGGGAGCGCTTTCCTTTATATTAGAGTTTGTCCAGGCTTGTCCTTTGCTACAAAAAGTATTGGGCCACCTTGCTGCACCTTATTTACTTTTACCGTTTGTCACTTGCTACCAATTACCTTATCACAAAACTATCAGTTACCTACAATTTCAGTGCTTGCAGAAAATACCTTACTGAAAACTGCCTATCATTTCCTTGTGCTCCTCGTTGGGTTCGACACTCTTACTTATCGAAAGGAATACGATAGATCCCCTACACTTGTGGGTCATCAAGACTCTTTTCTGGCACCATTGCCGGGGAGTGAAGAGCCTTTGGTAAGTGGAATTTGGTAAGGAAAAATAAATATAGTGTGCTAAAATTTATTGTCACTTGTTACTATGGCTCAAAATCCTTTGAGGGGCTTGTTCGCGGTATCTTCACCCCGAGCAGAAGAGCAAAGAGGTGCTCCTCAACCTACTGCACTTATTGAAAATGTTTGCATTGAGATTCCTTCGGGTATGATAGAGAAACTGCTTGAAAATCCCTTTACAGGAGACGGAACACTGCATCCCGACTGACACCTAATATATGTGGATGAAGTTTGTGGATTGTTTAAGCTTTCAGGTATGCCCGAGGATGTTATCAAGAAGAAGGTCTTCCCTTTATCTTTGAAGGGAGATGCATTGACATGGTTTAGGCTATGCGATGATATGGGATCATGGAACTATAATCGTCTGAAGTTGGAATTTAATCAGAAGTTCTACCCTATGCACCAGGTTCATCGTGATCGTAATTATATTTATAATTTCTGGCCTCACGAACGAGAAAGCATCGCTCAAGCTTGGGGGAGGCTTATGTCAATGTTATATTCATGCCCCAATCATGAGCTCTCACGAGAAATGATCATTCAAAATTTCTATGCTCGGCTTTCTCTTAATAATCGCTCCATGCTCTATACTTCTTGTTCTGGCTCTTATATGATCAAGACTATTGACTTCAAATGGGATTTATTGGAAAGAATTAAACGCAACTCTGAAGATTGGGATCTCGACTAAGGTAAGGAGTCAGGTATGACCCCTAAGTTCGATTGTGTTAAAGCTTTTATGGATGCCAATGTTTTCCGTGAGTTTAGCACTAAATATGGACTTGACTATGAGATAGTAGCTTCTTTCTGTGAATCTTTTGCTACTTATGTTGTTCTCCCCAAGGAGAAGTGGTTTAAATACCATCCCCCTATTGAAGTAAAAGTAGTTGAACCTATTAAAGTTGAAGAAAAGACTATCACTTATAATGTTGATCCTGTTATTCCTACCGCTTATATTGAGAAACCACCTTTCCCTGTTAGGATAAAGGACCATGCTCAAGCTTCAACTGAAGTTCGTAAGAGTAATATGAGAACACCTACACCCTCTGAGCAAATTAAAGTTGAACCTAGTGTTGCTATGGTTAAAGATCTCTTGGTAGAAGATTTAGATGGACATGTTATTTATCTCCAAGAAGAGTCTGCTAGAATAGCCAAAACCTATGATAGGAATAAACATAAACCTGTTGTAGGCCTGCCTGTTATCTCTGTCAGGATAGGGGATCATTGTTATCATGGTTTATGTGACGTAGTTGCCAGTGCGAGTATTATCCCTTTTGATCTATACAACGAAATTATGCATGATATTGCACCTGTTGAGTTAGAAGGGATTGATGTTACTATTAAGCTTGCTAATAGAGATACTATTTCACCTGTTGGGATTGTTAGAGATGTTGAAGTCTTGTGTGGAAAGGTCAAATACCATGCTAATTTCCTTATTCTCAGTTCCCCACAAGATGAATTTTGTCCCATTATATTTGGTAGACCCTTCTTGAATACTGTTAATGCCAAGATAGACTGCGTGAAAGATATTGTCACGGTTGGATTAGGGGATATGTCTCATGATTTTAACCTTGCCAAATTCTGTAGACAAACCCTTGAAATGGCACCACCTAGTAAGGATGAAATTATTGGTCTTGCCTCTATTGCCGTGCCACCTAATGATCCTTTAGAACAATACTTGCTAGGCCATGAAAATGATATGCATATGAATGAGAGAAGGGAAATAGATGAAATATTCCTTACACAGGGACCTGTATTGAAAAACAACTTGCCTGTTGAAATCCTAGGGGATCCTCATCCACCCAAGGGTGATCCCGTGTTTGAACTTAAACCTTTGCCCGATAATCTTAACTATGTTTATCTTGATGAAAAGAAGATGTATCCCGTTATTATTAGTGCTAACCTTTTAGATAAGGAAGAAGAAAAATTATTGAAAACTCTGAAGAAGCACCGAGCTGCTATTGGATATACTCTGGATGATTTTAAGGGCATTAGTCCCACTATATGCCAACACAAGATTAAATTGGAAGAAATGCTAAATCATTTATTGATCATCAGCGACGGTTAAATCCTAAGATGAAAGAAGTGGTAAGGAAGGAAATTCTAAAGCTTTTAGAGGCAGGTATTATCTATCCAGTTGCTGATAGCCAGTGGGTAAGTCCTGTCCATTGTGTTCCTAAGAAAGGAGGCATGACTGTTGTCCCTAATTATAAAGATGAATTAATACTAGAAAGAATAGTTACAGGTTATAAGATGGTAATTGATTTCCGTAAGTTAAATAAAGCTACTAAGAAAAATCATTACCCCTTGCCATTTATTGATCAAATGCTAGAAAGGTTATCCAAACATACTCATTTCTGCTTTCTAGATGGTTATTTTGGTTTCTCTCAAATACCTGTGTCAAAATGGGATCAAGAAAAGACCACTTTTACTTGTCCTTTCGGTACCTTTGTTTATAGACGTATGCCTTTTGGTTTATGTAATGCAACTGCTACCTTTCAAAGATGCATGATGGCTATATTCTCTTATTTTTGTGAAAAGATTGTTGAGGTGCTCATTGATGATTTCTCCGTTTACGGAACTTCTTTTGATGATTGCTTAAGCAACCTTGATCAAGTTTTGCAAAAATGTGAAGACACTAATCTGGTCTTGAATTGGGAGAAGTGCCACTTTATGGTTAATGAAGGCATTGTCTTGGGACATAAAATTTCTGAAAGAGGTATTGAAGTTGACAAAGCTAAACTTGATGATATTGAAAAGATGCCATGCCCAAAGGACATCAAAGGTATACAAAGTTTCCTTGGTCATGCTGGGTTTTATAGGAGGTTCATAAAGTACTTCTCCAAAATCTCCAGGCCTCTGACTAATCTCTTACAAAAAGACATTCCTTTTGTCTTTGATGATGATTGTCTAGAAGCATTTGAAATACTTAAGAAAGCATTGATCTCTGCACCTATTGTCCAGCCTCCTGACTAGAATTTACCCTTTGAGATTATGTGCGACGCTAGTGATTAAGCTGTAGGAGCTGTTTTAGGGCAAATAGTTGATAATAAATTGAATGTTATCCAGTATGCTAGTAAAACTCTAGAGAGTGCCCCAAGAAATTATGCTACCACTGAGAAAGAATTTTTAGCAGTTGTATTTGCTTGTGATAAGTTTAGACCCTATATCGTTGATTCTAAAGTAACTATACACACTGATCATGCTGCTATCAAATACCTTATGGAAAAGAAAGATGCTAAACCTAGACTTATTAGATGGGTTCTCTTGCTGCAAGAATTTTACTTGCATATTATTGATAGAAAGGGAGCTGAGAACCCCGTAGCAGATAACTTGTCTAGGTTAGAGAATATACTTGATGACCCACAACCTATTGATGATAGCTTTCTTGATGAACTACTAGCTGTCATAAGTACTTCTCGTACTGCTCCATGGTATGCTGTTTATGCTAATTACATTGTTGCTAAGTTTATACCTCCTAGCTTCACATACCATCAAAAGAAAAAGTTCTTCTATGATTTGAGACATTACTTCTTGGATGACCCACATCTTTATTAAGAAGGAGTAGATGGTATCATTAGATGTTGTGTACCTGAGCATGAACAGGAACGGATCCTACGCAAGTGCCACTCCGAAGCTTATGGAGGACACCATGCGGGAGATAGAACAGCACATAAGGTACTGCAATCCGGTTTTTATTGGCCTACTCTCTTCAAGGATGCCCGTAAATTTGTCTTATCCTGTGATGAATGTCAAAGAATTGGTAATATTAGTAGACGTCAAGAAATGCCTATGAATTATTCTCTTGTTATTGAACCATTTGATGTTTGGGGCTTTGATTATATGGGACCGTTTCCTGCCTCTAATGGGTACACACATATTTTAGTTGCTGTCGATTACGTTACTAAGTGGGTAGAAGCTATTCCAACTAGTAGTGCTGATCATAACACATGTACTAAGATGCTTAAAGAAGTTATATTTCTGAGGTTTGGAGTCCCTAGATATCTAATGACTGATGGTGGTTCACACTTTATTCATGGTGCTTTTCGTAAGATGCTTGCAAAGTATGATGTCAACCATAGAATTGCATCCCCTTATCACCCACAGACTTGTGGTCAAGTAGAACTAAGTAATAGGGAGTTGAAATTAATCTTGCAAAAGACAGTTAATAGGTCTAGGAAGAATTGGTCCAAGAAACTTGATGATGCATTATGGGCCTATAGAACTGCATACAAAAATCCTATGGGTATGTCTCTATATAAGATGGTATATGGAAAAGCTTGTCACTTACCTCTTGAGCTAGAACATAAGACAGATTGGGCTATTAAAGAGCTCAATTATGATTTCATACTTGCCGGTGAGAAGAGGCTATTTGATATTAGCTGTCTTGATGAATGGAGAACCCAGGCCTATGAGAATGCCAAACTGTTTAACGAAAAAGTTAAAAGATGGCATGACAAAAGGATACAAAAGCGTGAGTTTAACGTAGGTGACTATATATTGCTATAAACCTCTCGTTTAAGATTTTTTGCAGGAAAACTTCTCTCCAAGTGGGTTATCGCGGAGGTCTATCGCTCCGGTGCCATAAAAACCAACAACTTCGAAGGCACAAATCCGAAGGTGGTGAATGGTCAAAGAATTAAACATTATATCTCAGGTAATCCTATAAATGTTGAAACCAATATTATTGAAACCGTAACCCCGGAGGAATACATAAGGGGAAGTTTCTAGAACGATTCAGCCTCCGAAAAGGAAGAGGTACGTGATACGGTAAGTAAACCGAGTCCAAAACAGTTTTAAGGGCAATTTTTCTCCGTTTTGGTATTTAGAAAAATAGAAAAATAAACCGCAGTCCGGAAGAGACACGAGGCCTCCACGAGGGTGGAGGGCGCGCCCCCCTTCCCAGGGCGTGCCCCCTGCCTCGTTGGCACCCCGTGTGTCCCCTGGACTCCATTTTCTTGTGGATTACTCCTTTTGGTCGGGAAAAATTCATTATATATACTCCCGAAGGTTTTGACCTCTGTAGCACGCAAAAATCCTCTGTTCTTGTTTCGAGCTGTTTTCTGCTAGGGTTTTCGAAGCTAGGCATGATGTCGTCTCGCTCCTCCAACAACGAAGGAAATGATGCTTGGCTAATGAAGATAGATCTGAAGAGCGAAGGACCCGAGGAGATCCACAAGGAGAAGAAGATAAAGATGGAGGTGGAAGGTCCGGCTCCGGCAGCGGGAGAAGAAGACACCTCTAAATCCCTTCCTAACATCTTTACCTCAGCTGAGATAGAAGCTTTCAGGATGATTGAGTTAGCTCAGATTCGAAACAAGCATCTCACAAGTGAAAATATTTTGTTGAAGGATTACATAGCTGCAATCAAAGGTATTATCCGCAAGCTGGAGGATCTCCTATGCTCGATATATGAGGATCCTCCGTCACTACTTTCAACTCCATCAACACCACCCCGAAGAAGGAGACATAATCATATGGGTATGGGCACTCCCCTTGGCAACTGCCAAGCTTGGGCGAGTGACCCCGGTATCGTATCACCATCACTCCTATCTTTACCGTTTTACTTAGTTCGATCCTTTTGGTAGTATCTTGATCTATTAGAATAAAGTTTGCATGATCTAGTTGTGAGCTTTTGCTTTATGATCTTCACCCTTTGTAATCGAGTCCGTGAGCTATATAATAAAGATTAGTATTGAGTCAAGGGCTTGATTTCCTCACCTGGGTCATGATAAAAAAACAAAAGAGTACCAAAGGGATCATATCAATCTTATGGGAAGTAATGACATCACATACAAGAGTATGATAAATAAAAGTTGTTGGGAGGTGACAAACATAGTTTTGGTCATCGTTGCAATTAATAGGAAGTAATAAAAGAAGAGAGGCTTCACATAGAAATATACTATCTTGGACATCTTTTATGATTGGGAGCACTCATTAAAGTATGATATGCTAACGAGTTGATGTTGGAAAAGGAAGACAACATAATGGGTTATGTCTTCTTAGATCTGAAATAAAGTATATTGTCATGGATCATCCTACATGTTGTGCTTGCATTTCCCCCTCATGCTAGCCAAAACTCCCCGCACTAAGTAGAGATACTACCTGTGCTTCCATATATCCTTAAACCCAGTTTTTCCATGAGAGTCCACCATACCTACCTATGCATTGAGAAAGATCCTTCCAAGTAAGTTGTCATGTTGCAAACTCGCTAAAATATGTATGATTTACTAGTGTGGGAGAAATTACCTTTATACGATCTTGTGATATGGAAGTAATAAAAGCGACGGACTGCATAATAAAGGTCCTTATCACAAGTGGCAATATAAAGCGAAGCTCTTCTATGCTAAGAATTTGTACATCCAAGCATAAAAACACATGACAACCTCTGCTTCCCTCTACGAAGGGCCTATCTATTATTCCTGTCTTATAAATGTCATGGTGAAATCCACCTTTCCTTTTTACATTTTATCCTTTGGAAAGCACATTGTGTTGGAAAGATCCTGACATATATACCCACTTGGATGTAAGTTTTCATGATCTATTACTGTTGACATTACCCTTGAGGTAAAAGGTTGGGAGGCAACACCATAAGCCCCTATCTTTCTCTGTGTCCGATTAAAACTCCATAAACATAAGTATTGCGTGAGTGTGAGCAATTATGAAAGACTATATGATAGTTGAGTATCTAGGCTTGCTGAAAAGCTCTTATATTGACTCTTTCCGATATTACGATAAATTGCAATTGCTTCAATGACCGAGATCAAAGTTTGTTAGTTTCCAATGAAGTTTATGATTCATACTTGATATTGTGGATGATTTGTTACTCTAGTATAAGAATCATATGACTATATTTACTTAAGTTGTTGTTATGAGAATGATCATGATGCCCTCATGTCCGTATTTTGTTTTTATCGACACCTCTATCTCTAAACATGTGGACACATTTTTAGATATCGGCTTTCGCTTGAGGACAAGCGAGGTCTAAGCTTGGCGGAGTTGATACGTCCATCTTGCATCCTGCTTATATGTTGATATTTATCGCATTATGGGCTGCTCTTACATGTTTTGTCACAATACTTATGCCTTTTCTCTCTTATTTTACAAGGTTTACATGAAGAGGGAGAATGCCGGCAGTTGGAATTCTGGGCTGGAAAAGGAGCAAACTCTGGAAACCTATTCTGTACAACTCCAAAAGCCCTGAAACTCCACAGAACCCCGTTTCAAAAAATATAAAAAATATCGGGCGAAAGAAGTCCACGAGGGGAGCCACCGACTGTCCACGAGGGTGTGGGGCGCGCCCCCCTGCCTCGTGGGCCAGCCGGAAGGCCCCCGATGCCCATCTTCTCCTATATGAGGTGTTTTGACCTGAAAAAAAATCATAAGGAGGCTTTCGGGACCAGACGCCGCCGTCTCAAGGCGGAAACCAATCTAGGGCTCCGGCAGAGCTGTTCTGCCGGGGATACTTCCCTCTGGGAGGGGGAAATCGTCACCGCCGTCATCACCAAAAACTCTCCCATCTTGGGGAGGGCTATCTTCATCAACATCTTCATTAGCACCGTCTCCTCTCAAACCCTAGTTCATCTGTTGTATCCAATCTTTGTGCCCAAACCTCAGATTGGTACCTGTGGGTTGCTAGTAGTGTTGATTACTCCTTGTAGTTGATGCTAGTTGGTTTATATGGTGGAAGATCATATGTTCAAATCCATTATGCATATTAATACACCCCTGATCATGAACAATATTATGTCTTGTGAGTAGTTACTTTTGTTCCTGAGGACATGGGAGAAGTCTTGCTATTAGTAGTCATGTGAATTCTGTCTTCGTTCAATATTTTGATGAGATGTGTGTTGTCTCTCCTCTAATGGTGTCATGTGAACATCGACTACATGACACTTCACCATTATTTGGGCCTCGAGGAAGGCATTGGGAAGTAATAAGTAGATGATGGGTTGCTAGAGTGACAGAAGCTTAAACCCTAGTTTATGCATTGCTTCGTAAGGGGTTGATTTGGATCCATATGTTTCAGGCTATGGTTAGGTTTACCTTAATACTTCTTTTGTAGTTACGGATGCTTGCTTTAGAGGTTAATCATAAGTGGGAGGCTTGTCCAAGTAAGGACAGCACCCAAGCACCGGTCCACCCACATACCAAATTATCAAAGTACCGAACGCGAATCAGATGATCGTGATGAAAACTAGCTTGACAATAATTCCCATGTGTTCTCGGGAGCGCTTTCATTTATATAAAAGTTTGTCCAGGCTTGTCCTTTGATACAAAAAGGATTGGGCCACCTTGCTGCACCTTATTTACTTTTACCGTTTGTCACTTGCTACCAATTACCTTATCACAAAACTATCTGTTACCTACAATTTCAGTGCTTGCAGAAAATACCTTACTGAAAACTGCCTATCATTTCCTTGTGCTCCTTGTTGGGTTCGACACTCTTACTTATCGAAAGGACTACGATAGATCCACTACACTTGTGGGTCATCAGACCCACCTCAGGACGAGGTCGCCCACCTCGAGCATCCTGTAGCGGATGCTTCGATAGTGGTACCGTCGCAGCGCCTGCTGGTACCTTGCCGCACAGAGCGAGGCTTCCCGGCGGCGTTCCTCCCCCAGCACGAGGTCCATCCCGTGCATGGCATCCTGCTGCGTTTCATCAAGCGCAAGGACCCACGCGGAGCGATACTTGACCTCGTGAGGGAGAACCAGTTGTGCTCCGTAGAAAAGGAAGAACGGGGTCTCGCCTATCGGCTTGGTGGCGGTGGTGCGGATGGACCACAACACAGACTGGAGCTCGTCGTGCCAGGCCCTACCGCAGGCCTTGAGATTCTTCTTGAAGGTCTTGGCCTTGAGGCCTCTTAAGACCTCCGCGTTGGCGCGCTCGGCCTGGCCATTGCTCCTGGGGTGTGCCACCGAAGCGTAGCAAATCTGCGTTCCAAGGTTAGCACAATATGTCTTGAAGAGGTTACTAGTGAACTCCAAGCCATTGTCGGTGTTGATTTGGTTGAGGACCCCGAACCAGCTTACGAGACCATTGATGAACTTGACCGCGGTCCGGCTGGGATGGTGTGGACGGCTTCCACCTCCGCCCATTTGTTGAACTTGTCGATGGCAACGTAGAGGTAGCGGTAGCCCCCGGGCGCTCTAGGGAATCGACCCAGGATATCTAGCCCCCAGACCGCGAATGTCCAGGAGAGCGGGATAGTTTCGAGACCCTGAGTCGGCTGCTAGATATGTTTGGCATGGAATTGGCAAGCCTCGCAAGACTTCAATAGCTCGGCTGCGTTGTTGAGAGCCATGGGCCAGTAAAAACCGATGCGGAACGCCTTGCCAACTAGGGTGCGTGATGACGAGTGATGCCCGCAGTCCCAAGTGTGTATGTCAGCTAGCAGCTCGCACCCTTGCTTCCTGGAGATGCACCATAAAGAAACATCATTTGGTCATTTTTTGTAAAACTTACCATCTTGGATGCAATATGGTGAAGCCTGTCGGGCTACACGATCTACATCCTCTTCTTTATCCGGCAGCGCTCCTCGTGCCAGGTACGCCTTGAGCTCCTCGGTCCAGCACCCCTCCTGACGCTCAAGCGTCACGAGCAGGCGCGCTCCCGAGGTCGGGCCACAGGGGGCTCCCGGGGTCGGTGGCTGGGGGAGTTCCTCCTGAGGTGTCGCCGGCCCCTTAGGCGGGGATGATGCCGAAGGCTTGAAGAGCCGTTCCTCGAAGACGCCGAGCTCCTGGGGCAGGAGCCTGGATGCCCTTTTGGCGATGTCGTCAGCTTCCTTGTTGGTGCCATGGGGCACATGCTGCAGCGCAAGGCCTAAGAACCGCTTCTCCATTTTGTGTACCTCCGCGAGGTATGCCTCCATGTGCTCGTCCTTCGGCTCGTATACCTTGTTGGAGAAGTTGACGAGGAGCTGTGACTCACCCCTGATGACGCGGTGCTTCACTCCTAGGGCCACCGCAGCTTTAAGGCCAACAATGAGGCCCTCGTATTCTGCGATGTTGTCGGAGACCTTCTCACCCTGCTGAAAGCAGAGCTGCACGGTGTAGTAAAGCTTGTGTTGAGTGGGCGAGATGAGCACAGCTCCAGCCCCTGCACCCTAGCGCGCGAACGCGCCGTCGAAGTACATGACCCAGCTGTCCAGTGCTTCACTTCCTAGCGAGAGGGATCGGCCCTCGCTCGCTTCAAGCTCCGGGGCATTGGTTCATTCTGCCATGAAGTCAGCGAGCGCGGCTCCTTTGATGACTCTGGTTGTGCCGAACTCCAGCTGGAACGCCTGCAGCTCGATATTCCATTCGGCGACTCTTCCTGCAGCGTTGGGGCTCCGTAGTACCCTCTCCAGCGGGTAAGCCGAGACGACCTTGATGGGGTGGCCTTGGAAGAACTGGCGCAGCTTGCGCGAAGTGACGAGGAGCGTGAGCAGAACTTCTGCGGCATGGGGTAGCATGCCCGAGCGTCGCGAAGCATCATGCTGACGAAGTACACTGGGAGCTTGATGAGGGTGGAGCCCAAGCTCTCTTCAGACCGTGGCGCCTGATTGGGCAAGGGGCCCTCAGGAGCTTGGTCATCGGACGGGGCAGCTATAGCTTGAGGAACATCGTCTTGCGGAGCCCGATCGTCGGCTGGCCCTGCCGGAGCCTCGGGAGCATCGCCCCAGGGCTGTGGGGTCTTGTCCTAGTGCTCCTCCCAGACTGCCACTAGCGCTGCGCTGGCGGAATCTTGTGTAGCGGCTCGGTAAGGCACCAAGGGATCTTGTAGTTTGGGTGCCACCATTACCGGCGGGCTGGTGAGGTATTTCTTGAGGTCTTTGAACGTTGCGAAGGCCTCAGGGCACGCTCCCCCAGTTTGGAGATGAAGCGCCCGAGCGATGTCACAGAGCCGGCCAGCTTCTACATATCTTTGAGGGTCTTTGGCGGACTCATCTTTTCTATGGCCGTGACCTTCTCGGGGTTAGCCTCGATCCCTCTGTGTGACACCTGGAAGCCCAGTGTCGGGGGAAACTGTCCACCACGAACACCTATGGGACCGGAGCCCCTTGTACGTTGCGGTAAGGGAGCGGAGGGAGCACGAAGAGCGGATCGAGGAGAGCACGCGGGCAGTTTACCCAGGTTCGGGCCGCGCGGACGCGTAAAACCCTACTCCTGCTTGGATTGTATTGAGTTTGTGGGCTCGGGAGCTTGAAGAACTAGCTACACCGAGCCAGAGAGCTATCTAGGTTCCGAACCCTTTCTACGTTGTGCATGGGCCTCCTTTTATAGCTCAAGGGGTCACCGACAGGTGTCAATGTAGAGGAGGGTAAAAATGTAACTTTGGTGGTAGTTGTAACAGTGCGGGAACAGTGCGTGAACAGTTGATGAACAGTGGTCATCACCTAACTTGACAGTGGGGGACAAGAGCATTAAATGCCCGTCGCCGTCGACCCGAAAAGCGCCCGCCCGTGCGTCTCCGTTCGCCACGGCGGTCGCACAGCCTTCCGCCACGCGTCCCTGGAAGGGCCCCAGGGCGACGCGTGGGCAGATGAGCTGGAGCGCGGGCACACAGCGCAGGCTTCCCCCGGCAAGCACCTTGCCGGGGTCGCCACCTTGTACCCCATGCCGCACAGCCTTCCGCCACGCGTCCCTGGAAGGGCCCCAGGGCGACGCGTGGGCAGATGAGCTGGAGCGCGGGCACACAGCGCAGGCTTCCCCCGGCAAGCACCTTGCCGGGGTCTTGATCTTGCCGGGCCCTGAAGCTTGTCGCTCCCCGGGCCCTGCCGGGGCGCATGCTGCGTCGAGGCATGTCTTCTGAGATGCAGTCTTCTGGTCTTCCTGGCAAGCTCCTATTGCCAGGGTCTTATGTTAATGTTATAGCCTTGAGCCTGGGACGGCCTTCCCGGCAAGCTCTACTTGCCGGGGCCTTGATCTTCTGTCTTGTATACTTTGTTTTTGAATGGCTTTATATGGACCGGAAAGGTTTCCGGCAAGCGCGTGGTAGACCCTGCTGCGGGAAGCTGCTACTGCCCGTGCACCAGTTGGGGTACTGAGGTACCCCTACCTTAGTACACCGACAGGAGCCCCCGGGCCCGGGCCACACACGGTGCCGAGCGCTGTTGGGCCAGGCCCAAAACAGTGCACGGGCACGCGCGCGGCCCACGGCAAGCCGTAGATTGCCTTCCGCATCCGCCGCGCCCCTCCCTAACGGCACGCGTCGATTGCGGCGTAGTGGGAGAGATCGTGGCCACGTTCTTTAATGGGAAATGCGGAGCGTCCCCCACTCCCCCCTTAAAAGCAGAGGAAGCAGGGGCAGTTTCCCTCCTTCGCTTTCATTGCGTCTTCAACCTCCAGAAATCCTCCGCTGCTCCTCGCCTCCACCCCTCCTCCGCCGTCTTCCGCATCCGCGGCGCCGTTGAACTCCTCGCCCCTCCCCTCGCCGCCTCCGCCATGGCTCCGAAGACCGAGAAGGCGAAGGCGGAGAAGGCCAAGAGGGAGAAATCCGAGCAGGCGGCGAAGCTTGCCCTCCTGCGGAAGAGGAACGTGGTTTTCGCGCCGAGGCTTGGCGCGAGGGAGCTCTGGAACAAGTACTATCTCTTCTGGGCCAAGGAGACCAAGGCTCATCCCCGGACCAGAGTCTACCCCGCCGGCGCCAAAGATCTGCTTCCCGGCGGGTATTTCTTCTTCGCTGTCTTCTTTCACTGCGGCTTGTGCCCTCCATTCTCGGAGTTTTTCTGTGACATCATGAACACGTACAACCTCCACCTCTTAGACTTCAACCCCAACGCCATCCTTACGATGGCGGTTTTCGCACATCTGTGCGAAAACTACATAGGGATCTATCCAAACGTAGCACTCTTTCGCCATTTCTTCATGCCTAGAGTAGAGGCTGGCGCTCCCCTCTCCGGCGGCATCTCCTGGATCTTCCGCTTGAACAAGAAGGACTCATATCTGAAAGGAGAACTCCGTGGCAAGTGGGAAGAGTGGCGCGCAGATTGGTGTTGGATAGTGGAGGACCAGCCGGAGCCTTTCACTGCGCCGCGCACAACAGCCATAGTGCGCGGCAGGGACTGGAGCGAGTTGGCCCCGGACGACGGCAAGCTCAACGTCGCCCTCGTCAGGATACTTCGTCTCCGGGTAGCTAAACTGACCATCGGAGAGGTAGGGGCAGATTTCCTCCGCCGCCGAATTGTCCCTTTACAGGAAAGGAAAAGGCCAGCATGGGAGTTTGGCAATGCGGCGGATATTATGAGGCTGCGCCCGGGGTTGAACTTCAACTTCACGGCGTTGGAGCTGAAGGGGATGGTCCGGGAGCTTTTCAAGCACGACCCGACCCATCCGGAGTGGTTTAGATCTCCCCGGGGAGTGGTGCCGCTGTGCAACAGCACTGCCCGGGATGCCTTGCGCGTAATGATGCCCGCGTGTGACTCTCACGGCGTCGACCCCACCTGGATAGTGCCTCCACCGGATGCAATTATGAGTTTCTTCGATAATCTGGTCGAGGTGCCCAAGAACACCGAGGAGAACAAGGGTCTCACTCGGGCCACCACGGCGCGAGATTTAGCTTATATTGCTTCCCGGATGGAGGAGGTCGCCGCAGCTGCAGCGGCAGGAGATTTCGGGTTCACCGTGGATGAGGCAGATGCTGCGGACGCGTCGTGCCAAGCCGAGGAGGCAGAGATCCGCAGACTGCTCAAGCTTACACCCGACGAGCTCGCCGGGGTTCCTTCCCTGAGGTATGCCGGGATTCCCGGGATCGTGAGCGAAGCCGCCGCAAGAGGCGAGGTTGCCGGAGGGAGCAGAGGTGCCGGAGGGAGCGGAGCCACCGGAGGGAGCGGGGCCGCAGGGCAGGATGCTGGACCCAGCGGGCCCGCTGGGGAGGAGGAGGAAGACGTCGAGGCCGATGAAGACACCGGCGGATCTCTAGGACTCGATGACGACGCCTCCTCGTTGTCGGAGAACTCCCCACCTCCGGCAAGTCCCAAGCAAGCGCCGGGGAAACGCCTCCGCAAGGCGCCTACAGCGACGAGGACGCAGGCACCCCGACAGCAGCCCGCTCGCCGGGCGGCGCGAGCCACCAGAGCGAGCCAACGCACCAGCCGTGGCAGAGGCGCCACGCGCGTCAGCCGCGACGGAGGCGCCCCACGCACCAGCGCCAAGTGGAGGGGGATCCTCTCAGAGTGGAGCGGCTGCTCCGCCTGCTCCCCGGGCCTCGGCGCCAACGGAGGCTGGGTCTTCGCAGCCCCTAGCCCCGGAGACCGCCAAGCGCCCGAGGGAGCCTTCTCCTCCTGCTCCTCGCGCGGGCGCGCCTCAGGTGGAGTTCGATTTCTCCGCCCTCAGCGACGACGACGAGGAAGAGGAGTAAGTGTTTGTAATTTGTAATTTGTAACTTCTTCGATTCTGTCTTGATTCTTTCTTTATGATTCTGATCTTGTTCTTGCTTTGCTTGCAGGCCCCTGGTTCAGCGGATGGCGAAACGGGCCAAGATCCCTGTGGTTGAGGTCGAGGACGACTCGCCTGTCGCGGCGACAGGGGACGCGCCGGCGACGAACTTGCCGGATCCAACTGCTGCTCCGAGGAGCAGCCCCTAGCGCAGCCCCCAGCGTAAGTCTGGTCTTGAGGTGTTTGCTCGTCGGGCGCGCTTGAGGTTTTTGCTTTGTATTGATATCTTGTTGCCTTGTTTGTTTTGTTTGTCTTGTGCAGAAATGGAGCCGCAGCCGCAGGAGCAACCGGAGGTCACTCCCGAGGAGCTGCAGATTCCACCCTCCCCGCCAAGGGCGAACTCCCCGGCGAGGGAGGACGTTCCGCCAAGGACGGGCTCCCAGCCAAGGGCGAGTAGCCCGACAAGGGTGGCCACCCCGCCGAGGGAGGGCACGGGCGGCCCTCCGCCAGCAGGGGCCACCGCTCCACCGCCAAGGGAGGACTCCTCGGCGAGGGAGCCTGTCGTCGACGAAGTCCGCGAAGGTAAGTCTTGTAGTTTCTTCTTCTTGGACTTGTCTTTTTGGATATTTGCTTGATCTTTTCTTTTCTTCTTCTTCCGTTAGATCCTCCTCCCCCGGAGCGGATGGAGACGGATGTCATCGTCGAGGAGGAAGGCGCGCACGGCGACGCTGGCAACGACACTGTCGTTGAGGACATGGCAGGAGCCGACGAGCCTGCCGCTGAGGAGACTGCTCCAACCGCAGACGCTGCGGCCGGGGAGGGGGACGGCGACCACACTGCCGGCCCGGAGGCAGCAGGAGCGTCGAGCGCTGCACCGGCCGCCGACCCCTCCGCCGCTAAGGAGCAGCCAGGCTTCTATCTTGAGGCTCCCAATGGCGTCTTCATACAAGTGTCGTGGGGGTCCTCGTCGCGAGCCCCAGTGGAGGGAGAGACCTTCGATGGAGAGGTCCTCGCCTCCGCGGGGTTGAAGATCGTTGAAGCGCCTGGCGGGAGCGACGAGCCCGAGGAGGAGAAGCTGCTTCGCCGGCTCCTGGCCCTTTACCGGGCCAGGCAGGCGAAGCTGGACTCCCGAGAAGCCCTCGCCGCCAAGGCCGGAGCAGACTTGGAGAAGCGCGCCGCGGAGCTCCGCGCCGCCAACCAGGCGGCCCTCCGCGACTTGGCGGAGGAGCGCGAAAGGCTCGCCGGAGAGCACCAAGAGTTCCTCCTGGAGAAAGCTGAGGCCGAGGAGCAGCAGCGACTAGTCGGTGAAGAGCTGTCCCGGCGAGAATGAGCGCTCAACCAGCGGAAGGTTGAGCTCGACGCCCACGACGACGAGCTCACCGCCCGGGAGCAGACTCTTGGCGGGGCCCTGAAGGAGGCGAAGGAAGCTACCGCCGCCGCGGAAACCGCCAAGAGGGAATTGGAGCTCAAGGTGCAGCAACTGGAGCAGTACCTGAAGGCGAGCGAGGACAGGGTCACCGCGCTCAACATAGAGCGCGAGAAAGACGCCCATACCAACTCAAAACTTCAGGTACGCCTCTCCAAGAAGGGCGACGAGCTTACTGCCGCCAAGGATTCGATCGCTGACTTGGAGTTGAAGGTTTCCACTTTGAGAGATTCACTTGACGCCGCCCGGGACCGCGGGACCAAGCTGAAGGAGGAGCTTCGCAAGGAGCGGGAGCAGGTGGAGAGCGCTGCCACCTCCGCGAACATCTTCAACCAGGCGGTGGAGCAATGGACGGAGGAGCTGGTCACTTCCGCCGCCAACATCGACAAGGAGCTAATGGCGCTGAGGGTGGAGCACCTCGTGTACTCTCCGGACCCGAATCTCCCCCACAGCGCCAAGCTAAGTCTTTTCTTCAGGGGGGTCGCGCCGGCGCTCGCACGTCTGCAGCAGAAGCTCCCCGCGCAGCTGGCCGAGGAGTTGCGCCAGCTCTGCGCGGGTACCTTGGAGCGCGTCTTGACCAAGATTGTCTACCGCAACCCCGGTATTAATCTTGTCAACGTTCTCTGCAGCTTGCCGGCCGACGCAGATCAGGAGGCACTGAAGGCGCAGGTCGCCCACATCATCGCCAAGGTGAATAAGATCTCCAGGCGTGAAGGCGATCGCGTAGATTAGGCCCCTTTCTTTCTATTTCCTTTGCTGCTACAAAGTGTGTCATGAACATGAATCAATTAGTCACTGCGACAAGTTATCTCTGTAATATATTATCTTATCTTTGAGTAATTAATGCGGTGTTATCTCCCTCGATTTGGTCCTTTACTTTGTATGCTTTTTACCCTACGCTTTTAGGAAACTTGCCGGCAAGGGGCCCTTGCCGCGAGCGCTGAGTGCTGGACTCTGAGCAGCCTGCTGGCAAAGGGCCTTACCGGCAAGTAACCTTGCCGCAGCTAGTCGCAACACACTTAGCTTGCTGAGCGAACTCGAAAACGAAGCAAGGGCGCGACACTTGTCGCAGCTCACTTAAGTCGTTGAGCGTACTCGAAAACAAAGTAAGGGTGCGGCTAGCCACGGGTAGGTTCCTCTGCGCACAGGTTTTCCATACAAAGTGTGGTTGTTCAAGGAAGATAACTAAAAATTAAAAAATTTGAACTGCTCAAATTCTGGTAACTTAGCTTTCATATATTGCTTGTTTCCCCGACAAGGCTTCTCTTTCTTGAACAGCACTTGGTTCATCCTCCATCTCCTTCCCCCCCGGCAAACTTGTGCGCGAGGAACATTCCTTCTGCTTAAGAGGGAAAGAAAAAGAAGAGGGAAAACAAGTATAGGGCCTCTCGGCATGCTAGTGCTTACCGGGGATGTGCGTTGCACAAAATGCCAAATAATGCATGCTAATAACCAAAGAAAAGCACGGAAAATGGCAAATAGTGTGAAACACAAAAACTTTACTGATGCACGGGATCTGCGCCCGGCTTTGTACAAAGGTTTACATGCAACAGCAGCAAGACTCGTACAAAAGGTGGTTGCCGGAGCGGATCACGGCAACCGCGCCTTATGGGTGAAACTTGCGAAGATGCTCTATGTTCCAGGAGTTGCTCACCGGTAAGCCTTCTTCGGTCTCAAGGCGGACAGCGCTGGGCCTTGTGACTTGTCTCACCCGATAAGGGCCTTCCCACTTCGGCGTCAACTTGTTGGAATTCTTGGCGGACTGAACACGCCGAAGAACAAGGTCGCCTTCCTCGAGACTCCTGGCCTTGACCTTGCGGCTATGATAGCGGCGCAAGGCTTGCTGGTATCGAGCAGCTCGTAAAGCAGCCTGGAGACGTTCCTCCTCAAGGAGCAATGCATCATCTTGTCGCAGTTGCTCTTGCGCGAGCTCATCATAAGCGAGCACTCGAGGAGACCCGTATACGAGTTCCGTGGGGAGAACTGCCTCTGCTCCATAGACAAGAGCAAAGGGTGTCTGTCCGGTGGCTCGACTTGGTGTCGTTCTGATTGACCAAAGAGCCGCCGGCAACTCCTCTATCTCGTTTCTTCCGCACTTGCGCAGCCTGTCGATGGTTCTTGTCTTGAGTCCGCGCAGCACTTCAGCATTGGCCCTCTCCGCTTGACCATTGCTCCTCGGGTGAGCAACAGAAGCGAAACATACCTTGGCGCCAAGGTCCTGGACGTACTGCATGAAGGTGCGACTAGTGAATTGTGTGCCGTTGTCGGTGATGATCCTGTTAGGGATCCCGAAACGGCAAACAATCGACCTGAAGAACCTGACTGCTGACTGTGCCGTCACCTTTCTCACCAGTTCCACTTCTGGCCACTTTGTGAACTTGTCGATTGCTACGTACAAGTACTCAAAGCCCCCGACAGCACGGGGGAAAGGGCCGACGATATCGAGCCCCCAGACCGAGAAGGGCCAGGACAAAGGGATCGTCTGGAGAGCTTGAGCTGGCTGGTGAATTTGCTTAGCATGGAATTGGCACGCTTCACACTTGGTTACTTGTGCAGTTGCATCTTGGAGGGCTTCTGGCCAGAAGAACCCTTGCCGGAATGCCTTCCCAGCAAGTGCCCTTGCGCCAGTGTGGTGGCCACATATGCCTCCACGTATCTCCGCCAACAGCTTATGTCCATCTTCTCTGGAAATGCACTTCAACCTGACACCATTGAGTCTTGTTCTGTACAGCTCATTGTCAACGAACTGGTACATACTTGACTGCCTGGTTATTTTCTCTATTTCTTCTGGGTCGTCGGGAAGTTCTCCAGTTTGCAGAAAACGGACGATCTGTTGTGCCCATGCTGGAGCCCGAGGCTCAACGGCAAGGACTAAAGTCATGAGGGCCGCTGCGGGAACCTCAGCTTCTACGGCAAGAACCTCCGGTTCTGCCGGAGCTGATGGTTCCCCGGCAAGCCTGCCGGAGCAGGGCTTGTCGGGAACGCTTGCTTTAACTGTACAGATCCTAGGATCCGCAGGAGCAAACTGTTCCTCAGCGTACTGGTTGTTGATCTTGGGGACCTTGGCGGCAGCTTCAGGGAGATCCGCCGGCAAGTAGTCGCCGGAGACCAACTTTCTTTTCTTGCTTTGCCCAACTGATGGTGTAACGGATGGTTGAGTTAGCTTGAGCAAGAAGGTCCCTGGTTCCACAGGTAACTTCATCGCAGCACACTTTGAGAGGCCATCTGCAATATCATTCTGAGCTCTTGGAACGTGTTCCATTTGCAAACCTTCAAAGTGCTCTTCAAGCTTCCTCACTTCATCTACATAAGCTTCCATCAAAGGGCTCTGGTAACTCTTGTTAACTTGTCGGACCACCAACTAAGAATCTCCCCGCACAATCAGCTTCTTGATCCCAAGTTCGGCCGCAATCCTGAGGGTGGCAAGCAAGCCTTCATACTCGGCAGTATTGTTTGTCGCTTGCTCCCTGGGAAATTGCATTTGGATAACATACTTGAGGTGCTCTCCGGTGGGTGCTATGAGTACCACACCGGCTCCGGCGCCTTGCAGCAAGAAGGCACCATCAAAGTACATTACCCATTCACTGCTTGCTTCTTGCACGAGGGCGCTTGTTTCTGGAACCTCTTCATCAGGCGTCGGGGTCCATTCGGCTATGAATTCCGCCAAAGCTCGGCTCTGTATTGTTGAAGTACTCTCAAACTTGAGACCAAAGCTTGACAGCTCCAGTGCCCACTCGACGATCCTGCCTGTTGCTTCTGGATTCTGCAATATCCTCTTCAACGGAAAGCGAGTGACCACTGTTATCTCATGTTCTTGGAAGTAATGGCGCAGCTTTCTCGAGGCCATGAGGAGACCGAAAAGCAACTTCTGCACCCCGGAGTATCTTGATCTAGCCCCTTGCAAGAGGGAACTCACAAAATACACCGGGCGCTGCACCATCTTCCTTCGCAATTCTCCTTGTTCCTGCGCAGAGTTGTCCTTGTCGGTGCCAGAGCTTGTCGGGGAAGCCCCCTCCTTGTCGCTCGATTCACTTGCCGGTGGTGTAGATTCCTCATCGGTCTCCCTTTCCGCTACTAACGCAGCACTAACCACTTGATTGGTTGCTGCTAGGTACAGCAGCAACTTCTCTTGTGGCCTAGGTGCGACAAGTATTGGAGTGGAGGATAGGTATCCTTTCAAGTCTTGCAGCGCTGCCTCCGCTTCCGGAGTCCATTTCATAGGGCCTGCCCTCTTCAAGGTTTTGAAGAAGGGCAGGGCGCGCTCTGCAGACTTTGAAATGAACCTACTGAGGGCAGCTACACAACCTGCAAGCCTCCTTACGTCCTTGACGCGCTTCGGGGCTTCAATCTGCTCGATGGCTTTTATCTTGTCGGGATTGGCTTCAATCCCCCTCTGGGACACAAAGAACCCGAGAAGCTTGCCGGAGGGGACTCCGAAGACGCACTTCTCGGGATTCAACTTGAGCTGGATCTTGCGGAGATTTGCAAATGTTTCTTCCAAGTCTTGGATCAGGGTATCTTTGCTCTTGCTCTTCACCACTACGTCATCCATGTAGGCTTCTACATTTCTGTGGATCTGTGGCTCAAAAGCAGTGTGCACCACCCTTGCAAATGTTGAGCCTGCATTCTTCAACCCAAAGGGCATGCGTATGAAGCAATATGTGCCGCATGGAGTGATAAATGCAGTCTTCTCTTCGTCTTCCTTGGCCATGAAAATCTGGTGGTAGCCTGAGTATGCATCAAGGAAGGAAAGCAGCTCACATCCGGCGGTGGAGTCAACAATCTGGTCAATGCGCGGCAAGGGAAACGGATCCTTGGGACATGCTTTATTCACATCGGTGAAGTCTATACACAGTCTCCACTTCCCATTGGCCTTACGCACGACAACTGGATTTGCTAACCACGTGGGATGGATCACGCCTCTAACCAGGCCTGCTGCTTCTAGTTTCTTGATCTCTTCGGCAATGAATTCTTGGCGCTCCACGGCGTGTTTCCTGACCTTCTGCTTGACGGGCCGCGCATGAGGACAAACAGCAAGCTTGTGCTCAATTACCTTCCTGGGAACGCCGGGGATGTCAGATGGTTGCCATGCAAACACATCGACATTCGCCCGCAGGAAGGCAACAAGCACGCTTTCCTATTTGCTGTCAAACATAGCACTGATGGTGAAGGTACCACCAGTGCCGTCCTCCTTGGCGGACACCTTCTTGGTTGCCGGTGGAGCGGCCATCCCCTTCTTACACTTGCCGGTGGAGCTCGATGGGACGTCCTCGACGGCAGCGCAGCACTCCGAAGAGGTGCGTTTGCCGGAGTGGGCCCTAGAGCACTTGCCGGACTTGGTCTTGGTCTTCTCCCCCCCGGGAGCTTCAGCGGCAAGTGTGTTGCTCTCCGCTGCGGCTGCTACGTCCCGGTAAATCTTGTCGGCGCAGATAAGCGCGTCCTTCCTGTCGCCAGGGACAGAGATGACGCTTATCGGCCCCGGCATCTTGAGTATATTGTAGGCATGGTGGGAAGCTGCCATGAACTCGGCGAGGGCAGGACGTCCAAGTATCCCATTGTATGGCAATGGGATATCGGCAACATCAAAGGTTATCCTCTCCGTCCTGAAGTTAAGTTCCCCGCCAAAGGTCACCGGCAGAGTGATCTTCCCCTTGGGCTTGCTCCTCCCCGGGTTTATTCCTTGGAACGAACCGGTCTCTTCGAGCTCGCCGTCTGGGATCTGGAGTTTCTTGATCACAGCTGAGGAGATCAAGTTCAGGCCGGCCCCGCCGTCAACCAACATTTTGGTGACCTTGAGGTTGCGGATAGTTGGTGAAACCAACATCGGCAAGCACCCGACCGCAGTGGTGCGGTCAGGGTGATCCTCAAGATCAAAAATGATGGGCGTGCTGGACCACTTCAGGAGCCTGCGTGACTCAACGGGCGGCTCAGCTGCATTTACTTCCCGCACCCACTGTTTGAGTTGGCGGTGGGAAGTATGCAGAGAGGCGCCTCCGTCGACACACAGGACTTCTGTGGCCTTCTGGAACTCCTGCTCGCTGTTATCACCTTCCTCCATGTCGTCGTTGTCCTCTTCTTCCTCGTCCTTGTCGCGGCCCCGGGGAGGTCGATCACCTTGCCGCTGCTTGGCCTTGCCGCGGCGCCCTCCCCGGCCATTGAATGGCCGCTTCTTGCTTGGTTCTGCTCCGCCACCTTGGGCCTTCTCCTTGTCGCGTCGCTCGTATTCAGCTTTCTGCTGCTCTACGAGGTACTCGACGCGCTTGCAGTTCGAAAGATCGTGACCCTTGGTGCGGTGAATCTTGCAATATTGCTTGTCGGAGCCGTCCTGCTTGTCGGATGCCGCCACAGGGGCAGGCTCCTTGCCGGAGCCGCCGGCCTGTGCCTTCTTGGCGGGAGCCTCCTTGCCGGACTGCTCGACGACCAGCACTTCCTTGCTCTTCTTTCTTCTGTTGTTCCGCCGCCGGCTCTTCTTTGCCAGGGCGGCGTCGTCGCTGTCGCTTCCCCCTGCGCCAGCATCCTCCCCGGGGAGTTTCCTCCCCTCCTCTGCGCGCGCGCACTTGTCAGCCAGAGCGTAGAGCTCGCTGACATCCCGGATCTTTGTCATGGCCATCTCCTCCCGCATGCGGCGGTTACGCACGTTCTGATGGAACGCGCTGATAACCGCAGCGGGGTGGACGTCGGGGATATTGTGTTGCACGCGGCTGAATCGTTGAATGTACTTGCGCAGGGGTTCTCCTTCCTTCTGGGCCAAGATGTGGAGATCACTCTCCTGGCCATGGGGTTTGTGGCCGCCTGTGAAGGCGCCAACAAATTGGTGGCACAGATCTGCCCATGAAGAAATGGAGCCTTCCGGCAAGTGCATAAGCCAAGAACGAACGTTCGGCTTAAGCACCAGCGGGAAGTAATTCGCCAGTATCTTCTCATCGCGTCCCCCGGCAGCCTGCACCACGATGGTGTAGATGCCGAGGAACTCCGAGGGGTGCGTCTTGCCGTCGTACTTCTCCGGTACGTCGGGCTTGAATTTTTTCATGCTGGGCCACTGGACGCGCCGCAGCTCACGGGTAAACGCAGGCAACCTGCCGCGTACGGCAAGTCGCCTGGTTCACCGGGCGCGTGCGTGTCAACAGCGGCTCCAGCGCGATGATCCGATTGTCGCCGGGCTTCTCGGCGGCGCTCGATTGTCGTCCGAGCGTCTTCTTGTCGCCGATCGTCAAGGACCTGGCGCTGGTCCCGACGAGCCCGCGGATTCGACGACGCCGTGGAGTCGTCGTCGACGTTAGTCCGGCGGGGAGGCGTCTTCTGCTTCCGCGGCGGGGAGTGCACGGTGGTTGCACCCACGGCGGTCTTGTCGCCATCGGCCTTCGTCTTCTCGACTTGCCGTGGCCGCGAGGTCGCCGGCTGCTGCGGCGTGTTGTTGTTGGCGAAGGCGATGAGGCTTTGGATCGTCGCCCTCCAGTCTTCGGCCTTGTTTGCCACTGGAGGGAAATCGAGGAGCAGTTGCGCTCTTGCGAGTGCTTCTGCTGGAGAGGAGGGGAGCGGGGGCGAACGGTGCGAGGAACGAGATATGCTCGGACTTCTAACAGGGTTAGAAGGAGCAGTCTCTCGCCCCGGCGACCGTGCCTTGCTCGTGCCAGGACGGTGGCCTGGAGCATCCCGCGAACCTCCGGTTTGTCCTTGCCCCAACAAGCGAATGGTACCTCCTGTACCACGGCGCTGCTGGGTTGTGGTCTGTTGAGATGGACGTGGCGCGTCCACGGACACCGAGGCCTTGGAATTGGTCCGGTCGTCCGCCTTGTCCTTGGATTTGGCGGTGCCGTGAGTTTCCTCGCCGGCAACCACCCTCCCGCCGGCGTCTCCTCCACCCACCGTTGGTTCTGGTGGCGGTGGAATAGACGCAGACGGGCTTCCGACCTCCGAAGCCTTCTTCTTCGGGGCCATGCTGTTGTCGCTGATGAAGTTGGTGAAACTGGAGAGGTTGATGAAGAATGCGCCCGCGTGAACGCCGAATCAGGTTCGCACAACCTCGACGCCCCCTACCTGGCGCGCCAAAGATGTCGGGGGAAATTGTCCACCACGAACACCTATGGGACCGGAGCCCCATGTACGTTGCGGTAAGGGAGCGGAGGGAGCACGAAGAGCGGATCGAGGAGAGCACGCGGGCAGTTTACCCAGGTTCGGGCCGCGCGGACGCGTAAAACCCTACTCCTGCTTCGATTGTATTGAGTTTGTGGGCTCGGGAGCTTGAAGAACTAGCTACACCGAGCCAGAGAGCTATCTAGGTTCCCAACCCTTTCTACGTTGTGCATGGGCCTCCTTTTATAGCTCAAGGGGTCACCGACAGGTGTCAACGTAGAGGAGGGTAAAAATGTAACTTTGGTGGTAGTTGTAACTGTGCGGGAACAGTGCGTGAACAGTTGATGAACAGTGGTCATCACCTAACATGACAGTGGGGGACAAGAGCATTAAATGCCCGTCGCCGTCGACCCCAAAAGCGCCCGCCCGTGCGTCTCCGTTCGCCACGGCGGTCGCCTCGTCACCGTGGAGCGCCACCGTGTACCCCATGCCGCACAGCCTTCCGCCACGCGTCCCTGGAAGGGCCCCAGGGCGACGCGTCGGCAGATGAGCTGGAGTGCGGGCACACAGCGCAGGCTTCCCCCGGCAAGCACCTTGCCGGGGTCTTGATCTTGCCGGGCCCTGAAGCTTGTCGCTCCCCGGGCCCTGCCGGGGCGCATGCTGCGCCGAGGCATGTCTTCTGAGATGCAGTCTTCTGGTCTTCCTGGCAAGCTCCTCTTGCCAGGGTCTTATGTTAATGTTATAGCCTTGAGCCTGGGACGGCCTTCCCGGCAAGCTCTACTTGCCGGGGCCTTGATCTTCTGTCTTGTATACTTTGTTTTTGAATGGCTTTATATGGACCGGAAAGGTTTCCGGCAAGCGCGTGGTAGACCCTGCCGCGGGAAGCTGCTACTGCCCGTGCACCAGTTGGGGTACTGAGGTACCCCTACCTTAGTACACCGACACCCAGCAGCTTGCCTAACGGGACGCCGAACATACACTTTTCCGGGTTGAGCTGCAGGTCAACCTTGCGCAGGCTGGCGAAGGCCTCTTCCAAATCTTCGATGAGGGTCTTTGTTGGAACTTGGGTTCCGGTAAAAACCTTGTGGTTCGAACTCTGGGGTGCGCACGAAGATCTCTCCTTCCGCCCTAGCTCATCTACTCCCCAATCCCTAGACCTAGCTCGTCAGATCCGAAGAACAAGGGACACAATGTTTATACTGGTTCGGGCCACCATTGTTGTGTAATACCCTAATCCAGTGTGGTGTGGTGGATTGCCTTCTAGGCTGAGGAAGAACTAGTACATGGATAACTGCCTCCTGAGGAGAGGAGTTCTGGCGCTCGAGTCAGCTTGTGGTGTGTGGCCTTCTATCTAATCCACCCCCATGAGATGGTGGTGGATCGTCCTATTTATAGTGGTCCGGGTCCTCTTCCCAAATGTTGAGCGGGAAGGGATCCCAGAACAGCCAAATTTGAAGGGGGACAGCTAGTAAAAGATATCCTGACCAAAGGTAGTCTTAGCATGCGAAAGGCTCTCGTGGTGACCTTCGCTCTGCTGTCTTGCTGGTCTTGGTCTTGTTGCACCGATATGGAAACCGTTTCCTAACGCCTTGGGACTCCTCACATGTACCTGCTCCTTTTGCACCAAATAGGAAACTGGCACTCTGCGCCCGCTGGCGCCCGCCTGGCCTTGGTCGTCACAGCTCACGTCACGAGGTCCTCGTGAGGTACCCCTTGTCTTGATATCTCCAATCCTCATGAGCCATCCTAGTGAGGCCGCCCTAGGGGATGTCTTGCGTCGTCCGCCTCGCGGGGCTCTGCCCCTCGCGAGGGTCTTGAGTGGTTGCTGACGAAGTTGGGCCGTACCAGGCCGCATGATGAGCCACGCCCTAGGCCGCAGGCAGGCAAGTCTGGGTACCCCTGTTCCCAGAACGCCCACAGTAGCCCCCGGGCCTAAGATGTGCTCGGGCTTGGCTTCGCGGCGAAGCCAAGGGTCTAGTGCGGAGCGCCGTGGGCCCCAAAAGCCTGCGACCTTAACCGACGTGTGGCGATTGACGGGACGTGGGCGTCTCCACTTCCCCATATAGCCTCGATTCTCACCCGGCCGGATGGTCACTGCTACTTGCTCGGCTCCGCCTCCCTTGCCAGTGGCGCGCCAGGCGGTTTCCTCGTCTTTTGGATCCCCTCCCCTGGCTTGATTCAACACCAATTTCTTCCGCCATCATGGCCTCCAGCCGAGAGAAGGAAGAGGGGGCGGAGCCTTGCGCCTGGGCCCCCTCACCGCCGGCCTTCGGGCCCGCCACCGAGTGGTCGGTGGTGATCAACAAAGAGATGATGGGTAAGGTGCGCCAGTCACTCGCCGCCGATTCCAATGAGAGGGGGCCGACGGTGGCTTGGCCCGCTTCCCGCGCCAAGATTGACAGGTCGGCCACCGAGGTCCCCCTCCACCTTCACGCCCTCTGGGCTGGCCTGATCCCTCCCTTCTCCGATTTCTAAAATGCGTTGCTCTCGCACTACCAGATCGGCATGCTGCATCTTGATCCTCAATCCATCATCCTCCTTGTTGTTTTCTCCTTTGTCTACGAAGCCATGGTGAGCATTGCTCCCTCCATGGCCTTGCTCCGTTACTTCTTCTCGTTGCATCTGAGGGATGCGTGTCCTTCCAGGCGATCGCGGCGACGGCCGCCTCGGGCATCGACTTCGATCTTTCGACGATTTTTGGCGGCTTCAGGAAGCGGTGGGTGTTCGTCGACATCGGGGTGGGCAGCCCCCTGCTTCTCCCACCATGGATTCCGGCCGCTCCAAGCTCCGGCTGGAACCACGTGAGACTCGTCGACTCGAGGCTGGCTCCCGTTTGGCTCCGGCTGGCCAGGCTAGAGAGGCTTGGAGTGACGGTGCCTATGGTGGCGAGGGAGTTCATCCAGTGCCCCATCGCTCCACTTCAGCGCCACTCTTGGCTGATGAGGGACTTCTCCGGCCACGAGGACCGCATGAGGCTCGAAGTGTCTACCCTCCCTCGCGAGGTACAGCGCACGGTGCTCGAGGTCCCGACGGGCAATCCGACGCCAGCACGTTTACCGGAGGAGGGTTGCCTCCTGTACTGCTTCTCAAACAGGGTGGAGTTCGTGAGGCAGATGCCCTCCTTTGACGAATGGGGGCTTCGTCCGCTCGGCCTTGTTGGGTCTCATTAGAACCCTGTCTGCGTGGCTCCCTTTCCTGCCGCTGTCGGGGTGATCATCCCAGAAGTGGGCGCGGGGGGACGATCGCCGCTGAGTGCTGGTGGCGCAGCTACTTTCGTGCTGGCGTCTCTTGAGGTTCCTGAAGCGCCGCCCTCCGGGGCTCAGGAGAGTCGCCCAGAAAGGACGGCTGAGGTGCAAGTGCTCCCTGATGCTCTCGAGGCCGAAGCCCAAGTGACCTCTTTGCATTGCCCCGAGGCGGGGGCAGGGGGCCCCGCCCAACCTAGCGCTTCTGGGGGCGCCTTCTCCGAAGATGCCCCGGCTGTGCCTGATGTTCCCGATCGCTTCCGGGGCTTCGGCCGGCTCCGGCCGAACTTTGAAGCTCTCCGCAAGAGGAGGAGGTCTCCAAGCTGCAGTGATGTCACCTTCCGACCATTGAAGCTGAGGAAGTACATCACCATAGATGAGTGAGTAGCTTATCAATGTAGCTTCTTGTGTGCTTCCTTCCTTCCTTACCGCGATTCCTCTGGGCCCCTCTTGCCATTGCGGTGAAATCTTCTGAGAAGCTGGCCCATATGGCCCGAGCTCTTCGCCAGCCCAGAACGCCCTTAGTCGATGTGCCACCTCTGGCGCAAGGCCACCCGTGAGGTCGGATGCGCCGCCCTGGCGCCTCGACCCTGTGTTCTTGCCGTTCCTTCTTCGCGGCCAACTGGGGACCGGGGGTCGTGCCGAGGGCCCCTCCTATGGTGGTTGAACATTGCGGGGCTGCCTTGGGCTTGGCACCTTCTTCGAGTGGCAGGTCCAAGCCCCTCAGTCCCCGAACCGTGGCTCGAGAGACGACTGGGGTGGAGGAGACCCTGGTCTCGCCTCCGGGGGGAGACGAGTCTCCTCAGGCTTCTTCAACTGCTCTTGGCGCCGAGGAGGGCCCTGGTCACTTGCTTTAGTCCGTGCGCAGGCGTGGAGCCGCCCACCGCGAGCTTCTCCGGGAGGCGATGAATGCCCTGGGCCGACTTGGGAAGATCTTGAGGGAGTTGACACCTGTCTTGAGGCTGAGGGCCTTCAACTGATGGACGAGTGGCACCGACTGGGGGTGGCCATTATCCTCGGGCGCCTCCAGCACGAGCGCGCCAACGCGAAGGCTGACGCGTCCCTCGCTGCCTCGCGAGAGGCCTGCGCCCGAGCCTTGGAGGAGGCCAGGGAAGCCGACCTCCACCGCGAGGCTGCAGAGTGGCGCCTGCTGGAGCTTTAGGCCCTGAACATCGACTTGGAGGAGCGAGCTGAGGCGGGCAGGGCCGCCCTAGCATCGATGAGGGGGACACCCTCCGAAGAGGCGGAGATCATGCCGCGTGAGGAGGCGCTGATGCTAGAAGCCATGGAGATCATCCTTGAGCTTGAGCGGATGGAGGCGAGGGAGCACCACTTGACCATGGCCGAGGACGCTGTCTCCACTCGCGATGCTAGAGTTTAGGAGGAAATTGACTGGAAGGTGGCAGAGGCCCGCACAAATCTTGCCAAGGTGTATGACTTGAACTTGGACCTTCAGCGGGTAGAGGCTGATGGGAGGACTGCTGCCCTCAGGGCAAAGCTAGGAGAAGCAGAGCAGCGCGAGAGGGCCGCCGTGGCGGCTCAGTCTTCCGCCCAGGCTGAGCTCGCCTCTGCATAGGCCGACCTGGCCTTGCTCCGGCGACAATTTGATGATGCCGCAGTTCTTGCGCAGCAAAGCAAGGATGAGGCAGGCCATCGACTACTGCTGCAGCATGAGCATGTCCCCATGCTGCGGACTCTTCGTGCGAAGGCCAACCGGACGTTGGGGACCATCTGCGAAGAGAGCGCCCCCTTCCCCCACGTGGAGGATTACGCCGACCATCTTGTCTTCTTCATCGAGGTTGTAACGCGCCTGGAGAGCCGGGCCGTGAGGGGCCGCCATCTTGTTGAAGAAAAGAGCCGGAGCCTCCTTGGGCACGCATTCTCCTGGGTCTTCAGCTACCTCCAGAGCATTAACCTTGACTTTGACTTCGACGCCGCCATCGCTCCAGTGCCTGGGGCTGTCCGAGACAACCTTGCACACTGGGTGGATGACAATGTGGATGCTCTAGTCAGGGCCTTTGCCACCGATGATGACGAGGCCATGGTCGTGGCAGATGAAGGAGGTGCGGTTGAAGACGGTGAAGACGTGGCCAGTGACAGTGTTGGCAGTGTACATGAGAGCGACTCGGACATCGCGGCTAGCGATGTGTCAGGTTAAGCTTGTGTTCTTTTGCCTTGACCCTGCACGCATAGACTTGCACGAGGCCCCGTAGGGCATGAGAGCGTTTTCATGGGGGGAGCCCCCTATGTGTGTAAACTGGTATTCTAATTTCCTTCTTTTGGTGCTTGAATCCGAACCTGGGACGTTAGTCCTCGAGTTTCCCGAGCTTAGTTGCCGTTGTAACTCACTTAGATCATACATGTCCTTGTGCGGGTTACGAGGCCGTGGGTTTGCCTCCTTCCTAGGGTGGATCATTGGAGGTCCGCGGCCTCGAGTCTCCTGAGAAACACGTGGCCCTGATCCGAGGAGCAGGGCCAGGGGTGTTCCGCTAGCCGCAGGAGGATGCCTACGCCGCAAAATTGCGGCACGTAGGATTTTTCCCCAAGGCGGTCCCGCCGAGGTTACAGATTTACGCCAAGTGGGATTGGCCTTCGGTTCTCGAGCCGGAGGGCCCGGGGTAAGATCTTCAAGACAGCCAGAGGCGGAAAAGTCTAGCAGAAATCAACGAGAACTCTTCTCCCCATTTCGGCAATGAACAAGACTTCAAATTCAATTCGAAGGACACGACGAATCCAATTACAAAAAGGAAGGCGAGGAAAGCAAATAGCCGCGTCCGGCACCTATCTAGTCTTCAAGTCTTCTCTCCAGCATGGAGCTAAGTGCGGCCACTAGGACGTGGGAGGGAGCCCCCGAGCCCCGAGGGCGGCTCTCCGGAGAATCCGGGGCGTGCACAACCCCACTCATTATTACGTGAGAGTGTCACGGGCGGAGATCTTAATAGGCGTGAGCCTTACTTCATATAGCCAGACGAGGGCCCCTCCTTGCGCCACCCCCGACCTCCGTTGGGGCGACCTGAAACTAGGACAGGACCAAGGAGGCAAGGGGGACACCAGTGGCGCCATCTGCGACCACGGGCCCTTTGTCGGGGGGGGGGGGAAGCTTGGTGACGCTCACCCCGACAGAGGACCTACTTATGCATACTTCCCTAATCCATGCGCCCCGGGGGAGGCCGTGGCTCTAGGCCCTCCACACACAGCCCCCAGCGCTCTTCTCCGGTTGAGGGTGGAGCGGCCGCACTCGGGTCCCCGACCATCGTCGTGGTCTGATTTACCTGCGGTCCACTGTTAGCATATGCCTACTGCTGTGATACCTGCTTCATTCTGTCATCATCATTGAAGGGGTCAACGGAGCCCCCGAGCGACTCAAGGTAATCTTCTTCCTTGAGTGTCCCGTCGTTCCATCTCAGCCCGAGGAAGGCATTGGGGCCTTCCCCGAACATGTATCTCAGGTCTACCATGCGGGGCACATAGGCTTCGTCTGGCGCCCCGCCGGGGGCTCCGCCTGAGTGCCCCGTGCCTTGAGCCTCTAGCTGCGGCACCTGGCCTTGGCGGCCGCTGAGTTGTACCCTGACGTACCCCTGTGAGGGGCCGCCGGCGCTTCCTCCCGCCTGTGACGAAGTCGCTGCGGTCGGGGGAATGGTGCCAGCGCTCCTGTTTGTGTCGTCAGGTCATCCCATCGTTCCAGGGGATGCTCGTGCCTGCTGGGACACCATCGGCGCGCCGCTTGCGACCCGTGGCGGGGGTGAGGAGCAGAACGGCAGAGCGCCCCTGCAAGCATAGCTCAGTAGCTCAGCAACGCGTTCCAGCAGTACATCGTGGCCGGCCTCATCCAGCCTGCATTGTAACAGCTCTCGCGCCACGATGAGCGCAGCCCTCGTGTTTGCCTGCTCCCGTCGGGTGTAGGGTGTTGTTGCCGTGGCGTGGTTCATAGATCGCACCGTGGAGCGCGCGCGCCGGGACGCCAAGGCGGTGGTTGCGGACCCGCGTCGCCTGCGGCTGGCGGCGGGCGGTGCAGGAGCCGTCTGTAGTGCAGGGTTGACTCCTCCATGGGAGGACGACACCGTCCGCACGGGCTAGGCCGCCCAGCGGTCGGCATGAGCCCCCTGATCGTTGGCCGTCGGGATTGTGGAGCAGTGATAGAACGAACCACAGAAGAAAATATCCGGCGCACCCCCTACCTGGCGCGCCAAATGTCGGATCTTAGGTTCCTGTAAAACCCATTTGGTGCGGACTCTGGGGTGCGCACGAAGATTTGACCTTCCGCCCTTGCTCGTCTACTCACTGATCCCTAGGCCTAGATCGTGAGATCCGAAGAACAAGGGACACAAGGTTTATACTGGTTCGGGCCACCGTTGTGGTGTAATACCCTAATCCAGTGTGGTGTGGTGGATAGTTTGACGAAGAACTAGTACATGGATGAACTGCCTCCTGAGGAGAGGAGTTCTTGCGCTCGAGTGAGCTTGTGGTGTGTGGCCTTCTATCTGATCCACCCCCACGTGTCGGTGTTCTGGGAATGGGGATACCAGACTTGCTTGCCTGCGGCCCAAGGCGTGGCTCATCAGGCGGCCTGGTACGGCCCAGCCTCTTTAGCAGCCACTCAAGACCCTCGCGAGGAGCCGAGCCTCGCGAGGCGTACGACACAAGACATCCCCTAGGCAGCTTCACTAGGCCGGCTCATGAAGATCGAAGATATCAAGGAAAGGGGTACCTCACGAGGTCCTCATGACGTGAGGAGTGACGACCAAGGCCAAGCGGGCGCAGAGTGCTAGTTTCCTCTTTGGTGCTAAAGGAGCAGGTGCAGGCGAGGAGTCCCGAGGCGTCATACAATGGTTTCCGTATCGGTGCAACGAGACCAAGACCAGCATGACGGCAGAGCGGAGGTCATTGCGGAGCCCACCGCGGCATCACCACCAGAGCCTTTGGCAGGCGAAGACCAGCTTTTGTCAGGATAGCTTGCACTAGTTGTCCCCATTCAAATTTGGCCGTCGTGGGATCCCTTCCCGCTTAATATTTGGGAAGGGGACCGTGGCCACTATAAATAGGACTAGCCTCCACCGGGGGGATCATCTCCTCTCACCTGGATCGGATCTTGAGTTGATCAGATAGAAGGCCACACACCACAAGCCCACCCGAGCACAAGAACCCCTCTCCTTAGGAGGCAGTTCATCCATGTACGAGTTCTTCCTCAGCCTACAAGGGCAATCCACCACACCACACTGGATTAGGTTATTACACCACAACGGTGGCCCGAACCAGTATAAACCTTGTGTCCCTTGTTCTTTGGATCTGACAAGCTAGGCCTAGGGATCGCGAGTACACGAGCTAGGGCGGAAGGAGAGATCTTCATGCGCACCTCAGAGTTTGAAGCTCAAGGGTTTTGTTGGACCCCAATATCCGACATTTGGTGCTCCAGGTAGGGGTGTGCCGAAACTTCCCTTCCGTCAATCAGCGCTCCATCGTCTCATCGGTTCCATGGCCGACGCTCGCAGAGCCCATGCGGAGCGGCGGGTTACCCTTGCCGCCCGCGTCGCTCAGACTGCTCCTGCCGGTGGACCACCCCACCATTCTCCATCGCGTGCCGCTAACGCCGCCACCGGCCCAGCACAGCATGAATAGCAGGCCTCGTCCCTGCACCCCTCCGTGCAGCGAGACGGTCACACCGAGACCCCGTCGCTAACCCCAGCAGTCTCGTCATCCCATGCTCATCGCGGACATCCGGACACGCAGGCTGCGTTGCTCATGGCACGCGAGCTCCTGCGCTACCGCCCTGTCGACGACTTCAATGAAGAATGGCTCGACCGCATCGCCGAGCTCGTCAGCGCCGCTGGGGGCTCTCCAGCGCCGTCCCTCTCCCTGCCTCGTCCGCCTCCCCATGCGAATGACGAAGCCCATGAAGCTCCACTGCTACCTCCACGTCAGGGCGTCGTCCAAGACCCAAGGCACTTGGCCCCGCAGCGTGACCGTCCACGCGCGACGCTAGTGCATGAAGAAGGAAGCTGCCAAGAGATCCAGCGGCCCCGCAGGGGAGCACCAGCGCTCCATCCACTGTTGCACTGAGACCGCACGATTCCCACCGCGGTGGCATGCTACCTCTTGAGCATGCGTTGTATTCCCTCGAAGAGGAAAGGGAGATGCAGCACAGTAGCGTAAGTATTTCCCTTAGTTTTTGAGAACCAAGGTATCAATCCAGTAGGAGACGACGCGCGAGTCCCTCGCACCTACACAAACAAATTAGAACTTCGCAGCCAACGAGATAAGGGGTTGTCAATCCCTTTACGGTCTCTTACGAAAGTGAGATCTGGTAGAGATGATAGTTTATATTTTTGGTATTTTAAGTTTAATAAAACAACAAATAAAAGCGGTAAAAGTAAAGTAGATGTAGATTGATATGTTGATATGTTTACCTGCCGTAGTTTTCTCTTGTGGCTTCTCTCATGATAGCGATATTCTACGGCGGGTAAACAAATTACTATCGAGCAATTGATAGAAAAGCGAATAATTATGATACTATCTAGGCATGGTCATTGTATATAGGCATCACGCCCGAGACAAGTAGACCGACTCCTGCATGCATCTACTAATATTACTCCACACATCGACCACTATCCAGCATGCATCTAGTGTATTGAGTTCATACGAACGGAGTAACACCTTAAGCAGAATGACATGATGTAGAGGGATAAACCCAAGCAATATGATGTAAACCCCATCTTTTTATCCTCGATGGCAACAATACATTACGTGCCTTGCTGCACCTACTGTCACTCGGAAAGGACATCGCAAGATTGAACCCAAAGCCAAGCACTTCTCCCATTGCAAGAACTATAGATCTAATAGGCCAAACCAAACCAATAGTTCAAAGAGACTTGCAAGGATATTATGAGCACACATAAAATTTCAGAGAAGAACCAAATATCTTTCATAGATAAGCTTGATCATAAACTCACAATTCATCGGATCTCGACAAACACACCGCAAAAAGAGATTACATCAAATAGATCTCCTCGAATACCGAGGAGAACTTCATATTGAGATCCAGAGAGAGAGAAGAAGCCATCTAGATACTAGCTATGGACCTGAAGGTCTGTGGTAAACTACTCACAACTCATGGTGAGGGCGATGATGATGATGATGAAGGCCTTCGTGATGGATCCCCCTCCTGTGGAGCTCCAGAACAGGCTCCAAGATGGGATCTCCATGGGAATAGAAGGTACGGCGGTGGAATTAGGGTTTTCTCTCTGTGTACAGAGTTTCTGGGGTACATGGACTTATATAGGAAGATGAAGGGCACCGGGGGACGCTCGAGTGGGCCTCGAGGCAGGGGGCGCGCCCTGGGACGGGGGGCGCGCCCCCACCCTCGAGGGCCACTCCATGCTCCCCTGACGTGGTTCTCAAGTTCCTCTGTCTAAAATATCTCTCGCGAAGGTTTCATTACGTTTGGACTCAGTTTGATATTCTTTTTTTGCAAAACCCTGAAATAGGCAAAAAACAGCAATCTGGAATGGGCCTTTGGGTTAGTAGGTTAGTCCCAAAAATGATATAAAAGTGAATTATAAGGCCCATTAAACATCCAAGATTCATAAATAATAGCATGGAACAATCAAAAATTATAGATACGTTGGAGACATATCAAGCATCCCCAAGCTTAATTCCTGCTCGTCCTCGAGTAGGTAAATGATAAAGAAAGAATTTTTGATGTGGAATGCTAACCAATATAGTTTTTCAATGTAATTCTCTTAATTGTGGCTTGAATGTTCAGATATGAAAGATTTAAGATAAAAGTCTATCTACATAAGAAATAACAATACTTCAAGCAATACTAACAAGCAATCATGTCTTCTCAAAAAACGATGGCTAAAGAAAGTTATCCCTACAAAATCATATAGTCTGGCTATGCTCCCTCTTCATCACACATAATATTCATATCATGCACAACCCCGATTTCAGCCAAGCACTTGTTTTCATACTCTATCTTTTCAAACCTTTCAATTTTCACGCAATACATGAGCATGAGCCATGGATATAGCACTATGGGTGGAATAGAGGTGGTTGTGGAGAAGACAAAAAGGAGGGAGATAGTCTCACATCGACTGGGAGTATCAACGGGCTATGGAGATGCCCATCAATAGATATCAATGTGAGTGAGTAGGGATTGCCATGCAACAGATGCACTAGAGCTAAATATGAATGAAAGCTCAGCAAAAGAAACTAGTGGGTGTGCATCCAACTTGCTTGCTCACGTAGACCTAGAGCATTTGAGGAAGCCCATCGTTGGAATATACAAGCCAAGTTATCTAATGAAAATTCCCACTAGTATATGAAAGTGACCAAACATGAGAGTCTCTACAATGAAGAACATGGTGCTATTTTGAAGCACAAGTGTGGAAAAAAGATAGTAGCAGTTGTCCCTTGGGGCTTTCTCCTTTTTTTTATTAGCACCTCTCTATTTTTTTGGGGCCATCTCCTTTTTTTATTGGCCTTTCCTCACATGGGACAATGCTCTAATAATGATGATCATCACACTTTTTATTACAACTCGACATTACATCTCGATACTACAACCAATATGACTCTACATGAATGCCTCCGGCGGTGTAATGGGATATGCAATGAATCAAGAGTGACATATATGAAATATTATGCATGGTGGCTTTGCCACAACTACGACGTCAACTACATGATCATGCATGGCAATATGACAATATGATGCCTGTCATATAAATGGAACGGTGGAAAGTTGCATGGCAATATATATCGGAATGGCTATGGAAATGCCATGATAGGTAGGTATGGTGGCTGTTTTGAGGAACAATATGGTGGCTGTTTTGAGGAAGGATATATAGTGGGTTTTGGCACCGGCGAAAGTTGCGCGGTACAAGAGAGGCTAGCAATGGTGGAAGGGTGAGAGTGCGTATAATCCATGGACTCAACATTAGTCATAAGAACTCATATACTTATTGCAAAAATCTACGAATCATCAAAACAAAGCAATCAACGCATGCTCCTAGTGGGGAGGTTGGTAGGAGTTAACCATCGCGCGCCCCCGACCTCCACACAAAGGTTGGAACTCTACAAATACCTCATGCTCTAACTTCGTCACATAGCGATTCACCATACGTGCATGATACGGGAATCACTAAACTTAACACAAGTATTTCTCAATTTCATAATAAATCCAGTAGCATGACTCTAATATCAATATCCTCATGTCTCAAAACAATTATCAAGCATCCAACATCTCATTCTATTCAATGCACTTAGTGTGAATTTTTTACTACATTGACATTAGACGTTTATCATGTGAAGACTAGTTCTTTTAGCCTAAACACATTACCATGCTGTTTTAGTAGACTCTCAAATATATATAAGTGAAGCATGAGAGTTCAACAATTTCTACAAAATATTACCACCACCGTGCTCTAAAAGATATAAGTGAAGCACTAGAGCAAAAACTATTCAACTCAAAAGATATAAGTGAAGCACATAGAGTGTACTAAGAATTTCTAGGCCATATTTAACTCTCTCAAATAGGTGTGTCCAGCAAGGATGATTGCGGCCAACTAACAAGCAAAGACTCAAATTATACAAGACGCTCCAAGCAAAACACATATCATGTTGCAGATAAAAATATAGCTCCAAGTATAGTTACCGATGGATGAAGACGAAAGAGCGGATGCCTTCCCGGGGCATCCCCAAGATTAGGCTTTTGATTATCTTGATTTTACTTGGGGTGCCATGGCCATCCCCAAGCTTAGGCCTTTGCTACTCCTTGTTCCGTAGTCCATCAAAGCGATACTCAAAACTTGAAAACTTCACAACACAAAACATAGACAAAAATTCTCGTGAGCTCCGTTAGTATAAGAAAGCAAACCACCACTCAAAGGTACAGCAATGAATTCATTCTTTGTTTATATTGGTGTTAAACCTACTGTACTCCAACTTTTCTATGGTTCATATCCTCCAATACTACTCATAGATGCATCGAAATAAGCAAACAACACAAGAAAAACAGAATCTGTCAAAGGCAGAACAGTCTGTAGTAATCTGCAGGATTCGCCTACTTCTAAAACTCCAAAAAATTCAAACTAAATTGGTAAATTTTCTTAATTTGTCTACCAATAATTTTCAAAAAGAATCAACTAAAAATCAGGCTCCAGTAAAATCCCACGACTACTTTAGCAAGCGCTAACGATTCTGTTTTTCACAGCAAGACCATATAAACTTCACACAGGTCTTCCCAAAGGTTCTACTTGGCACAAACACTAAAAAAACATGAAACCACATCTAATCAGAGGCTAGATGCAATATTTATTTCCTAACAGCAACAAGAAAAAAAAATATAAAATTGGGTTGCCTCCCAACAAGCGCTATCGTTTTACGCCCCTAGCTAGGCACGATTAATTCAATGATGCTCACATGAAAGATAAGAATTGAAGCACACAAAGAGCATCATAAAGCATGTGAAAATCACATCTAAGTCTAACATAATTCCTATGCATAGGCATCTTATAGGAAAATGAATTACCAAG
>LR738713.1:229182420-229266684 GCA_902687465.1 Secale cereale | reverse complement strand
TCAGGCTCCAGTAAAATCCCACGACTACTTTAGCAAGCGCTAACGATTCTGTTTTTCACAGCAAGACCATATAAACTTCACACAGGTCTTCCCAAAGGTTCTACTTGGCACAAACACTAAAAAAACATGAAACCACATCTAATCAGAGGCTAGATGCAATATTTATTTCCTAACAGCAACAAGAAAAAAAATTATAAAATTGGGTTGCCTCCCAACAAGCGCTATCGTTTTACGCCCCTAGCTAGGCACGATTAATTCAATGATGCTCACATGAAAGATAAGAATTGAAGCACACAAAGAGCATCATAAAGCATGTGAAAATCACATCTAAGTCTAACATAATTCCTATGCATAGGCATCTTATAGGAAAATGAATTACCAAGACAAGCAAGATGTAGCATATGCAAGGAAGGAGAAAGAAACAATAGCAATCTCAACAAAACGAGAGGTAATTTAGTAACATGAAAATTTCTACAACCATATTTTCCTCTCTCATAATAATTGCATGTAGGATCATAATCAAATTCAACAATAGAGCTATCACATAACATATTCTCAACACGATCCACATGCATGTGAAGTTGACACTCTTCCAAAATAGTGGGATTAACATTAACTAAAGTCATGACCTCTCCAAACCCACTTTTAATATTATTGCAAACATTATTATCAATCTCATATTCATCATGGGGTTTAAATAAACTTTCAATATCATAAGAAGAATCACCCCAATCATGATCATATCAACAAGTAGTGGACATAGCAAAATAAGCATCCCCAAGCTTAGGGTTTTGCATATCATTAGCACAATTGACATTAATAGAATTTATGGCAACATCATTGCAATCATGCTTTCTATTTGAGGAGCTAACATGAATCACTTTTTCTTTTAACAATTCCTCACAATTTTCAAATTCATAAATTTCAAGCAAAACGCCATAAAGATAATCGAGTGCACGCACCTCACTAGCAATAGGTTCAACATAATTGGATCTCTTAAAGATATTAGCGAGTGGATGAGGATTCATACTTTAGCAAACGAAGATGCAAGCTAAATGAGGGCACATGGCAACACAAGCAGACAGAAAGGCGAACGGTGAAACACACGGCAAAAGAAGGGCAAATAAAACGGCAAGGTTGAAGTGGGGGAGAGGAAAACGAGAGGCAAAAAATGTAATGTGAAGGATAAAGGTTTGTGATAGGTACTTGGTATATGACTTTTGCGTCAGCCTCCCCGGCAACGGCGACAGAAATTCTTCTTGCTACCTCTTGAGCTTGCGTTGTATTCCCTCGAAGAGGAAAGGGAGATGCAACACCGTAGCGTAAGTATTTCCCTCAGTTTTTGAGAACCAAGGTATCAATCCAGTAAGAGACCACGCGCGAGTCCCTCGCACCTGCACAAACAAATAAGAACTTCGCAGCCAACGCGATAAGGGGTTGTCAATCCCTTTACGATCACTTACGAAAGTGAGATCTGATAGAGATGCTAGTTTATATTTTTGGTATTTTAAGTTTAATAAAATAGCAAATAAAAGCGGTAAAAGTAAAGTCGATGTAGATTGATATGTTGATAATAGACCCGGGGGCCATAGTTTTCTCTAGTGGCTTCTCTCATGATAGCGATATTCTACGGCGGGTAAACAAATTACTGTCGAGCAATTGATAGAAAAGCGAATAATTATGAGACTATCTAGGCATGATTATTGTATATAGCCATCACGTTCGAGACAAGTAGACCGACTCCTGCCTGCATCTACTACTATTACTCCACACATCGACCGCTATCCGGCATACCTCTAGTGTATTGAGTCCATACGAACAGAGTAACGCGTTAAGCAAGATGACATGATGTAGTGGGATAAACTCAAGCAATATGATGTAAACCCCTTATTTTTATCCTCGATGGCAATAATCCAATACGTGCCTTGCTGCCCATACTGTCACTGGGAAAGGACACCGCAAGATTGAACCCAAAGCCAAGCACTTCTCCCATTGCAAGAACTATAGATCTAGTAGGCCAAACCCAACCAATAATTCGAAGAGACTTGCAAGGATATTATGAGCACACATAAAAAGTTCAGAGAAGAACCAAATATCTTTCATAGATAACCTTGATCATAAACTAACAATTCATCGGATCTCGACAAACACACTGCAAAAAGAGATTACATCAAATATTTCTCCTCGAAGACCGAGGAGAACTTTGTATTGAGATCCAGAGAGAGAAGAAGACATCTAGATACTAGGTATGGACCCGAAGGTCTATGGTAAACTACTCACAACTCATGGTGAGGGCGATGATGATGATGAAGGGCTCCGTGATGTATCCCCCTCCTTTGGAGCTCCGGAACAGGCTCCAAGATGGGATCTCCACGGGAACAGAAGGTACGGCGGTGGAATTAGGGTTTTCACTATGCGTACGGAGTTTCTGGGGTACGTGTACTTATATAGGAAGAAGGAGGGCACCGGGGGACGTTCGAGTGGGCCTCGAGGCAGGGGCGCATGCCTTGGGAAGGGGGGCACGCCCCCACCCTCGAAGGCCACTCGGTGCTCCCCTGACGTGGTTCTCAAGTTCCTCTGACGTGATTTTCTCCAAAAATATCTCTCGCGAAGGTTTCGTTCCGTTTGGACTCTATTTGATATTCTTTTTCTGCAAAACCCTGAAATAGGAAAAAAACAGCAATCTGGACTGGGCCTTTGGGTTAGTAGGTTAGTCCCAAAAAGGATATAAAAGTGAATGATAAAGCCCATTAAACATCCAAGACTTCATAAATAATAGCTTGGAACAATAAAAAATTATAGATACGTTGGAGACGTATCATGGCGCGCGAGGATCAAGATCAAGTTCCACCGCTCCAACAAGCTCTGGTGTCGACAGCAGGCTGCAAGGCCCTCGCCCCCGAGCTGCGCAACGTCAACTGGCCTGGGAAAATCAAGCCCGGCCTGCCTCCACGCTACGATGGCAGCCCCGACCTTGAGGAATTCCTGCAACTCTACGAGCTGAGCATTGAAGCGTCTAGCGGCAACGAGAAGATCATGGTGAACTGGTTCCCCATGGTCGTCAAAGATGGCGCGTGCTCGTGGCTCCTGAACCTGCCCGCGGGATCGATCTCCACCTAGAGCGAGATGCGCGAGCGGTTCATCGCTAACTTCCACGGCACCCGAGACCGCCCTGTGGCCATGGGTGACCTGCGGCATGTCAAGCAACAACCAAGAGAAACCCTACAGAAGTTCATCCAATGCTTCAACAGTGTCCGCATCATGGGCAAGGCCAGCATTTCCGCATTCTCAGATGGTGTCTGCGACATCAAGATGAAGGAGGAGCTCGCCATCCATGAAGATTTGTGCATGTCCCTGGAGCTGTTCAACCTTGCGACCAACTGCACCAGAGCTGAGGAGGGGCGCCTCTCTCTCGTCGAGCTCCCCGCTGCTGAACTTGAAGAAAAGAAGGCCAAGAGCAAGGATGTAAAGCGCAAGGGAGCGGCAGTGCTCGCAGGTGAACCAAAGATGAAGCGCGATGGCGACTACCCAGAATCCTTAATGAGCGGCTGGGCGTTTTGCCTTCCACAATGTTCACAGCCACAATACGCACGACTTTCAAGAGCTCTCTGCGAAGGATGCGTCATCCAACACCACGAGCGCGGCAACCGTGGCTACGACCATGGGGGAAGTAGGACCATGGGACGCTGGGACGACCGCGGCCCCCGCCAGGAGTGGTGTGATCAACCTCGGGAGGACCGCTAGCGCGATCAGCCCCGTGAGGGCGCCTAGAGGGACCAGCCTCGTGAGGACCACCCTCATGGCAAGGCTGGCGTGCAACATCTGTCGCCACCAAGGAGATACGACAACCAGGACGAGGGGGTTGTGGTTTCCAGGAGCCACGCGCCATCGCCTGCATCTTGGGCGGAACACAGGCCCCAGCTTCTCAGCGCCTCTTCAAGCAGTTCACCCGGGAAGTAAATATGGCTCTCCCCATGCTCGATGCTACTTTCCCACTAAGATGGTCCAGGTGCCCCATCGCCTTTAGTTTAGTAGACCAGCTCAAGTGCGCAGCTATGGCCGGCGCCCTCCCAATGCTTTGTTTGCCCGTCATTAGCAACCTTCCAAGTTACCAAGACCCTCATCGAGGGTGTCGCAGGCATGATCATTATGAGACTATCTAGGCATGATCATTGTATATAAGCATCACGTCCGAGACAAGTAGACCCAAACGATTCTGCATCTACTACTATTACTCCACACATCGACCACTATCCAGCATGCCTCTAGTGTATTGAGTTCATACAAACAGAGTAACGCTTTAAGCAAGATGACATGATGTAGAGGGATAAACTCAAGCAATATGATGTAAACCCCATCCTTTTATCCTCGATGGCAACAATACAATACGTGCCTTGCTGCCCCTACTGTCACTGGGAAAGGACAACGCAAGATTGAACCCAAAGCCAAGCACTTCTCCCATTGCAAGAACTATAGATCTAGTAGGCCAAACCAAACCAATAATTCGAAGAGACTTACAAGGATATTATGACCACACATAAAAAGTTCAGAGAAGAACCAAATATCTTTCATAGATAACCTTGATCATAAACTCACAATTCATCGGATCTCGACAAACACACCGCAAAAAGAGATTACATCAAATAGATCTCCTCGAAGATCGAGGAGAACTTTGTATTGAGATCCAGAGAGAGAAGAAGCCATCTGGATACTAGCTATGGACCCGAAGGTCTGTGGTAAACTACTCACAACTCATGGTGAGGGCGATGATGATGATGAAGGCCTCCGTGATGGATCCCCCTCCCGGAACGGGCTCCAAGATGGGATCTCCACGGGAACAGAGACTACGGCGATGGAATTAGGGTTTTCTCTCTAAGTATGGAGTTTCTGGGGTATGTAGGTATATATAGGAAGAAGGAGGGCACCGGGGGCCGTGTGGGCCAGCCTCGAGGCAGGGGGGCGCCCTGGGAAGGGGGGGGCGCCCCCCACCCTCGAGGGCAGCCCAGTTGTCCCCTGACTTGGTCTTGACGCTTTCCGTGCGTGATTTTCTCCAAAAATATCTCTCACGAAGGTTTCATTCCGTTTGGACTCCGTTTGATATTCCTTTTCTGCAACACCCTAAAATAGGAAAAAAAAGCAATTTGGACTGGGCCTTTGGGTTAGTAGGTTAGTCCCAAAAATGATATAAAAGTGAATGATAAGGCCCATTAAACACTTCATAAATAATAGCATGGAACAATCAAAAATTATAGATATGTTGGACACGTATCAAGCATCCCGAAGCTTAATTCCTGCTCGTCCTCAAGTAGGTGAATGATAAAGAAAGAATTTTTTATGTGGAATGCTAACCAATATAGTTTTCAATGTAATTCTCTTAACTGTGGCATGAATGTTCAGATCTGATAGATTCAAGATAAAAGTATATATTGACATAAGAAATAACAATACTTCAAGCAATACTAACAAAGCAATCATGTCTTCTCAAAATACCATGGCTAAAGGAAGTTATCCCTACAAAATCATATAGTCTGGCTATGCTCCCTCTTCATCACGCAAAATATTCATATCATGCACAACCACGATTTCAGCCAAGCATTTGTTTTCATACTCTATTTTTTCAAACCTTTCAACTTTCACGCAATACATGAGCGTGGGCCATGGATATAGCACTATGGGTGGAATAGAGGTGGTTGTGGAGAAGGCAAAAAAGAGGAAGATAGTCTCACATCGACTAGGCATATCAGCGGGCTATGGAAATGCCCATTAATAGATATCAATGTGAGTGAGTAGGGATTGCCATGCAACGGATGCACTAGAGCTAAATATGGATGAAAGCTCAACAAAAGAAACTAGTGGGTGTGCATCCAAATTGCTTGCTCACGAAGACCTAGGACATTTGAGGAAGCCCATTGTTGGAATATACAAGCCAAGTTCTATAATGAAAATTCCCACTAGTGTATGAAAGTGACTAATCATGAGACTCTCTAGAATGAAGATCATGGTGCTACTTTGAAGCACAAGTGTGGAAAAACATAGTGGCAATTGTCCCTTCTCTCTTTTCCCTCATTTTTTGGAGGGGCTTTTCTCTTTTTTTTATTAGCCCCTCTCTATATTTTTTTGGGCCTTCTCTTTTTTTATTGGCCTTTCCTCAGACGGGACAATGCTCTAATAATGATGATCATCAAACTTTTTGTTACAACTCGGTACTACAACAAGTATGACCCTACATGAATGCCTCTGGCAGTGTACCGGCATAAGCAATGAATCAAGAGCAACATATATGAAAAATTATGCATGGTGGCTTTGCCACAACTATGATGTCAACTTCATGATCATGCATGGCACTATGACAATATGATGCATGTCATATGAATAGAACGGTGGAAAGTTGCATGGAAATATATCTCGGAATGGCTATGAAAATGCCATGATAGGTAGGTATGGTGGCTATTTTGAGGAACAATATGGTGGCTGTTTTGAGGAAGGATATATAGTGGGTTTATGGTACCGGCAAAAGTTGCGCGGTACAAGAGAGGCTTGCAATGATGGAAGGGTGAGACTGCGTATAATCCATGGACTCAACATTAGTCATAAGAACTGATATACTTATTGCAAAAATCTACGAGTCATAAAAACAAAGCAATCAATGCATGATCCTAGGGGGGAGGTTGGTAGGAGTTAACCATCGCGTGCCCCCGACCTCCACACAAAGTTTGGCACTCTACAAATACCTCATGCTCTAACTTCGTCACATAGCGGTTCACCATACGTGCATGATACAGGAATCTCTAACCTTAACACAAGTATTCTTCAATTTCATAATAACTCCACTAGCATGACTCTAATATCACTATCCTCATGTCTCAAAACAATTATCAAGCATCCAACAACTCATTCTATTCAATGCACTTGGTGTGAAAATTTTAGTACATTGACATTGGATGGTTATCATGTGAAGACTAGTTTCTTTAGCCTAAACACATTACCATGATGTTTTAATGGACTCTCAAATATATATAAGGGAAGCATGTGAGTTCAACAATTTCTACGAAATATTACCACCATCGTGCTCTCAAAGATATAAGTGAAGCACTAAAGCAAAAGCTATTCAACTCAAAAGATATAAGTGAAGCACACAGAGTGTTCTAATAATTTCTAGACCATATTTAACTCTCTCAAATAGGTGTGTCCAGCAAGGATGATTGTGTCAAACTAACAAGCAAATACTCAAATTATACAACACGCTTCAAGCAAAACACATATCATGTTGCGAATAAAAATATAGCTCCAAGTACAGTTACCGATGGATGAAGACGAAAGAGGGGATGCCTTCCCGGGGCATCCCCAAGCTTAGGTTTTTGATTATATTGAATTTACTTGGGGTGCCATGGGCATCCCCAAGATTAGGCCTTTGCTACTCCTTGTTCCATAGTCCATCAAAGCAATACTCAAAACTTGAAAACTTCACAACACAAAACTTAGACAAAAATTCTCGTGAGCTCTGTTAGTAAGAGAAAGCAAACCACTACTCAAAGGTACAGCAAGGAATTCATTATTTGTGTATATTGGTGTTAAACCTACTGTACTCCAAGTTCTCTATGATTCATATCCTCCAATATTACTCATAGATGCATTGGAATAAGCAAACAACACACGAAAAACAGAATCTGTCAAAAACACAACAGTCTCTAGTAATCTGCTGGGTTCGCCTACTTATGGAACTCCAAAAAATACAACCTAAATTGGTAAATTGGCGCAATTTGTCTACCAATCAGTAGAAAAAATAATCAACTAAAAATCACTCTCCAGTAAAATCTGAAGACTACTTTAGCGAGCGCTAACGATTCTGTTTTTCACAGCAAGATCAAATAAACTTCACGCAAGTCTTACCAAAGGTTCTACTTGGCACAAACACTAAACAAAACATGAAACCACATCTAATCAGAGGCTAGATTCAATATTTATTCACTAACAGCAACAAAAAAAATTGGGTTGCCTCGCTACAAGCGCTATCGTTTTATGCACCTAGCTAGGCACGATACAAGATAGATCTAGGTATTGTCATCTTTGGAAGGAAATCCATAAGTGGCTCTCATTATATTTTCATATGGTAATTTGATTTTCTTTCTAGGAAAGTATTCCATGCCTTTCCTTAAAGGAAATTGGAATCTAATATTTCCTTCCTTCATATCAATAATTGCACCAATCGTTCTAAGGAAACGTCTACCAAGAATAATAGGACATGAAGGATTGCAATCTATATCAAGAACAATGAAATCTACGGGCACATAATTCCTTTTGGCAATAATAAGAACATCATTAATTCTTCACATAGGCTTCTTATTAGTGGAATCCGCAAGATGCCAGTTTAAAGAACAATCATTAAGCTCATGGAACCCTAGCAAATCACACAAAGTTTTTGGGATAGTGGAGACACTTGCACCCAAATCACACAAAGCATAGCATTCATGATCTTTTATTTTTATTTTTATAGTAGGTTCCCACTCATCATAAAGCTTTCTAGGTATAGAAACTTCCAACTCAACATTTTCTTCATAAGATTGCATCAAAGCATCAACTATATGTTTAGTGAAAGCTTTATTTTGACTATAAGCATGCGGAGAATTTAGCACGGATTGCAACAAGGAAATACAATCAATCAAAGAGCAATTATCATAATTGAATCCCTTGAAATCCAAAGTAGTGGGTTCATCACTATGCAAAGTTTTAATCTCTTCAATCCCACTTTTAGCAATTTTAGCATCAAGATCTAAAACTCCGAATTATTGGGACACCTTAAAGCAGAATCATCTCCAATCTTATTCTCATCAAGATTAATACTAGGAAACAAGGATCTAATAGGAGACACATCAACAACTTTCAGATCTTCATCTTTATTTTCACGATAACTAGAAGAACACGATTTAATATAATCTGCTCTTTTAGCACGCATTCTAGTGGTTCTTTCTTTGCATTCATCAATGGAAATTGTCATGGCTTTGAGAGACTCATTGATATCATGCTTAGCTGGGATACATCTAAGTTTCAAAGAATCAACATCAAGAGTAATTCTATCCACACTTCAAGACAATTCATCAACTTTAAGAAATTTCTCTTCAAGCATAGCATTGAAATTCTTTTGCGAGATCATAAACTCCTTAACACTAGTTTCAAATTCAAAAGGCATCTTTCCATAAGAGTTGTTGTAGGAATTACCATAATTATTAGAGGAATTACTAGGAAAAGGTCTAGGATTAAAATTACCTCTATAAGCATTGTTACCAAAATTATTCCTACCAAAAAAATTCACATCCAAAGATTCATTGTTATTCTCAATTAAAGTGGACAAATGCATATCATTAGGATCAGAAGAAGCACTCTTAGCAGCAAACAATTTCATAAGTTCATCCATCCTTCCACTCAAAACACTAATTTCTTTGATAGCATGCACTTTTTTACTAGTAGATCATTCGGTGTGCCACTGAGAATAATTGACCATAATATTATCTAGGAGTTTGGTAGCTTCTCATAAGGTAGTTTCCATTAAAGAGCCTCCGGCGGCCGAATCTAAAAGATTTCTAGAAGCAAAATTCAAGCCAGCATAAAAGTTCTGAATAATCATCCATAGATTCAAACCATGTATAGGGCAATTACGTATCATCAATTTCATTCTCTCCCAAGCTTGTGCAACATGCTCATGCTCTAGTTGCTTAAAACTCATAATATCGTTTCTAAGAGAGATGATCTTAGCAGGAGGGAAATAATTAGAGATAAAAGCATCTTTGCACTTATTCCATGAATCAATACTATTTCTAGGCAAAGAAGAAAACCAAGTTTTAGCATGATCTCTAAGTGAAAACGAAAATAACTTCAATTTAACAATATCGTTATGCGTATCCCTTTTCTTTTGCATATCACACAAATCAACAAAGTTGTTTAGATGGGTAGCGGCATCTTCACTAGGAAGGTCGGAGAATTGATCTTTCATAACAAGATTCAACAAAGCAGCATTGATCTCACAATATTCAGCATTGGTAATGTGATAGCCTGGCTTATTAGGGATGATAGGCTACTCATATTAATAAGGAATTCCTTCTTTTCCGGGAGCCCATTCGGAAAGAACTCCAAAGTTAAGCATGCTCAGCTTGGAGTAGTTTCAAGATGGGTGACCGACCGGGAAGTTGCTCCCGGGTGTGCACGAGTGAGGACAAAGTGCGCAGAAAAGACTTGTATTGATATGTGAGGCCAGCCTAGATCCCGCCAGGAGTAACGACCACCAGCGGGTGTGTCCGGGGCGTTACAAGTTGGTATCAGAACCGACCCTCGCGGTTACACGGATGTTTGCGGACAGGTGCTCGGTCATGTTATTCATGATGTTTGTGACCCGTCGTGGCACACGGCATGTCACATGTATCGGACTGGATGCACACATGTTTGTGACAAGAGGGAACGTTGCTATGGCCCGACGAGGACGTCGATTCCTCTTAGTGGGAGTGTATGTGATAGCCTGTCTTATTAGGGATGATAGGCTACTCATATTAATAAGGAATTCCTTCTTTTTCGGGAGCCCATTCGGAAAGAACTCCAAAGTTAAGCGTGCTTAGCTTGGAGTAGTTTCAAGATGGGTGACCGACCGGGAAGTTGCTCCCGGGTGCGCACGAGTGAGGACAAAGTGCGCAGAAAATACTAGTATTGATATGTGAGGCCAGCCTAGATCCCGCCAGGAGTAATGACCACCGACGGGTGTGTCCGGGGCGTTACAGGTAATAGGAGCAATCGGAGTGCTAATAAAATCATTGTTGTTGGTATTGGAAAAGTCACACAACTTGGTATTGTTCTGAGCCATAGTGACAAACAAGCAATCCAACACACACAAGCGAATAAGAAGCAAGTGAACGAAAACACACGGCGGAAGAAAGGAAAATAAAATGGCAAGGGTGAAGTGGGGGAGAGGAAAACGAGAGGCAAATAAATGTAATGCGAAGGATAAGGGTTTGTGATAGGTACTTGGTATATGACTTTTGCGTAAGCCTCCCCGACAACGGCGCCAGAAATTCTTCTTGCTACCTCTTGAGCTTGCGTTGTATTCCCTTGAAGAGGAAAGAGAGATGCATCACAGTAGCGTAACTATTTCCCTCAGTTTTTGAGAACCAAGGTATCAATGTAGTAGGAGACCACGCGTCAGTCCCTCGCACCTACACAAACAAATAAGAACTTCGCAGCCAACGCGATAAGGGGTTGTCAATCCCTTCACGGCCACTTACGAAAGTGAGATCTGATTGAGATGATAATTATATTTTGGTATTTTTAGTTTAATAAAACAACAAACAAAATCAAGAAAAGTAAACTAGATGTAGATTGATATGTTGAGAATAGACCTGGGGGCCATAGTTATCTCTACTGGCTTCTCTCATGATAGCGGTATTCTACGGCGGGTAAACAAATTACTGTCGAGCAATTGATAGAAAAGCGAATAATTATGAGACTATCTAGGCATGATTATTGTATATAGGCATCACGTCCGAGACAAGTAGACCAAAACGATTCTGCATCTACTACTATTACTCCACACATTGACCGCTATCCAGCATGCATCTAGTGTATTGAGTTGATACGAACAGAGTAACGCTTTAAGCAAGATGACATGATGTAGAGGGATAAACTCAAGCAATATGATGAAAACCCCATCTTTTTATCCTTGATGGCAACAATACAATACGTGCCTTGCTGCCCCTACTGTCACTGGGAAAGGACACCGCAAGATTGAACCCAAAGCCAAGCACTTCTCCCATTGCAAGAACTATAGATCTAGTAGGCCAAACCAAACCAATAATTCGAAGAGACTTGCAAGGATATTATGAGCACACATAAAAAGTTTAGAGAAGAACCAAATATCTTTCATAGATAACCTTGATCATAAACTCACAATTCATCGGATCTCGACAAACACACCGCAAAAAGAGATTACATCGAATAGATCTCCTCGAAGACCGAGGAGAACTTTGTATTGAGATCCAGATAGAGAGAAGAGGCCATCTAGATACTAGCTATGGACCCGAAGGTCTGCGGTAAACTACTCACAACTAATGGTGAGGGCGATTATGATGATGATGAAGGCCTCCGTGATGGATCCCCCTCCCGGAACAGGCTCCAACGTGGGATCTCCACGGGAACAGAATATACGGCGGTGGAATTAGGGTTTTCTCTCTGCGTATGGAGTTTCTGGGGTACGTAGGTATATATAGGAAGAAGGAGGGCACCGGGGGCTGTGTGGGCCAGCGTCGAGGCAGGGGGGCGCGCCCCCACCCTCGAGGGCAGCCCAGTTGTCCCCTGACTTGGTCCTGACGCTTTCCGTGCGTGATTTTCTCAAAAATATCTCTCGCGAAGGTTTCATTCCGTTTGGACTCCGTTTGATATTCCTTTTCTGCAAAACCCCGAAATAGGAAAAAAATAGCAATCTGGACTCGGCCTTTGGGTTAGTAGGTTAGTCCCAAAAATGATATAAAAGTGAATGATAAAGCCCATTAAACATCCAAGACTTCATAAATAATAGCATGGAACAATAAAAAATTATAGATACGTTGGAGACATATCAGCCCACTCCACTATCCTACTGGTAGCCTCTAGGTTCTTGAGTACCCTTTGCAATGGGAAGCATGTGAAAACCATGATCTCATGGGCTTGAAATTAGTGGCGCAGTTTCCTTGAGGCCATTACTAGGCAAAAAATCAAATTTTGCACGCCAGAGTACCTGGGTCTAGCCCCTGCAACAGGGAGCTGACGAAGTACACTAGGCGCTGCACCACTTTCTTTCTTTCCGCGTCCTTGGGGTTGTTTCCGCTGCCGTGCTCTTCCTTGTAATTCTCCTCCCCGGAAGGGACATTAGCTGAGGCCGTTGCTTCCTCTACTTACCATTGCGACACCAGTGCTGCACTAACCACTTAATTAGTTGCTGCTAGGTATAGCAACAATGACTCTTGTGGCTTGGAGCGACCAAAGTAGGCACAGAGGACAAGTAGGTCTTCAAATCTTGTAATGCTATATCTGCTTCCGGGGTCCACCAAATGGGTTATGCCTTCTTCAAGATCTTGAAGAACGGCAAGGCATGCTCGGCAGACTTGGAGATGAATCTGCTGAGTGCGGCAATGCATCCTGACAAACGCCTGACATCCTTTACTGTCTTGGGTGCCTGAATCTGCTCTATAGCCTTGATATTATTAGGGTTGGCTTCTATCCCATGATGGGACACGAATAAACCAAGTAGCCTGCCGGAGGTATCACCAAACACACACTTCTTCGGATTAGCTTCAAGTTGATTTTACGCAGATTGGGAAATGTCTCTTCCAAATCCTAGATGAGGGTTGATCTGTCCTTGGTCTTGAACACAATATCATCCATGTAAGCCTCGATGTTCTTGTGCAATTGTGACTCAAAACCAATCTGTACTACTCTTGCAAAAGTGGACCCATCACTCTTCAACCCAAAAGGCATGCACACGAAGCAATATGTGCCACATGGGGTGATGAATGAGGTCATCTCTTCATCCTCCTTGGACAAAAAGATCTAATGGTACCCAGAGTACGCATCCAAGAAAGAGAGCAAATCACAACCTGAAGTGGAGTCCACGATCTAGTCAATGCGCGGCAAGAGAAATGGGTCCTTCGGGCAGGCCTTGTTCAGATCAGTGAAATTTATGCATAGCCTCCACTTTCCATTAGCCATTGGGTTTTCTAACCAAGTTGGATGCAACATTCCTTTGACCAAACCAGCTGCTCCAAGTTTCTTGATCTCCTAGGCAATGAACTGATGTCACTCCAAAGCTTGCTTCCGGACCTTCTGCTTGACGAGCCGGGCATGTGGGCTGACAACAAGGTGGTGCTTTTTTACCTCCATAGGAACACCGGGGATGTCAGATGGTTGCTAGGGAAACACATCAACATTAGCCCACAGGAAGGCAACGAGCATGCTTTCCTATTTGTCGTCAAGGGTGGCACTGATAGTAAAAGTACCATCAGTGCCATCCAGCCCTCCCGGGACTTTCTTCATAGTAGGTGCAGAAACTTCGGACCTCTTGCTATTGGAACTCTCCCGCAAGTCAACAGGCATAGCACATCCTAGAGAGGCACGCTTCCCAAGTTCCTCACCGAGGCTCTTAATAGTACTCTTCTTTTTCTTGCTTTCCTTGGCGGGAATGGTGATCTCCGCGGCCTCTGCCGCAACTGCATCCCTGTACATTTTATCCATGCAAATGATTGTGTTCGTCTCGTCTGATAGAATGGAAAGGACCCCCATTGGCCCTGTTATCTTCAAGGTGTTGTAGGCATTGTGGGACGCTACCATGAATTGGGCCGGAGCTGGGCGTCCAAGGATTCCGTGGTACAGCAGGGGGAGATCAACCATATCATACACAACCTTCTCAGTCTGGTAGTTCAACTCTCCCCTGAACGTCACCTGCAACGTGATATTTCCCTTAGGACAGCTCCTGCTAGCATTAAGTCCCTCAACCGTGTTGGTAAACTCAAGCTCTTCCTCTGCTATCTGGCCCCGCCGTCAACCAACATCTTCGTGGCCTTGAGGTTGCGGATTGTTGGTGAGACCAACAATGACAAGAACCCTACCACTATGGCGCGGCCAGGGTGGCCCTCTTCGTCAAAGATGATGGGAGTGCGTGACCATTTGAGTGGCTTCCGAAATTATGCTGCCGACTCCACGGCATTGACCTCACGCGCCCACTGTTTAAGTTGGCAGTGAGAGGAATGCAGAGATGCACCTCCGTCAATGCACGAGGCATCAGTGGCCTTCTGGAACTCCTGCTCACTGGTTTCCTCTTCATCCCCTCCATGACTCTCTTCATTGCAATCCTCCTTCTCACGGCCCCTAGCGGGTTTCCCTTGGTTCCTAGGAGACTTGCCGGGGAGATTAGCTTCACCGCCCCGGCCCTTTCCGCTAGTGCCATTCTGACCTTTTTCCTTATCCCGCTTCTCGTATTCAGCCCTCTGCTTCTTGACAAGCTGCTCAACCTGATGCCACTCCTAGAGATCGTTGCCCTTGGTCCGATGCATCTTGCAGTACAGACCATCACTCTTCGCAGCCTTCTTGGCAACCGCAGCATCCCGACAATCATTGCACATGGCAACCTCCTTGTCGGGAGCTTCATCCTTAGCCTTCTTGCCGGTACTAGGCATGCTCGATCCCTTAACGGTCATCATTTCCTTATCCATGTGCTTCTTGCTGCGCTTCTTGTTCTTCTTCTTTTGAATGGTGGCATCATCGTCATCTTCTGAGTGAATGTCGATGCCATTCTCTTCTCTAGGGAGCTTTCTCCCCTCCTCCTCCCGAGCGCACTTGTCCACTAAGGTATAGATCTCCTTCACAGTCTTGGGAAACTGAACTTTCATCTTGGAACATATCCGACGATTGCGCACATTGGACTAGAACGCTGCTATCACTGCTGCCGGGTGGATGTCTGGAATATTTATGTGGACTCGGCTAAATCTTTGCATGTACTTCTACAGAGTCTCTCCTTCCTTCTATGGGAGAAGCTGCAAATTGTTGGGCCGCCTAGGTTCTTGGTGGCCGCCCGTGAAGGCGCCAATGAACCCATGGCACAGGTCAGCCCAGGTCGAAATGGAGTTCTCCGGCCGGTGCATCAACCAAGACCTCGCATTTGGCTTGAGTGCCAAAGGGAAGTAGTTAGTGAACACCTTCTCATCTCTTCCCTCGGCAGCTTGATCATCGATGGTGTAGATGCTCAAGAACTCTGCCGGGTTGAGTCTCCCATCATGCTTCTCTGAAATCTCTAGCTTGAACGTACGAGCGGACGGCCAACGGACTTGCCGCAGCACACGGGTGAAGGCAGGGCACCTTGCCTTGAAAGGCGGGTACCGGCCCCCGTCGAGCGCAAGCTCGTCGACATTGGGGCCATCACGCCTGTCATGCTTGCAGTGGTCGCTGCGGCTTTGCTCGATAGTGACTTGTGCACGCTCCCTCTGCCTGCCTTCTGGGACTCGCTATTGGCCTTAATGCGCTCGAGGGTCTTATGAGGCCATCGAGACATTGTTAGGCTCCTGGTTGTGTGGCTCATTCGCTGGCTTCCGTAGCGGGGACTGCACTGTGGGGGTGGCCCCTTTAGTACTGCCAGTAGCGTGGGCTGTCGCCGTCACCTGGGGAGGCCGTGACGGGCCAGCTCGCTGTTGTAACGACCCGAATCTGATGAGATTCGATGTCTTTGTGCTTACCGTGCTAGTCCCTGGATCGACTCGCTAGCACACACAGTACATAGGAATATCAAAGTAACGAGTGCATCATTTAATATAACGTATGATCCAGAATATACAAAGTATTACAAACTGAGTAGCACATAGCTAACTTATTCAATAACAAAAGCGGAAAGGTGGCATAAGCAAACGATGAGTCCATCAATGCCCACTGGAGAACATGCTGGGTGAAGACTCGCGACCCTACTGTATCTCACTGATCATCTGAAAATCATGCAACATGATAAGTTGCAGCCACAAAGGGTCAACACACTGAATTTATTGGCAAATTACACAATATGATATAGCAAACCTACATCCACAAGCATAGTATGATAACAGAACACTCAAGTTTGATTTCGCATAAAACTACCTTCACCTACCTCCACGACATAGGCAAGGTGCACACAACAAAGATGATAAAGATCTCCAAGATGTCTCAAGTGCGCTCAGTCCTGGCGCATTCTCTAGGGACAGTAGAGTGCTCAGCCAGTGACGCATTCACGTGAGAAAAAGCCCCGACAACCCAAGTGCATTCAGTCATGGCGCATTCTCTAGGGACGATAGAGCGCTCAGCCATTGACGCATTCACCTGAGGAAAAGTCCCAAGCCTACAGCTATAAAGATTCACCACTTCCATGTATCACTCGACACATGCCAACGTCTACTATAGCAAGTTGATCACACCAGCACACAACACAATCAATACCAAAACATGACAACACGGGATACACACATCAGGCCAAGCATATATCATAGCATCAAAACCGCACTTGCATGGCAGAATATAAGATGAGCAAAATCAAAAGTGCAAACTTGCCTGGAATGTTGTCGAAGTACTCTAACGATCAACTCCGATCCGCTTCACACTCCGGACAAACTATACGATAAAAAGGCACCGATAAATAAACCGTGCTCACATAACACCACATTAAAGACAACAATGAGGAAATTCACATAAAAAGTGAATTAACAGAACATATCAGTAGTTATAACTCTTCTACATGCTAGTAGGATCACAATGCAAAAAGAATCAACTGATTTGGATCTACGGTTTAGAAGATATGGTCTCCGGATGTTTGAATTCAAATTTGAGCAAATTCAAATTTAAACAGTTCTAACATGTGAAATTTTTTGCTCTATTTTATTCTCCTGGTCTCTACGAGTACACAGGAAAAAGAATGGGTGAATTTGGAGTTACATACTAAAAGATATACCTAATTGAACATTTGATATAGAATCTGTCAAATAAAATTGTGTCAATGCTGCGGCACTGTGGTTGTGCCACGTGGCATGACGTGAGTGGCTGAATGGTGTTTGCTATTGTGCTTATGCGATGGACGGCCGCGAATTAGTGCATATCGGTTTGGAGTAAAAAAATATAACAGACTTAATGCAAGCCGTCATAGGGAGATCGGACGGATGGGAATGACTCACCGGAAACAGAGGCTGTGAAGTCGCCAGAGTTGGACAAGATGAGCTCGTGGCGGCTCGGAATCGATGATGCCGATGGCTAAGAAGCCCTCCGAGTTTAAGAGAAGGCAGAGAAGGTGATGCGGGAGATGGATAACTCAAAAACGCCCTCTGGGATGACCAGGGCTCCTCCTAGCGTCGTTGCCGACTGGCTGAATCGCGGCTGGTGGTGTCAAGCTTCGGGGCAAGGTCCGAGTGGTCAATGTGGTGTTTTCCTGAGACAAATAAGGGGTCAGGGAGATAGGGGTAAACCTAGCAGATTAGTGCATGGAATCAGGAGGTGCTAGGATCTCACGGCAGCGATGAACTTAACCAGCGACAGAAGCTTCTACAGCGACCGAACATCGGCGAGATCGGGTGGAGCGAAAACGAGCACGGGAGAACTCGATTTTGGAAAAAATCGGCGGAGAATGAGGTGCTGGATATTTATGTGGAGTCTCACATCCTCGAGGGGCCAAGTGTCGATCGAATTGGACGAGGATTTGTGATCGGACTCACTGTCTAGGAAGAACACGTCAAGGAAGAGATGATGACAGGTGGACTGGGGCCGTCAGTGGAACATAGAAGGGGAAGGAGAAAAAAAAACAAAAGGAGCGCTCGGGTGTGGGCTACGGCTGCGCTTGAGATGGGCCGGCCTGCCCAGCTGCTGCTAAGTCCGCTGAGCGCGCGGCGAGGGGGACTGCTGGCTGGGCCGCGGTTGGCGGGCTGCGGCTGCGGCTGTGCGCTGCACTGCGTCCCTTCTTCTTCTTTTTTATTAAAAACAAATAGCAGAAAAACAAAACTAAAATAAGAACAACACAATTAAATCTAAACAAAAATGTGTATACATACAGCAAAATCAATACTACTAATATAAAATAGAGGAACACTAGTTCCACCTATAATGCAATTTTATAAAATCATGTGTATGCACTAGGCAACTCAAATAGCAAAATAACACACAAATAAAATATTTTAGAAATTTTGAAAACTACAAGAACATATCAAATGAGCTATAAACATTATTCTGGACATTATGAACATTTAAAAAACCCAAATACACAAAAACATATTCTATGCAATGCAAGCATACAAAGAGCATTATAACAACTAAAAACTTTGAGTTTCAACAACTCCAAAATACTACCAAAATTCAGAAATTTCAAAATAGGAAAAGAAAACATGATGTATAAGAATGATCCTATTAACATTCCAAATTCAAAAAATTTGGGATGTTACAAATCTACCCCCATTAGAATGAATCTCATCCTCGAGATTCGAGTTGGCTAGCAGGGTTCAAGATGGGAACTTGATATAATACATATTCCAAAATATCAAGGCTGACTCATTGCATATTTTCAAATCTCTCTGGACATGATTAAATATGATGCATCAATACCGAACGAACGGTCACAATACTTGATCTTGATTAAGAATCTTACCAAAGACTGATGCATTATCTGGTCTTCCTACCCTCGTGTGATTCACATGTCCACTCTCGAAGTGATCATTCTCCCTCTCTCTAGAATTTCCATTGTCATGATTCATGCTCTTTAGCTCGGGACATTTTGTTGAATAGTGTCCTGGGTTTCTGCATCTGTAGCAAAGTAACTGGCTTAGGTCTTTCTTTGTGGGCGTCGAATGGTCGTGGTCGTTGTTGCCATTCCTCTGACCATTGTGGTTGTGTCCATTGTTGTTCTGATGATTATGTCCATCATGGTTATGACCATTATAAGTGTCCACTTCAGAATCATAGTACTTGGAAGATGTTGATGAATTATGGTACTTCCATGGTCCTCCAGAGTTGAACTCTGTGTCCCTTCCCTTCCTCTTGTGGTTCTCCACCTGTTGAAACTTTCCTTCAAGTACAATAGCCTTATCAATAAGCTCCTGACAGTTGTTGAATGTTGTCACTGTCAACTGAATACTCAACTCATCATCCAGTCCTTCAAGAAACTTCTCTTGTCTAGCTGCATCAGTGTTAACATCATTAGGGGCATAGCGTGAAAGATTATTGAATTCCTCCACATATGCATTCACAGTGCGACCTCCCTGACACAAGCTGTGAAACTCCTTCTTATTCAGACTCATGGCACCAGCAGACACATGTGCGCCGCGAAAACCTACCTGAAATTGTGCCCAAGTGATACTAGCAATAGGATAAGTGACCAAGTAATTGTCCCACCATGCTGCGGCTGGTCCTTCTAGCATATGCGAGGCGAACGGCGGCGAGTAAAACACCTGGGCCAACCACGAACTGCCACGTGGCAGTTGCTGCAGGAGATCCAACAGGAGTTCCGCACAGTACCAGGCGATCTCTGTTGCACTTTTTGTCTTTTTCAGTTTTCCTCAAATCTTCAATTAGCAATATCTTTTATTATGTAAATCCTTTTTAGGTAATTCTTTTTCCTGTGCACTCACAAAATTCATCTCTTCAGCACAGTACCAAGTTTGCACATGTTTGCACAATTCAAATTTGAATTCGTTAGATTTTGAATTAAATCTTCCAGAGGCCGTATCTTTTAAACCGTTTATCGGAATCAAGTGATTCTTTTTGCATTGTGATCGTAGTGCTTGGTAGGTGATCTGTACATGTTGTTTTTCTGCTGTTTTTGAATTAAAAAATGGTTTTCTTGCTGTTGGTTTTGTTTTGGTTCTTTTCGTGTTCCGGTGATTGATTTGTTGAATTGTGTGAAACGTGTAGATTGTCCGGAGTGTGACGCGAGCTATTGTCAAGAGTGTGACTTTTTGAACCAGAACCAAGGCAAGTTACATGTTGATCATCCTTTACCTATTGTTTTCATATGCATTGTAGGTTATGCTACACTATAAATTTATGCATTATAGGATTATGATAATTTGAGCTATATTATTGAGCTATCTCCCGTCTTTGCAAATCGTGGTAGGTATAGTTTTGCTATGCTTGTAGACGGGGTTGGTTCATGTATACATTGAGCTTATGTGAGGATTATTAATATTTAACAAACTGAGTAGTAATTCAGGACTTAACTCACCTCTGGGCGGAAGTGGTATTGATGGGTGGTTTTAAGAACATCATGGTTTATACCCTCTGAATGTAAGTGGACGGCCGCCAGGCTCAAAAAGATCAGACAGACTTAATGACTAGTAGCTTCCATGCGCGACCACTAGCTAAATGGGCTCTGGCTTAGTTGAGTAGGTTGTGGGATCCTCCCCCAGGTATGCTGGCAGATGTAGATATGGATAGGTGTACCGGCTGCCGGGGGTGGAGGTGACTACTTCTGAAAGACTTCGTCTCAATCTTCCGGTTGAGTCTAGTGGGTAAAGTGTGCGAAACTCTGCACAGTATTAAAACTAATCATGATTAGCCATGTCCCCGGTTATGGATATTTTGAGACACTTTGCCATTACAGCTGTTGGATGATCTTGACAGATATGACACTTAATAATATTTGTGGGCAACTTAATAAATGGGTAGGTTGGAGTTGATTTTGCCAACTCAACCTTGTGCATTTATTTGTAGTATTAAAATAAATAAATGATAAATTGACTATTAGGTAGTTACGAGGACAAAATCAGCTTTCTGCAAAATAAACCCCCAAGCCTTCCTTTGTTGTTCTATGCATATACATGTAGATCTGCTTTATTACTTCTCTTGCGTAACTTGCCAATACATTCAATGTATTGACCTATACGGCTACAACGTCTCATGTTGCAGGATTTTCAGACGAGGAGTAAGGTACCGTTAGGGTCGCGAGTCTGCACTCAACATCGCCCGTTGGGCTATGATGGGACTCATCGTTATTTTCTGCTACTTTCCGCTATGTGATTGAATAATAGCTAGCCATGAGCTATGTAGATTGTTTTATTTTATATACTCTGGATCGTACGTTGTAATAAATGATGCACTTGTATTCTGGTATTCATCTATACTGTGTGTGCTAGCGAGTTCGATCCAGGGACTAGCATGGTCGTTACAGCTCTGATCCTCCCGCCTTGGCAAAACCAATCAGACTTTGGATGGTGGCTTGCCATTCATCCATCTGATCAAAATCTTAGCAGCAGTTGGGCCCGCTCTATAGCCTTCGAGGTGGTGCTTGGCATAGGCGATGATCATGTGGACTGCAGCGTCGCCCGGCTCCTGATGGTGCCGGTGGCGTCCTCGCCACACTCTTGTTGCTGCAAACCACCCTCTTGAATGGCATGGGGACAACGTGGAGGCGCTTGAGAGCCAGCAGCTCCGTTGGGCGCAATGGTTAGGTTAGCTCATCCCAGGGGTGCCGCATGCTCTAAGGTGGCGCCCAAAACGGGAGCGACATGAGAGTTATGATTTTCCCCAGAAGGAGCGACACCGCCAAGGCTGCGCTCTTCGCTGGGTGATGAGGTGCAGAACGAACGACCTCTCTACTCGTACCTCGCAGAGCGTCGCTATTGGGATGCTGCTGATGCTGTCCTTCTCTATTGCCCTCCACTCCTGCTTCGACCATGGGGTGTGGTAACAACTCCACCTGCATCGACGCCGTCCTTCGTAGCGTCCGCATTCCCATGCGTCGCCGCATTCCCCACGGCATCAGTGGCCGCGGGCAGCGAGGCCCTCGAAGTGGACGGGTGAGATGCAACACCGGACTTCTTCTTGGGCACCATGGTTGATGGAGCCGCTGATGATGAAGCTAGTGGTGAAGATGACGCGCTTCTCACGCTCTCGGGTTTGCACAAGTGATCCCCCTACCTGGTGCGCCAAAGATGTCGTAGGAAACCACTTAGGGGGTCCTGGATAAAGGGGTCCCCGGGTCGCCGGATTACTCATTATGGGCCGGACTGGTGGGCAGTGAAGATTATCGCTGAAGATTACCTCCGTATCCGGATAGGACTCCTGTATGTGTAGAATGGCAAGTTTATATTCCTGGTGTAATATTTCCTTCCTCTGCTAGATGATCATGTACAAACCAATGTCCCTCTGGTGCATATATAAACCGGAGGGTTTAGTCCATAGAGACAGAATCACAACATCATAGACTAGACTTCTAGGGTTTAGTCATTACGATCTCGATGTAGATCAACTCTCGTAACCCTATATTCATCTAGATCAAGCAAGCAGGAAGTAGGGTATTACCTCGATAGAGAGGGCCCGAACCTGGGTAAACATCGTGTCACCAGTCTCCTGTTACCATCGACCCTCATGAACACAGTTCATGACCCCCTACCCGAGATTTGTCGGTATTGACACCGATATTGGTGCTTTCATAGAGAATTCCACTATGTCATCAATAGAAGGATTGATGGCTCGCTTCGTCACCAGCAACGGCGCCGCCCCCGGGGAGGTTTTCCCTCCCGGACAGCTTTTCGTGTTTGGCGGCTTCGTCCTACGCGCCAACTCAGATGGCCACCTCGAGCAGGTTGACAGCTACGCCCCTGGTCATCAAATTAGGTTTGGATGCTTTAATTATGTAGCTGACATCTTAGGAGACTTTATCTTCGATGGATTCACACCCACGGCTGCTGCTCCCTGCCCACACAATGAAGATGTCTTAGATCCATCATCAGATCCCATCCACGGGTCGACACCTGCGACGGCTCTGGCCCTAGATCCTGAGTAGACCACTTTGTCCAAAGACGAGAGGATAAACCCAGCCATGGAATATCTAACCACGGACTTAGCGCAGTTGAGACGCTCACATACCCAGAATTGAGCGGGATCCTCCCCACCGCTTGAAAGCCGGACTTGTCTCAAACTACGAGCTCCGGACTTATGGGATCCGCACTCTCCGGGGTCAATGGAGCGGCTATCGCCGAGCCTGGTCCCGCAGACCCCCAAACTCCTACCCAGCTCTCCCTCTTAAACGAGGCGCTGGACTTGCTGCAATCTCTCACCATGACAGAGGACTCTCGGACGAACTATGCCCAGTCAAAACTGGGGGCTGAGGTCAGGGATTTTTGCTTCCCACCCACCACCCACTTAGTAGCCACGGTCGAAGACATAACTGACATACTAGACTATGCTTCCATTGACTTCGATGGGAAGGACCACGACGTTGAAGCCGATCTAGGTAAAAACCCGCCTGCGACCGGGCGATGGACGACCACTTCTACCTACGATGTGTACATGGTGGATACACCCAATGAGAAAGAAGACGACGGAGATAAAGATCCAGAGCAGGATAAGACCGTCGGTGAACCTCCTAAACGCCAGCGCCAGAAGGGCCGCTCACGATAGCGCCGAGGAAAGGAAAGTAATACTGGCACCAAAGACAATGAAGATTTGGAGGAAGCGGAAGACCCCGTAGAGCCATCGGTGGAGCAGGGCGAGCAGGAGGATGGACAATGCAGTCTCGAACAACCTACCGATCACAATGATTCAGAAGACAATAATTATCTACCTATCTCCGAAGAGGATGTCGGCCTGGGAGACGAGGAATGCATAGTCCCAGAGGAACCCTCGAACAAAAACACTTTCAGCAACAGCTTATTGCCACAACAAGGAGCTTGAAAAAACTGCAGCAGCGGCTTAAAGCCGAGAAGGATACGCTCAATGATAGATGGAATGAAGTGCTAGACGCTGAAAAGAGATACGACCATGAGCGCCAAACAAAGAGCTATCCAAAACACAAATTGCTGCCCCAATTCGACGATGTGGCCCTTGCACTAATTCCGTCGAGGCACGATCTGGCTGATCAACCGCACCGACCACCCCATGGACGGGACAAAGCAGCTAGCAATGCCGTACACCAGCCCGCACCTCCCCACCATAAAGGAAAGGATACAGTGGCTTAGGGCCACAAGTACGATTTACGTCAGGACCTGAATGAAAAAGCTGGTCAGGCCAGATCAATCTACGGATCAAGAGAACGTGCTCCCATACGGGACGATGGTTATCAAGCCAAGCACGCCGGATACAGTCAAGTTCGGGGTCAACACAAACACAAATGCCGTCCGAACTACGCCACGTTGTCGCACGATATAGGGGCGTCGCGCACACTCTGTGCTTTACCGATGAGGTGATGGATCACCAATTTCCGGGAGGGTTTAAACCTGTCAACCTAGAGGCATATGATGGAATGACGGATCCCATGGTATGGATCAAAGATTTTATTATTCACATCCACATGGCTCATGGAGATGATCTCCACGCCATTAAATATTTACCACTCAAGCTGAAGGGGCCAGCTCAGCACTGGTTGAACAGCGTGCGAGAGAACTCCATTGGAAGCTGGGAAGATTTAGAGGATGCTTTCTGGGCTAACATTCATGGGACTTATGTCGGGCCTCCGGATGCTGATGATTTAAGTCACTTAATCCAGCAACCCGGGGAGTCAGCCCGCATGCTTTGGAACCGGTTCTTAACTAAAAATAACCAAATTGTCGACTGTCCGGACGCTGAGGCCTTAGCGGTATTCAAGCAGAGTGTCCAAGATGAATGGCTTCCAATACACCTCGGCCAAGAGAGCCGAAGACAATGGCAGCCCTTACTACAGTTATAACCTGCCTTTTGTGTGGGTGAAGACAGCTGGCTAGCTCGTAGAAGCACTAGTACCAGCGACCCTGGCACTTCCGAGGACAGGGACGGCAGTGGCAAGCCACGGCGCAACAAGAACAAGCGTCAGAACAATGTCGTAGAAACAGACGAAACGATAGTGAACGCCGGATTCAGTGGCTCCAGGCCCGGTCAACGGAAGAAGACATTCAAAAGCAACAGAGACAGTCCGTCTAGCTTGGACAAAATTTTAGAGAGACCTTGCCAGATTCACGACACACCTGACAAACTTGCAAACCAAACCAACAGAAATTGTTGGATCTTCAAACAGTCCAGCAAGTTAAATGCTGAACACAAGGGGAAAGGACCTCAAATCAAGGACAAAGACAAGCCTCGCCAACCGAACATGGGGTGGGGGCAGAAGAAATTCCCCCCTGAGGTGAAAACGGTGAATAATCTATGCCACCCATATCCCCAAGAGGGAACGCAAGCGCACACTCATGGATGTTTACGCTGTAGAGCCCATCGCCCCTAAGTTCAACCCATGGCTGGTTTATCCGATCACCTTCGATCGCAGGGACCACCCAACCAGTATCTTTCATGGAGGTTTGGCGGCCATAGTACTCGATCCTATAATTGACGAATATCATCTTACTCGAGTCCTTATGGACGGCGACATCAGTCTCAACCTGATATACCAAGACATTGTTCGCAAGATGGGGAGAGACCCATCAAGGATTAAGCCTAGCAGCACTACCTTTAAAGGAGTGATACCTGGCGTAGAACCCGCTACACGGGCTCATTAACACTGGAAGTAGTATTCGGCTCTCTAGACAATTTTCGAAGCAAGGAGTTAATCTTCTACATCGCTCCTTTCCGAAGTGTCTATCATGCACTACTCGGGAGAATGGCCTTCGACCACTTTAACACAGTCCCGCTCTATGCTTTCTTGAAGCACAAAATGCCTGGACCACGCAGCATAATCACTGTCAAGGAAACGTTGAGCGCTCCCTCCGTATAGAGGAGGACACTGCGGCCCTAGCAGCCGAGGTTCAAAGCGGCTTATTCAAGCCGAACAGTTCATCGGTTGTCAAGACCACAGACACTGCTAAATGTGTCTGGCCTGCACTACAATGCGGCAGCTCACAAGAAACCGAGCTCGATTAGCAGTTACTCCCCCGCCGACTGCCTTACAAGATGGCAGCATACATACCTCACGTACACAATTATGCCCTTAAAATATCTTGGGCGGCACTGGGGGCACACTGCATAAAAACAATCCATAGTTCGGCTTGACCCTATTCAGACTCTAAAATATATTTCCTTCAAAAGGTTCATCAAAAGAACTCACCTTATCTACGGCTGCGCAGGGCATTCTTTTCCAGAGTTCCCCTTCCTTTTTTCGTAGGCGGCCACTAGAACTCCCCTCTTCAAGGACATATTACAAAGGAGAAAACAGCGCAGACGTGTAGCAGGCCCCCCCGTCGAAATTTCTTTTTTTTGTTAGATTTAGGCTCTGTGTAAACCTTTTACCTTTTTAGTTTATTTTTGTTTTTTTGTCCTGTAAAGTGCCCAGGATGTTATTGGCATTATCTGTAACCACGAAGGTTTGCCGTATTGAACAGGATATAAAAGTAGCAGTTTGGTTCCAATTCGCTTGGAATTCGTTTTATTACCACATGTGTTCTCTCCCTACGTCAGATTGCCACTTGTCCCTTAAATATGGACTTGATACCAGGGGCTGTATTCGGCCTGGCACACCTCCAAGTCTGAACACCTATAGGGAACTGTTCGGCATCCCGGATATTGCATTATATGCATCGGCTCTGAATCATGTCTTGGGTCAATAGTTGGGCTGCCCGGCTCCTGTGCTTACCACCTTACGTTATGTATTGTTCATATAAAGTATTAAAGGGAGAACTACTGCAATTGTATTTTTGGTTCATCCGGTAAAGTACTTCAATAGAGAAAGCTGAAAACTGACTGTCATGATAAGCGAGAGCTGGTCTGCGATTAGTCTACTTAGTGTTATACTACGATCGTTAGCGATCTACCCCGTGTTATACGATGGGCTGGTCTTCGCCCAGCCACGTAAAGTGGGCACCATAATTTGGATAGCCGCACGCGCACCAGGGGCTAGTACTTAGCCCACAAGTCAAACTCCTATGGCTAAGTGAAAGCAATAAAGTTGCATAGTCTGATTGCCTTGTTTGCTCTGTGGACACCTTTTTTATGGACTAAGACGTTGGATAAAGAGTGATCACGCGCAATACCGAACACCCCTGTAGTATCTACATCGGGTCTGAAGCAAACAACTGGAAACTTTCAGACATAATAAATGATGGCAATATAAAGCACAAAATTACATAGACATCAGGTCATAAGCTTAGTATTTACAATCCGAATACAGTTTCTCAAAAACCATGTCATTTGAGCACTGGCCCTCCACAATGCGGGCTCCTTGTAGGACATCATCGAAGTACTTTTCCGGCTTTCGATAATCCTTGCCCTCCGGCGGGCCAGGAGTTGCCACTTCGGCGACCTTCATATTCGCCCAGTGCATCTTGACGCGGGTGAAGGCCATCTGTGCACCTTCTATACGGGTCAAACGCTTCCCAGCGTCGACCCGCGGCCTCACAGTGTCGACCTGCTTCACCAATCCAATGTAGATACTCGGGATTGGCTCAGTGGGCCATAGCTAGACTATCAAGTCCTTCATTGCTGTACCCACCATGTTGTGCCGCTCGACCAGCTGCTTCAACTGGTCATTCAGAGGTACTGGATGTTCTAGCGCAAAGAATTGCGACCAGAACAACTTCTCCGTGCTATTCCCCTCCTAGGCTCGGAAGAATTGGATGACGCCGGCGATGCTCGTTTGGAGATCCACAAAGGCGCCTGGAGAACTCAACAATGGTGTCAGCGCAAGATACCTCTGACCTCCAATGATACTCTACAGAAGAAATGCCTTACCAGCCGCTATCTGCCGCGCCTGTTTGATCTCCTCGCGCGCACTGCGCGACTTGATCCGCACCTCCTTGGCAGCATTGATAGCCTTATTGAGTTTGGATGATTGATCCGAAGTTTTCTTCTCCATCTCCTTGCACTTGCAAATAGCGTCTCGCAGATCTTGGTCGACTTCGGTCACCCAAGACTCATGTCGCCGGTGGGAGACCTGTTTGGCTTCCAGTTCGGCAGCCGCTTTGTCAGCGGTCGCCTTGTTTACCTCGGCCTCCTTCTTGGCCTCTACAAGTGCGCCCTTGAGGGTCTCGACCTCGGCAACGCCAAGTGTGATATAATCGCATAGCATAATGAGTTCATACTCTTACAATGAAAGCACATTAACTTTTCATATAATAATTATTTGAAAATCCGTATACCTTTCATTTCATCAAACTGCTTGTTGACGCAGTCGAGCTCCTCATCAGCTAATTCAAGCTTCCGATTGAGCTCAGAAACCTCTACGGCATGGGCGGATGCCGCCACGAGGGAAGCATGTTCAAAAAATAAACACAGTATTAGCTGACACTGTATGGATCCTCTGTCTGATTCTTTTCCAAATCAAACAAAGTATTAGGGGCTACTGTCCGTATACAGGTTTGTTTCCTTATACAAATAAAACATGAAGTTCTTTTAAGAATATCGCATCGCATACCTTGAAGCATGTCAATAGGCTGTTGAAGGCATCATTTAGTCCGTTCTTGGTGGACTGAATCTTTCCCATCACCGCACCCATCAGGGTATAGTGTTCCAGCATGCTCGGCGTCTCCGGATTAGTGGAGGACGCCGCTGGAGCTGATGTCCCTCCCCTATCATAGAGGGCTGACTTCCCAATTCCGAAGTTGTACTGGCCTTCGAAATAGTGTTCGGCGGGAGCCCGGATTGCTTGGCTCCCCGCTGTCAGTCGCCATAGGGATTGCTCCCCCTTGGCTAACGACGGCCGAGGTGTTGGCCTCGGGCGCCTTCTCCGGTGGTAGGGAGGACACTTTGGTATCCCCTAGGACGGGTGATTGAGCCCGCGGTGGCATGTCGCTCTCCACCATTTCGGCTGGCAGAGAGCTCCCTGACGATAGTGAAGCGCCAGGGAGCGTCTGGCGAGGGCTGCAAAATAAACAAATGAAATTGCTTAGACAATGCTAGTTGATTAAGCCGAACACAACAGCGAAAAGTACGAATACTTACGATTCGGCCAAGGGCTTGATCCTGGGCTGTACTCGCAAACTATGCTCAGATGTTGAATCTAAGATGTTCGGGATGTTCAATTTCTTCCTGGGCGCCCCCTTGCCCGCATTTGCGGGGGATGCCCTCTTCTTCCCCCTTGCCTTGATGGGGGGTCGCTCTCTTCCTTTTCCTCCTCTTCCTCTTCTTCTTTGTCATGGGAGGAGTGGGCGTCGGTCTCTCCGGACACTGTGTCCGCCAGACCCTTAGGGCGGGGGTCGCTCTTGACCTCCTTGCCTCTCTTCTTGGCCTTCTTCTCCAGCGCCTTGTACAGCGCCAAAACCAGCATCGCTATCAGTTGGGGTGTGGCTGGGTTTTCGGGCAACAGAGCCGGATAGTTGATCTGCTCCGCTTTCTTCGTCCAGGCCTGAATGGAACATAAAAGTTCTAACTCCCGTTATAAGTGAAATATGGGCAGGGTATATATTTGGTAGAACAGTGTTTACCTCTGAGGTCGGAGCCACGTTGTTGTAGCCCTTGTCTTCAGTCTCCTTAGGTCACTCCTTCTGGGCCTTGAAGAGTTGCTTCGAGATATCTTCGTGCATGGTGCCGAAGAAGCTCTCCAAGGTCCGTGATCCCTTCGGATTGAACTGCCATAGGTGGGAGGCCTGGAGTTGGCAGTGAAGAGTGTGGTGGAAGAGCATCACCTATATCACGTCAGTGAGGTGGGTGCCCTTCGCCATTCGCCTGGTGATGCAGTTTTGTAGTGTCTTCACCTCTGTCTGAGGCCCCCATTCAAGGCCCTTGGTGGTCCATGAGGTAAGCCTCTCCGGGGATCCAGATCTGAATTCGGGAGCAACCACCCACTTGGCATCATACGGTTGGGTGATGTAGAACCATTCCTGGTGCCATATCTTGTTGGTCTCCACCAAGGCCCCCTTGGGCCAGGTGGCATTCGGGATCATGCTCACCATAGCTCCCCCGCAGTCCACGTGCGGCCTGACGACCACCTTCGGCTTTAGATCAAAGGTATTGAGCCATAAGCCGAAGTGTGGAGGGACGCGGAGGAAAGCCTCGCATACGACTATAAAAGCCGAAATGTGGAGGATAGAGTTTGGGGCTAGATCATGGAAATCCAGCCCGTAGAAGAATAGGAGGCCCTGGACAAAGGGATGAATGGGAAACCCCAGTCCCGAATAAAGTGAGGGATCAATACCACCCTCTCACCCAGCTCAGGGACGGGGACTACCTAATTCCTTTCGGGAATCTGGTGCGCTATGTCGTCCGTAAGGTAGCCCGCACTCTGGACATTCTTCACGGTCTTCTCCATGATAGTGGAAGCCTCCCACTTGACCTTGGAGCCATATCTAGCCATTACTAGGGAAGGAGGCGGTGGTGGAGGAGTTGAGAGTTGCAAGCGCTAGAGTTGTGGGTGCTGGGGCTAAAGAGATTGGGAAGCTAGGGCTTGAGGAGAGCGTGAGGTGAGAGGGGAAGGATCTGTGTCCTTTTATAGATGGTAAATACCAAACGTCCCCCACTCCAGTCGTAAAATTCGCCGGTTCCCGACGTGGTCGTGCGTATGGCATGGTTGGGTTACCCATGTCATATTGATGAGGATCCCGCGATAAGTGGGCACAATCTTTGCTTCGACAAGACGCGCAAATGGGGTTATGCCTTGAAACGTGAAACCAGAGCCTAGAAAACTGTTTGAACTATTAAAGGGTCAAACATGACGCTTCATGGAAAAGTTGTCAGTAAAGACACAGTGTCTGTTTTTCTACACATTGCCTTTGAGGCTAAGGGTTGTACTAATCATGCAGAGCCGAACATAGTTCCTTTGTGTAGGGAATAACACTTCAATATGTTTGGAAGGAGGAACCCACCTTGTAATCCCAAAGATAGTACGCATGCGGGACTCATCGTCATCGAAGACTTCCTGGATTAAGGGGTCCTCGGGTGGCCGGATTACTTGTTATGGGCCGGACTGGTGGGCGGAGAAGATTATCGCTGAAGATTATCCCCCATATCTGGATAGGACTCCTGTATGTGTAGAATGGCAAGTTTAGAGTTCGGGTGTAATATGTTCTTCCTGTGCCAGATGATCATGTACAACCCTAGGTCCCTCCGGTGCATATATCAACCGGAGGGTTTAATCCGTAGAGATAGAATCACAACATCATAGACTAGACTTCTAGGGTTTAGTAATTACGATTTAGAGGTAGATGAACTCTTGTAACCCTATATTCATCAAGATCAATCAAGCAGGAAGTACGGTATTACCAGGATAGAGAGGGCCCAAACCTGGGTAAACATCGTGTCCCCAGTCTCCTATTACCATTGATCCTCAGGCACACAGTTCGGGACCCCCTACCCGAGATTGGCCGGTTTTGACACCGACAACCACGTCCACCTATGGGACCAAGGGCCCATTTAAGTTTGGCAGTGGAATGGGAACATTGCACAAAGATCGTAGAAGTGTAGCGTAGCACGACAGAGATCACACGGGCAGTTTTTACCCAGGTTCGGGCTGCCGCGAGGCGTAAAACCCTACTACTGCTTTGGTGGACTAATGGTGGATGGTGGAAAAGGTGCGGCACTCTCACCCGGCAAGGTCGCCTCGGGGCGAGAGTGACTACGCGTGTATTCGACTTTCCATACTGATTAGATGGCAAACAGTGCTATCATATCTAACTCTATAGGCAGGCAAAGAGCATTAAATGCGCCACCCAGCGTCACATCAGAGCTCGCCCGACAGGCTTTGCCGGGCTGTTTTGCCAGCTTCGCGCCTGCTTGCTTGACATGTCTCAGGACGGGTGTCATTTGGAGGTTCTTTCTGTAGGAAGTGGCTGCCATGTGGCAGGGGGCTGCCACTGAGCCACTTAGGAGCTTGACACTGCACTGATCGACGACGGTCATCGCTGTGAAGTTGTGGTTCGCCTCCGCGAGCCTGATACGTCTCCAACGTATATATAATTTTTGATTGTTCCATGCTATTATATTACCTGTTTTGGATGTTTAATGGGCTTTAATATGGACTTTATTATTATTTTTGGGACTAACCTACTAACCAAAGGACCAGTGTAAATTGCTATTTTTTGCCTATTTCAGTGTTTAGCAGAAAAGGAATATCAAACATAATCCAAACGGAATGAAACCTTCGCGAGGATCGTTTTTGGAACAAACGCATTCCAGGAGACTTGGAGTACAAGTCTGGGAAGCAACGAGGTGGCCAAGAGCCAGGAGGGCGCGCCCAGGGGGGTAGGCGCGCCCCCCATCCTCGTGGGCCCCTTGTAGCTCCACCGACGTACTTCTTTCGCCTATAAATACTCATGTACCCTGAAAACATACGAGAGGACCACGAAACCCTATTTCCACCGCTTCAACCTTCTGCACTCGTGAGATCCCATCTTGGGGCCTTTTCCGGTGCTTTGCCGGAGGGGGAATCGATCAGAGAGGGCTTGTACATCAACACCATAGCCTCTCCGATGATGCGTGAGTAGTTTACCACAGACCTTCGGGTACATAGTTATTAGCTAGATGGCTTCTTCTATCTCTTTGGATCACAATACAAAGTTCTCCTCGATCTTCTTGGAGATCTATTCGATGAAAAAAAAAATGCGATGTGTTTGTCGAGATCCGATGAATTGTGGGTTTATGATCAAGATTGTCTATGAACAATATTTGATTCTTCTCTGAATTCTTATATGCATGATTTAATACCTCTGCAAGTCTCTTCGAATTATTTGTTCGGTTTGACCTTCTAGATTGATCTTTCTTGCAATGGGAGAAGTTCTTAGCTTCTGGCTCAATCTTGCGGTGTACTTTCCCAGTGACAGCAGGGGTAGCAAGGCACGTATTGTATTGTTGCTATTGAGGATAAAAAGATGGGGTTTATATCATATTGCTTGAGTTTATCCCTCTACATCATGTCATCTTGCTTCATGTGTTACTCTATTGTTATGAACTTAATACTATAGATGCATGCTGGATAGCGGTCTATGTGTGGAGTAATAGTAGTAGATGCAGAATTGTTTCCGTCTACTTGTAAAGGACGTGATGCCTATATACATAATCATGCCTAGATATTCTCATAACTATGCGCTTTTCTATCAATTACTCGACAGTAATTTGTTCACCCACCGTAAAATATGCTATCTTGAGAGAAGCCACTAGTGAAACCTATGGCCCCAGGGTCTATTTTCCATCATATTAGTTTCCCGTCAACTTTCCAATTTCGGTCGCCATTCTCCTATTTTGCAATCTTTACTTTTCAATCTATACAAGAAAAATACCAAAAATATTTATCTTATTATCTGTATCAGATCTCACTTTTGCAAGAGTCCGTGAAGGGATTGACAAACCCTTTATCGCCTTGGTTGCAAGGTTCTTAATTGTTTGTGCAGGTACTAGGGATTTGTGTGTACTCTCCTACTGGATTGATACCTTGGTTCTCAAAAACTAAGGGAAATACTTACGCTACTTTGCTGCATCACCCTTTCCTCTTCAAGGGAAAACCAACACATGCTCAAGAGGTAGCAAGAAGAATTTCTGGCGCCGTTGCCGGGGAGATCTACTCACAAGTCAAGACATACCAAGTACCCATCACAAACTCTTATCCCTCGCATTACATTATTTGCCATTTGCCTCTCATTTTCCTCTCCCCCACTTCACCTTTGCTTTTTCTTCGCCTTCTTCCTATATGTATCTTTGTTTGTGTTTCCATGTGCCTTCTATTTGCTTGCATCTTTGCTTGCTAAAAATCTATTGATATGGATCCACTTAAAGTGTTCTACTTGGATCATCTTCGATCCTTATGCGCTCGTGCTGAAACCCCATTTAGCCTAGTTGATGGGAAATCTTTAGATGAGCATGCTCATTTTGTGCGTCACCATTTGTCTGAAAAAAGGAGACTATTATGGGATCTAATAAAAAGATTGTTGTGTTATGCTTGGAATCTTTGTGAAATTTATGATTTTTCTTGTTGCTCTAAGAACCCTAAAAAACACCTCCCCTACCTATGTGAGTTTAATGATAATGAAATCTAATCTTCTTATGCAAAGGGTGTTTATAGTTACTATGATATCAAACATATTAAAGAATTTGTTTCTTTTAAGGGTGCTTATGAAGTTGCTTCTTTGATTGAAAAGTATGATATTACTCTCTACGAATCTGAAATTTTTTACATACTTAAATATTGCTATGAAAACTATGCTCATAATGTCTATGTCAAATAATTATTTGAAAGAATGACCGCTGCTTTGGAAGAAAATAATGATATGCATGAATCTATAGATAATTATGATTCCGATGATTCGATTGAAATATCTCTTGATGAACATGATGCTTACTATTCTTGTGGCCATGATGCCAATATTTATGAAGATGAATTTATTATAGTTCCTTATGTTAAACACGAGATCGTTGCTATTGCACCCATACTTGATAGTTCCTTCGATGAAAATCATGATTGAAATGATTTTATCATAAATTCTCTTAATGCCAATTGTGTTATTGATACACAAAACCTCAAGCTTGGGGATGCTAGTTTTTCTATGACTACAATTTGTTGTAACGATCATGATTGGAGTGATTCTTCTTATGATCTTGACAATTTATTTAAACCCCATGATAAATATGAGATTGATAATAATATTTACAATAATATTGAAAGTGGGTTTGGAAGAGTGTCAACTTTAGATCCCACATATTTGGAGAATGTTCAATCTTTTGAAATTTTTGATAAAAGTGGGTTTGGAGAGGTCATGACTTTAGTTAATGTTGCTCCCACTATTTTGGAACAGTGTCAACTTCGTATGCATGTGGATCGTGATGAGAATATGTTTTGTGATGGCTATATTGTTGAATTTGCTTATGATCCAACATGCAATTATTATGAGAGAGGAAAATATGGTTGTAGAAATTTTCATGTTACTAAATTACCCTCGTTATGTTGAGATTGCTATTGTTTCTTTTTTCTTCCTTGCATATGCTAGTCTTTGCTTGCATTAATAATTTGTTTTCTTATAAGATGCCTATGAATAGGAAGTATGTTAGACTTATATGTGTTTGTCACATGTTTTATGATGCTCTCTTTGTGCTCCAATTCTTGTCTTTCATGTGAGCATCATTGAAATCTCAATGCCTAGCTAGGGGCATTAGACGATAGCGCTTGTTGGGAGGCAACCCAATTTTATTTTATTTGCTTTTTTGTTTCTGTTTAGTAATAAATAATTCATAATGCTACTGCTATGATTGTGTTTTTTGTGTTTTAATTAGTTTTTGTGCCAAGTAGAACCTTTGGGAAGACTTGGGTGAAGTCTTTGCGATCTTGCTGTAAAAAAAAGAAACTTTTGCGCTCACGAGATTAGCTGCCATTTTTTACTGGAGAGTGGTTTTAGGTTGATTCTTTTTGCATATGATTAATAGAGAAATTCCAAACGTCTAACAATTTATCTCAAAAAATTTAGAGTTACAGAAGTATTCGGAAGTTACAGATTAATACAGACTGTACTGTTTTTGATAGATTCTGTTTTGCGTGTGTAGTTTGCTTATTTTGATGAATCTATGGCTAGTATCGGGGGGTATGAACTATAGAGAAGTTGGAATATGGTAGGTTTAACACCAATATAAATAAATAATTATTTCAATACAGTACCTTAAAGTGGTGGTTTGTTTTCTTATACTAACGGAGCTCACCAGATTTTCTGTTAAGCTTTCAAGTTTTTTGTTAAGGATTTGATGGACTATGCAATAAAGAGTGGAAAGAGCCTCAGCTTGGGGATTCCCAAGTCACCCCATGGTAAAATTCAAGGACAACCAAAAGCCTAAGCTTGGGGATGCCCCGGCAAGGCATCCCCTCTGCCGTCTTCATCTATCGGTAACTTTACTTGAGACTATATTTTTATTCACCACATGATATGTGTTTTGCTTGGAGCATCTTGTATTATTTGAGTCTTTGCTTTTAAGTTTACCACAATCATTCTTGTTGTACACAGCTTTTGAGAGAGACAGACATGAATCGGAATTTATTAGAATACTCTATGTTCTTCACTTATATCTTTTGAGCTAGATAATTTTGCTCGAGTGCTTCACTTATATCTTGTAGAGCACGGTGGTGGTTTTATTTTATAGAAATTATTGATCTCTCATGCTTCACTTATATTATTTTGAGAGTCCTTTAGAACAGCATGGTAATTTGCTTTGTCTATAAAATTAGTCCTAATATGATAGGCATCCAAGATGGGTATAATAAAAACTTTCATATAAAGTGCATTGAATACTATGAGAAGTTTGATACTTGATAATTTTTTTGAGATATGAGGATGGTGATATTAGAGTCATGCTAGTGGAGTAATTGTAAATTTGAGGAATACTTGTGTTAAAGTTTGTGATTCCTGTAGCATGCACGTGTGGTGAACCGTTATGTGATGAAGTTGGAGCATGATTTAGTTATTTATTGTCTTCCTTTGTGTGGAGGTCGGGATCGCGCGATGGTTAACTCCTACCAACCCTTCCCCTAGTAGCATGCGTTTAGTGCTTTGTTTTGATAACTTGTAAATTTTTGCAATAAATATATGAGTTCTTTATGACAAATGTTGTGTCCATGGATTATACGCACTCTCACCCGTCCACCATTGCTTGCCTCTCTAGTGTCGCGCAACTTTCACGGTACCAAACACCCACTATATGTCTTCCTCAAAACAGCCACCATACCTACCTATTATGGCATTTCCATAGCCATTCTGAGATATATTGCCATGCAACTTTCCACCGTTCCGTTTATTATGACACGCTTCATCATTGTCATATTGCCTTGCATGATCATGTAGTTGACATCGTTTTTGTGGCAAGGCCACCATGCATAAGTTTTCATACATGTCACTCTTGATTCATTGCACATCCCGGTACACTGTTGGAGGCATTCACATTGAGTCATATTTTGTTCTAGCATCGAGTTGTAATTCTTGAGTTGTAAGTAAATAAAAGTGTGATGATCTTCAGTATTAGAGCATTGGCCTAGTGAGGAAAGGTTGATGGAAACTATGACCCCCCCCCCCCCAGAAGTCTGGATGAGACTCTGGACGAAAAAAAGGCCATAAAAAAAAAGAGAAGGCCCGAAAAAAAATTGAGAGAAAAAGAGAGAAGGGGCAATGCTACTATCCTTTTTCCACACTTGTGCTTCAAAGTAGCACCATGATCTTCATGATAGAGAGTCTCTTGTTTTGTCACTTTCATATGCTAGTGGGAATTTTCATTATAGAACTTGGCTTGTATATTCCAGTGATGGGCTTCCTCAAAATGCCCTAGGTCTTCGTGAGCAAGCGAGTAGGATGCACACCCACTTAGTTTCTTTAGTTGAGCTTTCATACACTTATAGCTCTAGTGCATTGATAACCCACAAGTGTAGGGGATCACAATAGTTTTCGTGGGTAAAGTATTCAACCCAAATTTGTTGATTCGACACAAGGGGAGCCAAAGAATACTCTTAAGTATTAGCAGTTGAGTTGTCAATTCTACCACACCTGGAAACTTAGTATCTGCACCAAGATAGTTTAGTAGCAAAGTAATATGATAGTGGCGGTAGCATCAATAAAAGTAACGATAGTGTTTTTGTAGTTTTTGTAAAAGTAGCAACAGAAAAGTAAATAAGCAGCAAGGAATATAGGAAAAGCTCGTAGGCATTGGATCGGTGATGGGAAATTATGTCGGATGCAATTCATCATGTAGAAGTTATAACCTAGGGTGACACAGAACTAGCTCCAGTTCATCAATGCAATGTAGGCATGTATTCCGAATATAGTCATACGTGCTTATGGAAAAGAACTTGCATGACATCTTTTGTTCTACCCTCCCGTGGCAGCGGGGTCCTATGAGAAACTAAGGGATATTAAGGCCTCCTTTTAATAGAGTACCGGACCAAAGCATTAACACATAATGAATACATGAACTCCTCAAACTATGGTCATCACCGAGAGTGGTCCCGATTATTGTCATTTCGGGGTTGCCGGATCATAACACATAATAGGTGACTATAGACTTGCAAGATAGGATCAATAACACACATATATTCATGAAAACATAATAGGTTCAGATCAGAAATCATGGCACTCGGGCCCTAGTGACAAGCATTAAGCATAGCAAAGTCATAGCAACATCAATCTTAGAACATAGTGGATACTAGGGATCAAACACTAACAAAACTAACTCGATTACATGATAGATCCCATCCAACCCATCACCATCCAGCAAGCCTACGATGGAATTACTCACGCACGGCGGTGAGGATCATGGAATTGGTGATGGGGGAAGGTTGATGATGACGATGGCGACGATCTCCACTCTCCGGAGCCCGGAATGGACTCGAGATCAGCCCTCCCGAGAGAGATTAGGGCTTGGCGACGGCTCCGTCTCATGAAACGCGATAATTCTTTCTCCTTGAATTTTTTCTCCCCGAAAATGAACTTATAGGATCTGGGGATACGTCGGTGGAACACCAGGGGGCCCACGAGGTAGGGGGCGCGCCCCCCACCCTCGTGGACAGGGTGTGGGCCCCCTGGTTTGGATCTTCTTCCAGGTATTTTTTATATTTTCCGAAATAATTCGCCGTGGATTTTCAGGCGATTCCGAGAACTTTTTATTTCTGCACAAAAACAACACCATGGCAGTTCTGTTGAAAACATCGTCAATCCGGGTTAGTTCCATTCAAATCATGCAAGTTAGAGTCCAAAACAAGGGCAAAAGGGTTTGGAAAAGTAGATACATTGGAGATGTATCAACTCCCCCAAGCTTAAACATTTGCTTGTCCTCAAGCAATTCAGTTGACAAACTGAAAGTGATAAAGAAAAACTTTGACAAACTCTGTTTGCTGTTGTTGTTGTAAATATGTAAGCCAGCATTCATGTTTTCAACAAGATCATGAACTAACCACATTCACAATAACTTCCAGGTCTCAAGACTACTCACATCAATGGCATAATGAACTAGAAAGCAATAATAATAAACCTCGGATGACAACACTTTCTCAAAACAATCATGAAATGATATAACAGGATGGTATCTCGCTAGCTCTTTCTGAGACCGCAAAACATAAATGTAGAGAACCTTTAAAGATCAAGACCTGACTAGACATTGTAATTCATGGTAAAAGAGATCCAATCATGATCATACTAAATGCAAATTAATAGTAATACATGCAAATGACAGAGGTTCTCTCCTACTGGTGCTCTTTTATAAGAGGATGATGACTCTGCATAAAAGTAAATAGATAGGCCCTTCGCAGAGGGAAGCAGGGATTTGTAGAGGTGCCATAGCTCGATTTTTAAATAGAGTTGAATAGCATTTTGAGCGGTATACTTTCATTGTCAACACAACAACCAAGAATCTCAATATCTCCCATGCTACGCACATTATAGGCGTTTCCCAAACAGAATGGTAAAGTTTATACTCCCCCAACCACCAACAAGCACACTCCACGGCTAGCCCGAAACAACGGGTACCGTCCAAACCAGCAACAGCCCTGGGGGAGTTTTGTTTAATTATTATGATTTTGAGCATGGGACTGGGCATCCCGATTACCAGCCATTTTCTCATGAATGATGAGCGGAGTCCACTCATCGTGAGAATAACCCACCTAGCATGGAAGATATAGTCAGCCCTAGTTGATACATGAGTTGTTCGAGCATACAAACAGAATTTTATTTAAAGGTTTAGAGTTTGGCACATACAAATTTACTTGGAACGGCAGGTAAATACCGCATATAGGAAGGTATAGTGGACTCATGTTGTAATGCCCAGGATGGAATTATACCTCCTACGTGTCGAGGCACGACTTAAAGGCATAAGTCCATCCTAGAATGATCTCAAGTTTGGTAATCTTTGCACAACTCATGTAAAAGAGGGATAGTAAACTGAAAATAGTTGGCTTACAATCGCCACGTCACAGAATAACAGTACAAGTCTCAAACATCATTCAATAAGATCACTACAACCCTCTAAGGGCAAAAGCCAAATGTCAAAGTACCAAACTCAGATAAATAAAACAACCACAGGCGGATCGAATCCTAGTAAGAGACTCCACTACTGATCGTCCGGGTAGCGCACGTAGTAACGACTACGCTCCTCGTCGTACTCCCAATCCAGCTCGGTGCCATCACCTGGATAGCTCACCGCTGGACCTGCATCTGGTGTGTGAAGTAACTGTGAGCCACAGAGGACTCAGCAATCCCGTTCCCGGGTAACAGAACTATCAAAACCTTTAGGTGAGGAAAGGCTGAAGAAAGAAATGAGGTGAAGGAACAACAAAGAGTCTGCAGCAGCAACTAGCACTAACTTACGCAAGAGAGAGCGAGAAGAGAAGGCAACGCGAGAAGTGATCACTAAGTGATCCTAGCTACAAGCTCACAAACATAACCCCTCCGTGTTCAACTTCCGAATCCCTATTCGGAAATTGACAGTCACGGAACACACGCTGGTAGTGTATTAGTATCATTGTGTCAAGTTATCTACAACCGGAATTAACAAGCTCCCATCTGCCACATAACCGCGGGCACGGCTTTCGAAAGTTCAAACCCTGCAGGGGTGTTCCAACTTGACCCATTACAAGCCCACGATCCGCGGAGTCGCAACTCCAAAGTGGGAAGACCCGAGTATCCTCGGAATCCCGTGCTCAAGTTAAACCGAACTAAGGTAAGGCTAATCCAGCAAATCCTCCCGGCGTGTCGACACCCTGATCGTAGCCGCGCGTATCTAGGTCTCAGGACACGACCGGATGGGTGATTCTACAGGTTTTTACCAAACCTCGAGTTTCCTTGAGGTGGCCCCGCAGACTCCCCGTTTCGGACCAACACTCATGTGGAGCACTGGCCCGGGGTTGTTGATTAAGAAAGAGGGTTAATTACTCCCTATGCAAGTTTAGTTTGTTATTAGGCAAATAGTACCAATGTTGGGATTTGCTGGAAAAGTCTTAGCACATAGCGGTTTATCGAGGGGGTCCCATACACCCCAACCGTGTTAGGAACGCATAATCAAGGAACATAAAACCGGCTTATACGGATCCTAACGGCATGAGTGGAACAAAACACCAAGCAAAAGGCTTAGCCTTCCACCCTTGCCAATATATATGTGATTTCAATTAAAGCATTTATATAGTGTGATAAAACCCAACCAAACTTCAACATGGAGCAAGCATCTTCACTTCACCTGCAACTAGCAACGCTATAAGAAGGGCTGAGCGAAGCGTACTTAGCCAAGCAACGGTTTGCATAGGTAGGGTGGTTAAACATGGCAATTGGTTACAAGTAGGAGGCTGACAAGAAGAACATGGGCATCGAGGCAAAACTATAGATCGAGACTACTAGCAATAGGCAAAGATAGTAATGTTATCGGGGTTCGGTCATCTTGCCTGAAGAGAAGAAGTTCGGATCGAAAGAAGGGTCCTCGTGCTCAAACTCGTTGGAAACCTCGTGCTCAACCTCGTTGGAAAACTCGTGCTCAACTTCCGGCTCTAAACAAGACAAACACACCAAGCACCAATCAACACGATGCAATGCGCACTCGAAAAACATGTATGCATGATGGATGCACTAGTGAAGCACATGGAGCACGGAAAACATCACTCAAGCAAAACACCTCAAAACAAGATAACAACCTGATATTATTAATCTACACAGAAAATCACCCAAGTTTGATATAAGATTCGCTGAAATCGGAGTTACGGGCTAAAAGTTATGCCCGAAACAAGATTTGAGCGAAAACTGCAAATTACAGCAACATAGCATCTTGGGAGCTCAAAATAATTAATCTACAGCACCTAAAAAGCATGGCAAAGGACTTGATCATAAACTAGATATAATGTACAGCAACTAGGTCCAAAGTGCACCCCCAACGGAGTCACGGATCATTAGCAATGACCTTGGACATATTGAACTTTGAAATAAAATTCTGGCAGCAGAATTTTATTGAAAGTTTGGAGCAAAAGATAAACATGCTACAGCCACTCAAATGGACATGTGAGGACATGGATGGAAAGACAACAATATATACTTCAAGGAACAATCAAAATCCACCCCAAAACTATCATGCTTTGTCCTACAACATCACACGAACATGGCATCGGAACGTTACAGATTTCAGACTTAGTGAAATTTCGCTAAGTCCTAAAACAGCAACATCATCTTAGCACACAAAAGAGCATGTTTAAGACACCTCGAAACTAAACATGGCAAAGGGTAAGCACCTCATCAAAATACATATGAAGGTGATCCCGAAACACACAAGCATGCTTCATTGTGATGAACACACCGATTACAACGAGCTCAACAAGATGGCATTTCATAACAAGTGAAAACACAACATGTGAACATGGCATCTTGCAACGATGATAACAAGGAAACAAAACATCTACCATGCAACCTATCACACTCAACACGTAGTTCGTGACGAGACGAACACGTGGACATGTCATTTGCATCGTTTGGACAAACGAGCTAAAAGTTATCACATGTCAAAGGTGGCATGAAAATAACACATAACAGCAGTTTATATCATCATACACTCTTGTAACAGCAAAACATGCCCCTAGATGATCTCTAACATGCATGACTACAACAGGTAAAACGTAGAGGACAACTCCACGAACATCTGGACATGCTACACGCGTAAAACGGAGCAACAGGCACCAAACTAGAGCAGTTTAAAGATTGCATCTCAGATCAGGAATAAAAAGGACTTAGGAGTGGGAACAACCTAGATCCAGATCTGGGCTGAGATGAACAGTGCGGCCTCGGTGAACAGTGGACGGGCCCGATCCGGCGCGCGGGGCGGCTGGGCTTCGCGGAGGCGGAGGGCCCAGCGGGAGGTGAGAGGCCCGACGAGGCGGCGTGGCCTCGGAGGCGGAGCCCGGTCGGAGGGACGGAGGGAGGCCCGCTGGTGAAGGGCCCGCGGAGGGGGGCGGCCCGGCGGCGCGACGCGAGCCCCCGGCGGCTCGGAGGCGCCCAGCTGGCGGACGGGAGGTAGCGGGCCTCGGGGCACCCCGGCCCAGGCGAGCTGCGCGGAGGGGAGGCGGTGAACTGGTCCCTCCTGGGCCCGCGGCGAGCGGCGTACGGCCCAGCGAAGAGGCGAGCGGGGCGATCGCCTGGCGCGGTCGAGGGAGCGCTCGCCTGGCTCGGTGCGCGCGGCCTGGGCGTTGACCCGTGGCGATGTGGTCCGGCCAGATCGGATCGCGCGAAGGAAACTGGCGCCGGCGGCTGGCTGCGCCCGATCTGATAGATCCCCTCGGGATCCGGCCAGGTAGCTTTGGATCTGAAGATAGAAAAGAAAAAAAAAAGGAGAGGAACTAGAGGAGGAAGAAGAAGGGGATAGAGATGCCCAAAATAGACTAGGGGGGGTCTATTAGTAGCAGTTTTTTAGGGTTAGGAGGAGTTTAGGGGCGCTAGGAGCCCTCCGATCGCGATCCGACGGATCCGATCGCGGGGATGATTTTAAAAGGACTAGACGGAGATAAAAGACTGCAGCAGGGGTATTTCCGGGACACGAAGTAAGGGCACTTCGGACCCACACGGACAACGGAGGAAAAAGTCAACGGAGTCCAAACGAGACGAGATTTGAGAGGCGGGTTGCACACAACAAAACAACAACACACAACACAACCTCGCGGCACACCGGTAACGAAAAACGCCCGAACAACAAAGTAGGCCTACGGGACGTCACAGACACGTGAGGGAGCTCCGGAACACGAAACGGACAACGGGAAGAAACGCCACGAACCGGATGCAACCCACAACACAAATGCAATGCAATGCACATGTCTACATGATATGAATGAATGCCACACACTCACACAACAAAACGACAAAAGCCCGAAAGACAAAGAACCCGAAATGGAAATAGATGAAGCCGGAGATTTATTATAAGCCCAAAAGGGAAAGTATTACATCCGGGGCATTACACATGTGGAATAACTTTGGGGTTTATGGAAGTGGATGCACAAGCAGTATTCCCGCTTTGTACCGGTGAAGGCTAGAAAGGGACTGGGAAGCGACCAGCTTGAGAGCAACAACGGTCATGAACATGCATTAAAATTAATCCAAAATGAATGCAAGCATGAGTAGGATATAAATCACCATGAACATCACTATCGTGGAGGCTATGTTGATTTGTTTCAACTACATGCGTGAACATGTGCCAAGTCAGATCACTTAAATCATTCAAAGGAGGATACCACCCCATCATACCACATCACAACCATTTTAATATCATGTTGGCATGCAAGATAGACCATTATAAACTCTCAACTAATTACGCATGGCATAAGAATCTATTATCTCTAATTGTCATTGCAAGCATGTTTCATTCATAACAAGCTGAATCAGGAACGATGAACTATTATATTTACAAAGACAAGAGAGGTCGAGTTCATACCAGCTTTTCTAATCTCAATTAGTTCATCATATGTCATCCTTATTGCCTTTCACTCGCACGACTGAACGGTGTGAATAATATTAATATTGCACGTGCATTGGACTAAGATGGAATCTGTAGACATTTAATACAAGAGAGAAGACAAGGTAATATGGCTCAAGGTTAAATTAACAATAAGGCATATGAGAGCCACTAAGCATTTTCAATCATGGTGTTCTACTCTTAACCCCCAAAGGAAAGAAAAGAAACTATTTACACGGGAAAGCTCCCAACAAGCAAAAGAAGAACGGAAAATCTTTTTGGGTTTTCATATTTAACTACTACTACTAGCAAAGAAAGTAAACTAGCTAGAAGCAACAACTAATAAATTTTTTTCTGGGTTTTTCTAGCACACGAGAAGGAGACTAAGAAAAATAAATTGAAACTAAGCATGGATGGTACAGTGAAAGAGAGTGAGCACCGACAACTAGAATAAGAGTGAACATGAGTGTAAAGTCGGTGAGAAACATGTACTCCCCCAAGCTTAGGCTTTTGGCCTAAGTTGGTCTATGGCCAGTATTGGCCTGACGGATATCCAAAGTCATAGTTGGGGTTGTACTGAGATGCAGCAGCTACTGCATGCTGGGCTGCAGCTCGAAGGCGAGCTGCTTCTGTCATATTATAATACGCATTTGCCTCCTCCATAGTTATAGTGTATCTTCCTTTTTCCTGAAAGTCAAACAAAGTAGGAGCAGGGAAACTATAGGGATGGCAAGCTGCCTGTTAAAGATTAGTCGATATTTGAGGGATTGACCATCCCTCTCTATAAATCGGTGACTAGTCATAGCATGGCAATCTAAATGAGTAGGAGGTAAAGGTTCATCATTCACGTGCATAGGCACGCCAAGGAAGCAGGCTATGCGAGTGGCATAAATCCCACCAAATAAACTTCCATTCATACCATTATGGTGTAGCCTACGTGCAACGATGGCTCCCAAGTTATAGTCTATCACCTAGTACATCACTCCTGAGAACACTAAGATCTGGGACACACATGTGACAAGCTTCATCTTTACCATTTATGCACCTACCGATAAAGACAACAAAGTAATGAATAGTAGGAAAATGGATGCTCCCTATGGTATCCTGTGTGATTTCCCTAGATTCCCCCATTGTGATAATAGCAAGGAACTCTCTAAATTAAGATTTGCAAGGATCACCCATACTGCCCCATTGTGGGAGCTTACAAGCATCATTAAAATCCTCTAAGTCCATGGTATAGGATTTATCATATAGGTCAAAAAGGATAGTGTGAGAATTACGTGAAGATGAAAATTTAAACCTTCTCACAAAGCTATCAGTTAAGCCACGGTATTGAGGGCACTTATCTTGTATGAAGCCCTCGAGGTCAGCGTTACGCACATATGCGTAAAATTAACACTACTAGGAAAAGGCATGCTAGTGGTGCACCACTTTTGCCTACTAATGGCGAACTAGTGGTGCGCCACTAGCACCACGCCATTAGATTTTTTTACTAATGGCGCACCAGGCAGTGCGCCATTAGTATATCCCTCTGTGCGCCATTAGTATGCCTCCCACGGGGCCATATGTACCCATGTGCTTTGGCATACTAATGGTGCACTGATGGGTGATGCACCATTTGTTCATTTGGACAGTGCGCCATTAGTATATTGAGTGGTGCGCGACTAGTATGAATATTAGGGATTTTGTTTTTTTGATATTTTCGTAGGATACAAAATATATTATTGGACAGAATTTAGACAACACCAGACAGCAACACCAGATTCATCGAATACAATAGAAGGTTAGTCTCCGAATACAATTCATCATATTAGTCTCCGAATACAATTCATCATATTAGTCTCCGAATCCAAAAGACCGAACAAAGATAGAACATTATATTACAAGTCTCGAGACCACGAGTAGCGAGTTTGTCTTCACATTACAAGTCGATATCGATCATCTAAACTACCATCACATACAAGAGAGCTCCAGTCATCACGATGAGGATCATCGCAATGAAACTCGTCTTCATCCGGTTCCTCCAACGCTCCCTCCTCTCTACCGCTAGATAGCGCGCGTATCTAGATTCCGCCTCCGCCCTAGTTGTGTACCCTTTGTAACTGTTACCGCTGAAACGGTGAACCTGTCTCCGACACTCCTCCCAGTCGTAGACTCCGGGAAACTTACCCTTGTACATGACATACGACGGCATCGCTATGAACTAGCCAAACAAAATGTTAGTACCAATTCGCAGACAATACATAAGAAATATATAAGTATGCACCAAAAGGATCGGAAGATAAAAGCAAGACATTAATAGCATCGCTTACATCTAAGATGAACAACTGTCCAAACCAAAGAGACATACAAGTTGGTTAAAGTTTAGTTACAACATGAGCCAATCGATGTTTCAGAACTAGACATAGCATCATTAGTTTCGACTCGACTCAAGGGACCGGAGCGTGGATGAAGCCGCCGTCTATCGTGGGAGTCATGAAATCGCGGGCGTTGTCAGCCTGCATTTGTAGCATTGTGTCTATGTCACTGTTGGACGGTTGATTTCTGAGGTAGAACTGCCCCGTGGTATAAAGGACAACTTGATGGATGATTTCCGAAAACTCCGACTAGATGCAAAAGAATTCTTGTCTGATGTCCGCGTCCTGGATTGCCGAGAAGCTCGCGGCCCAATCTTTGAGTTTATCTGGTAGCTGAAGGTGATGATGGTCCCGTACGATCGCCCACATGTGATGGATGGCGTAGTAGGCACCCTTCTCACCGCCAGGCGGCTGCTTGACACAGCAGAACGTCGTATTGTGGGCGAACCCATGCTTGCCATACTTACGAACTATCCTGGTGAAGGTGCCTCCAGATTTGTCGTAGCCGAGGAGAACATCATCAAGAACTTTCTTGACATTTGTGTAGTCTACCTTCGACTGACGGTCCGAGTCGAAATACGTGGCCATGGAATATTTCGGGCTTAGGAGGATGAGTGTGCAATGTGTGTCACTGCACAAAACTTGGAATGTTAAAAGAAAAACGATCGAAATATAATAAATCATATGTTACGGGGCGGTTGAGGGGACGACTTACTCGGGAAATTAAGGCACGCGGAAGTTATCCTTATCTCGGTTTGCCAGAATGACGCCTTCGAGGTAAGAACTCGCGACTTGCCGGTCCCCAGCGGTGCCCAAGATCTTGGCACGCATGTAGAAGGGGTCGACTATCACGATGTCCAGGGTCTTGTCTCTAATGATTCGAATCTCCACACTCAGCGAAAATAGCCGAACGAAGGTGTAGTGCCGCGGATGAAGGTTAAACATAGCGAAGATGTCATCAAACCACATGACGATCGTGCCCCCGATGGAGTTATTCACAAAGCCCTTGCCCTCTGGCACCTTGGCCGCGAAAACCGGGTATGCCACATCCTTCTCTCTGAGACACCGCTTCTCCAAAAAAAGAACATTGTCATGCAGACTCCGCATAGCACCGGTTGCAGCATTGAGCATATTAGTCGATAGCATCGGCCTACGCGCCACATGCACCCTCCTCATTATATCCTTAGGTGAAGGTGGCCTGTCCTGAGCACGGATCGTACTCGGTGCCGGCTGGCTCGCACCCTTGTTACTCTTCCTTTTCTATGCCTTCTTCTTCTCCTGCAATGGGACCGAGTTCTGCTCACAGACCGCCTTCTTGAGTGTGTTGGGGCTGATAATATTTTGCACCTCGGCTATCTGAGGCTCGGTGAAGTCGGCAGCTGGAGGCGTCCCCTGAGAACTGAATGCCAGACGACGCATGTGGCAACTTGGTTTCTCCGCGGTACCAGCTAGATCACGATTGTCTTTTGTAGGGTTAGGTTCTTGAGAAGGAGGCCCCATGAATTCGCCATCGTACCCATGATCGGCAAAGTACTTATTGATGTTGTCAAATGTACTGTCGTCTTTGTCGTCGTCGTCGTCCGTATCCTATGCCATATGCATGTTCAGATCCTGAGCCATAGGGATGTCCGGCAGCGTTGCAGCGGTCTTGCCATGGCTTGGCGCCGGCAAGACTGGTGGTGTTGTCTTTGGGGTGGTGTCCCCCGCCCCCAAACGAATCTGGCTCTTCGGCCAAAGTAAGGGCCAGCTTAGGCAGACGCTGAGGGTCATCACATCATCTTCGTCGGCCCCGGCGGATCGAATCCGAGGTAATAACTCGTCGCAGCCTGGCAGCACCCGAACCAGTTGAACCCTACACACGGTGGGTGGCATCGGATTACCGTGGAACATGGGGTTTCCCGGTTGAACGATTCTACCCTTGGCGACGTCGACCAACACGTCGTTCACAAAGTGCAGGAGAGTGCACGGAACGTCGGCGGCACCCAGCGAAAACATGTAGGGCATTAGGGATGCCTAGTCAATGGCAAGGAGATGAAGTCCTCGGCCAAGAGGATTAATTAGTTACCGTGATGATGGTGTCGAGCTCGGCTAATGTCGAGGCACCGCCAACGGCGGGCGTGCAATTGACGAAGGGGCCGCTTGCTGCAGAGGTGCCGGCCGGCGTACACCCGGGTGCATTAAGGTCCAATGCCCGTGCCAGCGTCGGAGACACCAAGCATGTTAGAGTTCATATTGCCATGTTTATCTCTGTTGCAAAAGTGCATGTGGCTGTTAGGTTTTGTAATTTGTTACGAGATGCCTAGTTGAGGAGCTCGTTGCTATTGATGTGTTTGTCCCCATGTCGCATGCTCATATGTTTTAGATTCCCCATCAATTGTTCTTATCTGTGGTGCAAACCATTTGCCATGTTATGCTTTAAGATGACTTAAACATGCTCGCAAACATGCCATGCTAATGTTACTGTTTTAACACTTAGTGAAATTTCACTAAGTCTGGAATCTGTCTTATCGTGATGCTATTTTTGCTTGATGTCCTAGGCAAATCCATGTTAGTTTTGGGGTGGCCATTGATCATTCCTTGTTGTATATGTTGTTGTCAATCCATCCATGTCCTCACTTGCTCATTTGGGTTGCTGTAGCTTATTTAATTCTTGCTCCCAAGTTGCTATAAAATATTACTGTCAGGTTTTTATTGTCATGATCAAAATGTTGTAGCTTGTTGCGATTCATCCATGCCTCCTATGGAGATGCTCCAATGGAGTTGTTTGCTGTAGGATATGTCTACTTTATGTCCATGCTTCTTGTCACCATGTGTGAGTGCTGTAGAGTATATATTTCTTGCTCTGAAGTTGCTATGTGGCTATTAATTTCAGCTTTGCATTGTTTATTGTTTCGGGTGTATCTTTTAGTCCGTTGCTCCGTTTTGAGCATGCCCTACATGAAACTTGTGTGATTTTGCATGTAGAATCATAATATCATCTTTTTAACATGTTTGGAGTATGTTTGCTTGATGTTTGGGTGCATTTTGCACCGTTGCCATGCTTAACTTTTTTTGCTCATATCTTTTAGACCGTAGCTCCGAATTAAACAAACTTTATATGAAACTTGACAAGAATTTCGTGTAGATTATCATGGTGCATGTTAACTTGCTGTTTAACAACTTTAACTTAAGGTTGTTCAGATCTGGACTAATTTCAAACTATGCATATGAGGACTTACCGGATTTGTCTTAAGTAGTTTCCGGCCTCATTTAAACTTGTTGTTCTTATGTTGTTTCTCTGTGCTTCCTACCTTGCCATGTTTTGCATCCTAAATAGACTGTCTTGCAACCTACTTGCTTGAGCATATTGTCTTGTTCTTGTGTTGTTCTGGTGTGCTTCCTACTTTGACATGTTATGCATCCTAAGTGCATCTGCAATGCATGCTAAGTGCATCATACGTGCATCATGTAGATTGTGCATTGCACCTTGTTGATTTCGTGCCTCGTGTGTTCTTGTGTTGAGTAGAGACGGAAGCCGAGACCGAGTACGAGAACGAGGTTACTACCGAGGTTGAGTACGAGGAGCCGTCTTACGATCCCATCGACGACTCGACAGGCAAGATGACCTGACCCAGATATCATTACTATCTTTGCCTATTGCTAGATGTCTCTCTCTTTAGCTCATTGCCTCGATGCCCATGTTTGTCTGTCAGCCTCCTATTGTAACCATGAATCTGTCTAACCACCCAACCTATGAAAACCTTTGTTTGGCTACGTAGGCTTCGCTCAGCCCCTCTTATAGCATTGCTAGTTGCAGGAGAAGATTCGAAGATTCTTGCTTCATGTTGAAGTATTGTTGGGATATCACACTATATAAATTATTAACTAAATCACCTATATATTGGTAATGGGTGGAAGGCTAAGCCTCTTGCTTGGTGATTTGTTCCACTCATGCCGCCCTAGGAACCGTATAAACCGGTGTTATGTTCCTTGATTATGCGTTCCTCACACGGTTGGGGTTATGGGACCCCCTCGATAACCTGCTTAGTGTTAAACCTTTTCCAGCAAGGCCCAACTTTGGTACTCCATTTGCATAATAACTAAAACTTGCATAGGGACTAGCTATCCCGTGATCTTAATTAACAACTCCGGGCCAGTGCTCCACATGAGTGTTGGTCCGAACTGAGCGGACTACGGGGCCGCCTCGGGGAAACCCGAGGTATCTGGTATTACCCGTAGGATGTCTCATCCGGTCGTGGCCTGAGACTAGATACGCGCGGCTATTGTCAGGGTGTCAGCATGCCGGGAGGTCTTGCTGGATTAGTTTTACCTATGTCGGTATATCTTGAGCACGGGATTCCGAGAATACTCGGGCCTTCCCACCTTGGAGTTGCGACTCCGCGGATCGTGGGCTTGTAATGGGCTAAGTTGGAACACCCCTGCAGGGTTTTGAACTTTCGAAAGCCGTGCCCGCGGTTATGTGGCAGATGGGAATTTGTTAATATCCGGTTGTAGAAAACTTGACACCATGTTCAGAACACACTACCAGCGTGAGTAACCGTGACGGTCATTTTCCGAAAGGGGTTCGGGAAGTGAACACGATGGGGTTATGATTGACGTGTTTAGATAGGATCACTTCGCGATCACCTTGTCGCTCGTGGCACTTCTCTTCTCGCTCTTAACACGTAAGCTAGTGCTAGTGCAGATGCAACCTTTTATCTTTCTTCAGCCTTGTTCCACACCCAAGGCTTAGATAGTTTTTCTACCCGGGAACGGGATTGCTGAGTCCTCCGTGGCTCACAGATTCTACACCACACCAGATGCAGGTACTATGGTGAACTACTTAGGTGACGGCACGGAGCTGTACTGGGAGTACGATGAAGAACGTAATCGATACTATGTGCACTATCCCGATGATCAGTAGTGGTTTCTACTAGGGGTGATTCGAACCTGTGGCTTTATGTATTTGGTATCTTTCATTTAGATCTTCACTCGTAGTCGGGTTGTGATGTTATTTGGATGATGATTTGCTTATGTAATGTATTTTGTGACGTTGCGAGTGTAAGCTAACTATCCTTTTGCAATTTCATCCCTATTTACATGAGTCGTGCAAAGATACCAAACTTGAGATCATTCCAGAATGGGCTTATACCTTTAAGTCGTGCCTCGACACGTAGGAGGTATAGTCCCATCCTGGGCATTACAGTCACTTTGTATTGCCACTTGTGATAAGGACCTTTATTATGCAGTCCATTGCTTTTAATACTTCCATATCACAAGATCGTATAAACTTATTTCCTCCACACTAATAAATCATACATATTTTAGAGAATTTGCGAACATGATAACTTACTTGAAGGATCTTACTCAATCCATAGGTAGGTATGGTGGACTCTCATGGCAAAACTGGTTTTAAGGATGTATGGAAGCACAAGTAGTATCTCTACTTGGTGCAGGGAGTTTTGGCTAGCATGAGGGGGAAAGGCAAGCTCAACATGTTGCATGATCCATGACAATATACTTTATTTTAGATATAAGAAAACATAACCCATTATGTTGTCTTCCTTGTCCAACATCAACTCTTTAGCATGTCATATTTTAATGAGTGCTCACAATCATAAAAGATGTCCAAGATAGTATATTTGTATGTGAAACCTCTCTTTCTTTATTACTTCCTATTAATTGCAACGATGACTAAACTATGTTTGTCAACTCTCGACAACTTTTATTCATTATATTCTTTATATGTGAAGTCTTTACTTCCCATAAGATCAATATGATCTCTTTGATATTTTTTATATTTTCTTTTATTCTATCATGACCAAAGTGAGGAAATCAAGCCCTTGAGTCAACACTAATCTTTATTATATAGCTCACGGACTCGATTACAAAGGTAAAGATCATAAAGCAAAAGCTCACAACTAGATCATGCTAACTTTATTCTACTAGATCAAGATACTACCAAAAGGATCGAACTAAGAAAAACGGTAAAGATAGGAGTGTGATGGTGATACAATACCGGGCAGCTCCCCCAAGCTTGGCAGTTCCAAGGGGAGTGCCCATACCCATATGAGTATGTCCCCTTCTTTGGAGGTGGTGATGATGGAGTTGTTGATGATGTAGGCTTGTCGTCCATCTTCCAAGGCATGGGCTCACCATCATAGAAGGATGATCGAGTCTCCGGGATACTCAAATCTGCAGCCAAACTCATCTTCTTGAATCTATATTCATACTAACACTTTTGGTTTTGCAGGTCATAGATCTGGGCGTGGAGGTGTTCCATTTTCTCATGGAGATTGGAGATGGCTTCCCCGAAGATCCTTGCGTCCAGCTTGTAGTTGTTGGCGAGCTCCGTGATCATCATGTGGTTGGCATTGAGTCCTCGTTCCACCATACCTTGGCACTTGAAAACTTGTTGCTCCGTTGCTTCGAGTCTTGTCTCCATGCTTCTGGTCCTCCTTGGCCCCTCAACATCGCGGATGTGGAGCACCCCTTCACGCAACTCCATGGTTTGAGGGTGATGCAGCACCTCCGCGAGGTAGGGGCTGGTGACCTTCTCGAAGAACTTGTCCTTGGGGGTGCTGGAAGACACCACGAGGATCTAGATCTGTCAAAAACAACAACTCGAAACGAAAACAGAGGATTTTTGCGTGATACCGTGGTCAAAGCCTTCTGGAGAATATATAATGATTTTTTACCGACCAAAGGAGTAACATACAAGAAATCGGAGTCTGGGAGGCACACGAGGTGCCCACGAGGCAGGGGGCGCGCCCTCCACCCTCGTGGATGCCTCGTGTCTCTTCCGGACTGCCACTTATTTTTCTATTTTTCTAAATATTTCAAAACGGTGAAAATTGCCATTAGAACTGTTTTGGGGTCGGTTTACTTACCTTACCACATACCTCTTCCTTTTCAGGGTCTGAATCATTCTGGAAAGTGTCCCTTATGTATTCCTCCGGGGTTACGGTTTCAACAACATTGGTTTCAACATTTATAGGATTACTTGAGATATAATGTTTGATTCTTTGACCGTTCACCACCTTCGGATTTGTGCCTTCGAAATTGTTGATTTTTATGGCACCGGAACGATAGACCTCCTCGATAACGTAAGGACATTCCCATTTTGAGAGAATTTTTCTTGCAAAAAATCTTAAACGAGAGTTGTATAGCAAGACATAATCACCTACGTTAAACTCACGCTTTTGTATCCTTTTGTCATGCCATCTTTTAAGTTTTTCTTTAAACAGCTTGGCATTCTCATAGGCCTTGGTTCTCCATTCATCAAGAGAGCTAATGTCAAATAACCTCTTCTCATCGGCAAGTTTGAAATCATAATTGAGCTCTTTAATAGCCCAATATGCCTTATGTTCTAGATCAAGAGGTAAGTGACATGCTTTTTCGTAAACCATCTTATATGGATACATACCCATAGGATTTTTGTATGCAGTTCTATAGGCCCATAATGCATCATCAAGTTTCTTGGACCAATTCTTTCTAGACTTATTAACTGTCTTTTGCAAAATTAATTTCAGCTCTCTGTTACTTAGTTCTACTTGACCACTAGTCTGTGGGTGATAAGGGGATGCAATTCTATGATTAACATCATACTTTGCAAGCATTTTACGGAAAGCACCATGAATAAAGTGTGAACCACCATCAGTCATTAAGTATCTAGGGACTCCAAACCTCGGAAAAAGAACTTCTTTAAGCATCTTAATAGAGATGTTGTGATCAGCACTACTAGTTGGAATAGCTTCTACCTACTTAGTAACGTAATCAACATCAACTAAAATTTGTGTGTACCCATTAGAGGAAGGAAACGGTCCCATATAATCAAAGCCCCAGACATCAAATGGTTCAATAACAAGTGAATAATTCATAGGCATTTCTTGACGTCTACTGATATTACCAATTCTTTGACATTCATCACAAGATAAGACAAACTTATGTGTATCCTTGAAGAGAGTGGGCCAATAAAAACCAGATTGCAATACCTTATGTGCAGTTCTATCTCTAGCATGGTGTCCTCCATAAGCTTCGGAGTGGTACTTACGTATGATCTGTTCCTGTTCATGCTCAGGTACACAACATCTAATAATACCATCTACTCCTTTATACAGATGTGGGTCATCCCAGAAGTAATGTCTCAAATCATAGAAGAACTTTCTTTTGCTGGTATGTGAAGCTAGAAGGTATAAACTTAGCAACAATGTAATTAGCATAATCAGCATACCATGGAGAAGTATGGGAAGTATTTATGACAGCTAATTGTTCATCAGGAAAGCTATAATCAATAGGTTGTGGGTCATCAAGTATATTCTCTAGCCTAGACAAGTTATCTGCTACGGGGTTCTCAGCTCCCTTTCTATCAGTAATATGCAAGTCAAATTCTTGCAGCAAGAGAACCCATCTAATAAGTCTAGGTTTAGCATCTTTCTTTTCCATAAGGTATCTGATAGCAGCATGATCAGTGTGAATAGTTACTTTAGAGTCAACAATATAAGGTCTAAACTTATCACAAGCAAATACAACTGCTAAAAATTCTTTCTCAGTAGTAGCATAATTTCTCTGGGCACTCTCTAGAGTTTTACTAGCATATTGGATAACATTCAATTTCTTATCAACTCTTTGTCCTAGAATAGCACCTACATCATAATCACTAGCATCACACATAATCTCAAAGGGTAAATTCCAGTCAGGAGGCTGGACAATAGGTGCAGAGATCAATGCTTTCTTAAGTATTTTAAATGCTTCTGGACAATCATCATCAAAGACAAAAGGAAGATATTTTTGTAAGAGATTAGTCAGAGGCCTAGAGATTTTGAAGAAGTCCTTAATGAACCTCCTATAAAACCCGGCATGACCAAGGAAACTTCGTATACCTTTGATGTCCTTGGGACACGGCATCTTTTCAATTGCATCAACTTTAACTTTGTCAACTTCAATACCTCTTTCAGAAATTTTATGTCCCAAGACAATACCTTCATTAACCATAAAGTGGCACTTCTCCCAATTCAATACAAGATTAGTGTCTTCACATCTGTGCAAAACTCGATCATGGTTGCTCAAGCAATCATGAAAAGAAGTTCCGTAAATGGAGAAATCTTCCATGAAAACCTCAACAATCTTTTCACAAAAATCAGAGAATATAGCCACCATGCATCTTTGAAAGGTAGTAGGTGCATTACATAAACCAAAAGGCATACATCTATAAGCAAAGGTACCGAAAGGACAAGTAAAAGTGGTCTTTTCTTGATCCCCTTTTGATACAGGTATTTGAGAGAAACCAGAATAAACATCTAGAAAGCAAAAAATGAATATGTTTGGATAACTTTTCTAGCATTTGATCAATAAAAGGCAAAGGGTAATGATCTTTCTTAGTGGCTTTATTTAATTTGCGGAAATCAATTACCATCCTATAACCTGTAACAATTCTTTGCGGGATCAATTCATCTTTATCATTAGGTACAACAGTCATACCTCCCTTCTTATGGACTCAATGGACATGACTTACCCACTGGCTATCAGCAGCTGGATAGATTATACCTGCCTCCAGAAGCTTTAATATTTCCTTCCTTACCACTTCTTTCATCTTAGGATTTAATTGTCGTTGATGATCAATAATCAGTTTAGCATCCTCTTCCAATTTTATCTTGTGTTGGCATAAAGTGGGACTAATTCCCTTAAGATCATCCAGAGTATATCCAATAGCAGCATGGTGCTTCTTCAGAGTTTTCAATATTTTTTCTTCTTCCTGCTATGAAAGGTTAGCACTAATAATAACATGATATATCTTCTTTTCATCAAGATAAACATACTTAAGATTATCAGGTAAAGGTTTAAGTTCAAACATGGGATCACCCTTGGGTGGAGGAGGATCCCCTAGAATTTCAACAGGCAAGTTGTTTTTCAATACGGGTCCCTGCTTAAAGAATATTTCATCGATTTCCCTTCTCTCATTCATATACATATCATTTTCATGGTCTCGCAGATATTGTTCTAAAGGATCGTTAGGAGGCACAACAATAGAAGCAAGACCAAAAATTTCATCCTTACTAGATAATTCTTTATCATGCGGTTGTCTACGAAATTTAGCAAAGTTAAAATCATGAGACATATCCCCTAAACCAACAGTAACAATATCGTTCACACAGTCTATCTTAGTATTAACAGTATTCAAGAAGGGTCTACCAAATATAATGGGACAGAAATCATCTTGTGGGGAACTAAGAATAAGAAAATCAGCAGGGTATTTAACCTTCCCACACAATACTTCAACATCTCTAACAATCCCAACTAGTGAAATAATGTCTCTATTAGCAAGCTTTATAGTAACATCAATGCCTTCTAACTCAACAGGTGCAATAGCATGCATAATTTCTTTATATAAGGAATGAGGGATTATACTTGCAGCAGCACCTACGTTACATAAACCATGATAGCAATGATCTCCTATTTTAACGGAAATAACAGGCAAGCCTACAACAGGTCTATGTTTATTCCTAGCATCGGGTTTAGCTATTCTAGCAGCTTCTTCTCGGAGGTAAATAACATGTCCATCTAAATATTCAACCAAGAGATCTTTAACCATAGCAATACTAGGTTCAACTTTAATTTGCTCGGAGGGTGTATGTGTTCTATTACTACTCTTACGAACCATAGTTGAAGCTTTAGCATGATCCTTTATTCTAACAGGGAAAGGTGGTTTCTCAATATAAGAAGTAGGAACAATAGGATCAACATTATAAGTGATAGTCTTTTCTTCAACTTTAATAGGTTCAACTACTTTTACTTCAATGGGAGGATGGTATTTAAACCACTTCTCCTTGGGAAGATCAACATGAGTAGCAAATGATTCACAGAAAGAAGCTACTATCTCAGAGTCAAGTCCATATTTAGTGCTAAACTCAAGAAAAACATCGGTATCCATCAAATCTTTAACACAGTCAAACTTAGGGGTCATACCTGACTCCTTACCTTCGTCGAGGTCCCAATCTTCAGAGTTGCACTTAATTCTTCCCAATAAATCCCATTTGAATTCAACAGTCTTCATCATAAAAGAACCAGAACAAGAATTATCGAGCATGGTTCGATTATTGAGAGAAAGCCGAGCATAAAATTTTTGAATGATCATTTTTCTTGAGAGCTCATGATTGGGGCATGAATATAACATTGACTTAAGCCTCCCCCAAGCTTGAGCGATGCTTTCTCCTTCACGAGGCTAAAAATTATATATATAATTACGATCACGATGAACCTGATGCATAGGGTAGAACTTCTGATGAAATTCCAACTTCAGTCGATTATAGTTCCATGATCCGAAATCATCGCATAGCCAAAACCATGTCAATGCGTGTCCCTTCAAATATAAAGGGAAGACCTTCTTCTTGATAACAGCCTCGGGCATACCTGCAAACTTAAATAATTCACAAACTTCATCCACATAGATTAGATGCATATCAGGATGAAGTGTTCCGTCTCCTGTAAAAGGATTATCTAGCAGTTTCTCTATCATACTCGAAGGAATTTCAAAGCAAACATTTTCAGTAGGTGCAGTAGGTTCAAGAGCAACTCTTTGCTCTTCTGGTCGGGGTGAAGATACCCCAAACAAGCCCCTCAAAGGATGATGAGCCATCGTAACAAGTGACAGTAAATTTCAGCACACTATATAAATTTTTCCTTACCAATGGCGCTTCACTCCCCGGCAACGGCGTCAAAAAAGAGTCGTGATGACCCACAAGTGTAGGGGATCTATCGTAGTCCTTTCGATAAGTAAGAGTGTCGAACCCAACAATGAGCAGAAGGAAATGATAAGCAGTTTTTAGTAAGGTATTTTCTGCAAGCACTAAAATTATCGGTAACAGTTAGTTTTGTGATAAGGTAATTGGTAGCAAGTGACAAACAGTAAAAGTAAATAAGGTGCAGCAAGATGGCCCAATGCTTTTTGAAGCAAAGTACAAGCCTGGACAAACTCTTATATGAAGGAAAACGCTTCTGAGGACACATGGGAATTATCGTCAAGCTTGTTTTCATCATGATCATCTGATTCGCGTTCGGTACTTTGATAATTTGGTATGTGGGTGGACCGGTGCTTGGTTGATGTCCATACTTTGACAAGCCTCCCACTTATGATTAACCTCTAATGCAGCATCCGCAACTACAAAAGAAGTATTAAGGTAAACCTAACCATAGAATGAAACAAGTGGATCCAAATCAACCACTTACGAAGCAACGCATAAACTAGGGTTTAAGCTTCTGTCACTCTAGCAACCCATCATCTAGTTATTACTTCCAAATGCCTTCCTCTAAGACCAAATAATGGTGTAGTGTCATGTAGTCGACGTTCACATGACACCAATAGAGGAGAGACAACATACATCTCATCAAAATATCGAACGAATACCAAATTCACATGACTACTTATAGCAAGACTTCTCCCATGTCCTCGGGAACAAAAGTAACTAATCACAAGACATAATATTGTTCATGATCAGAGGGGTATTAATATGCATGATGGATCTGAACATATGAGCTTCCACCAAATAAACCAACTAGCATCAACTACAAGGAGTAATCAACACTACTAGCAACCTACAGGTACTAATCTGAGGTTTGGATACAAAGATTGGATACAAGAGATGAACTAGGGTTCGAGAGGAGATGGTGCTGGTGAAGATGTTAATGAAGATAACCCTCCCCAAAATGGGAGAGTTGTTGGTGATGATGGCGGTGACGATTTCCCCCTCCCCGAGGGAAGTATCTCCGGCAGAACAGCTCTGCCGGAGCCCTAGATTGGTTTTCGCAAAGGTTCCGCCTTGAGACGGCAGCGTCTGGTCCCGAAGCCTCCTTAAGATTTTTTTCCAGGTCAAAACACCTCATATAGGAGAAGATGGGCATCTGGGGGGGTCACCGGGTGGCTCACGCGGCAGGGGGCGCGGCCCCCACCCTCGTGGAGTGGTGAATCTCTTTCGCCAGATATTTTTTTATATTTTCTGAAACGGTGTCCCATGGAGTTTCGGAGCTTTTTGAGCTGTGTAGAATAGGTTTCCAATGTTTTCTCCTTTTCCAACCCTCTTCATGTAAACCTTGTAACATAAGAGAGAAAAGGCATAAGTATTGTGACATGCTACCTCTTGAGCTTGTGTTGTATTCCCTCGAAGAGAAAAGGGAGATGCAGCACAGTAGCGTAAGTATTTCCCTCAGTTTCTGAGAACCAAGGTATCAATCCAGTAGGAGACCACGCGCGAGTCCCTCGCACCTGCACAAACAAATAAGAACTTCACAGCCAACGCGACAAGGGGTTTTCAATCCCTTTATGGTCACTTACGAGAGTGATATCTGATAGAGATGATAGTTTATATTTTTGGTATTTTTAGTCTAATAAAACAGCAAATAAAAGCGATAAAAGTAAAGTAGATGTAGATTGATATGTAGAGAATAGACCCGGGGGCCATAGTTTTCTCTAGTGGCTTCTCTCATGATAGCAATATTCTACGGCGGGTAAACAAATTACTGGCGAGCAATTGATAAAAAAGCGAATAATTATGAGACTATCTAGGCATGATCATTGTATATAGGCATCACGTCCGAGACAAGTAGACCGACTCCTGCCTGCATCTACTACTATTACTCCACACATCGACCGCTATCCAGCATGAATCTGGTGTATTGAGTTCATACGAACAGAGTAACACTTTAAGTAAGATGACATGATGTAGAGGGATAAACTCAAGCAATATGATGTAAACCCCATCTTTTTATCCTCGATGGCAACAATACAATACGTGCCTTGCTGCCCCTACTGTCACTGGGAAAGGACACCGCGATATTGAACCCAAAGCCAAGCACTTCTCCCATTGCAAGAACTATAGATCTAGTAGGCCAAACCAAACCAATAATTCGAAGAGACTTGCAAGGATATTATGAGCACACATAAAAAGTTCAGAGAAGAACCAAATATCTTTCATAGATAATCTTGATCATAAACTCACAATTCATCGGATCTCAACAAACACACTGCAAAAAGAGATTACATCAAATAGATCTCCTCGAAGACCGAAGAGAACTTTGTATTGAGATCCAGAGAGAGAGAAGAAGCCATCTAGATACTAGCTATGGACCCGAAGGTCTGTGGTAAACTACTCACAACTCATGGTGAGGGCGATGATGATGATGATGAAGGCCTCTGTGATGGATCCCCCTCCGGAGGAGCTCCAGAACAGGCTCCAAGATGGGATCTCCACGGGAACAGAAGCTATGACAGTGGAATTAGGGTTTTCTCTCTGCATATGGAGTTTCTGGGGTACGTGGACTTATATAGGAAGAAGGAGGGCACCAGGGGCCACACGAGGAGGCCTCGAGGAAGGGGGGCGCCTCGATCCTCTGACGTGGTTCTCAAGCTTCCTGGGCGTGATTTTCTCCAAAAATATCTCTCGCGAAGGTTTCATTCCGTTTGGAATCCGTTTGATAATCCTTTTCTGCAAAACCCTGAAATAGGCAAAAACAACTATCTGGACTAGGCCTTTGGGTTAGTAGGTTAGTCCCAAAAATGATATAAAAGTGGATGATAAAGCCCATTAAACATCCAAGACTTCATAAATAATAGCATGGAACAAAAAAATTATAGATACATTGGAGACGTATCATGACATAATGTGTAATAACAGCCCATAGTGCAATAAATATCAACATAAAAGCATGATGCAAAATGGACGTATCATGCCCCTTAAAGTTAGGTTGAATAAATAGCAATATCAGAGATAAAGGGGTTACCTTAGTCCGAGAACCTAGGGTTACATATCCTAGCCGGCTTTGTCATTTGACATAGAGTCCTTCACAATTATGCTATCTTTGTCTTGTATGACTAGTCATCCATGGGTCTCCCTAAATGCGTCACGGGCCAACCAATGTGGCGTAGGACGGAACCGAAGGAAGGGCCTCACCTCGACCCACTGGACCTCACGCGGTGACACACCCTCTGCCCCCACGTCTTGTTATCTTCTCACACCCACACATACCAACACAAACACCACACACACACAAAATATTGTCCTGGTGCCTCTATCCACTCCCCCTTGCATATACACACTCAATGGAATCTCTCGCCGTGACGTCATATTCGTCTCTCTCTCTAGACCACTCTCATTTCTCGTGCTATTTATATCGTAGGGATAAAATACACTCTTATAAAAAACAGAGTTGGTGATGATGGTGTGCCTGCCATCCTGCAGTATAGGCCGTACGATTTATATCTGACGGATAGGAAGGAAACTATGACAATTTTGCAAAAAGGTACCCACACACGTCTCCACATGTGCAAATAAGGCCTCCCCTCATTCATCATTTTCTATCACAAGATAAACTAGTCATACAAATGCATCTTCATGTTACGTGCAACGCACGGGCATCTTGCTAGTAAGAATAAAAACAAACAACAAAAAAATATTCGACGATGGTTCGAAGTCATGACCGTGAGCACAGCGGACAAGGTGGCCTTGTATTAGTATGCTGAGCCATCTGTTTTAACACACAAGAGCTGGTGTGGTGATTACACACACACACACACGCATGCACACGAACTGCATGCACGCAACACTCACACGAACACATGCACCCACGCACGCACGCAACACTCACACGTACACACGCAGCCACGCACGCACGCAACACTCACACGCACACACGCATGCATGCATGCACACACTAGTACACCACACGGCTAACACACACTCTCATGCTCAAGTGCTCAACCTACACGTGTATGCGCACACATCAGGCCCTGACAGACACATACACAACCAGGTGATTCCCGCGCACGGGGTGGAGTCATGTCGCGCATGTGTAAATTTGTGTTCATCTGACCTTTTCCCTATGCGAACTAATAGGTGGAACCCACTAGGAATGTGGACGATTTAACTAGTCAACATGGTGCCACGCAGACTATTTGGCCGGTCAACAAAGTGCAATCCGATGTGAACCATGAGCAAGTGACCGTATAATCACCGCAAAACGTATATAGTGACCGTAATCAGCTTATTCTGAAGTTTGGTGAACATATTACGTTTTTATCTCTGTAGGCCCTCCAAAACTACATCTCTAGACGTTCTCACATGTTACATCTAACAACTATGCAATACAACACTACTACTACACTCTAACACAATAAATCATATGTGTTTTTAGTTTTACTAGATATCATATTGTTACTTAATTATTCAGTTTGCATACATTAAAACTGCCTTTGAAATGTATGGCCAGTATCATATAACGCGCAGGAAAAATCCCGCCCTTTCCTATTTAATCGGGTTTCTATTGATGGATCGTGTGAAACACCAAAACTATTGTACTATATACAGTACAAGTAACAGTTCACTTGGTCGTCGTGTCGTGTACTCCTCCGTCGTAAGAGTGGAGTGCTCGCTTTCATAAATGTTCTAATCCCTTTTGTCGACATGTGAGGCATCAAGCTACCGGGTCCACGTGCCATACCAGAATACAGTGCAGAGCAGCCGGGGTGAACTACCTAGTCATGGAGCCGGCGTAGTAATGAGCAATTTGGCGTCAAATCACAAAGCTGCACCGTTCCCGCGGTTAAGTTGGAGGGACGAAGTAATAATGGTAAAAAAAGAAGTTGTAGGGATGAAGCAGCCATCATTTCACTCGTTGTTGAATCCGCTTCTCCCTCACCTTCTTCAAGTTAACCATGTGTTGCTTCTGCCGTTGTTCTGCCTCATGTGGGAAGCGGGTCGGCTTGGTGAAGCACTGACACGTGGGACCGCATGTTAGCAAACCGCCAGGACAACGTCCTCTAAAAACAAGAAACCTCCCCCACCATCCGCGCGGCAAAATCACCTCCTTTTTACTAATCTTGATTCTATAATTTTTTTAGATTAATATAATTGAGATTTGTATAGATAGCACACAGCAGCAAAATCAAGTGGTACAGTTAAGGGCATCCACAATGTGTAGCCAAATGTAAAAATAGCTTTTGGCATCGTGGGAACCATTATGGACAGTGTTGCCAAAGCCAAAACGATGGAATCGAAGCTCCCTGATTGATTGATTGATTGAAGGAATAGAAAAATGCAACATTTCTCCTCTTTCTCCCGTGCTTTGATGCATGTACAGTATGGAGGACAGAGTCTACTCCCCTGTCCCTTCTATCAAAAATCACAAAGCAGTGAGGCGTCAAATCACAAAGCACGGATGAAGCAACCATCATTTCACTCTTCGCTGACTCCGCTTCTCCATCGTCTTCTTCAGAAAACCATCATTTTATATTGATATACATTTTTTAAATCAGTTTGATTGTGAATCAAAATTTCGGGATTAAAAATAGTCCGGACCGCACCGAAATATGGAAAATATCATATAATTTTTTAACTGTGGCCATAATATGGGCTGTAATGCTAACAAAAATAATATGGGCTCCAAAAAAAAAACCTTAAGAATTAGCAAATGGGTTGTAAATTATTAGAAATAATGGCAGATGTGTTGTATGATGTCTTCCACTGATTTCAGGCTTTCCTAAAAAAATCTTGACGCACAAGCAGTGACTGTTGGATGTCCATCTAAACGGCCGTCGTGCCTCTTCAATCTCTGCTCTTCCTGCTACAGCCGCTCAAACAAGCGCCGGTGAGACTGTCTACTTCCTCCTCCCTGCGGCCGGCTGTGCTGCCCCGCAGGCCTCACCACCCCACCGTACTCGCATCGCTGGCCTAGCCATCCCTCTACTCACCCACACCTGCTGTTATTCTCTGGCGATAGCAGACGAACCAGTAAACCCTCGTACAGTCGTACTCCCCTCCGCGTGGGAAACAACTGTCGAGGCTTCCCTGCCTCCGTGTCGTTCCCTTCCTAGGCCTCCCCGTCGTCCACCGCCCGGGTGCTCTTGGCGCGGCGTGGTCAACATGGTCAAGGAATGACTTTCATCAGAAGAGTACTGTACGTGGAGAGGCTGACAGCTGGGTCCACAGCAGCCGCAAGGAAGTGCCTCCTTATTACGCAGAAAATAATTATTTCTCCACCTGACAGCAGGGACCCACCGGACGGGCCACCGTATTTGGCGACAAAAATGTTCCTTCCCTAACTGCTGGGACCCACCGGATGGGCCACTGTATTTCATGAAAAAATGTTCCCCCCGCTGTCAGCTCGGACCAACCGGAAGTGCTTCCTTATTACGCACAAAAAAATGAATACTCCCCCTGCTAGTTGGGACCCACCTTGGTGGGTAGCGGACTTGTGGGCCTACTAAGTTGACGGGGACGGAGTGCTTTGTCAACTTAGTCAATATGAACGATTCTAGCTCCAGTGACCGTACAATGTTCATCCAATGGCCATAGTGCTTCTTCAACCTCTGGTCTTCTTGCTCCAGCCGCCCAAAGCATCGTTGGTCGTGCCGCATGCTCCTGCCTCCCGTGGCCGGCTATGCTACTGCGAAGGCCTCGCCGCCCCTTACAATTCCCACCGCTGTCCTGGCCCTGCGGCGACGGCAGCCTCACACCGCAGCCGAACCAGTGAACCTCGTACCCCTCTTCGCGCGGGCTTCCACTATCGCGTCTTCCCCGGCTCCGCGTCATCCCCTTCCTAGGCCTCGCCGTATTCCACCGCCCAGGTGCTCACGGCACGGCGTGGTCAATGTGGTCAAGGAACGACTTCCATCAGAAGAGTACTATACGTGGAGAGGCTCACAGTTGGGTCCACGGCCGCAGTAAGGAAGTGCCTCCTTATTACGCGCAAAATAATTATTCCTCCACCTGACGGCGGGGAACCACCAGACGGGCCCTGTATGTCGTGAAAATAACATTTCCCCCTGAATGCTGGGACCCACCAGCTACATCTTCGCACGCAAGGAAGTGCGTCCGAGCAAAAAAAAAATGATTCGCCCCGTGACTTCAGGGACCCACCAGCTACATCTTCGCACGCAAGGAAGTGCCTGACAGTCGGGACCCACCTGGTTGAAGCGTACGTAGCATTATATTCTGGTCGCGAACGTGTACGTACATACTGGTCGATGTTGAGGCGCGCACGTGTCATAGCAAAGGCGCGCACGTAGCATGTACACATATGTACAGCGGCCAGGGTGCAAGAAAGTAAATACGGCCACGTATGTACATACGGGCGGGGTCTCGCGTACGTACGGCCTGGGCTCGTGTACATGGCTGGGTCGGAATGGAGAAACAACATCGTTGTCGTGTTCATGGGGAGCCAACCGGCTGGGTCGGAACGGAATGCGTCGTCGTGTTCATCGGGAGGGCTTGGACGGAATAGCCGATGGAAACAAGGCCTGGCGTACCGCAAAACGGAGGAAACGACCTTTTGTTCGACCGACCATCTTCAAAACAGGATCCTATTCATTGGGAGGGGTCTGGCGTACCGCAAAACGGTGGAAACAGACCTCCTACGGTCGAAATGGGGGTCCTGTTGATCGGGACGGGTGTGGCATACTGCAAAACGGAGGAAACGAACTTGTGTTGGAGCGCTACGGTCGAAACGGGGGTCCTATTCATTGGGAGGGGTGTGGCGTATCACAAAACGGGACTCCACGGGATACTGTTCATCTCCACCGTCGACCCCCTCCAGCATCCACGGGCTACTGTTCATCCACCGTCAACCTCCTCCAGCCTCCAACTGCGACTGGTCATCCATGGGCTCCTGTTCATCCAGCCTCCACCGCGCGCTACTCCACCGGCTACTGTTCAACGAGCCCTCTCCACGGGCTCCTATTCAACAACCCCTCCACGGGCTACTGTTCATCCAGCCCTGCACCGTCTACTGTTCATCCAGCCCTTCACGGGGTGGTCCTATTCATCCTGCCCTCCACGGGGTCCTGTTCATCCAGCCCCAACCGACTCGATCTATCGGGGTCCTGTTCATCCAGAGGCAACGCCATGGGGTCCTGTTCATCCACCCCCATCGGGAACTGTTCATCCAAACCCCCCAGCAACGCTCACTGTTCATCCAGAGGCAACATCGATCGGCTTCAATTAGCCGTGGTAGTGAAGGAATCGCTCGATCGGGTTCAGTTAACAGCCATCGATCGATCGCTCGGGTTCAGTAACGCGTAGCCTGCAGTGCAATCGCTCAGGTTCAGTTAGAGCCCAACGCCTCGCTCGGGTTCAGTTCGAGCCCAACGCCTCGCACCCAAGCGCGTGCGTGTATGAGAGAAACGCGCATCGCTCGGCCTCGACCACCCACCGTAACTGGGAACACCCTGATATTTTCCTCGCCCTCGCTTCTACCATAGTTTTTTCCATCATGGACGGCCCAAAGAATGTCATGCAGCTGCGTCTCCAGCCCGCCCAGGACAAAAAGCCCATTTTTTGTCATGATTTTTTGTCATAGAAGTAGGACCCCACCACATCTATGATGATACCGGGTTTTGTCACAATTATCGTCATAGAAGTGTCATAATTATGACAGAAAAAAATTCGTTCGGCCCAAAATGTCACGAATGTGTCTTTTTTTTGTAGTGCGAGCAGCAGGCCTCGTCGCTGCATCCCCCGGTGCGGTGGGATGGACGCAACGCAACCCCATCGCTGAGCCCCGCTGGCTCGTCGTCCCACGGTCGTCGCGGACCCGCAGACACGTAGGTTGTGCTGCTCATGGCGCGCGAGCTCCTGCGCTACCTCCCCATCGATGACCTCTACGAGCACTCGCTCGACAGCATTGCCGAGCTCGTCAACGCCGCTGGGGGGCTCTCCTGCCCTGTCCCTTTCACTACCTCGCCCTCCTCCCCTTGCGGGCGACGTGGCCCATGAAGCGCCTCCACTACCTCCGCATCAAGGCATCGTCCACGACCCAAGGCACGCAGCCCCACAGCCCGACCCACCGTGGTGGGCGCCCGTGCATGAAGAAGGAAGCTGCCAAGAGATCCAACGGCCTCAAGGACTGGCTCCCGCGCTTCCTCCGCCGCCGCGTCGAGATCATGCGCCCCCTAAAGTGGCGGCGCACGGAAACCAATACGAAGCTCCGCCTATACGATAGGCTCCGGCGTCAACAGCAGGCTACAAATCCCTCACTCCTAAGTTGCGCAACATCAACTGGCCTGGGAAGTTCAAGCCCGACCTGCCTCCACGCTATGACGACACCCCTGACCTTGCTGAGTCCCTGCAGCTCTACGAGCTGAGCATCGAGGATTCCAATGGCGATGAGAAGATCATGATGAATTAGTTCCCCATGGTTCTCAAGGATGGCGCCCGCTCATGGCTCCTGAACCTGCTCGCGAGATCTATCTCCTCCTGCGGTGAGATGCGCGAGCGTTTCATTGCCAATTTCCAGGGCACCCGCGACCGCCCGCCAGCCGCAAGTGACCTGCGGCATGTCAAGCAGCAACCAGGAGAAACCCTGCGGAAGTGCATCCAGCGCTTTAACAGCGTCCGTCTCAAGAGCCCCAAGGTCACGGACGAAGCAATCATCTCAGCATTCCCAGATGGCGTCCGCGATGTCAAGATGAAGGAGGAGCTCGCCATCCATGAAGATCTGTGCACGGCCCTGGAGCTGTTCAACCTCGCGACCAAGTGTGCTAGAGCTAAGGAGGAGCGCCTTTCCCTTGTCAAGCTCCCCGCAGCTGACCCAGAATACAAGAAGGCCAAGGCCAAAGACGTGAAGCACAAGGGGGTGGCCGTGCTCGCGGCCGAACCAGAGATGAAGCATGGCCGCGACCACCCAGAGTCATCCCAGAGCAGTCGTCCATTATGCGCCTTCCATAACGTGCACAACCACAACACCAATTGAAAGGATCGAGAAGAGTATGTGTCTAGAGGGGGGTGAATAGACTCAAGTAGGAAAAATGGCAGCTTTTAAAATACTTGAAGTCGGAGTGGAGATTTAGCACATTTTTAAGTTTCACAATACACAACAAGCATGCATAACAAGAGTATATAGGTATTGTGAAGTAAAGCACGCAACTTTCACCACTTGACTAAAGCAAAATCTAGCCTTTTCCCAATTTAAGTTCTTGGCAGATTTTAGCAACTTAGCACAAGTCAAGCAATCAACCTACACACGAAGGTAAAGGGAGGAGTTTGAAGGAGCAAACACAAGTGAAGCCAAGGATGTTTTTGTCTTGGTTCCGATAGGTGGTGCTATCGTACATCCAAGTTGATGGAGACTTCAACGCACGAAGGGTAATGGCTGCGCGAGTCCATGGAGGGCTCCACCCACGAAGGGTGCACGAAGAAGAAACCTTGTCTATCCCACCATGGCCAACGCCCATGAAGGACTTGCCTCACTAGGGGCAGATCTTCTCAAAATAGGCGATCTCATTGCCCTTACAAACACCTTGGTTCAACTCCACAATCTTGTCGGAGGCTCCCAAATGACACCTAACCAATCTAGGAGACACCACTCTCCAAAAGGTTATAGAAGGTGTATTGGTGATGAACTCCTTGCTCAAATGATTCAAATGATAGTCCCCCCCAACACTCAAACAGCTCCTCACAAATTTGGATATGGTGGAAGAAAGATTTGAGTGGAAAGAAACTTGGGGAAGACTAGAGAACAAGATTCATATGTTAGGAATGGAATATCTTGATCTCAACACTTGAGTAGGTGGTTCTTTCTCAGAACATGTATGATGGAAGTGTAGGTATGTTCTGATGGCTCTCTTCACGAGTGAAGAGTGGGAGGAGGGGTATATATAGCCTCCACACAAAATCTAACCGTTAAACATAATTTACGAAACTCGGTGGGACCGATTCAGAGGACTCGGTCAGACCGATTCAGTACATAATATGATAGTTTGGCATTTAATTGCGACCGATATGATCAACTCGGTAGGACCGATTTCATTAGGGTTAGGGCATAACGTAATCTCAGTGAGATCGATTACACAAACTCGGTGGGACCGATTTTGGTAATAAGATTACAGAGAGTTGGTCAGGCAAACTCGGTGGGACCGATTCGCTTGTTTCGGTGGGACCGAAATGTTGCGAAGAGGCAATAGAGAGTTTGCATTGCGAACTCGGTTGGACCGATCGCACATCTCTGTTAGACCGAAAATATTGCAACAGGCAACAAAGAGTTTGCAATCCCATCTCGATGAGACCGAGATCCCTTTCGGTGAGACCGAAATGATTAGAGTTTCTGGTAGTGACTATGTCAAATGAACTCGGTGGCGCCGGATAGATCTTTTCGGTAGGGCCGAGTTTGACTTTTGGGTTTAACACATATGTGGATGTGATAAAGTGGTTGAGGGTTTTGGAGCATATCACTAAGCATTTTGAGCAAGCAAGCCATTAAGCAACACCTCATCCCCTTTTAATAGTATTGGCTTTCCTATGGACTCAATGTGATCTTGGATCACTGAAATAGAAAATATAGAGTCTTGAGCTTGAGCCAATCCTTTTGTCCTTATCATCTGGAAGGGGTTCCACATCCTCCAGTCCATGCCACTCCATCTATTGAACTTGACTGAAATATACTAGATGAAAACATTAGTCCAACAAGAGATATGTTGACATTAATTATCAAAATCTCCCACGGAGCACTTGTGCTTTCAATCTCCCCCTTTTTGGTAATTGATGATAGCATACATCAAAGCTTTAGATAAAGATATGAAGGATAGCAAGTAAAGCTTTGGAAGGACATGTAACATGCATAGGCTCCCCTTACATGTATGCAATCATGTGAATATGAAATGTAAGAACATGTGAAAGCATAGACATGACATAGCAAGCAATGAGTTACATGTATCTTGGCTATATGCATTAGAGCAAATGATATGAATATATGAAGTGTATCCTCATGTTCATGATTCCTTCTTGCAAACAATATGTACACTAGCAAGAAATCTTTATGCACATGAGTGTGATGCATATACTTACCTCGTGATCTTGAGCTGGCTTTATGAAGCGATGAACTTGAGTAAACAAGGTTACATAACACAGGAACATCTACTAGACAGAGAAGCAAAAGAGCCACAAGAGTACCAAGATTGGGATAATATATAGAGAGTGAGTACTAGGTACTCTTGAATACAGACATATTCCCAAAGGTAAAAGATATGTAGTGAATTCAAAGACTTCCTTTCCCAGCAGTCTTTCTCCCCCTGAAACTTATCTTTACCTAATAATAAAGGACGGAGGCTTTCATAGTTTTCCATACGTCATCTATTTATAACCATTGATTATGATATCCAATAAGGATCGACGGCTGAGATTTAAAAAAATAAAAATCCCCAATAAACCTGCTACATATCCAAATGTAGGTTACACATAACAGATTGGTTTTGTTTGCATCGACGTTCAGTTTTCATGTTGATTACATGATCGATTACCGCCTACAAGCATATAAAGGCCGCAACTCGAAGCATGCACATGGGCAAAAAAGAAAAGCCAATTTAATCGTCTGATCGCCCCAGCGGTCCTAGAGGGGCTGCACGACTCTCCCTAATTTCAAGTGCTGATTCTGCCCAGCAGTGGTCTCAGCGGGCAACATGTCACGGATCTCAGTCGTGGTGGTCGTCCGAGGGAAAATCCCCATCACGCAGAGACGATGGAGGCTCAGTGATGGCATCAGACAGAAGAAGGCCTCTGGTGCAGGGGAACAGAGGAAGACATGTCGTCCATCACGAGCACGCGCACCCGAGGTGAGCAGTGGAGAAAGGCGAGGTCACGGAGAAGGATGCATGCGAGGTGCAGGCAGACGCGCGGCCGTGACTCACCGAAGGGCGCGCGCGAAGGAAGAGAAGGCCGGCTGAGGTGTGACATCGGCGATGGCGAGGCAACCGTGGCAGAGGGAGCTGGGAGGCGCAGTTGCGGGAGGCTGCTGCGGCGAGGAGACAAAGGGGCACGGAGGAGGCTCGCCGGCCAACGAGGTCAATAGAGGCTGGCCCGTCCACAACATCTCTGGAGACGGGCGGGACGAGCACGAGGTGGGGATTGGGGAGAGGAGGTGATCCAGTGTTTTTTTAGCATTGGATTGGGGGCGGGGCTAGCCTGCTACTGTTCAATCGACGTTGGCTGGTAGGCCAAGTAGGCTCGTCAGGTGGGCTTATTGGCTAGGCGTTCGGCTTGCTGGGCTGCGCGCACACACTCTCTCTCCCTTCTTATTTTCTTCCTTTTCCAATTGATAAAACAAAGTCCCCTAATTTTTTTTATAAAAAAAACAACAATTACAGAAAGCATAAAGGGCCTGGAGAGGCGTTGTGAAGCATGTATAATTTTCCTGGACTTACTTAAATCCGATTGATCACCAACGCAGAAATCTACCGCACCTGCCTTGCACCACGACGTGCTCACGTCTCCCCTAGGTCAAACCGGGACGCCTCTGGCTTTGCTCCATGCTCGTGTGTCCCCTTAGGCCAAAACATTGTTTAAACTTTAAAGGAAGAGTGGGAGGCCGGGGGTGATGTGATGTTGCAGGTGCCTTGGAGACTTTCTCGATCATGTTTGGCTTTATGTAGACCAAATACTCATCGAGGCTACCACTCCTTGCCGGTGATAGTTGACGGCTACTTTGTCACGTCATTGTATGTAGTACAGGAAGGGTGATAACTAGGACGTGGCAAAGAGGTAAAACCATATACAATCTTTCATTTTTACTTTATGTTCTGCTTCCGTTGAGGTGGTAGTGTTTTACTAATGTACCCCCATTACAACGCGGGAAACTTTCCTATATAAATATATATAGTTAGAACTAACACAATCGATAAAGTCAATCAAAGTGAGCCACCAGCTCGGATGGAGTCTGGACTCTATGGTTTAATGTTTTCTTCCTAATAAACTCAATCTATTACCTATATACATGTTCGATGAAATCAATATTAGTGCGAGCGCAACTACATTGTTTAATTTTTATTCCTAATTCTAGTGGGAGAGGTCCTGAACACGTGCATGTATGATATACGCGTCCATGTGAAGCAACACATTTTTCTGAAAAAAATAGGATGATACATGCCACATGAAGCCTATTTTCGTAGCATATCAGCCACAGAGAATTTGCATTTTGCAGAATATATAAGTATTACCAAACAATTAAAATTTGTTCCATCTCACAAGATTAATAAATATAGAAATAAAAAACACAGAAATTAAGTGTGTTATCGGCTCATATTCTATGTGATTTAAGTTTGTATCTTTCTTCATATCAATAGAAGAAAAAAATCTAGATATTCGAATGGGATGGACATTTACTTTTAAAATGTATTGAAGGTCCTCCAAAATTTTCTGTCCTCCAAAATTTTACAAAAACACTATGAATATGCCAGATTCCCTGTGAAAGAGAAGTGTATTGCATGTGCCACACAACCAAACAAAACTACATTATGAATAGTCAATACCTATAATATAAAAATAAATGAAAGAAAAGATTGATTGTTGAGATTTAAAAGGATATAATGTAATCAAGAAAGAAAGGTTTCGTTCTCACATATTTTGGTATGTCATATGTGGTTTCATTTTTCGTTCATCTGGCCATACGTTATGCCATGTTTGTTCGTCGCTTATCCGAGTGGAGCGTCATCTGTCACGATAAAATGTTGTATATGTTGTAGGCAACTAGGAAACAACTGCCTCCGTTTCCAAATATAGGTATTTTTTTAGATATTTCAATGTGGACCATGTATGGATGTATATACACATATTTTGGAGTGTAGATTTACTCATTTTGCTCCATATGTAGTCCTGGTTGGGATCTCGAAAAACACTTACATTTAGGAATGAAGGGAGTACAATCCATCTGAGATGCTATAGGTAGGCAAATCCGTTTTAGTTTCATACTGTATAGTGGACTAAATTAACAATTTGATTTTATGTTTCCTGAGTAAATAATAATAATATGAGTAGCAAAACATTAATTCAAGTATATGATAGATAAATCCAATTGGATGCTCACGTAATGATTTGATTCCTTAATGAGGAAACACATAATTAAAAAAAATCAAAGTGACTTTGTTAGCTAGGCAAAACAGTTACAATAAAAGCTCATAAAATTTGATAACACCTACTATAAATTATCTCTATGCTATTCATTATAAATGTAGAGAAACACATGCTACTCATTTCTAGCAATGTCTGCTTTGCTCCATAGTGAAGCATGGACGGTGACTCGATCATTGCGGACACTATCAATGAGGACAGGGAGAAGGATAGACTGTGAAACGGGCCGGATGTCGTGTTGAAAAAGAGGATGTCGAGCTGTGAAAGGTCTTTATTCATACTTATTAGGATAGGGGCTTGCATTATTTTTCCCGTTGCAACGTACAGGCATTTTTGCTAGTATTGGATAATGGAAGAAAGTAGGGAAACAGAATCAGAGCAAAACAGATCAGATCAATAACATAGACATGCCTTTCCCCTCTTAAGGACATGTAACTTATCTCCTCTTGAACACCAGGCATCTGTGGCATGTGATCTGATGTGGACTATTTCTCCCCCTTAAGCTTTGATGTGGACTCTCTCCCCCCCTTTGACATCAATTTCTAAGAAGGGATCTTCTGGAGTGTGAGTCAAAATAGGTTTGGTCCTTGAGTCACAGAGCAGAGTTGTATGTAAAAATGTGATGCTAGTAGAGGACAAGTATCATTGAGTGGAGCTGTAACAAATATTCAGGATGGAAATGACAAATTGTTTCCTCGGTATTGAAATCGGTAGCACCGAGTTGTTTCTTTGGGTGGAACCGAGATGATTAGGTTTGACAGAGAGAGGCAAATCGGTGGGTCCGAGTTGAACATTGAGAGAACAATTTTCTATCTTAGCTCACTAGGAATATAAGATCTCGCAAAGATTTGCAAGGAATTAACTTCAAGATTTGCAATGAATTGGATGCAGAAAATGCAAGACAAAACAGAGAAAAGAAAATCTAGATGATGTTTTTTTTGTGTCAAAAGAAGGGGAACAAAATGCAAGGAACAAATGCAAAAGCACAAGAAACACTTAGAGAACTTCATCTAGAATCGACAAAGTCACCTATGTTAGAGTATATTGACTTAGGAGACAAGTGAAGACACTTGATCATAGGTCATACTCATCGTTTAGGCTCAAAATGGGGTTGCCATTTCCCGTTTAAGCATTTTGATGTATTCACATCTTGTTGAGCTGCTTTGACCCATGACTTGAGGTAAAGCTTCTCTAAGATGGAGTAACATACCTTGGGTAATGGTGTTGGTCTTGATCATGTAGTTGAACTTGTGTGGGTTGCTCAAGGTTGATGTAGCTCATCAAGAATTGGGAGCACCACTTGAAGTTTGAGTTCATCTACCTACATGAATTAGTCTTGCAAGGAAGAGCACTTGTGTATCCATAATGACAATCATGAAAACTTGATACCCAATGAAGTTTGATATATAGAAATTGTCCAAGGATATGTTGAAGGGTTTCATGCTTCCTTGTCTTCATCCACCACAGTGTAGAGACTTGGTGATATAGAGATTGCTCAAGATATGAGTGAGTTGCAATATCATGGATTTAGATTCATCCAAGTGCCTACAAGAGTTAGATAGCATGCAAGGGTACAAATATATCCAAGACATATGATCATAAGAGAAAAAGTCAAGGATTAGTCAAAGGCTTATGCCTTGTATGTATCCAAATGGAGTTCCTACTCCAAGTTTGAGGCATTAATAATGTTCAATTCACCTCTCAACCTGCAAAACACTTTCTCATCAAGTGGTTTAGTAAATATATCCGCTAATAGCTTATCGGTGGGAACATGTTTAAGATTGATATCACCCTTAGCAACATGATCTCGAATGAAATGATGACGAACTTCAATATGCTTAGTTTGAGAGTGTTGCACATGATTATGAGCAATCTTAATAGCACTTTCATTGTCGCAAAGCAATGGAACATGTTTCACATAGATCCAATAATCTTTAAGAGTTTGGGACATCGAAAGCAATTGAGCACAACATGAACCAGCAGCTATGTATTCCGCTTCGGCGGTGGATAAGGATACCGAGTTTTGTTTCTTGGAGGACCAAGACACAAGAGATCTACCAAGAAATTGACAAGTACCCAAAGTGGACTTTCTATCAACCTTGTCACCAGCATAGTCCGAATCGGAGTATCCAACTAAATCAAAAGAGGACCTCTTAGGATACCAAATGCCAAAATTTGGTGTATGAATTAAGTATCTCACTATCCTTTTCACAGCCTTAAGATGACATTCTTTAGGAGCCGCTTGGTATCGTGCACACATGCACACACTTAGCATAATATTAGGACGGGAGGCACATAGATATTACAATGAACCAATCATAGAGCGGTAAACCTTTTGATCAACTGGTTCGCCATCCTTAGTCAAGTCAAGATGTCCACTAGTAGGCATGGGTGTAGTCATACCTTCGCATTCTTGCATGTTGAACATCTTGAATATGTCCTTGGTATACTTTGTTTGAGAAACAAATGTACCCTCCTTAGTTTGCTTGATTTGCAAACCAAGAAAGAACATGAGTTCACTCATCATAGACATCTCAAACTTTTCCGACATTAGCTTTCCAAACCACTCACTAAAGTGGGGGTTTGTAGAACCAAATATGATATCATCAACATAAATTTGGCACACAAATAATTCACCATTCACCATTTTAGTAAAAAGAGTGGAATCTATTTTTCCAATGTCAAGCCCTTTTCAATAAGGAATTTGGTCAAGCATTTATACCATGCTCTAGGAGCTTGTTTAAAACCATAGAGAGCTTTGTGTAGTTTGTAAACATGATCGGGTTTCTTGGGATTGACAAAACCGAGAGGTTGTTTAACATAAACTTCCTCCTCAATTTCACCGTTGAGAAAAGCAATTTTAATGTCCATTTGGTACAAGGTGATATTATGGTGATTTGCATAGGCAAGTAAGAAGCGAATGGATTCAAGTCTAGCAACGGGGGCGTATGTCTCACCGTAGTCCATACTTTCGACTTGAGTGTAGCCTTGGGCGATGAGACGTGCTTTGTTGCGGATGACTTGACCATCTTCGTCTTGCTTGTTGTGAAACACCCATTTGGTACCAATGATGTTGTGGTTGTTGTCAGGCTTTTCGACCAATGTCCACACTTGATTTCTCTGAAAGTTGTGTAGCTCTTCGTGCATAGCGTTCACCCAATTTGGATCATCAAGAGCATCTTCATCCTTCATGGGTTCAAGGTTAGATATGAAAGAGTAATGTTCACAAAAGTTAGCTAAACGAGATTTAGAGCGACTGATTCTTCCGGTTTGGAAATCATTGTAGATTTTCTCTACATGATGATCTCTAGAAACTCTTGCTCTAACTCTTGAAAGCTTTTGCTTGGATCGGGGTGGAACATCCTCTTCATCATCATCTTCTTCTTCTTGTCCTTTTTCACTGTTGTTGGTGTTGTTGTCCCCTTGTGGAGGTGGAGAAGGAGGTTGATGAAGTTCATCTTGATGCACATCCTCGTTTCCTTCGTCATGGCGTGTCCCACTTGTGGATGCCTCCAAGTCAACTTCTGGTTCACCTTGTCGTGAGGTAGGACCTTCCACATGGACTGATAAAGTACTCTCTTTCACCTTCGTTGGACGGATCTTGCCAATAGACAAGTCTTGAATTGCTTCCGAAGGATCTTTATCTCCTACATCAATTGGGAATTTTTCTACTTGCGAGGCGTTAGATTCGTCAAACTTCACATCTACCGTCTCTTCAACCTTTCGGGTGAAATTGTTCTAGAGACAGTAAGTGTGAGAGTTTGAGCCATAACCAAGTTGGAAACCTTCATGAGATTTAGGAGCAACTTTAGAACGACGATGCTTATCAAGAATGTAGCACTTTGAGCCGAATACTCGAGAGTATACAACTTGGGGTTTGTTACTGGTGAGAAGCTCGTATGCCGTCTTGCAGAGAAGCTTGTGAAGATACAAGTGATTTGTTGCATGGAAGGCTGTCTCAACCGCTTCTGCCCAAAAGTGTCTTGGCATCTTGTATTCGTGAAGCATCATTCTTGCCATTTCGATGAGTGTCCAGTTCTTCATCTCAACAATTCCATTTTGTAGAGGCCTGTAAGTAGCCGAGAACTCATGTGAAATCCCTTCTTCGTCAAGAAAGGTATCCACATTTGCGTTCTTGAACTCCGTTCCATTGTCGCTGCGAACCTTCTTGATCTTCAGTTCAAATTGATTTTGGACCTTCCTAGCAAAGTTTTTGAAGATCTTTTCGACCTGCGATTTATCATCAAGAAAGAAGACCCACATAAATATTGAAAAATCATCAACAATGACTAATCCAAAAGAGTTACCACCGAGGCTTTTGTATGCATTGGTACCAAAAAGATCCATGTGAAGTAGCTCAAGTGGTCTTCTAGTAGTCATGATGTTCTTCATGGGATGACTTCCTCCAACTTGTTTTCCTGCTTGACAAGCACTACAAAGTCTATCCTATTCAAATATAACATCTTTAACACCAGGGATATGATAACCTTTAATTAGCTTATCAAGATTTCGCATACCGACATGACCTAACCTTCTATGCCACAACCAACCTTTAGAAGATTTAGCAATAAAACAAGTGCGAGGTTGGGCTTTCTTAGTGAAGTGAACAATGTATAGGTCACCTCTACAAATGTCGGTAAAGACCATATGATGATTATCTCTATGAGAGACTTGGCAATCAACATGAGTGAATAGCACATTTAAACCAAAATCAGCTAATCTAGACACGGAGAGAAGATTATATCCGAGAGATTCTACAAGCACGACATTCTTAATTGAGCTATCGTTGGATATGGCCACCTTACCAAGGCCAACAACTTTACCCTTAGAGTTGTCACCAAAGGTAACATACTTTCATGGACCATCATTTCTAGCAAGCTCATCAAACATGTCCTTATCTCCAGTCATGTGACCCGTGCAACCACTATCAAGTACCCATTCCTTTCCCCCAGCTGCGTAACCACAAAGATTTTCCATAAGACCAAAATGTCTCATTTGTTCATCAAGGTCACTATCATCTTCCTCATCCTAGTATCCATGTTCCTCATCGTCATGTGATTGATCAACACCTAGAGAGACAGATTCATTAGACGTATGACCATAACAATGTTCATCTCTATGAATTCTAATGACTTCAGAAATGATATTGCTAATTATTCTAACATCTCCTTTGGCACGCATGAGTTCACGAAGATCAAACAAACAATCACCAAACTTAGGATCACTAGTACTCATCTTATTTAAGGCAATAGACTTATGGAGAATCTCATCCAGATTTTTCAAGGAATAATTTGGGAATCTTTCCTTTAGACATCTCCATATAGTATAAGCACATTCAAGAGTTGGCAAACATACAAGTAAGTTTCTAGGCAATCCTCTAGTGATAAGATTAACAATCCTAAGATTTAGAACCATGTCAAGTTTCTCATTGACAGTACGATTTGAAGCATCAATTGGGGGCATGCAAGGATTATGAATGTACTTGTTCGAATGATATTCATTGAAGATCTCAAGCATCTAATTTTTCCATTCATGAAAGTACTCTGCATCAAGCATAGGCACTCTACGTCTAATACTCCCCAACGTAGACTCATCCATCTTCCTCCAATGGTGATTAAACCAAAGCAATGGAGACCAATTCTCTGATACCAATTGAAAGGATCGAGAAGAGTATGTGTCTAGAGGGGGGGTGAATAGACTCTAGTAGGAAAAATGGCAGCTTTTAAAATACTGAAGTTGAAGTGGAGATTTAGCACATGTTTAAGTTTCACAATACACAACAAGCATTCATAACAAGAGTACATAGGTATTGTGAAGTAAAGCATGCAACTTTGACCACTTGACTAAATCAAAATCTAGCCTTTTCCCAATTTTAGTTCTTGGCAGATTTTAGCAACTTAGCACAAGACAAGCAATCAACCTACACATGCATTTCTAAGAGTGTAGCAGCGGAAAGTAAGAAAATTGCATATGAAGGTGAAGGGAGGAGTTTGAAGGAGCAAACACAAGTGAAGACAAGGATATTTTTGTCTTGGTTCCGATAGGTGGTTCTATCGTACATCCAAGTTGAAGGAGACTTCAACCCGCGAAGGGTAACGGCTGCGCGAGTCCACGGAGGGATCCACCCACGAAGGGTCCACGAAGAAGCACCCTTGTCTATCCCACCATGGCCATCGCCCACCAAGGGCTTGCCTCACTAGTGGTAGATCTTCACGAAGTAGGCGATCTCGTTGCCCTTACAAACTCCTTAGTTCAACTCCACAATCTTGTCGGAGGATCCCAAGTGACACCTAACCAATCTAGGAGACACCACTCTCCAAAATGTAATAGACAGTGAGTTGATGATGAACTCCTTGCTCAAATGCTTCAAATGATAGTCTCCCCAACACTCAAACAGATCCTCACAGATTTGGATATGGTGGAAGAAAGATTTGAGTGAAAGCAACTTGGGGAAGGCTAGAGATCAAGATTCATATGGTAGGAATGGAATATCTTGGTCTCAACACATGAGTAGGTTGTTCTCTCTTAGAAAATGTATGTTGGAAGTGTAGGTATGTTCCGATGGCTTTCTCTATGAATGAAGAGTGGGTGGAGGGGTATATATAGCGTCCACAGAAAATCTAACCTATACACATAATTTACCAAACTCGATGAGACCGATTCAGAGAACTCGGTCAGACCGATTCAGTTCATAATGTGACCGTTAGGCATTTCTGTTGGATCGATATGATCAACTCAGTAGGACCGATTTCATTAGGGTTAGGGCATAACGTATTCTCGGTGAGACCGATTACACAAACTCGGTGGGACCAATTTTGGTTATAAGCTTACACTGAGTTGGTTAGGTAAACCCGGTGGGACCGATTCGCTCATTTCGGTGGGACCGAAATGTTATGAAGAGGCAACAGAGAGTTTGCATTGCGAAATTGGTGGGACCAATCGCACATCGCAGTTAGACCAAAAATATTGCAACATGCAACACAAAGTTTGCAATCCCATATCGGTGAGACCAAAATGATTAGGTTTTCTGGTAGTGGCTATGTCAAATGAACTCAGTGGCGTCGGATAGATCTTTTTGGTAGGGCCGAGTTTGAGTTTTGGGTTTAGGACATATGTGGCTGTGAGAAAGTGGTTGAGCGTTTTGGAGCATATCACTAAGCACTTTGAGCAAGCAAGCTATTAAGCAACACCTCATCCCCTTTTAATAGTATTGGCTTTCCTATGGACTCAATGTGATCTTCAATCACTAAAATAGAAAATGTAGAGTCTTGAGCTTGAGCCAATCCTTTTGTCCTTATCATCCTGAAGGGGTTCCACATCCTCCAGTCCATGCCACTCCATCTGTTGAACTTGTCTGAAATATACTAGATGAAAACATTAGTCGAACACGAGATATGTTGACATTAATTACCAAAATCACCCAGGGAGCACTTGTCCTTTCACCAATGACTCTCATGAGCTCAGATGCATCCGCGACGGACGCATCAGCCGGGGCCTCGAGTGCAGCGACTGGGGCTACAGCCGTGGAGGAAACTGGACTAGGGGGCACTGGGACGATCACGACCCCCGTCAGGAGTGGCGTGATCAGCCTCGTGACGAACGCTGGCACGATCAGCCTCGCAAGGGCACCTGGAGGCACCAGCCTCACGAGGGTGCCTGGAGGGACCAGCCTCGTGAGGACCATCCTCAGGGCAAGGTCGGCCTCCCTCCGCTGCCATCGCCAACGAGGAACGACGACCAAGACAAAGGGGCTGGGGGCTTCCAGGAGCATCACGCCATCGCTTGCATCTTGGGTGGTGTGCAGGCTCCAGCCTCTCAGCGTATCTTCAAGAAGTTCGCCCGAGAAGTAAACGCAGCTCTTCCTAGGATAGAGGCCACACGGCCGCTCAAGTGGTCCAAGTGTGCCATCACCTTCTGCTCCGCTGACCAGCTCAAGTGCGCGGTGACCGCCGACGCTCTCCCAAAGCTCTGCTCCCCCGTCATCAGCAAGGTCCAAGTCTTTCTGTTGATGGCAGTGCAGGGCTAAATGTTCTTTCTATCGACATGTTTGACCGTCTCCAAGTGCTGTATGACCAGCTGCAACCCACCAGGCCTTTCTCAAGAGTGACTGATGGCTCCACCACCCCAATCGGGCATATCCGGCTCCCCGTTACCTTCGGCACCCGCAACCACTACCACACCGAGCTCATCGACTTCGACGTTGCTCACATCCACCTCCCGTACAACGTCATCCTTGGGTATCCAGCCTTGGCCAAGTTCATGGCCATGACTCACCATGGGTACAACGTCCTTAAGATGCTAGGGAGCCGGGACATCATCACCATCGCTTGCGAAGAAAAGGAAGCAGGATGCTCCCTCGAGCGCGCCTACCAGGCTGCGGCAGTCGAAGACCCGGACAACAAATACACCATCTACCCCCTGAAGCTATCCCGAAGAAGAAGAAGCAGCTGCTCGCCCTAATGCCTCATGAAAATACAGCACCCAGCGGCCGTGCCTCAGGGTCCGCGCCCACGGACGGGTCGCCTCCCTCCCTCCCAGAGGAAGGCGTGCCCGGCGCCCCCTCAGGGTGGGCTTGGGGGCTCTCCTCTGGATGGCCTCCGACCTAGCCAATGTCTCGAGGGAGGCGCTCGGGCACCATGTGGAGGCATGCTTCGTCGCACATTTCCCTCAAGAGAACTCTAGGCGCAAGGCGCCAAGCGCTCAAGAGTTCATCGACCAAACCATCAAAGACTTGCGGGTACCAAGGGTGATGTGGGGCGAGTGCCGCCCGACATTGAAGAATGCAGCTGTCATCCCAGGCTCAAGCGACGGGCTGCACGTCTGAATCAACGTCCCAGGACTCAGCATGATCGCATTTCAGGAGCTCTAGTGGCCGTATCAGGTGGGCCGGTGCGAGGGCCCCCTCACAGCTATGTTCGCATGCCCATTAGCTTGCCGAACCGGGCAGCCATGCATCAGTGCCACCTATGGGAAGTCCTGGCAGCTCGCGAGGCAAAGCATCAGGAGATCTTGGCGGAATTGGAGTCGGTTCTTCAAGAGCTCTCGGAACCCCAGGAGCCTCGCGAGGCCCCGGAGTTAGGCTGCTCGTGAGGGGCAACATCTGCAGCGAGCCTCTTCAGCTACATCAACCTCACTCCAGCATCGGTGCCTGGTGACTTTGTTTCAGTTTGTTCAGTTGGGGGCGCCCCTCGGGCAGCATCATCCCCAAGTCGCACGGGCATGCCCCTGCGACATGTACCCTTTTTCCATCTTTATCTTACTCTGTTGGGCATGCCCCTCGGCAGCATCATCCCCAAGTCGCACGGGCTGCATCAACCCTAGGCCGCACGGGTCCGTCCCTGTGGCATGTATCGCTTTTTACATCACCTGGATTAGCTCATTTTCTCTTATGGATTACCTTATGATCGTCACCTGCTCACTCACCACCTCTTTTGGCATCCCTCGCTGCCGAACGGATTTCTGCTCATCTAGCAACGGGGACTACACACGTTGGCACAGCGCTTGTGCTCAGGTCTGTCCCTGCAATGCTGACCAAATCCGAAAGATCGAGCTATGACTCGAGGTCCGCCTCGCGCACGTCACCTCACTAGGTCCTCGGTGCCTTTTTCTTCCTACAAAAAGATTAGTGGCTCATTGGTAGGCACGGTTTCAAGGTGTGCTGCTTCGTTGGACTAACCCATAGGAATCTCAGGAGCCCGGTGACAGGCGGCCTCGCTGGTTTCTGCTTCTCACGTAATTCCCTTGCGCGTTAAAGGGGGGCTTCTGAGCATCGCGTCTCAAGGGCTCCTACTTACTCTCCAGCCCTCACCCCCTGGCCTTGACCACCACATCGCGACCTGGCATACCAGCGGCGGCCGAGCTCCGCTCGAGTGTAGGGACCCGAGGATGCAGAGCACCTAGAAGAGCGGGAGAAGGGGAGGCCGGCTCAAAGCGCTAAGGTCTGTTCATATGTCAAGGGGGACCAAGGAGCATCGCGTCTCAGGGGCCAAACTGGCCACGTACCTCCTCATTCCATGGTCTCGTTCTCCCGATCCGGACGAGCCAGCGACGACTGAAGTATGCGTGGGGCCGGGCCCTGCCAAAGCAGAACACCAAGGCCTAGTCCAGCATTTCCTTCCCAAGGGTAGTTCGCATGTCAAGGGGGACTCCTGAGCATCGCGACTCAGGAGCCAAACTGGTCCCGTAGCCCCTCAACCCCTGGTCTCGTCCTGGCCATCGGGATGAGCCAGCGGCAGCTGAGGCATGCACGGGGTCGGGCTCTGCCGACGCAGAATGCTAAAGCAAGCGGGAAGGGAATC
>LR738713.1:229140785-229180882 GCA_902687465.1 Secale cereale | reverse complement strand
ATTGTTTCTACCATGGTGTACATATTTTTCATCAAATTGCCATGGTCTACCAAGTAATAAGGAACATGCTTGCCTGGATACCACATCACAATCAACATAATCAGCATAAGTAGCTATACTAAAATGCTATCAGAATCAAGGCTCCGCAGACCCAAAGAGGTTTGAACTCTAGGGAGTGAACGAAGGACTCCGCTTCACCTAAGCGCTCTGCTTTCTATACTCAAAGATCAAGCTCGCCGTTTAGGATCATCAAAGGAGAAGGAAGAACACAGAGATTTACCTAGGTTTGGGCCACCTTGAGGTATCTGTGGGGTGGACTGGCCTCACGAGGAGGTTGAGGATGAACTAGTACAATGGATGAGCAGGCTCGTGAGGGCTCTGTGGGGTGGATCAGCCGATCTCTCCACCCCCTCCTATATGGTGGAAGCGAAGCTATATTTATAGTGGCCATGGTCCTCTTCCCTCGCCATTTAGGTGGGAAGGGATCCCACAACAACCAATTTTGAAGCGGGGCAAGAGGTACATCTTATCCTGACGAAAGGTCATCTTCAGTTACAGAGCTTCCCGACGTGACGTGGCGGTGGGCTCAGCGATGACATCCACCCTGCTGAGCTCGTGGTCTTGGTTTAGTTGCACCGGAATAGAAACCTTTGGGGCCTTCCTCGAGAACCCGCGCCTAACGCTGCCCCTTTAGCACCAAAGAGGAAACTGCCCCCTTTGCGCCTACTGGCACCTGTCTGGCCTTGATCGTCATGGCTCACGTCATCCGGATCCTCGTGAGGCTGGGTACTTGCATAGAAATCTCCGATCCTCGGGAGGCAGGCTCGAGAAGCCGCTCCCCAGGATGTCTTGGCGTTGCTTGCCTCGCGAGGTCGGGGGCCCTCACAAGTGTCTTTTCTTGAGGTCCTTGTAGTTGGGCCACACAAAGCTGTCGTTGAGCCCGCGGGCAGGGAAGTCTGGGCACCCCCAATCCTAGATCTCCGACAGTAGCCCCCGAGATCAAGGCCCGCTAGGCCTGGCTCCGAGGCAAAGCTCAAAACACCACGGGCCCCCATTGCCTGCGGGCTATACTTGACGTGTGGCACACGATGAGACGCAGACGTCTCCACTCACCCATGTTGCCTCGGCAACTGCCCTTCCTAGCAAAAAGCCTAATGCGTGGCAAGGGACCATTATTTCCCCACCGCGTGCTCGCCTTCTGTTTCTTCCTTCCTTCGCAAGCTCGTGCCCCCTTTGCTGAATCTAGCGCTCGCTCCGATCAACCTCGCCACCATGGCCCCCAAGAAGAAAAGGGGCCGGGTAACCTCTACAGCGGCGTGCTCCCAGCGGGGCCAGAGCCTGCATTAGACCGGTCCACCGTGCTAAATCTCGAAGGGTTAAACAAGGTTCGGCAAGCGGTTGCCGCTAACTCCAACGAGTGGAAGGCGACGAATATCTAGCCCGCCTCTCGGACTCCGGTCTATATCGTGGCCACCAACGTCCCTCTTCATATTCATGCCATCTTCTCCGGCTTGCTTCCGCCGTTTTATGATTTCTTCAATGTTGTGCTCACGACTACCAAGTACATGCACTACACCTCAACCCCAAGTTCATCGTCCTCCTCTCCGCCTACGCATTTTTGTGCGAGGCCTTCGTGGGCGTCGCCCCGTGTGTGGCTCTGCTCTGCCGCTTCTTCCACCTCCAGATGGTCATCGGCGGGCAACACTCGGGGTGTGTCTCGCTCCGGGCAGTGGGTGCGATGGTGGATGCGACCATCGATGCCGAGCTTCACCCGAATGCGGAGGGAGTACGAAGGCAGTGGGTCTATGTAGATCCCCCGCATTCATCCCCCTACTCCAGATGCCATGCTTCGGCGAGTGGGGGATATTCCCCAAGAACCACGTGGGGCCTCATGACAACCCCCTCTTGGTGGTCCTCACACGTCCTGAAGGAGGAAGGAGCCCGAGGGCCGCGGGAGTCCTGCCCTGAGGGCCCTGAAGAGGAGGAAGTGGATCGCCATGGATGTGTACGTGCTCAGCTTCCCATGATTTCCGCATGGTGTGCCTCTCCGAACCCTAGCTCCTCAGATCCCATACTGGCGAAGGAACTAATGGACCTCCGCCATCGTCTGCCGAAGGCGCCGGCCCCGTAACGGCCTCTTGCCTTGCAAGCCGCGCCGCTACACGCAAGGGGATACCCGTGCTTGGGCCAGGGCTGCCCCTGAGGGGCCTCGGGCCGACGCTCTCGGTGTCCTTCTTCTCGCGTGGCATCCAACTCGCGGGGACCATGCCGGGGTCCCGCTCACTGGTTCTTCCGGGCGATTGGATGCCTCAAGCGTTGGCGCCCCTTCGAGCGGGGGGTGAGTTCGCATCAGGCCTAGTCCCGAGCTGGGGGACCGGGCAATGGAACTCTAGGCCCGGGCCATCGCCGGAGGTTGGTGAGCCTTCATGTGCCTTCCCTGCCGACCATGGCATGGTGGAAAACCATTGTCAGGCACTAGTGCTCGCATGTGGCCAAATCACCGTCAGCCATGGCCTTCTTCAGGGCACCATTAGTGCGTACAAGTCATGAGTTCGATTCTCCTCACTCTCATAGTTTTGATTGGACCCACCCGACCCTCCCGAGTCGCCCCCCGCCTGGGCAGCCGGGAGGCCCCCAGATCCCGTCGGCCGGGCCTCTCCCACTCCTCCTCCTCATCCCTCGCCGTCGCCCAAGGGCGCGGCCAGGCAAAGCCTGGTCATCGCCGACGGCGGCGGGGACTCGGGCCCTCTCGCTCGCACGGGGCTGGCGCGTGCCGGCGCCCCCGGGCCGGAGCATGGCGTCGGCCGGATGTCACGGCGAGTGGTGGCGGCGCCTCGGCGACTTCGCTCCCCCGCGGCAGAAGGCCTCACGATCTGGTGCGTAGCGGTCGCCAGGGACGGCGGCAGCGTGATCGGATCTGGTAGGGGCGGCGCGGCCAGATCTATGCCCAAGCATGGGCCTTGATCGCTAGTCTGTCGTCGGCACGGTGGCCGGTGCGACTCGTCGGCAGCTGGGCAGATCCGCTGGGATTCTACCCTTGTATGGTCCTTGACAGCGTGGGCAACTCCAGGGGAAACCCTAGATCTCCTTGGGATCGAGCGATGACGGCAATTTTGCGTCGTATTCCATCTTTAGGGCATCGTTTTGGAGTTTACTCCAGTTGTAGGGACTAGCGACGTCGGTGGCCCACGTCTGGTGGAGCAACTACCGATGAAAATCACGACGACTACGGTCATGGCGGACGATGACGGCGTCTTAGATGACATTCCCTTGTCGAGGCATCGTCGTTGTAGTCTGCGTCATGAGGCTCGGGATGCTCCGGGGGAAACCCCAGATCTGGGTCTTCCAGATCGGACGATGATGTCGTTTTATCGCTGTCCCTCCTAGGGGCATCATTTTGGATCAAGTGATGGCTGGCGGGATGGAGGAGCGGTCCTTCATCTCACACATTTATGGCGGCGGAGATCGGTGGCATGGCGCTGTGGAGGCTCGGCATCCGATGCGCGGAGATGGACTCGCGTAGGAGGAGGTAGCTATTTGGCGTCATGGTGACGTCGATGGCATAGTGGCCAGACAAGGTAGAAGCCTCAATATGATCTGAAGACGGACTTGTGGAATATGGCGGCGATGACACACGAGTGCGTCTTACCGGATTGTGCCCTAGACCCGGTATATGGATCGGCTAGGGCTTCCGGCGTTTGATGTTAGGCTTAAGTGGTTTGGGTAGTGGCCCAGCTAGCACCCCTTCATCATTTTGATGTTAGGCTTAGATGAGTGGTCTGGGTAGTGGCCCAGCTAGCACGCCTTCATCATTTGGATAGGAGTAGCGGTATATGTTGCCAAGATGGCGAATTCAGACATATTGTTGTAATACTTTGTATGGTCCTCGAGAATAATCAATAAAGTGACCGTATGCATCTCCTAGATGCAGAGGCTGGGGGTCATCCTCCTTTTCTAGAAAATTAGCGCGTTAGCTCGCCTTGGGCCAGAGCTCAACAGCGTTGACGCCTTCCTTGAGGGGGAGCGCCTGCGCCTGGCACGCGAATGGAGCCAGCTTGGGGTCACCATCAACCTTGATCGACGGCAGTATGAACATGCTCGCACCGAAGCTAAGGAGTCCCTTGACACAGCGAGGGAGGCCCGCAATCGCTCTCTTGAGGAGGCCCACGATCGCGCTCTTAAGGAGGCCCGAGCGGCGGGCTACCAGCCCGGGGCCGCAGAAAAGCGCGAGAAGGAGCTCCAAGCTTCCAATGCCGCCCTCGAGTAGCAAGTCCAAGCGCGCAAGGCCGTCCTCACTGCCTTGTTGGGCGAGCCGTCCATAGGCGAAGTAGGACTCCGCACACTCGAAGACTCACTGTCGTTGGAGGAACTAGAGCAGAGCCTGGAGTGTGAGCGTCTGGAGGTGATGGAGCCCCAGTTGGCCACCGCCGAGGACTCTCTCGCTTCCCGAGAGGCCTTGATCTAGGGAGAGGCCGATGAGAGGCTAGCAGGGGTCCGCAAGGTCCTTGCCGAGGGCTATCGCTAGAAGCTGCAGCTTCAGGTCTCTCGTTTCTGCAAACGGAGCGACGAGCTGAAAGGTGAGGCTGTCGGCCTCAAGAAGAAGTTAGCTGCAGCAGAGCGACGCGAAAAGGCCACGATGGATGCCCAGGCCACGGCCGAGGCTGAGTTTTCGTTCCTCTACAAGCAGGTAGAGGATGTTACTTCTCTCATGGAGAAGGCCTCGGTTGAGGTGGATCAAACTCGGGTGTTGTAGCACACACGCTCCTAGGTTTTCCAGACCCTCGAGGGGAGGGCCCGCCAGGCCCTGAGCAGCATCTGCAATGAGAGTTCCTCCAGTAAGCTTGTTTCTGACGATGCCGGCTACCACGGCTTCTTCACCAAGATTGTGGAGCATCTCGAAGGGGGGGGGGTAGAGATGGTCCGCCATCTCGTCGAAGAGAAGAGCCGTGAGCTCCCCGTGCTGGCCTCTTCACATGTCCTCAGCCACCTTCTTCGCTTCGATCCCGACTTCGACTTCGAGGCCGTGACAGGCCCCATGCCCGAGGTGATTCAAGGCGCCCTGGGGACTGGGTCGTAGATCACGTGGAAGACCTGATCGTGGAGTTTATTCCCGTTGAAGGCGAGGGCCAACCAGCAATCGAAGAGCGTGTGGTTGATGATGGCGGCAGTGATAACATCGATGGCGATAGCGCGTCTCCCTAGGTTGCCTTTTTTCTATTTGCCTGCCAAGATTTGTGGGTATGACCCCATGGGGAAGTGAAAGCACTTCGGAAAAAACTCCTTTATGGTGTATGAAGTAACATTGTACTCCCTTAGGTTGTCTCCCATTGCTTAATGTGCATCTGTAGCCCCGAGCGGGGGTGGATCGTTACCTTACAAAGGGACACGGTGCCCGAACAAGGTTAGGAGGCGGATGGTTGCCAAGGACCTCGGACCGGACGCGCCCACTGGCTCACTCGAGAGCGTTGCGCGAGGATTCGGACACCAAAGCCTTGTCGAGGTGTGCGCATGAGCAGGCTCGTGGCTCTCGTGAGTTGGGCCCTCGGGCAGGGCCCTCAATGCTGTTGGGGCTGGCCCGAGCATACACACCGTTCCCAGCTCCCGCTCGCGGGGTGCGCGAGAGAGGGAGAGAGTTCACCAGTACCAACCCCTAAAGATGCACCTCAAGACAGAAAACGCTGCAAGGATAAAAAAATTGCACCCCTTTCCAAATAAATATGAGACAAACTTCATTCCAAGAAGTGGCAAATTTGGCTACAAGAGAGGGCAAAAAATAGCCGCGTCCGGTGCCTATACTAGTCATCCCACCAGCACGGAGCATGGCGCCTTCATACGTCTCCAACGTATCTATAATTTTTTATTGTTCCATGCCGTTATATTATCATTCTTGGATGTTTTACAATCATTTATAGCAACTTTATGTCATTTTTTGGGACTAACCTATTGACATAGTGTCCAGTGCCAGTTGCTATTGTTTGCTTGTTTTTTACTTCGTAGAAAATCAATACCAAATGTAGTACAAAGGCAGCGAAACTTTTTGGTAAATATTTCTGGACCAGAAGACACAAGATGGGCCAAAGAATTATGAGAGGGGCTCCGAGGGGAGCACAACCCACCATGGCTCACCTGGTCCCCCTGGCGCGCCCAAGTGGGTTGTGCCCACCTCGGGGGTTGATGGTTTCTCGCCCCTCGTTGGTTACCCCAAGTGGAAGGTTTGTGATGTAGCGTAGCGGTAGTTTTCCCTTGGCAAAGATACCAAGGATCGAATCCCGTGAGACTCTGAGGGTCGACAACAAGGTGTCAATAGAGCCAGAGACTTTTGCTTGACAGGACCTGCACACAGATACAAATAACTTTGCTCCCAACGAGTACAGAGAGGTTGTCAATCCCTCCGGCCTTGTCGTTTACAAAGGATCAAACGCAAGAGATAATAGTGATAGGTATGACTGCAACTAGTAAATAAGAACAAGAAGTAAATAACGGGTATGATCAGTGATGGTAATATGGACCGGGGTCTCATGATTTTCACTACTGATGTCTCTCTCCCATAAGACGATAAAACAGCTAAGCGAGGTAAACGAATTACAGCTGGGCAATTGACAGGATTATGTGCACAAACCAATGCTAACTATGCTGCAAGAAAGGTAGAGGCTCAAAAGCATGGGCGGTACGCCAAGGCAAGTAGACCGAAATCCATCTGCATCTACTACTAATCATCCACCTTGAGATATCTATCCAGAACATCTCGCTGGTATTAAGTTGCGAGTCCCACCCATAGTGTAAACTCAAAGCAACAGACAACTGCATTAAAAGAACTTTGCGTAAAGTAAACAATCCTTGCACCCGCAAGTACAAGCACCGTTGTTTTCCCCCTTGTGGCAACAGCACATCCCCTAGACTCATGTTTCTGTCACTCAAGCTATTCATCGAGGGGCATGAACCCACAATCAAGCATAACGTTCCCTCTTGGAGTTACTACCTACTACTCGGCCAAAGCAATAAATAGCAACGGAGAACATGCAAGAATTACTCAAGAACATAAATATAAAAGAGGTGAATCAAATATATTACTCACACACAATCTGAACATAATCTCATAATCCATCGGATCCCAGCAAACTCACCATAGCAACAGCATAAAAATTACATATGTGCCTCGATCATGTAGGGCAGCTCACGAGGTCTAATCGGTGAAGAACAAAGAGGGGAGGAGAACATCACATAGCTACTGGTCATGGACCCAAGGTCCAAGGGGGACTACTCATAACTCGTCCGGGAGGCGTCCATGGTGGTGGAGAAGCTCCCGGTGGTGGTTCTCCCCTCCGGCAGGGTGCCGGGAAGAGTTCTCCTGGTGTTCTCGATCTTCGAAGCGCGGCGGCGGTGGAACAGAGATGAGATCGCGAAAAAGGGTTCCGTCCTCGAGGGTTTCGGGACGGGATGTAAATATATGCCAAAGGGGGTCACTAGAGGAGGTAAGGGGGGCCCAGGCGCCCCCCCGGCGCGGCCAGGAGGGGGGCCGCGTGGGCAGGCCGCCTGGGCTGCCCCTGGCTCCCCTCTGGCCCCACTTCCGGCGCGTGGAAGCATCCGGAGCGCTGATTTTTTATATATTTTTCCCGGAATTTTTCTGGAAATTTAAGTAATGGGAAAACCTGAAATAGAAAAACAGCAGAAAACAGAAACTGGCACTGGGGTGCACTGAGTTAATAGGTTAGTCCAAATATGTTCAAAAGTGTATGGAAGTGCATAAATATCATAGCAATATCACACAAAAAAGGCATGGAGCAAGCAGAAATTATAGATACGTTTTGGATGTATCAACATCCCCAAGCTTAATTCCTGCTCGTCCTCGAGTAGGTAAATGATAACAAGCATAATTTCTGTGGTGACATGCTATCAACCATATAAGAACTTTTAAGTAAAGTAATCAAGGCATGTAATTCAATTCAAGTCATAACAAGCAAGAGTCTATATTAGCATTGTAACAAGCAACATAACAACATAAAGGTGCAAGAGCTCTCGCTGTCCGTGACTCGAATGTCTCCAAATGGTGTTTGCGTGCAAGAAAGGGGACAGGGATATATGAGAGAGTAAAACATAGTTTTTGTATTGTTTAGAACTTAATCTACTAAAGTTTCACACTTGGTCTTCTTTGGAATCTTATCTTGACTCATCCCCGGACCGTCAGCCAGGTACAAGTCAAAATGATCCACTCCCTTTCGATATTTTGAGCACTCATGCAATGGATGAGCATAAGCAAGAAAGTCGACACTTAGGATGGCAAATAGAGAAGGATGATAGAGGGGGAAGACAAAAAAGGTGTGAAAGGCTCACATCAATAAGGACAATCATCGGCGAGAGAAAGCCAAATGATAGATATGATGCGAGGAGTAGGGATTGCCATGCAACGGATGCACATATGAGCTAAGGTAAGCTCTCCAATGGAACAAGTGGGGGTGCATCCAACTCGCTTGCTCAAGAAGACCTAGAGCTCTTTTGAGGAGGCTCATCATTGGAATATACAAGCCAAGTTCTATAGTGTAAAGGTCCCCACATAGCTATATGCATAAATGATAATCTCTGTGGGGTACAAAGTGTAAGATATAGTACGAGTGTGGATCTCTCAAAAGAAATAGTTGTGTGCCCCCTTCTCTCTTTTTATTTCTTTTTCTCTTTTTCTTCTTTTTTTATTATTTTGTGGCCTCAATGGCTCTTTCTATTTATCTCTCATTTGTCCTCTTTGGGATCTTTTGATTTTTTCCTCTTTTGGATCTTTTGATTTGTCCTCTTTGGGATCTTTTCCTCACTTAGGGGCAACACTCTATGTATTACAAGAAGTATAGAAGATCTTTCACACTTTACAAAAGTACTCAACATAAAGAAAATGAAACTATCATGATGTATGCAAATGTATGCCTCTGCCAGTGTAGCAGGATATGCAATGATACTAGCGCGTCATGTAGCAATGATTAGGGCAAGGCCCAACTAGCATGCGGCTCATCGATCAAGCAAAAAGCATGTATGACATGAAGATCAAGTCATGAGAGGATGGATGTTGCATGGCAACGTATCTCGGAAAGGCTATGGAAATGCCTTAATAGGTAGGTATGGTGGCTGTTTTGAGGAAGGATATAATGAGGCTTATGATGACAGAGCGTATCGTGCCAAGGATTTGGTTGCACCGGCGAAGTATGCGCCAACTCTCGAGGTGAGAAAGGGCAATGCACGGTACCGAAGAGGCTAGAAAAATATGGATAGGTGGAAGTGTCAACCTTCGAATACTCACATTAGTCCGAAGAACTCATGCACTTGTTATCGGTAACTCTCAATCTAATTAGGAGGTTCACAAAGAGACAAGTACCCCGAGGAGGTGTGTATGGGGGTTTGGTTACCCTTGCTCATCCTCGACCCATGGTACGTGAGTGTACTCTAATATTCGATCCCTCCAAAGATTAGTGATCCATTTAGTAGCTAAAGTTCTCAACTATTTTGTAGGTTTACGAAAATAAACACGGATTGCCCATAATACGACATCTATCACTAATAGGCTAAAGCTCTTGACACCAAAAGTTCAAACATTACTCATGGCAATACCTCAAAACTATTGCAAGTTACTACTAAAATTAAATAGCAACCTCAATTACCTACTTTAAGTTTAAGACACACAACTCAGTGCAACATACAAACTCTCTTAACAAGATAAACATGAAAACTCAAGAGAGTTCAGCAACCAACTAAACAAAAGCTCCTTAGAAAGAAAAGCATGAAAACTAAGAGCTAAACATGACAGTAGCTATGGAAAGACAAAGAACACACACAGCAAAGATAAGCATGAAAATCCTATGTTGTGTTCTAGGTTGAAGTGGAGCGTGTTTCTCTCCCACACAAAGAAAGTTGGGTTCTAACTCGTTATGAAAAGCAAGCAAAGCTAAAGAAAATTAAAAGGAAACTAAAAGCAAGACGCTCCAAGCATAGCACATAACGCATGAAGTGATTAAAATATAGTGGAACGAAAGACAAACTGATAATTGTTGATGGAGAAGGGGATGCACGGGGGCATCCCCAAGCTTAGACGCTTGAGTCTTCTTGAATATTTCTTGGGGGTGCACGGGGGCATCCCCAAGCTTGAGCATTTGACACTCCTGAATCTTTTTATCATCTTCCCTCGCACACTTGAAAACTCCCTTCATACATAACTCATCATAATCTGATTAGCGAGGTTAGTACCCATAATAAAATATTTTTTCCCTACTGGAAATAAGTATAATCTTGACGATCTACTGTTTCTCAAGATTGCCAAAAGGTTTTTGCAAAGAAAAAGCAAGCTCAAGGTTTGCAAAACGAAGAAAAGGCAAAAGAGGACATAATCTATGAAAAACAGACCAGCAGGTAGTAAATAATTTTTTCGGGGAACTTCTGCAACTCAAATCAAAAAACTCAGAACAGACGCCCGGAAGCCTATTATATAGAGCACGCTGTCGAAAAAATTCAGACCAAAAAGATGATCTGGTGATTTTATACGAATTTTTCTGTCTAAGGACAGAATCTGTTTCCTGGACAGCATGTCACAACTTTTGAACTTTCTTGCAATCAGAGGCTAAACTTGGCACAAAGCTGAAAAGAAAAGATACAATGATGTTGCTAGAGTAGTAAAAAACATCAAGACCACTAAAAACTGAAAGCAAAGATAACAAGGGTTGTCTCCCTAGAGCTCTTTCCTTATAGCCATAAAGATAGGCTTAAGACTTTAATGATGCTCTCGTAGGAATAAGAATTGAAGAACAATAGAGAGCATCAAGAAGCAAATACCAAACACATTTAAGCCTAACATGCTTCCTATGCATAGGAATATTGCAATACAATAATTCATTGTAGCACAAAGCAATAAGTATAGGAAGACAAAACAAGTGCAGCTTCAAAACCTTCAACATAAAGAGAGGGAACTTGATATTATTGAAATATCTATAAGCATATGTTCCCTTCTCATAATAATTTTCAGTGGGATCACGAATAAACTCAACAATATAAGCATCACACAAAGCATTGTTACCATGATCCACATGCAAAAAGGTATCATTACTCTTCATATAAGCAAAATCTTTCTTATTAGGAATAGTGAGAGTAAAGCAATCATAACCATCATGGTAATCATTGTATTTAGGAGGCATATCATAATCATAATAAATTTTATCCTCAATAGTAGGTGGACTGAAAACATCATATTCATCATTGTAATCATATATAGGAAGCAAAGTATCATCAAAGTAAATTTTCTCTTCAAAAGTTGGGGGACCAAAAATATCATGTTCATCAAACGTGTCATCCCCAAGCTTAGAGCTTTCCATGTCATTAGCAATATTGTTATTCAAAGAAAGCATACTAATAACATCACCACCATCATGATTGTTATGCAAATAATAAGTGTAATGCCCCGTATGTAATACTTTCCCTTTTGGGTATATAATATATCTCCGGCTTCATCTATTCCATTTCGGGTTCTTTGCCTTTCGGGTTTTCGTCGTTTTGTTGTGTGCGTGTGTGGCATTCATTCATATCATGTAGACATGTTCATTGCATTGCATTTGTGTTGTCGGTTGCATCCGGTTCCACGTGTTCCTTCCCGTTGTCCGTTTCGTGTTTCGGAGCTCCCTCACGTGTCCGTGGCGTCCCGTAGGCCTACTTTGTTGTTTGGCCGTGTAACGTTACCGGTGTGGCGCGAGACTTGTCGTGTTTTGTTGCTTTGGTGTGTGTAACCCGCCTGTCAAACCTCGTCGCGTTTCGAGTCCATTTGCTATCCCAACAGTTATTCATGTGGGCTCAAAGTGCCTCCACTTTGTGGCCCAAGACATCCCTTCCAACAGCCCACTAACCTCTCCTAACAAATTCTATCATCTAGGCCATCCAAATCTGATCCGGTGGCCGAAAACCGCACTCCATTTGGGCAACCCTAGCTCCTTGTGCCTATATATTTGTCCACTCCTCCCACAATTTGTGCCCCAAAAGAAGGAAACCCTAGCCCCCACTTCATCCCCTTCCTCCAGCCACCACCTCACCGGAGAATCTCACCGGAGTTTCGCCGGAATCTCGCCGGAGTTCCTACCTCACCGGAGAACACCTCCACCACCTCCCTCCATCACCTCCGGAGCCCCCACCGCAGCAAAAATCGCCGATCCGGCCTCTCCCCGTCGCCGGGCCGGCCACCCCGCGCCAGATCATGCCGGCCGGGGCGCCGCCCGACCTTCCCGCAGCTCGAAGCCGCCAGGCTCCAGTGGATAAGCCGCCGCCGCCTCTTCTTTTTCCGTCGCGGGTCGGATCGGGGCGCCGATCCAGATCCAGGCGACCGACCCGGGCCTCCCCCTCGCTGCAACCTCCCTCCGCTCCGACCCAGGCCGCGCCAGGGCCCCGAGCCAGCGTCCCGGGGCGTCGCCAGATCCGTCGCGGTGGGCCGGAGCTCCACCAGGCCGGCCTCCCGCCTCCTCCCGAGCCGGTTTTCCTCCGACCGCACCGGGCCGGCCTTCCCTCCGAGCCGCCCGAAGGCCCACCCCAGCCGCGCCTCCAGTCGGGCCGGGCCGATTCCTTCCAGCGCCAGCACCGCCGCCTCCGCCGGGCCGGATCCACGCCCCGGGCCCATTGACTTCTCAGATCTGAGATCTTGAGGTTGATTCTACCCCTAAGTCCAGTTTTTGTGATCTCTGATGCTATCTTGCAACTGCTCTAACTTTTTGTGTGGATGTCCGTTTCGCGCAAATAGCATGTCCCGACGTTCGTGGTGATTAGCACTACGTTTTATCTTTTTGTGTCATGCATGTTAGTGATCATCTAGGTGCTTGTTTTTCTGCTGAAATAGTGCATCGTGATAAAAACAGCTGCTATGTGATGTTTTTATGCCATCTTTGCATAGTGATATCTTTTAGCTCGTTTATCCGAATGATACAAATGACATGTCCACGTGTTCGTCTTGCCATGCTCTACATGTTGCTTGTGTTAGGTTGCATGATAGATTTATTCTTGCCATGTATATCTTCGTTGCAAAGTGCCATCTGGCTGTGATGTTGTTTCACTTGTTATGAAATGCCATCTTGATGAGCTCGTTGCTATCGTTGTGTTTATCTCCATGATGCATGCTCGTATGTTTCGGAATCACCTTCATGTGTACTTTTTGTGGTGCTTACCACTTGCCATGTTTAGTTTCGAGGTGACTTAAACTTGCTCTTTTAGATGCCATGATGAAACTGCTGTTTCAACACTTAGTGGTTTTTCACTAAGTCTGAAATCTGTAACGTTCCGATGCCATGTTTGCTTGCTGCTCTAGGACAAACCATGATAGTTTTGGGGTGGATCTTGATTGTTCCTTGTAGTAGTTATTGTTGGCTTTCCATTCATGTCCTCACAAGCTTATTTGTGTGGCTGTAGCATGTTTAACCTTTGCTCCAAAGTTTCAATAAAATTCTGCTGTCAGAATTTTATTGTCAAGTTCAATATGTCCAAGCTTATTGCTGTTGATCCGTGGCTCCTTTGGGGGTGCACCTTTGGACTTATTTGCTGTAGAATATGTCTAGTTTATGTTCATGCTCTTTTCCATGTTGTTTGAGTGCTGTAGCTTATTTTTCTAGTGCTCCGAAGTTGCTATGTTGCTGTAATTTTCAGCTTTCGCTCATTTCTTGTTTCGGGCATAACTTTTAGCCCGTAGCTCCGATTTCAGCGAGTCTTATATGAAACTTGGTTGATTTTCTGTGTAGATTCATAATATCTTATTGTTATCATGTTTTGAGGTGTTTTGCTTGAGTGCTATTTTCCGTGCTCCGTGTGCATCCTTAGTGCATCCATCATGCATCCATCATTTTGGTGTGCGCATTGCATCTTGTTGATTCGTGCCTTGTGTGATTGTATTGTTTAGAGCCGGAAGCTGAGACCGAGTACGAGTACGAGCACGAGGTTACCAACGAGGTTGAGCACGAGGACCCTTCTTACGATCTGAACGACTACACTTGAGGCAAGATGACCGAACCCTGATAACATTACTATCTTTGCCTATTGCTAGTAGTTCCGCTCTATAGTTTTGCCTCAATGCCCATGTTCTTCCTGTCAGCCTCCTACTTGTAACCATTGCCATGTTTAACCACCCTACCTATGCAAACCGTTGCTTGGCTAAGTACGCTTCGCTCAGCCCTTCTTATAGCATTGCTAGTTGCAGGTGAAGATCGAAGATGCTTGCTTCATGTTGAAGTTTTGTTGGGTTATATCACACTATATAAATGCTTAAAATGAAATCATCAATATATTGGCAAGGGTGGAAGGCTAAGCCTTTTGCTTGGTGATTTGTTCTCATGCTGTTAGGAACCGTTTAAACCGGTGTTATGTTCCTTGATTATGCGTTCCTAACACGGTTGGGGTGTATGGGACCCCCTCGATAAACCTCTAAGTGCTAAGTCTTTTCCAGCAAGTCCCAACATTGGTACTATTTTCCTAATAACTAAATAACTTGCATAGGGAGTTATAAACCCTTTTCCTTAATTCTACAACCCGGGCCAGTGCTCCACATGAGTGTTGGTCCAAACTGGGGGTTACGCGGGGCCACCTCGAGGGAACTCAAGGTCTGGTAAAAACCTGTGGGATCACCCATCCGATCGTGGCCTGAGACGAGATACGCGCGGTTACTATCAGGGTGTCGGCACGCCGGGAGGATTTGCTGGATTAGCCTTACCTTAGTTCGGAGTATCTTGAGCACGGGATTCCGAGAATACTCGGGTCTTCCCACTTTGGAGTTGCGACTCCGCGGATCGTGGGCTTGTAATGGGTCAAGTTGGAACACCCCTGCAGGGTTATGAACTTTCGAAAGCCGTGCCCGCGGTTATGTGGCAGATGGGAGCTTGTTAATATCCGGTTGTAGATAACTTGACACAATGTTTCAATACACTACCAGCGTGTGTACCTGTGGGGACCCCGACTCATAAGTCGTGATCACCGAATGCACGTGTCCAGTGATCCCAGAGATCAATGCTCACTGAACACACAGAAGCTGAATAACAAGAGTCTTACATCCTTACATACCGTGTTACACAAATAGGACCATAATGGTCAAGCCTTGAGTATATCATCGCAGCGGAAATCTTCAAAGACAACTGGGACCCATGTCATCTGCCTTAACCCTACAGGCATTCTGACTGGGAAGCGTCCTAGCTCGCATGCTCGTCACCAAGAATCTTCATCATAACCTGTGCTCTCATGCCTGGCCAATAAAATAACCAGTGGCAAGCCAATGAGTACATTGAATGTACTCGCAAGCAACCCAAGTGTGATAACAGAATAATTTATGCAAGGCTCTACTGCTAGGTTGGCAGTTTTGCGGAAAGCTAGTTTTTCATATGCAATTATGATCAACATACAACAAGGCCATGCATGTGTCTGTAACAAGTATCAGGAGGTCACAGACATAAATAACGAGAAAGAGTTGTAATGAGCACATGCACAAGCTCATTGTGACTTCCTCACAATCACATCATCAAACTCTCTGAATCGTGTCGTTTCCCAGAAACTTATGGACGTTGTCTAAGTAGCACCACCCAACTGTCCTTGACCGCGGACACGGCTATTCGAATAGTTTGACACTCTGCAGAGGTTGCACACTTTACCCACAAGATCCGGGGAACTTCCGTGTCATCCACGACCCGCGGTACCTCAGGTACCCGGGGTAAGCACCCGATCACTACCTTTCCCTAGACGACACTAACATAGAGTCCACTCGATTGGTAGCAGCCCCGTGCCAAACATTTCACATCTCAAGGTTTGGGGATACGAAAATCAGGGTGTGACAGACCTACCCCCCTTACAAGAATCTCGTCCCCGAGATTCCCAGACTAGGCGTGGATAGAAAAGCGGAGTCTTGGATACGGGGTAGTCTTCACTTCTCCTTGTTGGTTCTGCTTCCGAGCGGTGCTCCTTGGAATCTTGAAGTGCCTGATGGTATGGCTTCTTGCTTGATGCCTTCCTTGATGGAGGTTGCTGAGGGGTCTCTTGCATAGGTTAGGTTGGGTTAGCTGTCAAAGGCTCGGTGATCGATGTCCTCGCGGGCATCGGGCTAGCTAGGAGGTAAGAAGTACTTCCAGAGTGGGGGCTCGTGGAAGATTTGGTGCACGGAGGGTATCTCAAGTGGTAGATCTAGCTGGGGAGCCGTCTACTACATGACTTGCAGTGATCTCAAAAGGGTCCAATGAACCTAGGTGCGAGCTTCCCATTGGCGTGGAAACGCTTGGTTCCCTTCAGAGGAGTTACCCGCAGGTACATGTGGTCCCTGATATGGAAACTTATGTTTCGACGGTGAGTGTCAGCATAGCTCTTTTGCCTTGAATTGGCTGCCTCCAAACGTTCTCTGACTAGTTGGACTTTCTCTTCCGCTGCGCGGAGAATATCCGGTCCAAAGACTAGCCCTTCTCCAGTCTCTGACCAGTTGAGGGGTGTGCGACATCTGCGTCCGTACAACACCTCAAATGGTGCCATCTGAAGGCTCGACTGGTAACTGTGGTTATAGGAGAACTCGGCAAAAAGGGAGACAATCCTCCCACTTGGCTCCATATGCTAAGACACAGGCTCGGAGTCATGACTTCGAGAATCTGATTGACTCGTTCAGTCTGACCTCCGGTCTGGGGGTGGAAAGCCGTGCTGAAAGATAACTTGGTTCCCAAGGCTTCTCGGAACTTCTTCCAGAACCTTGAGGTGAACTGGGTTCCTCGATCTGACACAATCTCCTTGGGAAAGCCATGAAGACTTACGATTCGGTCGATGTAGAGAGCTGCCAGCTGGTTGCCATCATAAGGGGGTCTTGACAGGAATGAAATGGGCCACCTTGGTCAATGATCGACTATAACCCAGATAGAGTCATGTCTCTATCCGACCTTGGTAACCCAGTGACGAAGTCCATTCCGACTTTATCCCACTTCCACTCAGGAACCTTGAGTGGTTGAAGCAATCCAGCGGGTCGCTGATGTTCAGCCTGACCCTTTGGCACACATCACACTTTGCAACATAGGTTGCAATCTCTCTTTTCATCTCGCGCCACCAGAATCGTGCCTTCGAGCCTTGATACAACTTGGTGTGAGCGTTCCTTCGACACGAAATGCTCAGCTCCTTTGAGAGGAGTGGTTTGCAGATACGCCCGGTCTTCGACACGGAAGTTTACTTCTTGATGACGGTGGTCGGTGTAGATCTTCCTTCAGGGCGGTCTTAAAATGTCTTCCATCCAGCTGTCCGTCGCTTCTTTGTCTTCGGACAGACAAGTAGGCCATCAAATAATGATGTTACCCAACTTGTCCAATTACTCCATGAGGTCTAAGGGGTACGCAAGGTAAGCTGTGGTATTGGTGGTGGTCTCGGTTGAGTATTTGCAGAGGTCTTCCTGACTCTGAGTCAAGGCCCGTAGTCAGAATCTGACCAGGTTGTGGCCCGGTGGGGCTTAAGGGTTTCAAGGATTCTAGTGAATGAGTGAACTTATATCATCTTATCCTTAAGCACAGTTTCTGAGATGCCAATAGCTCTAGCTAGTACTCCAAACGAAAAAAGCATCTCTCGCATAGACCAACTTCAATCACCACTCATTGCCATACATATCCTCATGACTCTCAAGAGACGGTCTAACAAAATTATACTTGTCTAAGATCCCCAAATCTATATATATGCCTACCTCTAAAATCCAAAGGTAGATCATACATGCTGCTGAGCTGAAATTAAACTTCACAACCCAAGCACTCAACCTATTCTTGCAAGGCTCAAGATAATGCATCTCTATTCTAAGGAAACACGTCATATGCCACTCCAAGATTTGTTTCCTTCCTATAGATCAACTCCAATAGCCCGGTAATTACCATCAATCACCACATAATCCAACAATCCTACAAATCCGGTGTCTACGGTGCTCCACAAGATCTCAAGTCTCTATAATACCCAAATACTTGGAAGGACTATGCATCACGATAGTATGTCCACCAAATTCCCATCATCCGGGTCAAGTAAACTCCAAGATCACGACTAAATAGATCCCTAAATCAACTCCGACAAACAATCCAATCTCCTAGGTTATTGTCCACCGAGAAGCATGATATCATAATTAGGATCATAGGCCTAAATCCAATCTTACTCCGAATCATGTAGACATATCCAGCATTATACCAACCAGAATCACCTACATAAATCCAATCTCATACCCAACGGGCACTTCTACCGGCTTTCCCAAAGTCATGATCCCACCAGCATGAAAACCTCACAATCCAACAAGGTCTCAGATAGTTCCTCGAAGTCACTGATACAAACCACCAAGTCATCTGTCCAATATCCTCGAACTGGTCTATCTATGGCATCGTCAGAAATTGTGCTATATTAGGATGAAAAATGTGCTCACTCATCGTGTCCACTAGTTCCTTTACGAACCCATTGTTGTGCAAGGTTGCAAAGGTTTAACAGGTTCTCTTGCTTTACCATGGGTTAGGCACATGGTTAAGGATTCATGCTGAAGTGTCTCGGGAAGTCTCAAAGGGTCTAGGAATGGGGTTACTGGTCTGGAGGGTTAAACATAACTCTACGGGGTTGCAATTGATCGTGGAAGTTGTAGCATAAGTCTTCAGTGCCAGTTGGCTGTCGAGGTAGAATCCTTGGTGCATCTTGTCTTGCGGGTCTTCAATTGGGGAGAGAGAGAATAGAGGGAAGAAGCAGCGTAGAGGAGGGAAATGCCTAAAGGGGGTTCTATAGTACAGGTGCAACAAACAGGTGCAAAAAGGACGAAACAAAAGAAACAAGGCAAGGAAGGTGATATAGCCGTGCGCTTGTTGCGTGGGGCAAAAGCGCGACTTATATCAAAACGCAAACGAATAAAAGCAAACAACACACAATCATGGTCCTATTCGAACCATCATATGGACTCGACTGTGCATAGGGGGTACACGACTCATCCTACCCTAGGGGTTCTCGGACTCAGTGTCGTGACTTGTGCCTCGTGCAGTCTTCTGAGCTTCCTCGGATGTTGCTATGCCCCTTGTAGTTGCTTGATGAATGATCCGGGTTGAGCCTGAAGAATCTTCAACATCTTCTCGCCTGATGAGGTGATGTGGTGAAGGTGCCTCCTTGTAGCTGGCGTTGACTTGGTCTTCTCTTGTCTCTTTAATCATGACGACCCCTTGTGCCTTCTGGGACGTCGAGGGTACCAGGTAGGCAATCCATATGTAATGATGATTAACAAGGCATAATAGAGGTCCACCATGTCGGTTTCATTGATGAAAACATCGATACCAAGAGCGGGGGACGAAGAGAACCGTTTTCCCGCTCACCATAGTGAGGCGGACCAAATGGCAAGCTTCTCATCCACCGGTGGTTGTGGATACAACAACGGTAGTGACAGGATTACTCTATTAGCGATGCATATCATGATTTTGCATAACCTATACCCTGGTCATCATAGGCCAACGTTGCATCTTCTTGGGACACTGTCAAGGGTACCACCATCTTCTGGGTCTTCATGTCCTCACTCATCGAGGTTGTAGTTTCTGTTGGTACCGTCTTGTCGGGGTGTCACCAATCTTGTGTGCAAAAGTGGTGGGTGAGTGTTTGCCAAGGTGCACTCCACGAGGATTACAGAAAATCCAGTGGTCTGGGGCATAAGGGTTCTAGCGACCAAGGTTTTTGAAGGGGAAGAGATAGAGTATAGCCTAGTTTTCGAAAAACAGAGAAGGGAAGAGAAGTATAGATAGTTTTGAAAACCAATAATAGTTTTGGAAATAGTTTTACCCTAACTAACGACCTTGCTATCTAAGGCTTCCTACAGTCAGGATGGCCCTGATACCAGCTCTGTGGGGACCCCGACTCATAAGTCGTGATCACCGAATGCACGTGTTGAGTGATCCCAGAGATCAATGCTCACTGAACACACAGAAGCTGAATAACAAGAGTCTTACATCCTTACATACCGTGTTACACAAATAGGACCATAATGGTCAAGCCTTGAGTATATCATCGCAGCGGAAATCTTCAAAGACAACTGGGACCCATGCCATCTGCCTTAACCCTACATGCATTCTAACTGGGAAGCGTCCTAGCTCGCATGCTCGCCACCAAGAATCTTCATCATAACCTGTGCTCTCATGCCTGGCCAATAAAATAACCAGTGGCAAGCCAATGAGTACATTGAATGTACTCGCAAGCAACCCAAGTGTGATAACAGAATAATTTATGCAAGGCTCTACTGCTAGGTTGGCAGTTTTGCGGAAAGCTAGTTTTTCATATGCAATTATGATCAACATACAACAAGGCCATGCATGTGTCTGTAACAAGTATCAGGAGGTCACAGACATCAATATCGAGAAAGAGTTGTAATCAGCACATGCACAAGCTCATTGTGACTTCCTCACAATCACATCATCAAACTCTCTGAATCGTGTTGTTTCCCAGAAACTTATGGACGTAGTCTAAGTAGCACCACCCAACTGTCCTTGACCACGGACACGGCTATTCGAATAGTTTGACACTCTGCAGAGGTTGCACACTTTACCGACAAGATCCAGGGAACTTCTGTGGCATCCACGACCCGCGGTACCTCAGGTACCCGGGGTAAGCACCCGATCACTACCTTTCCCTAGACGACACTAACATAGAGTCCACTCGATTGGTAGCAGCCCCGTGCCAAACATTTCACATCTCAAGGTTTGTGGAGACTCGCTCCGTATTCATCACATATCACAAGCACGGGGTACCAACGGTGTGTCCGGTGCCCTGTGAAAACAGTCATGGCCGCCTATCCAAGCACGACCCCGTCCCGAGAGTGACCTCATGTCACCCTCGTCACTAGTAATGCGGGCACCATGCTAGTATCGACCTAGGTAATCAATAATGCCCTTTCCCATATAAGGGTAGAGTGGTTGCACATGTTTGGTTGGGACGGTAGTCACACATAAATCTAATCCATCTCTGTAAACAACACTTTCGTCAAGCCTCGGCACACTACTTCTTCACCAAGTAGTTCCCTAGCTCCTCATCAACTCCCAGGGGCATTAATGGCACCCACTGGGTCATTTGCAAGTATGTCAGACCACACTTGTTTCACTCAATGCATAACCCCGACCCATTTGCGTAGCCAACTACTATAGCATACAACTATCTACTCCCACCCACATAACCCTCATAGGAAGGTAGGGTTATGTTTGATGCAAGTTTCAACAGTAAAGTAACAGGGGTAGCAACCAAAGTGGTTTCAACCTCAACATGATTCCGATGCATTGAATAATAAGGTGTGATGAGACATGCATAAAAGGTTTCTTGAACATGGTCAAAGGGCTGCTTGCCTTATTCTTCCGAGTCTTCAAACCTTCTGGTCCATCTCCGAGTACTCCGTTTGTTACGTCAACTAACGATGGAAACAATCATAATAAGCAACACAATCAAAGCAAAAATAAAAGTGCTCTAAAAATAAGAGTTGGACTTTTCTAGGATACCTCTGGTCATATTAGAAATGACCAAGGCGGTTTCATAGGTGTTGGATCAACAGGTAGTTTGGAACATTCCAATATGATGGAACCAAAGGGTTTATGGATTTGGAAGAAGTATACAGAAATATTTTCTTGAATGATGAGCAAAGGTACCAATCATCAAGTCATGATTTTAGAAGCATCTAGGAGTTGGTTTCACTGGATTTGGAATTGAAATGAATTTCCTAGGATTTTCCAAAGCTAATAATAATGAAGAAATGGCTCAATATTTGGTGGGGTACAGAAACTATTATTAAAAATGTTCCAAAACTAAGTTTGGACATGACAAGCATCTAGGAATTTGAATCACTGCATTAGGATCAAGATTGAGCTCTCTGTGATTTTCTAAAGTTCATCACAGAAAATGAAATATGGGTATTTGATAAATTTGTGTGAAGGAAAAGTCTCTGGAATAATGTGCATGTAGCACCAACAAATAGAGCATGATTTATGGAGTCATAGGAAATTTGAACCATGCAATTTGGAGCTCATTTGAATATTTGGGAGATATTTGAAGTTTACTGGAATACAGAAAATAAAAGGGGAAATGGGTTATACCCTTTTACTGTGCGCTGGCGAGGGATAGATGGTGGGCCGGCCCAGCTGCACGGCCGAGCGGGCGGGGGCAGTGACGCCGAAGGCGTCATCTCCGAAGGGCGTTTTCGCCTGGGGAACACGGTTCCCAGCCCGACCCGTCTCCACTTAAGCTGCTGGGCCCGCCGGCCGGGTCGCTGACAGGCGGGGGCCCCTCGCCAACTGGCGGGACGGTCGTCCCCTACCTCGTGCCTGAGGCAGAGGAATGACGGGGGGGCCCGGCCGGGCGGCGCTGGCGCCCGCCCCGACGGCTCCGGCCACCCGCGATGGCCCCCAACGCGCCGGAGGATGCAACAGGGAGCGGCGACCCCATACGTGCGCTCAGCATCCGCGGAGGAGCCTGGGCCACAGAGGGTTCTGGCAGCGGCCGGCGGCGAGATTTTGACCGCGGTGGTGGATAGGGGGTGCGGGAGAGAGAGAGAGAGGGTCCAGGAGGATCAGGAGAGGGAGAGGGGACCATTGGAGCCGCGAGGGGGCTCGGGGGCGGCCTATTTATAGGCGAGCGCTGGTCCACCGAAGATGCATGCGCCGGCGAGCATGTTGCCGTCATTGCAGGCCACGGGGGCAGCAGTGGGCGTGTCCAGGGCGTTCCTGGAGCTGGTCCACGCCTAAAGGAAGAGAGAGGAGGAGCGGGGAGGCGCCAGAGGGGTCGCGCGTGCGAGCTTTTTCACTGGAGCTCGGGGTCGGCCGGTGCGCGTGCGGGCAGGGGTGAGAGAGGAGGAGAGAGGAGGGGGCCGACAGCCCAGCGTGTTGCGGACGTCGAGGGGACCTCGGGGGACACGGTCTCTCTGCCCAAGGCCGTCTGGAAGCCTCGGGAGGGCCGAGCTATAGTGCCTCGGTGCACTGTAGCGTGCTCCAGAGCACGCCTTTGGCCGGCATGGTCGTGTCTGTGCTTCCTGGCCGTGTCCTCTTGTGTCCAGCCGTGTCCAGTGGGTAGAGGGAGTAGTAAACAATGGGGAGGCAGTCTTGGATGCTCTGGTGAGCCACTGAAATGAGGAGGGAGGTGAGGAAGAAGGTGAAAACTGCTGTCCAGCAGTGAGAATTGGGGTTTTACCCCCTCCAATGATTGAGCTGAGGCCATAGAGAAGTTACTGGGGGTAGAGGATGATCAGGGGAAGGTGTGGTAAAAGTTTGGGGTGAAGGGAAATAGTAAAGGAGGTTCAAACATTGGTTTTGGTAAATGGACATAAGGTGTTTGATCAGGTTTTGGGGAGGCAAAAGATTTCCAATTGGCATGGGACTTAACAGGATCAAATGTCACACATAATTATGCCCCTACACCAAATTTGAGCTCATTTGGGCAAAGTGGCCAATGTAACTTTGGTGAACCCTAGAAATCAACAGAAATCGTTTCACCATGTTTGAGTCAAGCAATTCATCTCCCCTTGATGCACCACTTGGTGTAGCATCATAATTTGGGGTTATGAACATGCCCACAAAGTTTGAGGCTCCAGATAAAAAGTTGACAATGTAAAGTTGTTCAAATTTGAATTTGAACAGAAGTGGTTTTGGGGTGATCTGATCAAGTTGCTCTATTCCAAATCTTGTGCCATTTGGTCTAGATGCCTTATTAGGCCATTCTAGCATGTGCACCAAATTTGAGAGCATTTAGATAAGTTTGGCAATGTAGAGTTGCTCAAACTTCAAATATGGACAGAATGGTTTTGAGGGGATTAGAGGATGTTTCCTTGATCTTCAGGGCATGAGGCTTTGCAAGATCATCAAATATGTCATGTATGACATGATAGAATTTCCCTGGAATTTTTGGAGAATATTTCCTTTGTAAATATTTCAAAAGCTTGAAATATCCAAAAAGGGTTTTGGAAGGATTTGCCCAATATTTTGAACATGACCATGTGCTGAAACTCTTATATATGGACAATATATGTCCTATGAGTCTCCCAGAATTTTGGCAAATATTTTTGAAATGATTAAATAATTTTTCCCTATTAAAGACCATTTCTGGCCTTAAGAAAAAGCTTTTAAATAAAATATAAAAATAACTTTTAAAATTATACTTTTGTGGTTTCTGGGAGTCCTATACCTAATAGGATTCAAATAAACTTTTTGAAAGGTTTTTCACACCCTAAATAAGGTACTTGCAGTGCAAACCTCAATTCAGGGGTTTTTGGAAAACTAATTTTAGAAAATACCATTTGGCCAAAATAATTTTTATAAGAAAATTCTATACTGGTCTATACGCATGGCATGATCATTGGGAAAAGGTTTTGGGTCAAGGAGATGAGGTATAAGAGTTGGAGGATTTATTTGATTTTTAGAGCACTAGTAAACAGCAGACAAAAGTCAAATCAAGCAAAGTCAAAAACACTCAAAAGTTTTTGCAAACCCACATTTTTAACATGAAAATTAGCTTAAGCAATGTGATATGAAAATCAGGGTGTGACAGTACCGTGACTGTCAATTTCCGAATAGGGATTCGAAAGTTGAACACGGTGGGGTTATGTTTGTTGAGCTTTAGCTAGGATCACTTCATGATCATCTCTCGACCGAGGCCTTCTCTTCTCGCACTCTTTCACGTAAGCTAGTTGCTAGTTGCTGCTGCAGACACTTATTCTTTTCTTCAGCCTTATCCTCTCCCAAGGCTTAAATAGTCTTGATACCAGGGAACGGGATTGCTGAGTCCTCTGTGGCTCACAGTTACTTCACCACACCAGATGCAGGTCCAGCTGTGAGCTATCCAGGTGATGGCACCGAGCTAGATTGGGAGTACGACGAGGAGCGTAGTCGATACTATGTTCGTTATCCGGATGATCAGTAGTGGAGACTTCTACTAGGATTCGATCCGACCTGTGGTTTTATTTAAGTTTGGTATCTTGACATTTGGTATTTTGCCCTTAGAGGGTTGTGATGTTTTAATGTATGATGTTTGAGACATGTATTGTATTTGTGTGACGTGGCGGGTGTAAGCCAACTATTTTATGTTTACAATCCCCTCTTTTACACGAGATGTGCAAAGATTACCAAACTTGAGATCATTCTAGGATGGACTTATGCCTTTAAGTCGTGCCTCGACACGTAGGAGGTAGAATTCCATCCTGGGCATTACAAGTTGGTATCAGAGCCTTCTCCGACCTAGGAGCCCCCCACTGTTTGATCGTATCGTTGACGGTCGAGTCTAGGCACACACTGAAAACATTTTGAGTCCTATATATTATATCGGAGAGTAGGAATTCTTTGCTTCTCATCCCCTTTCTCTCTGGTGAGGACTCCTGACGACTACTCTTGTCTTTTCTATCTTCAAAAATTGCACAAAATTTTTTTTTAGGAATCCCGCGAGTATTCTGGGATTGTTTCGATGTTCTTGTGACGAGAATATTGTTCTCGATGCCTCCTGACATTAGGGGTTGTGGCAGTGTCCCGGGGAGTTGAGCTTCGGGGTATTGTTGTCACAAGCATATCGCGGCAGTACTAAATACTTAAGACGGCCGACATCGAAAATCTCTCCTATACGGCCAGTGGCAAGATAACCCCGACATCACCCAGTACTAGGGAGGTAGTTCGGGAGTATTGCTATAGCTTGTTATAGTGGATGCTTTTCGAAGGTCCGAGGTACACAGTTTCCGAGAAAGACTGGTTATGTGTTGAAGGATGGATACACCTGGATGTAGGTTTAGAGTTGATTGCGCGGTGCTTCCCGTGTATCCCCAACACCTGATTGCATAACTGGAATCTTTCGGAAATTCATAGGTGGGTTTATCCAGTAGATCGTAGGCATTCTTCCCACGAATGCAGGTTAGCGAGTTTGGGGTTCTACATTGAGTGAAGTGGTTTATGACCGATGTTACTATCAGGAGTTGCATCTTAAAGGATCCTTGGCTATGCTGATCCGGGGATTGCAAAACCCGTTCGTAACGCATTCATATGCTTTCAGCACAAAGATGTTAGAACGAAGCTCCTATCTTGTGTTTGTTCCCGTCTGTACCTTGTTGTTTTTCTTATTTTACCTTTTGTTCCCTATGTGGCTTCTCGTGAAGATGATGTTATCATTTAACTAAGAATTTCATTCGTTCCTCTTGTTCGAATGATTTCATTCGTTCCTATTGTTCGAACGATTATTTTGAAGAATTGTTGCAATTCATTCCATTGATTCAGCTTATACCTTCTCTCAATCAATTGCTGATTCGTGGTCATCTCTTTCATGATGGCTCCGAAAACGGTTCCCAACGCTAACCCAGAGGGTGAAGAGGTCCCAGATCGTCCTCCTTCCCCTCCTCCTCCGTCTGAGGCTTGGAGAGCGATTATGCAGACTACAACTCAGAACACCCAGATGTTGATGCAGATGATGCAGCAGATACAAGCTAATCAAGCTAATCAGGGTGTTCCAGGGAATCAAGGCTACTTCTTGAACCAGCAGCACCATGCTACTCTCAACCAGTTCTTGGCCAATAATCCAAAAGCTTTCAGTTACTGTGTCGACCCTCTTGATGCTGAAGATTGGTTAACCGACATTAAGAAGCATTTTGAGTGCAGTAACGTGAAGGAAGATGATTATGTGAAGTTTGCAGCCTTCCAACTCAAAGATCAAGCAGCTGACTGGTGGCAGCAGTACAAAGACTCCAGGCCAGGTCAAGTGATCTCTTGGGAGAATTTCTGCAAGGACTTTCGCTCGCACCATATTCCAACAAGTGTCATCGATGGTATGCGTGAGCAATTCCGCAACCTGAAGCAGGGCTCTATGACAGTCTATCAGTATAATGTCAAGTTCCAAAACCTCGCCCGCTATGCTAAGCAAGACATTCCTGACGCCAAGAGCAAAATCTACCAGTTTCGTGGAGGCCTCAAAGATGAACTTCAACTTGCTCTCACCTTGTTCGAGCCCGATGAATTCGACAAGTTCTATAACATGGCTTTGAAACAAGAGGCAGCTCAGCTTAAGATGGAGGCTTATAAAAAGAGAATTCGAGATGCCGTTCACTCTTCCTTATCGTCTCAGTTGGCTGCGAAACAACAGAAATTCTGGCTTCCTCCTCCTCAAGTGATTCGAGCTCCTTACAACAACTCCAACAACTCCAACAGCAACAAGAACTCTGGTGGACGTGGTTTCTCCCACCCACCCAACCCGAGCAACCAGTCGAAGAAGCAATTTCAGTCTCAAGGCTCCAATTCAAGTGGTTCTCATTTCCGTCCTCTCTCAGAAGTGACTTGCAACAAATGCACTCAGAAGGGTCACTATGCCAACAGATGTCCGAACCCAAAGTGTCTTCCACCTCCTCCACCTGTGAGTTCAGCTATTGTCAAGCATGATCCAAAGTCTGCAAGGGTCAATCTGATGAGTACAGCGCAAGCAGAGAATTCTTCTGATGTCATTTTGGGTAACCTTCCAGTTAACTCCATCCCTGCTAAAGTGTTGTTTGATTCGGGTGCTTCATGCTCTTTCATGTCTCAACCATTTGCATCAAAGTATAATGTGGACATCAAAAGTTCGCCAAGGGAGTTATCAGTTGTTTCTCCGGGTAGATTGATGCATTCTCGTATATATGCTCCGGAAGTTTCTATTCGCATGGGTGATTATCGATTTTTGGCTTCTCCGGTGGTTCTTGGTAATTCCGACATCGACCTCATCCTCGGGATGGATTGGCTTTCTCAGCATGATGCTCACATTGATTGTGCACAGAAGGAAGTCAAGATGACTCATCCTGATGAAGATGTGATTATCTTTGCCTCCAGGGATAACACTATTAGGCTTTTCTCTCTCAATGATAAGGGCGAAATTAATGCCATATCTCAAATTCCGGTGGTGAATGAATATCAAGACGTCTTTCCTGAAGAACTTCCAGGCATGCCTCCACACCGTCAGGTGGAATTTGTCATTGAACTCGAGCCGGGTACTGAGCCAGCATGCCGGCGTCCGTACAAGCTCTCTCCGGATGAGTTGAAGGAATTGAAGAAGCAGCTTGATAAACAGGAGAGTATGGGTCTCATCAGGCCTAGTATGTCTCCTTGGGGCTGTGGTGTCTTATTTGTCAAGAAGAAAGATGGCACGGAGCGTCTCTGCGTTGATTACCGGCCATTGAACAAGAAGACAATAAAGAACAAGTATCCGCTCCCCAACATCAACGAACTCTTCGAGCAGCTCAAAGGAGCTAAAGTGTTCTCAAAGCTCGATCTCCGAATGGGCTATCACCAAATTCGCATTCGCGAGGAAGACATTCCCAAGACAGCTTTCAGAACGAGCTACGGTTCATACGAGTATACCGTCATGTCTTTTGGTCTCGCCAATGCTCCTCCTTCCTTTTCGAGGATGATGCATTACATCTTCAACCCCTATACTGGCGAGTTTGTGCTTGTGTATCTGGATGATATTCTGGTGTTTTCCAAGAATGAAGATCACGAAAAGCACTTACGTCTGGTTCTTGATCGACTCCGAGAGCATAAGTTCTATGCCAAGTTCTCAAAGTGCGAGTTTTGGCTCGATAAGGTTTTGTACCTGGGCCACATTATCTCAGCTGACGGTATTGCGGTTAATCCCGAGAAAGTTGAAGCAATTGTCAACTGGGAAGCTCCTCAGAACGTCAAGCAACTCCGCAGTTTTCTGGGTCTAGCCAGCTATTGCAGAAGGTTCGTTGAGAACTTCTCCAAGATTGCCAAGCCTCTTTCAAACTTGCTTCAGAAGAATGTCAAATACTTTTGGTCTCCAGAGTGTGAAGTGGCATTCAAAACCCTCAAAGAGAAGCTCGTCTCTGCTCTAGTTCTGACTCCTCCAGATGAATCCAAGCCCTATGAAGTATTCTGTGATGCTTCTCTTCAAGGTCTTGGTGGTGTGCTTATGCAATATAAGAGAATTGTGGCATACACTTCTCGTCAGCTCAAGCCAAGTGAGAAGAACTATCCCACACATGATCTCGAGCTAGCAGCTGTGGTACATGCTTTGATTACGTGGAGACATCTGTTGTTGGGCAGAAAGGTCGACATCTTCACTGATCACAAGAGCTTGAAGTACATCTTCACACAGCCGCATCTGAACCTCCGCCAGACTCGTTGGGTTGAAATGATCCAAGAGTTGATCCCAGCATTGAATACACTCCTGGCAAGGCGAATGTGATTGCAGATGCTTTGAACAGAAAGGCATACTGCAACAGCCTTCTTATCAAGTCGTACCAGCCTGAGCTTTGTGAAGCATTCAGGAAGCTCAACCTCCAAGTTGTTCCGCAGGGTTTTCTTGCAAATCTTCAAATTGCTCCTACCTTGGAAGATCAGGTCCGTGAGGCCCAACTCAGTGATGCCATGGTGAAGAAGGTGAAACATGGTATTGCAAAGGGCACTCCAAATTACAAGTGCTTCCGTGTTGATGAGAGAGATACCTTGTTCTTCGAGGACAGACTCGTTGTTCCCAAAGGTGATCTCAGGAAGCTCATAATGGAAGAAGCACATGATTCTCTCCTTTCCATTCATCCTGGCAGCTCCAAGATGTACCAAGACCTCAAGCAGTCTTACTGGTGGACACGCATGAAAAGGGAGATTGCCCAATTCGTGAATGAATGTGATGTTTGCAGAAGAGTGAAAGCAGAACATCAACGTCCAGCCGGTCTTCTCCAACCTCTTCCTATTCCCGAGTGGAAGTTCGACCACATTGAAATGGACTTCGTCACTGGTTTTCCTAAATCCAAGAGAGGGAATGATTCTATCTTCGTGGTGATTGACAAGCTTACCAAAGTCGTTCACTTCCTTCCAGTCAAAGAATCAATCAATGCAGCTCAATTGGCAGAGCTGTACACTTCAAGAATTGTGTCCTTACATGGAATTCCTCAAGTTATCTCCTCAGACCGTGGAAGTTTGTTCACATCAAGGTTCTGGGACTCCTTTCAGTCCGCCATGGGCACTAAGATCAGGTTCAGCACTGCTTTTCACCCTCAGACTAGTGGTCAAGTCGAGCGAATGAATCAGATTCTAGAAGACATGCTCAGAGCATGTGTCATATCTTTTGGCATGAAATGGGAAGACTGCCTTCCATTTGCCGAGTTCTCTTACAACAACAGCTTTCAAGCAAGTGCAGGCAAAGCTCCGTTTGAAATCCTCTATGGCAGAAAGTGTCGTACCCCTCTCAACTGGTCTGAAACAGGCGAACATCAACTTCTTGGCAATGACTTGATCTCAGAAGCCGAAGAGATGTGCAAAGTCATACGTGAGAATCTCAAGGCCGCTCAGTCGCGTCAGAAGAACTACTATGACGGCAAGCATCGTGATTTGGCTTTCAACATTGGTGATCATGTTTATCTCCGTGTTTCTCTGATGAAAGGCACCCAAAGATTCGGTATCAAAGGAAAGCTTGCTCCTAGATACGTCGGGCCTTTCAAGATTCTTGGCAAAAGAGGCGATCTAGCCTATCAACTTGAGCTCCCTTCCAACTTCACCAATGTTCATGATGTGTTCCATGTGTCTCAACTCCGCAAATGCTTCAAGGCACCTGAGCGCATGATTCCGTTTGAAGAGATTGATCTTCAACAAGACCTGTCCTACCGAGAGCATCCCGTTGCTATTCTCGAAGAAACCGAACGCAAGACCCGCAACAAGTCCATCAAATTCTTGAAAGTCAAGTGGTCACATCACACCGACCGAGAGGCTACGTGGGAACGAGAAGATCATCTTCGTTCCGAGTACCATTCCTTTTTCCAGTCCTAGATCTCGGGACGAAATCTTTTTGTAGTAGAGGAGAGTTTGTAATGCCCCGGATGTAATACTTTCCCTTTTGGGTATATAATACATCTCCGGCTTCATCTATTCCATTTCGGGTTCTTTGTCTTTCGGGTTTTCGTCGTTTTGTTGTGTGCGTGTGTGGCATTCATTCATATCATGTAGACATGTGCATCGCATTGCATTTGTGTTGTCGGTTGCATCCGGTTCCACGCGTTCCTTCCCGTTGTCCGTTTCGCGTTCCGGAGCTCCCTCACGTGTCCGTGGCGTCCCGTAGGCCTACTTTGTTGTTTGGCCATGTAACGTTACCGGTGTGGCGCGAGACTTGTCGTGTGTTGTTGCTTTGGTGTGTGTAACCCGCCTGTCAAATCTCGTCGCGTTTCGAGTCCGTTTGCTATCCCAACAGTTATTCGTGTGGGCTCAAAGTGCCTCCACTTTGTGGCCCAAGACATCCCTTCCAACAGCCCACTAACCTCTCCTAACCATTTCTATCATCTAGGCCATCCAAATCTGATCCGGTGGCCGAAAACCGCACTCCATTTGGGCAACCCTAGCTCCTTGTGCCTATATATTTGTCCACTTCTCCCACAATTTGTGCCCCAAAAGAAGGAAACCCTAGCCCCCACTTCATCCCCTTCCTCCAGCCACCACCTCACCGGAGAATCTCGCCGGAGTTTCGCCGGAATCTCGCCGGAGTTCTTACCTCACCGGAGAACACCTCCACCACCTCCCTCCATCACCTCCGGAGCCCCCACCGCAGCAAAAATCGCCGATCCGGCCTCTCCCCGTCGCCGGGCCGGCCACCCTGCGCCAGATCCGGCCGGCCGGGGCGCCGCCCGACCTTCCCGTAGCTCGAAGCCGCCAGGCTCCAGTGGATAAGCCGCCGCCACCTCTTCTTTTTCCGTCGCGGGTCGGATCGGGGCGCCGATCCAGATCCAGGCGCCCGAGCCGGGCCTCCCCTTCGCTGCAACCTCCCTCCGCTCTGACCCAGGCCGCGCCAGGGCCCCGAGCCAGCGTCCCGGGCCATCGCCAGATCCGTCGCGGTGGGCCGGAGCTCCACCAGGCCGGCCTCCCGCCTCCTCCCGAGCCGGTTTTCCTCCGACCGCGCCGGGCCGGCCTTCCCTCCGAGCCGCGCCTCCAGTCGGGCCGGGCCGATTCCTTCCAGCGCCAGCACCGCCGCCTCCGCCTGGCCGGATCCACGCCCCGGGCCCATTGACTTCTCAGATCTGAGATCTTGAGGTTGATTCTACCCCTAAGTCCAGTTTTTGTGATCTCTCGCTATCTTGCAACTGCTCTAACTTTTTGTGTGGATGTCCGTTTCACGCAAATAGCATGTCCAGACGTTCGTGGTGATTAGCACTACGTTTTATCTTTTTGTGTCATGCATGTTAGAGATCATCTAGGTGCTTGTTTTTCTGTTGCAATAGTGCATCGTGATAAAAACTGCTGCTATGTGATGTTTTTATGCCATCTTTGCATAGTGATATATTTTAGCTCGTTTATCTGAATGATGCAAATGACATGTCCACGTGTTCGTCTTGCCATGCTCTACATGTTGCTTGTGTTAGGTTGCACGATAGATTTATTCTTGCCATGTAGATCTTCGTTGCAAAGTGCCATGTGGCTGTGATGTTGTTTCACTTGTTATGAAATGCCATCTTGATGAGCTCGTTGCTATCATTTTGTTTATCTCCATGATGCATGCTCGTATGTTTCGGAATCACCTTCATGTGTAATTTGTTGTGGTGCTTACCACTTGCCATGTTTAGTTTCGAGGTGACTTAAACTTGCTCTTTTAGATGCCATGATGAAACTGCTGTTTCAACACTTAGTGGTTTTTCACTAAGTCTGAAATCTGTAACGTTCCGATGCCATGTTTGCTTGCTGCTCTAGGACAAACCATGATAGTTTTGGGGTGGATCTTGATTGTTCCTTGTAGTAGATATTATTGGCTTTTCATTCATGTCCTCACATGCTTATTTGAGTGGCTGTAGCATGTTTAACCTTTGCTCCAAAGTTTCAATAAAATTCTGCTGTCAGAATTTTATTGTCAAGTTCAATATGTCCAAGCTTATTGCTGTTGATCCGTGGCTCCTTTGGGGGTGCACCTTTGGACTTATTTGCTGTAGAATATGTCTAGTTTATGTTCATGCTCTTTGCCATGTTTTTTGAGTGCTGTAGCTTATTTTTCTAGTGCTCCGAAGTTGCTATGTTGCTATAATTTTCAGCTTTCGCTCATTTCTTGTTTCGGGCATAACTTTTAGCCCGTAGCTCCGATTTCAGCGAGTCTTATATGAAACATGGTTGATTTTCTGTGTAGATTCATAATATCTTATTGTTATCATGTTTTGACGTGTTTTGCTTGAGTGCTATTTTCCGTGCTCCGTGTGCATCCTTAGTGCATCCATCATGCATCCATCATTTTGGTGTGCGCATTACATCTTGTTGATTCGTGCCTTGTGTGATTGTATTGTTTAGAGCCGGAAGCTGAGACCGAGTACGAGTACGAGCACGAGGTTACCAACGAGGTTGAGCACGAGGACCCTTCTTACGATCTGAACGACTATACTTGAGGCAAGATGACCGAACCCCGATAACATTACTATCTTTGCCTATTGCTAGTAGTTCCGCTCTATAGTTTTGCCTCGATGCCCATGTTCTTCCTGTCAGCCTCCTACTTGTAACCATTGCCATGTTTAACCACCCTATCTATGCAAACCGTTGCTTGGCTAAGTATGCTTCGCTCAGCCCTTCTTATAGCATTGCTAGTTGCAGGGGAAGATCGAAGATGCTTGCTTCATGTTGAAGTTTTGTTGGGTTATATCACACTATATAAATGCTTAAAATGAAATCATCTATATATTGGCAAGGGTGGAAGGCTAAGCCTTTTGCTTGGTGATTTGTTCCACTCATGCCGTTAGGAACCGTTTAAACCGGTGTTATGTTCCTTGATTATGCGTTCCTAACACGGTTGGGGTGTATGGGACCCCCTCGATAAACCGCTAAGTGCTAAGTCTTTTCCAGCAAGTCCCAACATTGGTACTATTTGCCTAATAACTAAATAACTTGCATAGGGAGTTATAAACCCTTTTCCTTAATTCTACAACCCGGGCCAGTGCTCCACATGAGTGTTGGTCCAAACTGGGGGTTACGCGGGGCCACCTCGAGGGAACTCAAGGTCTGGTAAAAACCTGTGGGATCACCCATCCGGTCGTGGCCTGAGACGAGATACGCGCGGCTACTATCAGGGTGTCGGCACGCCAGGAGGATTTGCTGGATTAGCCTTACCTTAGTTCGGAGTATCTTGAGCACGGGATTCCGAGAATACTCGGGTCTTCCCACTTTGGAGTTACGACTCCGCGGATCGTGGGCTTGTAATGGGTCAAGTTGGAACACCCCTGCAGGGTTATGAACTTTCGAAAGCCGTGCCCGCGGTTATGTGGCAGATGGGAGCTTGTTAATATCCGGTTGTAGATAACTTGACACAATGTTTCAATACACTACCAGCGTGTGTACCTTGACTGTCAATTTCCGAATAGGGATTTGGGAGTTGAACACGGTGGGGTTATGTTTGTTGAGCTTTAGCTAGGATCACTTGGTGATCATCTCTCGACCGAGGCCTTCTCTTCTCGCACTCTTTCACGTAAGCTAGTTGCTAGTTGCTGCTGCAGACACTTATTCTTTTCTTCAGCCTTATCCTCTCCCAAGGCTTAAATAGTCTTGATACCCGGGAACGGGATTGCTAAGTCCTCTGTGGCTCACAGTTACTTCACCACACCAGATGCAGGTCCAGCTGTGAGCTATCCAGGTGATGGCACCGAGCTAGATTGGGAGTACGGCGAGGAGCGTAGTCGATACTATGTTCGTTATCCGGATGATCAGTAGTGGAGACTTCTACTAGGATTCGATCCGACCTGTGGTTTTATTTAAGTTTGGTATCTTGACATTTGGTATTTTGCCCTTAGAGGGTTGTGATGTTTTAATGTATGATGTTTGAGACATGTATTGTATTTGTGTGACGTGGCGAGTGTAAGCCAACTATTTTATGTTTACAATCCCCTCTTTTACATGAGATGTGCAAAGATTACCAAACTTGAGATCATTCTAGGATGGACTTATGCCTTTAAGTCGTGCCTCGACATGTAGGAGGTATAATTCCATCCTGGGCATTACAATAAAGTTCCATAGGTTTTTTAATCTTCTCTTCAAACACATCATGTCCCAAAGCAAGGTAGAGCTTATAAAGCTCTCTCATATTTTTGTTGTTTTCCATTAAGCAAAACTAGTGAAAAGACATAAAGAAAACTGAAAGGTAAACTAACAAGACTATAAAGCAAAGATAAAAGATAGCGTGCAACTCCCCTATCTTGAAGAGTGGAGTCCCCGGCAACGGCGCCAGAAAACTTTGCTTGATGGCTTCTCGCCCCTCGTTGGTTACCCCAAGTGGAAGGTTTGAGATGTAGCGTAGCGGTAGTTTTCCCTTGGCAAAGATACCAAGGATCGAATCCCGTGAGACTCCGAGGGTCGACAAGAAGGTGTCAATAGCGCCAGAGACTTTTCCTTGACAGGACCAGCACACAGATACAAATAACTTTGCTCCCAACGAGTACAGAGAGGTTGTCAATCCCTCCGGCCTTGTCGTTTACAAAGGATCAAACGCAAGAGATAATAGTGATAGGTATGACTGCAACTAGTAAATAAGAACAGGAAGTAAATAACGGGTATGATCAGTGATGGTAATATGGACCGGGGTCTCATGATGTTCACTAGTGATGTCTCTCTCCCAAAAGACGATAAAACAGCTAAGCGAGGTAAACGAATTACAGCTGGGCAATTGACAGGATTATGTGCGCAAACCAATGCTAACTATGCTGCAAGAAAGGTAGAGGCTCAAAAACATGGGCGATACGCCAAGGCAAGTAGACCGAAATCCATCTGCATCTACTACTAATCATCCACCTTGAGATATCTATCCAGAACATCTCGCTGGTATTAAGTTGCGAGTCCCACCCATAGTGTAAACTCAAAGCAACAGACAACTGCATTAAAAGAACTTTGCGTAAAGTAAACAATCCTTGCACCCGCAAGTACAAGCACCGTTGTTTTCCCCCTTGTGTAAACAACACATCCCCTAGACTCATGTTTCTGTCACTCAAGCTAGTCATCGAGGGGCATGAACCCACAATCAAGCATAACGTTCCCTCTTGGAGTTACTACCTACTACTCGGCCAAAGCAATAAATAGCAACGGAGAACATGCAAGAATTACTCAAGAACATAAATATAAAAGAGGTGAATCAAATATATTACTCACACACAATCTGAACATAATCTCATAATCCATCGGATCCCAGCAAACTCAGCATAGCAACAGCATAAAGATTACATATGTGCCTCGATCATGTAGGGCAGATCACGAGGTCTAATCGGTGAAGAACAAAGAGGGGAGGAGAACATCACATAGCTACTGGTCATGGACCCATGGTCCAAGGGGGACTACTCACAACTCATCCGGGAGGCGTCCACGGTGGTGGAGAAGCTCCCGGTGGTGGTTCTCCCCTCCGGTAGGGTGCCGGGAAGAGTTCTCCTGGTGCTCCCGATCTTGGAAGCGCGGCGGCGGCGGAACAGAGATGAGATCACGAAAAAGGGTTCCTTCCTCGAGGGTTTTGGGACGCGATGTAAATATATGCCAAAGGGGGTCACCAGAGGAGGTAAGGGGGGCCCAGGCGCACCCCCGGCGCGGCCAGGAGGGGGGCCGCGTGGGTAGGCCGCCTGGGCTGCCCCTGGCTCCCCTTTGGCCCCACGTCTGGCGCGTGGAAGCTTCCGGAGCACTGATTTTTTATATATTTTTCCCGGAATTTTTCTGGCAATTTAAGTAATGGGAAAACCTGAAATAGAAAAACAGCAGAAAACAGAAACTGGCACTGGGGTGCACTGAGTTAATAGGTTAGTCCAAATATGATCAAAAGTGTATGGAAGTGCATAAATATCATAGCAATATCACACAAAAGAGGCATGGAGCAAGCAGAAATTATAGATACGTTTTGGACGTATCAGGGGCCTCCCGCACCACATCATCGCTCTATAAATACCCCAATATTCCAGAAACCCTAGGGGATTCAACGGAATTTTGCACCAGTCGCCGCAAGTTCCAGAACCACGAGATCCAATCTAGAGCCCATTTCCAGCACTACACATGAGGGAACACAATCACGGAGGGGTTTCAACATCCTCATTGGTGCCTCTCCGATGATGCGTGAGTAGTTCACCTCAGACCTACGGGTCTATAGAAAGTAGCTAGATGGCTTCTTCTCTCTTTGTTTCTCAATACAAAGTTCTCTTGGAGATGTATTTCCTGTAATGACTTTGTGCGGTGTGTTTGTTGGGATCCGATGAATTATTAGTTTATGATCTTCCCTAATATCCATACTTGATTGTTATAGCCTCGTATTTCTTCTCCGATATTTAGGTTTTGTTTGGCCAACTTGATCTACTTATCTTGCAATGGGAGGAGGTGCTTTGTGATGGGTTCGATCTTGCAGTGTCCTTACCTAGTGGCAGAAGGGGTAGCAAGGCACGCATGTATCGTTGCTATTAAGGATAAAAAGATGGGGTCTATTCCTACATGAATAGAACTTGTCTCCTCATGTCATCGTTCTTATTGCATTACTCCATTTTCCCATGAACTTAATACACTAGATGCATGCTGGATAGCGGTCGATGTGTGGAGTAATAGTAGTAGATGCAGGCAGGAGTATGTCTACTAATCTTGGACGTGATGCCTATATACATGATCATTGTCTTGGATATTGTCCTAATTATTAGATTTTCTACCAATTGTCCAAAAGCAATTTGTCTACCCACTGTTTGCTATTTTTTTAGAGAAGCCACTATTGAAATCTATGGCCCCCGGGTCTATTCTCCTATCATAAACTTCCAGGTCTATTTTGTCATTTGCTTTTTCTTTTATTTGCAACTTATATTTTTAGATCTATATTATCAAAAACCCAAAAATACATCACTGAGTTTTATTTGTCGTTGTTCCATTTGCCATCAATCATCTATCATTTTACCAATCAATTACCCGGGAGGAATTGACAACCCCTCTTACACGTCGGGTTGCATGTATTTGTTATTTGTGTGCAGGTACCGTTTACATATTGTTGCTTGGTCCTCATACTGCTTCGATAACCTTGGTCTCATCACTGAGGGAAATGCCTATCATAGTTGTGTTGTATCCTCTTCGAGGAATGATACGTCCATTTTGCATCATGCTTATAAGTTGATACTTATTGCATTATGGGTTGTTCATACATGTTTTGTCACAATACTTATGCCTTTTCCCTCTTATTTTGCAAGGTTTACATGAAGAAGGGGGAATGCCGGCAGCTGAGATTCTGTGCGAGAAAAGGAGCAAACTCTGGAAACCTATTCTGCACAACTCAAGGGTGGAAAAGGAGCAAGCCCCAAAACTCCACAGAATATTTTTTCAGAAAATATAAAAAATACCTGGCGGAAGAAACCCACGAGGGGGGCCACTGGTTGGTCTCGAGGGTGGGGGGCGCGCCCCCCTTCCCAGGGCGCGCACCCCTGCCTTGAGGGCTAGTCGATGGGCCCCAGGTGACCATGTTCTCCTATATGAAGCGTTTTGACCTAGAAAAATCAAGAGAAGGCTTTCAGGACCAGATGCCACCATGTCGAGGCGGAACCGAGGCGGAAACCATTCTAGGGCTCCGGCAGAGCTGTTCTGCCGGGGATACTTCCCTCCGGGAGGGGGAAATCATCACCACCATCATCACCAACAACTCTCCCATCTTGGGGAGGGCTATCTTCATCAACATCTTCACGAGCACCATCTCCTCTCAAACCCTAGTTGATCTCTTGTATCCAATCTTTGTACCCAAACCTCAGATTGGTACCTGTGGGTTGCTAGTAGTGTTGATTACTCCTTGTAGTTGATGCTAGTTGGTTTATTTGGTGGAAGATCATATGTTCAGATCCATTATGCATATTAATACCCCTCTGATCATGAACAATATTATGTCTAGTGAGTAGTTACTTTTGTTCCTGAGGACATTGGAGAAGTCTTGCTATTAGTAGTCATGTGAATTTGGTCTTCGGTCGATATTTTGATGAGACGTATGTTGTCTCTCCTCTAGTGGTGTCATGTGAACGTCGACTACATGACACTTCAGAATTATTTGGGCCTATATGAAGGCATTGGGAAGTAATAAGTAGATGATGGGTTGCTAGAGTGACAGAAGCTTAAACCCTAGTTTATGTGTTGCTTCGTAAGGGGCTGATTTGGATCCATATGTTTCAGGCTATGGTTAGGTTTACCTTAATACTTATTTTGTAGTTGCGGATGCTTGCATTAGAGGTTAATCATAAGTAGGAGGCTTTTCCAAGTAAGGGCAGCACCCAAGCACCGGTCCACCCACATACCAAATTATCAAAGTACCGAACACGAATCAGATGATCGTGATGAAAACTAGCTTGACGAGAGCGCTTTACCTTGCATAAGAGTTTGTCCAGGCTTGTCCTTTGCTACAAAAAGGATGGGGCCACCATGCTGCACCTATTTACTTTTACCGTTTGTCACTTGCTACCAATTATCTTATCACAAAATTATCTGTTACCTATAATTTCAGTGCTTGCAGAAAATACCTTACTGAAAACTGCCTATCATTTCCTTCTGCTCCTCGTTGGGTTCAACACTCTTACTTATTGAAAGGACTATGATAGATCCCCTACACTTGTGGGTCATCAAGACTCTTTTCTGGCGCCGTTGCCGGGGAGTGAAGCGCCTTTGGTAAGTGGAATTTGGTAAGGAAAAATTTATATAGTGTGCTGAAATTTATTGTCACTTGTTACTATGGCTCATAATCCTTTGAGGGGCTTGTTCAGGGTATCTTCACCCCGAGCAGAAGAGCAAAGATTTGCTCCTCAACCTACTACACCTACTGAAAATGTTTGCTTTGAAATTCCTTCGGGTATGATTGAGAAATTGCTTGAAAATCCCTATACAGGAGACGGAACACTTCACCCCGATTTACATCTAATCTATGTGGATGAAGTTTGTGGATTGTTTAAGCTTGCAGGTATGCCCGAGGATGTTATCAAGAAGAAGGTCTTCCCTTTATCTTTGAAGGGAGATGCATTAACATGGTTTAGGCTATGCGATGATATGGGATCTTGGAAATATAATCGTCTGAAGTTGGAATTTCATCAGAAGTTCTACCCTATGCACCAGGTTCATCGTGATCGTAACTATATTTATAATTTCTGGCCTCGTGAAGGAGAAAGCATCGCTCAAGCTTGGGGGAGGCTTAAGTTAATGTTATATTCATGC
>LR738713.1:229101793-229139824 GCA_902687465.1 Secale cereale | reverse complement strand
CTTGGTAGAAGATTTAGATGGACATGTTATTTATCTCCAAGAAGAGTCTGCTAGAATAGCCAAACCCAATGCTAGGAATAAACATAAACCTATTGTCACATCCCCAGCTTCACCTTGCAGTAGGATAGCACTTGTCTGTTGCATCATGTTTAAGTTTTCTGAAAGTTGAATCGAGGTTTCTTGAATCCCTCAGAAAGCAGTTAAAAAAATAGTCAACATTAAAAATCTTCTCAAAGAAGCCCAAGAAAATGTTCCTGCTAAACCTTGGAAAATATTGGCAAGAATAAAATTCGAACCAATATGTTTGGAAGCTTTAAAATATTTATTTGGGCCTTTGAATTAAATCAATAACATATTTGAGTTGAATTTATTTCTGTTATATAAGAAATAAAGTTCAAGTATTTTTGTAAGTTGCATGTGACCTTGGACTAGCTCCCGGAGCTCACATAAAAATTTACAGAAAGTTTTAAAATGGATTGGTTTGTAAATCAAATCAAATCAAAGAAAGAAAAATAGAAAAACAAGAAATAACAGAGAGAGAGAGAGAGAGAGAGAGAGAGCTTACCCGGGACTGGGCCTGCAGCAGTGGCCCAAGAGCCAGCCCACCACCGCAGCCTCCTTGTGTCGCCTTCCACCTCGCGCCAGTAGGCAGCGCGCGTGGCCACCGTGTGCCGGCACGCGCCCGGCCACCTCCAGCATGCCTGCCTGCGTCCCCGACGCCCTCGATGCCTCCATGCGTCGCCACGCGCACCCCTGGCTCCCTCTGGACTCCTCCCACTCCCTTCCCCTTCCCCTGTCTCTCTCCCTCGTTCTCCTCCAAACGCACTCGAGAATGCCGATGAGCACCACCGCGGAGACCGACCTCCCCATGCCCAGCTAGCTAGCGCACGAGCTCCGCCTCATCGCGGCGCACCTCTACACCGAACCACAGGACCCCGGACGCCCTGAAGCCTCGTCCTCGAGCTCGTCTTCTCCGCACGGCCGTCGGACGCCATCGACGAATTCGCCGCTTCCAGGTCGACGCCGAGCCCACTAAGCTGCGTTCCGACCTCCCAGTGAGCCTCACCGTCTTTCCCCTCTCTCCCCGTGCTTTCTTTTGCACGCTAGACGCTGCCCCGTGACCACCCGTAGCCGTCGTCCGCCATGACCGGCGACCTCCATGCTCCCGAGCCCCTCCGCTCCAACCAGTTGTTCCGGCGTGCTCCTAAAGCTTCTAGGAGTCCTCCCCGCCGCTCATCTCGCTGGACAGCCAAGCGCAACGCCCCGCCCGTGCTAACCCGAGCTCCGGCCGCCGCCTGGCTCGACGCCGGTGACGATTCCGGCCACCACAGCTACTCCGACCTGTCCCGTTGGATGCGAGAGTTCACCAGCTCTCCGTAGAAGCCATCCGCCGCTAATTTGGTCACCGGAAAGGTGTTTCCGAGCCGCGCCGCTGTCCTGGCTTTCGCCGGCGACGAGTCGCCGGTGGGGTTGACCCCCTTTGACCACGCCTGGACCCCCCTGTGTCCATGACATGTGGGGCCGGCCTTTTACTAGTTTTAGTTTAGGTTTTTAGTTAAGTTTTAATTGCTGTCATTAGCTTAAGTAGACACTCACAGGTGGGCCCAGTGCCCTGCTAATTTTAGATTAATGCTAATTTGCAATTAGTTAACCCTTTGACTCACTGACATGTGGGCCCCGCTCGGCTATCTAAACTAGGTTAGTGCTAAATAAGTTAGTTTAGTTAGTTGTGTCACTGACTAGTGGGCCCCACTGGTCAGGTTTGACCTGGACCAGCCCCTGTTGACTGCTGACATCACAGTGACGTTATGCTGATGCAGTAAGTGTTTTCTGGAATTTAAAATAAATCTTAAATGATTTATTTATTTCAAAAAATAGCTAAAACTTCTAAAAATCATAGAAAATAATATATAACTCCAATGAAAATAATTTATATATGAAAAATGATCAGAAAAATTCAAGGAATCTGTTTATGGCATTTTCATGCATGTTTGAACAAGTTAAACCTGTTGATCAGGTCAAACCAATTAAATGGCATTTGAATAACCACATATGGAGTTTGAATTTGAACCTTTGGTTCAAACCAACTTCATTTAATATGGTTGCTAGTTGCATTAGCTCAATCAACAGCATATTGCCATGTCATGATCATGCATCACATTGTTGAATTGCATTGATTGTGTTCTGTCTTGTTTGCCGGTGTTTGTCCCCTTTCAGTAGACGTGTTCCGACGATGTGATCGATGACACAGATGAAGAGCTTTACTATCTTCTGAAGTGCCAGGCAAGCAAAACCCCCTTGTTCATTCTGATACAAACCCACTCTCTCGCTCCTGCTCTATTTTACTGCATTAGGACAACAATGATTCATCTGTTACTTGCTGCGGTAGTTGAACCCCTTATCCTCTGCATGACCTGTCATTGCCACAGTAAATAGATGAAACCCATAGCATGAGTCGGAGTTGTTTGAGCCCTGATGTGCCTACTCATTCATGCTTGTTGTCGTGCCTGCTATTGCTTAGAGTTGTGTCAGGTCTGATTCATCTGGGATGAATTGGAATAGTGATGAACATGTCCTACTATGTGTGAGCTAAGTGTGTGAACACGATTTGGTAAAGGTAGCGGTGAGAGGCCATGTAGGAGTACATGGTGGGTTGTCTCATTGAAGCCGTCCTCAGGAACTGAGTTCTGTGTTTGTGATCCATGAAACAGCTACTACCATGCATTGGGCCCTGAAATATGACCCCGCTCGACTTCTTAACCACCCTAGTCCTCTGTCCAGGAGTTGCAAGTAGTTTCTGGTGTTTGTAGTATGCTGGAAGCCATGGGCAGCGCTGGCCGGAGGGGTGGGCTGTGATGCGGTAGGCACGTGGCCGGGTATGCCGGGCGCCCGTTTGGTGTCGCGGAACCCTGTACATATCGTTTGGGGCCATATGTGGAAACCTCGGCCGGACTCCCTGTAGATGGAACCTGAATAGGCGATAAACCTGGACTAGAGACTTGAGTGTTTAGGTAGGTCATGGGCTACACCCACGTCGGCTTTCGCTTGAAGTCTGCCGAGCACATGTCGTGTGCAGACGCTAAGTGGTGGAAAAATGTATGAAGAAGTACACCCCTGCATGGTTAACATCATCTATTCGAATAGCCGTGTCCGCGGTAATGGACTTCTGGGTTGCCTATAACAGTACATAGACAAGTGGAAGTGGGTACTCTAAAACGCGCAAGATAAGCGTGAGTGATATGGACGTCCTTCTCGTGGGGAGACGGGAGCGGATCCATAGTGGTGTATTGATTGGTGAATATGTGGACTCGTGTGCGCCACCCCAAAAGAGTTACTTGCAGTCGTAATTCAGGATAGCCACCGAGTCAAAGCTGGCTTGCTGCAGTCAAACTCCACCACCTTGTTGATACTGATGCATATGTAGCTAGTTCTGATGTAAGTCTTTTTGAGTACCTTTGTACTCACATTTGCTTAATTTATGTTTTTTGTAGAGAGACTCCAGTCTCACTAGTGGTTCCACGTGGACTTCGACGTTTAGCTTGTTACCTCAGCTACGATCTTGTACCCTTGGGAGGGTCTTGTAGATAGTCAGGCTTCTCAGCCTTTTTCATTTGTAGTTGTCTGTACTCAGACATGTTATGCTTCCGTTGCCTGTATGCTCTGTATGTTGGGTCATGTGACCTTTGTTTGTAATAAATGCTATGATGGCTCTTCTGGGCCTTTATCTATATGAGTTGTTGAGTTATGTTGTGATGCCATGTTGTACAACACATACTTGCATGTTATCCGTACATGTAATGTGTATTGCTATGTGTGGGATCCGACACCTAGTTGTTTACCCTTGGTAGCCTATCTTACAGGGAAATGTCTCCTAGTGCTTCCACTAAGCCTTGGTAGCTTGCTACTGCTCCGGAACACTTAGGCTGGCCGGCATGTGTCCTTCTTCGTTCCTGTGTCTGTCCCTTAGGGGAAATGTCACGCGTTGTTCCTTTAAGTCCTTGTAGCTTGCTACGACTTGGGTTCATACATTGATGACCGACACGTTCGTTGCTGGGTCATGTATGCATGTCTCTGTAATTTAGTGCCACTTTTAGTTTATAACTAGTCATGTCGGCCCGGGTTCTCTGTCATATGGATGCTAGCGACACTATCATATACGTGTGCCAAAATTCACAAACGGTCCGGGCCAGGTAAGGTGGCCCCCGTGGGGATACCGTGCGTGAGGCCGCAAAGTGATATGATGTGTTACAGGCTAGACCTGTGTGACTTAGGACCGGGGTCCTGACATCTTTGGTATCAGAGCCTGAATTCCTGTAGGATTAGCAAGCCAAAATGGTCGAAGTCGTGTCTAGAAATTCTTTAGTTATATTAAGGGAATTGATTGTGGAAGGGAATGTAAGGCTCTTTTTACTCCTTTACCCCATGACCTTCTGATCTGAGTCACCTTCTTCTTCTACGGGGATTAAGAACTAGGATTCTCATTCTATTTATCAGGATCACATTACTGGTGGATTCAACCCTCAGTTTAGTTTCTACTACTTCTGTTTGTTCAACTATTGGACTCAGGACCTTGACTTTATGATGCTAAGTGGTTATGCTACCCTTTTGCTTGGATCTCAAAAGTATTTTCGAGCATTTACAGTCGTTATGCTGTCCGAGTCATCCCAGGTTTCTAAATAGTTTGATGCATTTGCAAATCCCTTCTCCTTGTTCCCGATGCTCCTTTGGGCTAGATTAACCACACTAGCTAGTGTGTTTGAGGTACTCTGTTACCTCGACAAATAGGTTGGAGTTATTATTATGACCCTAGGTGTCTGGAGTATCACCCAGTAATCTAGCCATGTATTGTGTTCCCAGTGTGATCATTCTGGCCATTATCCTCGAAAGCATCCCGTGATGCCATTTAGTTGGTAGGTATTCTATTTCTGGGTTCTTGAACCCAAGATTCATTCTACCTACTTCATGTTGGTAGTATTTGCTCGTCCCTTTAGGATATTAGTAACCTTGTGATAGTCCTCGAGGTCCGTGGTATATCATTCTTCCAAATACCATGAACCATCCTTGGCAGAAGTTCTCTCGAACCAAAAGATCACAACCAGAGTGCTATTGAGTAGTACTGCATTCATATTGTGACTCTGCAGTCCTACCTTTCTGCATGGGTGTAATGCCCCGGACACACCCGCCGGTGGTCGTTACTCCTGGCGGGATCTAGACTGGCCTTACATATCAATACTAGTCTTTTCTGCGCACTTTGTCCTCACTCGTGCGCACCCGGGAGCAACTTCCCGGTCGGTCACCCATCCTGAAACTACTCCAAGCTGAGCACGCTTAACTATGGAGTTCTATCCGAATGGGCTCCCGGAAAAGAAGGAATTCCTTATTGATATGAGTAGTCTATCATCCCTAATAAGCCAGGCTATCACATACACCCCCACTCAGAGGAACCGACGTCCTCGTCGGTCCACAGGAACGTTCCCTCTTGGCACAAACGTCTGTGCTTCCAGGACAGCACATGTGCCATGCCGTGTGCCACGACGGGTCACAAACGTCATGCACAACATGTGTCAGGACCCCGATCCTAAGTCACACCGATCTAGCTGTAACATGTCATATCACTTTGCGGCCTCACGCACGGTAACCCCACGGGTGCCAACTTACCTGGCCCGGGACCGTTTGCGCATTTTGGCACACGTATATGACTGTGTCGCTAGCATCCATATGATAGAGAACCCGGGCCGACATGCTAGTTATAAACCAAAAGTGGCACTAGATTACAGAGACAGGCATCCATGACCCAGCAACGAACGTGTCGGTCATCAACGTATGAAACCAAGTCGTAGCAATCTACATGGACTTAAAGGAACAACGCGTGACATTTCACCTAAGGGACATACACAGGAACGAAGAAGGACACATGCCGGCCAGCCTACGTGTTCCGAGCAGTAGCAAGCTACCATGGCTCATTGGAGACACTAGGAGGCATTTCCCTGTAAGATAGGCTACCAAAGGAAAACAACTAGGTGTCGGATCCCACACATACCAAGCATTTCAATCATACACACAATATGCTCAATATGTGCAAATACAACATTGCATCACAACATAACTCTATGACTCAAAGTACTTTATTTAAGAGGCTCCAAGAGCCATACATAACATATCCATACAGGTAGGGGTCACATGACCCAACACTCAAGTCATACAGTCATACAAGCACAAGCGGAAGCTACATGTCTGAGTACAGACATCTTAGAAAATAAAACAGGCTTGGTGTAGCCTGACTATCTACAAGGCCATTCACAAGCTCCAGATCTCCGTCTGGGTGTCAAGCAACTCGTCGACGTCAACGTCTATGTAGAACCCATCATCAGGGGCAGGGTTCTCCTCTGCAACAGTTATTAAGCAAACATGAGTACAAAGGTACTCAGCAAGTCTTACCATAGAACCTATCATACATGCAACATTATCAAGGGGGGTAGTGGAGTTCATAGCAGAAAGCTAGCTTTGACTCTTGGCTAACCTATACTACAACTCTCAACGGATTGCAAGATGTTATTACGAACACGAGTCCTCTACTCACCACAACAATACACTACCGAGGATCCTCTTCCGTCATCCTACGGAAGGGCCATCCACAGTACTCACACTTATCTTGAGGCTTTTAGTAGTATCCATCAACTTGTCTATGAACTGTAAGAGTAACCAAGTAGTCCGTACCGCGAACAACGGCTATTCGAATAGATTTATAACCCTGCAGGGGTGTACCTCTTCACACACGATCCCACCACTTATCGCCGTTTACTCGACGTGTACTCGGCAACCTTCAAGCGGAAGCCCAGCGAGGGTGTCGGCCACGAACTGACTAACTACTCAAGTCTCTCGTCCAGGTTTATCGCCTATTTGGGTTCCATCCGTGGGGAGATCCAGCCGGGGTGTCGCTCACGGCCCCAAACGATGTGTACAGGGTTCCCGAGACACCAAACGGGCAACCGGTACATCGTGCCACGTACCTGTCGCATCACAACCCACCCCGAGGGTCAGCGCTGTGCACGACCTCCAGTAAACTACAAACACCAGAAACTAGTTGCAACTCCTGGACAGAGATCGAGGGTAATTAATAAGCTGAGAGGGTCAATTAAGGATCCCAATGTGTGGTAGTAGCTGAAACTTGAACCACACATACAGATCTCGGGTCCTATGGACGATTCCAATGAAACAACCCACCATGTACTCCTACATGGCCTTTCATCGATACCTTTACCAAGCGTATTCCACACTTCCTCCTCTTTATCAGTATGATCATTTCACTCTGATCCATCACCCAGATGAACCACACCTGACACAACTTTAAGCATAGCAGGCAACATAAACAAATAGCATGGTGGATCACACATCACATGGCTCAATCAACTCCTACACATGCTAGTGGGTTTCAACTATTTACTGTGGCAATGACAGGTCATGCAAGGGAATTTGGTTCAACTACCACAACAAGTAGCAGTTCACACGCTGTTGCCTTAATGCAATAAAAGAGAGCAGGAGCGAGAAGATGGGTTTGTATCGGAATGATCGATGATTGCTTGCCTGACAGAGTGGTTGTCGGGTACTGCTCTTCAGCTGGATACGCAGAAGTATCCTCGGGAGCAGGACCTAACACGGAGAATACCAGTGATACAATCATTAAACAAACAAATGCAACAATATGATGCATGCTCAAGACATGGCAAGATGCATGTGTTTTGGGCTAATGCAACTATAACCAGAAGGGTTTGAGCCTATTTGAATCAAAGATTCAAATTGGCACTTTAGCTGTTATTTAATTAAGTGCATTATCATGTTTTAATGTATAAAGCAAGTTTAACTTGCTCTAACATGCATGAAACCAGTGCCATTGGAAAGATTGGATTTTTCTGATCATTTTTCATATATAAATTATTTTCATCTGAGATACTGTTGAATTTATATGATTTTTTGAAGTTTAGGCATTTTCTGGAATTTCCTAAATTATTTTTAAATCTAAAAATCCCAGAAAATCCTTTACTGCGTCAGCATGACATCATGCTAACGTCAGTAGGTCAACAGGAGCTGGTCTAGGTCAAACATCACATGTGGGCCCGGCATGTTAGTGTCATAGCTAATTAACAAAGTTAATTAGTGTTAAGCTAGAGACTAATTAGCTGTCAGTGGGGTCTGGGCCCACGGGTCAGTGACTAAACTAACTAACTGATTTAATTAACATTTACTTAATTAAACTAGCTAATTAGAGGATGGGTGGCCCACACGTTAGTGACCCAGGGGTGGTCAACCCCCCGGTCAAACGAGTCAAACTCGCCAGCGAAGTGACGCCGGCGAGGCCAAACACGGTGGCGAGCTTCGGAAATCGCCTACAGGGCATGGTTCGAGCCGCGGTTGGGCGCGTTGGGGTGCCCTCGTCGATGCGCGTCGAATGGTGGTGGTCGCCGGGCCTGGCGTGGCCGGAGGCGACGGCAACGAGCTCGACAGCGGCGGCCGGCGTTCGGGCGTGTGTGGAGACGCGGCTGCGGTGGCCTAGGCGATGCGTGCGTTGCACCTAGCTCATCTACGTGCTGCGGCGAGTGAGATGGACGTGCGTCTGTGACCAAATGGTCACCGGAGCATCACCGGCGGCAAGCACGGCGGCGGTGGGTTTCGGTGATCAGCGGAGCAGCAGCTACGCGGCGCAAACGAAGCGGAGGAGGGAGGGATTCGGCGTAGGGGCTCACAGCGGTGCTAGCGAGCTCGACGGGGAGGTCGGGGACGCTCTACAGCTCCTTAATCGACGGCGAGGAGCTCCGGCGATCCGAGGAGGGGGATGACGGCATGAAGGGGTTGCAGGGCTCCCGGCGATCCGTGGCTCAGCGAGGAGGAAGAGGGCGTCGTGGCGATCCTTCTGGACACTCTCACGGGACGAGGGGGAGGCTCTAGGTGCGGCAACGGCGAACGGCGGCGACGGGCGGCCTCGGTGATGAGAGGGAGAGAGCCAGGGGAAGGAGATGGGGACGAGGGGAAGTGAGAGAGGGGTCGGGGCAGCTGCGTGGCGACGCATGGAGGCGTCCAGGCCGTCGGGGATGCAGGCAAGCAGGGTGGAGGTGGCCGGGCGCGTGCCGGCGCGCGGTGGCCACGCGCGCTGCCTTCTGGCGCGAGGAGGAAGGCGACAAAAGCGGCGCTGGTGGGCTGGGCCGGCCTGTAACAGTGCTGTGCTCCAGGTAAGTTCCTTCTCTCTTTTCTTTTTCCTATTTCTTTTCTGTTTCATTTCTTTTGCAACTTTGTTCAATTAATAAAAATGCCAAAACATTTTTATAACTCATAAAACTTGTCATGCCCACTGTATATAATATGAACAACATAGAACATTATAGTTTATGATTATTTGAGCATTTAAAATATTTTATAGCATTTAAATGCCCAAATTCAAATAACATATGATTTAATCCAAAGACCTTAGAGGTCCTAGAAAATTGTGCACCATTTTTGACAAAGGTTTGAGACCAAGGCAGAAATGATGAACATTTTTGAAGGGCATTTTGGGTACATTGGAAAAGATTTTATCAAACCCTAGTTGTTAGGAGAGGGGTGCTGGGGTTTCTGTCATTCCCATTTCAAGTTTCTTTGATAAGTAGACATGATGCACACTCTAGCTAGTCCTAATGCAAGTGCTAACTAGGGACGTGCCAACATGACTGCAAACTGTCCGCAAACATCCGTGTAACCGCGAGGGTCGGCTCTGATACCAACTTGTAATGCCCCGGACACACCCGCCGGTGGTCGTTACTCCTGGCGGGATCTAGACTGGCCTCACATATCAATACTAGTCTTTTCTGCGCACTTTGTCCTCACTCGTGCGCACCCGGGAGCAACTTCCCGGTCGGTCACCCATCCTGAAACTACTCCAAGCTGAGCACGCTTAACTTTGGAGTTCTATCCGAATGGGCTCCCGGAAAAGAAGGAATTCCTTATTGATATGAGTAGTCTATCATCCCTAATAAGCCAGGCTATCACAATGGGTTATCCGAAAGAAATATGTTGAACTAGTTCGACATGCTAATCTATGCATCCACAACTCAGAAAGATATATGTTCCTTGAGTTGTCCCTTTTAGTCATTTTATGACCCCCCTCCTATCAGTTGATACTCAGGAGTAGTCGTGCATTCATGTTCATCGATGCATTTTACTCTTGTGGTCCGTCAAGCCATTCTATTCTGGAATGACTAGGAGAAACAAACTCCAGTACCTCATCCATATCCAGGACTGGGTGAAAGTAGTTGTAATCCACAGATCAAAAGGCCAATCTGACTCTTGTTCTGTTCTACCTTGGAGTGTCATCCTCTTTTATGTCAAGAATGTCATGAGAATTGCACAACCTCCTATGAACTCTTGATACAATGATACTTCTCGCCATTATCGCTCATTCCTCGATCTCCATGTTATTGTAACCGGAATACCGACAAGTAAATTGTGATGTGTGAAATCAATACTCCTAGCAACTTCGTTGTGTAATGCCCAGGATGGGACTATACCTCCTACGTGTCGAGGCACGACTTAAAGGTATAAGCCCATCCTAGAATGATCTCAAGTTTGGTATCTTTTCACGACTCATGTAAAAGAGGGATTAAATTGCAAAAGGAGATAGTTGGCTTACACTCGCCACTTCACACAATACATTACATAAGCCAAACATCATTCAGAACATCACAGCCCATCTAAGGGTAAGATCCAAAAGAAAGATACCAAAACAACATAAAGCCACAGGTCAGGATCGAATCCTAGTAGAAACCACTACTGATCGTCGAAACGTCACAAACATACGGCCACTCTCTTCATCGAGCTCCCAGTGAAGAACTTGAACCAGCTCCTGCTTCGAACTCGGCTGAACCTGCATCTGGTGTTGTAGTATCCGTGAGCCACGAGGACTCAGCAATCCCATAACCATGGGTATAAGGACTAGCAAAGCTTTGGGTAGGAAGAGGTAAGGTGGTGAGGTTGCAGCAGCGGCTAAGCATAATATGGTGGCTAACATACGAGTACCAGAATAAGATGAGAATCTACGCAAACGGTCGCAAAAGTAGTGATCGCTAAAGATCATGAACTACATACGAGTCAAACATAACCCCACCGTGTTCTCTTCTCAAAGTGAAAAGAGACAGTCACGGTTACTCACACAGTTGTGTATTTTACTTTGGATGCTCTGTCAAGTTTTCTACAACCGGACATTAACAAATTCCAATCTGCCACATAACCGCGGGCACGGCTTTCGAAAGATTATAACCCTGCAGGGGTGTCCCAACTTAGCCCATCACAAGCTCTCACGATTAGCGGAAGTGAAAAATATAATATCATCAACCCTTATCTTAGGGAAATCCGATCAGGCTCGGCATCCCGGTAGCACAAGACATTTCGATAATGGTAAAACAAGTCCAGCAAGACCTCCCGGCGTGCCGACACCCTGATAGGAGCCGCGCGTATCTCGTCTCAGGCCACAACCGGATGGGTGATCCTGCAGGTTATACCAGATACCTCGGGTTTCCCCAAGGCGGCCCCGCAGTCTCCCCGTTTGGGACCAACACCATCAGCACTGGCCCCCCCTGCTATGTAGAAAGAATCCTCGTGGATGCGACCCCCTATGCAATTTTAATTAATTAATTAAGTTGTTATTATGAGCAAATTAAAACCAATGTTGGGCCTTGCTGGAGGAGTTTTATTCAAAGTCGAACTGTCAAGGGGTCCCCATCCACCCATCGTGTAAGGAACGCAAAATCAAGGAACATAATGCCGGTTTATCGGCGCCTAAGGTGGCATGAGTGGAACAAAACAACGAGCAAAAGGCCAAGCCTTCCACGCATGCCCAGTATATAGGTGTGTTAATAAGAATAGATATTGTGATATATCCAACAACAAGTTCCCTCCTGGAACGAACTTCATCTTCACCTGCAACTAACAACGCTATAAGAGGGGCTGAGCAAGCAGGTAACATAGCCAAACAGTGGTTTTGCTAGGAAGGTTTCAAATGTTAGAGGTTTCATGGCAACAAGGAGAGGCTGACATAAAAGATGGGTAGCGCGACATGTAACGATAGCATCGAGACAACTAAGCATGGCATTGGTAGTAAAGGTATCCAAGGGTATGATCATCTTGCCTGAGATTCCGTAAGGGAGAAGAACGGATCCATGAAGTAGACGGAGCAACATAGACGAGCGAACCCTCACAACTCCGGAACGAAACCGAAGCTAACAAGAGAAGCAACCGGAAAGAAGCAAACAACACGGTAAACACACAATCATAAACCTTGCATACAATGCACATCCAAGTATGATGCATGTCCGGTTTAATTATGCATGGCAAGATGCACAAACAAAACTACAAGTTAAGTGGAGCTCAATATGCAACGAGTTGCATATTGACGAAACACCACATTTTATTTATTTAGTTGACTCCCGTTATTTTCAAGACAAGATTAAATGTTTTTAACATGGCAAGAGGTGAAGCATAATAAAACTACACTATTTAGACATTTTAAATGAGTCCGGAAAATAACAACAACATATCCGGAGAAACCCCATGAGCATGTTTAGCAACTTATAAGCAAACAACAATTCACACATTTAATGTTGTTAAATGATGCGGATGACATGAACAAGTTTTATGCTAGTTATTAATTAAAGGTTAACATGAAGAAGATATGAAGTATATGTCACCGTGGTGGAAGGAAAAGGTGCCACGGCAACGATCCGAAAATGATGCAACGGCAACATCTCGGTTCCGGTAACTCGTTGAGAGACCGGTGCAAAAGATGACGGAGAGCGAAACAAAAAGAAAGGTGGGGTGATCCCGTCACCGGGTTCCCACGGGTCGGCGATGAGGCAACCGAGGAACACGACAAAAGATGGAACGGCACGGAGCACACAAGGGCAAACATCTCATACAACCACAAGCATCACATGGGTCATCGTCTCGGGTTATACCTTCGGAACATCGTTCTCGGAGGGGTTCGAGGTCGTAGAGGAAGCAGTCGTTCATGTGGTCGTCGAGGGAAGTAGTTGTGCACGGTCATCGAGGAAGTAGTGGAACACGAATCGTAGTCGTTCACGTTCGTCGAGGTACTTGGCGAATTCCTCGTTTCCGGGGCGACGGTAGTGGTACACGCCGTAGTTGTCTTGCCGGTCTCGGTCCCAGTCGTAGTTGTACTCGGTCGTCGTGGTACTTGGTGTCTTGACGATTCCGGAGACGCGGTAGAGGTACTTGGGGTCTACGGACTTGCCGGTCTCGATCCTTGCGATGGTAGGGGTACACGATGTTGGTAGTGGTACTCGTTGATGTAGACGTTCGGGTATCTGTAGATGAACTTGTATTATGTAGATGTTCGGGTCGTTGCGGTCTTCCTGTCTTGTCGTGTAGGCATACACGGGTCCCCTGACAAGTTCAACAGTACAAGGCAACACAACAAAAAAACATAGGAGCAAAACAAAAGGGGCAGCACGGGGAGGCGCTGGAAGGAGACGACGGCAGAGCCTCGGGCGCGCTGGGGAAGAGGCCCTGGCGCACGTGGTGCTCGGGGACGGGCGGCCGGCGCTGGAGACGTTGGGAGCAGGGCAATGGAGGAGGTCGAGCTCGGGGCTGGAGCGATGTGGGCAGAGGCCTGGCTGGAGACGAGGCGCAGGAGGAAGTCGGAGGCAGGGCGCGGCAAGGACAGAAGAGGCGGCCGGAGGGGATCCCCGTGGCGGCCGGCGGCAACTGGCGAAGGGGCCTGCGCGACGGCCTGGTGAGGAGCACGGGAGCTCCTGGCGTGTGGGACTGGCGCGGGAAGGGAGGAAGCGTCGGCTTGGGGCTCCTGGCCGGCCGGCTCGGCCAGGCGAGGCGGCTGGAGCACGGAGGGGGGGGGCTTGGCGTCGGGCGATGCGGGGCGAGAGGAGGGAGCTGGGGTCGAGGCGACGGGGACCGAGGTACTTGGGGTCGGGCACTGCGAAAGAACTGGCGACGCACGGGAGACAGCGAGCGGGGAATCGGGGCAGAGGAGCGAGGGTGCGGGAGCGAACGAGGAGTGGCGGCGGCTCGGGGTGGACGAAGGAGGGGCGAGCGAGGGTCGATGCGGTCGGGATAGGGTTAGGCGTCGGTTGGGCCAGGGAGGAGAAGTGGGCCGCTGGGAGGAGAGGGAGGCTGCAGGAGGAGATGGGCCAGGGAGGTTTGGGCCTGAAGGGATGGAGGCTGGGCTGGTTCTCTCTGCATTTAAAATAAAACAGAGAAAAGAAGGAAATGGAAAGGGAAGTTGGGGGAGAAGAAAAGAAAGAGGTAGTTAGGAAAAGAATTTGCACGTGAGGTCAATTTTCTCGGGCTCATAAAAATGAGCACGGTCCGAGAAAATATAAAAGGCATGATTGAAAAATATAATTCAAACAAATTTGAGTTTAATTCAAATGGGTTTGAACTAAGACTTGATTACTGAAGTGTCCAAAAATGTTCGAATTTTCGGAGGAACCTCGAAACAACGGAAAAGAATTATTGGCAAGGTTTTTGAAGGAGAAACTCGAAGTGAAAAAGACATGGGGAAAAAATATGCAAGTGTGTTGGGTTATTCCGAAGCAATGGAATATTATTTATAATAGCTCCATAATATTAGGAGGATATGTTATAAAGAGAAGACATCCTTCCCTCGATTTAAATGGACCGAAGGTCCACACAATTTATTTAGGTTGAGATGCAAAATAAATATGACATGATGGCATGATGACATGATGCAATGCAAAATAAATAACACAAGCACAAAAGAAACACACGGGAGAACCCGGAACATCTGGAATCTCTGGAATCTTCTGGAATCCTCTGGGACGTCGGTCTTCGGGCGTCAATACTCTCCCACACTAACAAAGGATCTCGACCCGAGATCCTAGAGATATCACCGGGTAAAAACGAAAAATAAGAGGTAAAACAAAGTTGCTTCTTTGACAGACGAGTGAAACCAAGGAACCTTGAGAGGTTGAACAATCTTGAAGGAAAGAATGCAACAGAGATTAACGAATATGCAAACACTCTGTTAGAAAAGAGTAACAAGGAGCATTATGAGAACCTTGTAGGTTGAAAGACATGAAACAAGAGCTCACGGATGACGAAATAATTTCAAAACCACTCCGGTTAACCAAGATGGAGAAAGAATAAGAACGAAATAATTTGGACAGCACTCCGTCTGAAAATGGAAGGAATTAACAAGAACTTGAGGAGATGGAGTGATACGTGATGAAATCAACAGCATATTGCCTCCGAAACAATTAAAAGAAAAGCACAAGGTGTAAGAAAGATTCAGACAGCACTTCGGTTGAAAAGAGAGGCAAACTTGATAGATGATGGAACTAGAATGGAGGTCACAACATTCCGGTTAAATAGATAAACAAGGAAAAGAACATGATCTCGAAAAAACGATATGATGGTTAAAGAGAGCAATATCCCAATGCCTCCGGAACAAAAGAACGGAATATAGATCAACGAAAGAAATGAATGGACAAGAAAAATGACAACTTCTCCCACGAATGAATTTGAAAGAGCATCCTTACAAAGAAGGGTTGAACAGAATTGTTGGAAAATCAACAACGAAACGAATAAGCTTGATGTGGGCTTATGGAAAACATCTCAAAATTATGAGGTGACAACTAGCCATTAACGGAAACGATTGCTTGGATTGAGATCAACAAGGAGATGAAAAACTTATTTCGCTGGAATGATAAATGAAGAACTTGGTTCATTTATAGCACCATAATTAACAACAATCATTAGGGAAAGCTTTTAGGTGAATTATAACCCAAGATAACTCCAACTAATAAATTGAATGGTTGGAAAGATCTCCTGAACAAAGAAAATGATGGGTTTAAATATCCCATCCTTGATAACTCGTGAATCATAAAACATGAAGGAATTGTCAAGAATGACATAACACCATCTGAAAAGATAAGGTAGAAAGGATTGCAATTGGAATGCATGATGAAGAATGCTTGAGCTCCAACAAGAATCTTGATGAAGACTTCGAGGATGAATTAAAACATGATGAACCACCATGAAGAACTCCGGTAATGAAAGCATGAGAAGTGAAAGATGAAAAGAATAAGATTCAAGGCCTGCGATGAATTAGATGGAGCTTTAAAATGATATAACAAAAATAACTTGGAGCTCTGGAATAGAAGATGAAAAACTTAGAACCAAGGAGATGATATGATGAAGAAGCCCTAGGCAAAAGAATTAAATCACCTTGAAGGAATTAGAATAAGAATTATGTTATGCATCTCCTTCACCAATTTAAATTGATGACAACCAAAGGATTTGGCATACTACTTATTCTCGTTGGAAAGAATTAAAGAGAGATCTAGCACAAGTTTGGGTAAATCTTCAATAAACCACCGGTAGGATTATGAAAGAACGAGTGAATTAATACGATAACAACGGAAGAGTAAACTTGAAAGAACCATCGTAAGAATTGGAGACGAACGAAGAAACATCAATGAAGAATATTTGGAGGACGAAGTTGAAAACTGAGAACGAAGAAATCTTCTGAAATGATGGCCTTCAGAGGAACACAAGGAAAAGAATTCATGAAATGCTCCGGACGAGTATAAAAAGAATTCCTCATAAACGGAACAATAATGAGGATGGCAAGAAGTTAGAACAACGAATCTTGAGAGAATGGGCCAAGATTTAAGAGAAACACTTCTCCGGTCTCCAAAATCTGAGAAGACGATGAGATACACCACCATGAATTGTATAGGCACTCCGTAATGAAGAATTAAAAGGTTGAACCAATGAAGAAAATAATTTGAAAGCGGTCCTGGAGAAGGCATGTGACTGATGGGAATCATTCTTACGTCACACTTTGAAAAGAATTTGAGTATAACCCCAGAAAATTAAAAGAGTCAGGTAAGATCCTGGAAAAAGACCTGTGGGTTAGGGCCCACTCAAAAGAAATCACCGTTGAAAAAGATTGCTTAAGAGATATAGCATCGGTTGAATTAATTGGCTTGAATAAGATGACAATCCTCAAAATAGCTTGAACGGATTAATAATGGAATTATGAATCTTCAGCACTCCGGATATGAATAGCAAGAGGAGAATGATTAATTGGTGCACCGAAATAGAAAGCATTGTGAAATGAGGAAAAGGATAAGATCAACACCAAAATCTTGAATTACATCCACCGGCAGAGTTTGTGAACAAAAGAATGATGAACTTGAAGCTCTTGAACATCTTCACGATAAATCAACGGATAAGAACATTGATGGAAAAGAATGAAGAAACATCACATGAATAAAATGGATATTTCATTTGAGAATTTATTACTCCAAGAAGAAGAAGGGTGGGAGGGTGGGGAAAACAAGACAACTTGGGATGAATGAAACAGACAAATCGTCATATTTCTCAACGACGTCCGTATGGAATAACTTGAAGAGAAGGCACACCGGTTGAAAAAGATTATCATGAAAATCTCGATGGTCAAGAAGAATTAGCACTCCCATAGAAATATGAGAACACCGATTAGGAAAGGTATGGAATAAACATTTGACATCGAAGCAACTCGAATACCAGAATCAAAACGAAACAAAGGATAGATGTTGCAGCATAGTCTTCATAATATCATTCGAACAGAGAATTGAACGAATGAATTCCGCAGGTACATCAACTGGCCGAGAAGCCACTAGTGAGAACAAAAGATAAATAAAAAAGGAACACGGATCAGATAGAACAAATACACGATAGAAGCTTCGTTCGACATCTTCGTGCTGAAAGCTCATGGAACGTGTTACAAAAGGGTTTTGCAATCCCCGGATCAGCATAGCCAAGGACCCTTTAAGATGCAACTTGTCGGGGAAACTGACCGCCCACGAACACCTATGGGACCGGAGCCCCTTCTACGGTACGGCAAGGGAGCGGAGGGAGCACGGAGGGCAGATCGATGGGCACACACGGGCAGTTTACCCAGGTTCGGGCCGCGCGGACGCGTAAAACCCTACTCCTGCCTCGGTTGTATTGAGTTCTTGGGCTCGGGGGCTTGAAGATCTATGGTACTAGCTACACCAAGCGAGAGAGTGGTTTAGTTTCTGGGATCGAACCCCCTCTACGTTGTGCACGGGCCTCCTTTTATAGCTCAAAGGGGTCACCGACAGGTGCCAACGTAGGCGAGGGTAAAAGTGTAAAACTGGTGGTAGTTGCAACAGTGCATGAACAGTGTAAGAATAGTGGTCTTCACCTAACTCTGACGGTGGGGGACAAGGGCATTGAATGCCCGTCGCCGTCGCCCCAAAAGCGTCCGTCCATGCGTCTCCGTTCGCCACGGCGATAGCCTCGTCACCGCGGCTTGCCACCGTGTACCCCAGGCTGCACAGCCATCTGCCACGTGCCCCTGGAAGGGCCCCAGGGCGACGCGTGGTCAGATGAGCTGGAGCGCAGGCACACAGCATAAGCTTACCCGGCAAGCACCTTGCCGGGGTCGCAACCTTGCCGGAACCGGAAGCTTGTCGCTCTCCGGGCCCTGCCGGGGCGCATGATGCACCGCGATATACCTTCTTGAGGTGCCGCTCTTTGGCCTTCCTGGCGAGCTCCTCTTGCCAGGGTCTTGTGCTGGAATGATAACCTTGAGCCTGGTGCGGCCTTCCCGGCAAGCTCTTCTTGCCGGGGTCTTGTCTCTTAACTTGGATACTTTGTTCTTGAATGGCTCAAAGGGGTCTAGAGTGGGCTTTGGCGGGCGCGTGGTGAGCCAGACCGCGGGACGCTGCTACTGCCCGTGCACAAGTCGGGATACTAAGGTACCCCTACTTTAGTACACCGACAGGAGCCCCCGGGCCTGGGCCACACACGGTGCCGAGCGCTGTTGGGCCAGGCCCAGAATAGTGCACGGGCACACGCGGCCCATGGCGCGCTGTTTCCCACTCCAGATTCGCCGCATCCCTCCCTAACGACACGCGTCGATTGCGGCGTCGTGGGAGAGATCGTGGCCTGTTTCTTTAATGGGAAATGGGGAACGTCCCCCACTTCCCCCTTAAAAGCAGAGGGAGCAGGGGCAGTTTCCCCCCATTGCTTTCATTGCGCCCTGAATCTCCAGAAACCCCCACCGCTCTCTGCCTCCCCTCAGGTCGACAGAGAACCGAGCTCTACCCTTCCTCCGCCGTTCCCAGCATCTACGGCGCCGTCGATCTCCCCCCCTCCCTCCTCGCCGCCCCCGCCATGGTTCCGAAAAGCGACAAGGCGAAAAGTGACAAGGCGAAGAAGGAGAAGTCCGAGAAGGCGGCGAAGCTGGCAGCCATGTGGAGAAGGATGGTGGTCTTCCCGCCGAGGCTCGACCCGAGGGAGCTGCGGGACAAGTACTACTTGTTCTGGGCGAGGGAGACGAAGGATCACCCGCGCACCAGAGTCCTCCCCGCCGTGGCCGTCGACATGTTCCCGGGAGGCTACCACTTCTTCGCTTTGTTCTTCCATTGCGGTCTCTGTCCTCCGTATTCGGAGTTCTTCTGTGATGTGATGAACACGTACGGACTCCACCTCTTAGATTTCACCCCGAACGCCGTCCTCACTTTGGCCGTTTTCGCACATCTGTGCGAAAACTACGTCGGGGTCCACCCAAATGTAGCTCTTTTCCGCCACTTCTTCACGCCTAGAGTAGAGTCCGTATCCTCTCTCTCCGGCGGCATCTCCTGGATCTTTAGGCTGAACAAGAAGGAGGCGTACTTGAAAGGAGAGCTTCGCGGCAAGTGGGAGGAGTGGAGGGCTGACTGGTGCTGGGTCATGGAGGATGAGCCCGAGCAGTTTACCTTGCCGTGCCAGACTGCAATAGTGCGCGGCAAGGATTGGAGTGAATTGGCCCCGGAAGACGACAAGCTGCAGATTGCCCTTACTAGGATCCTTCGTCTCCGGGCTGGCAATCTTACTGTAGGTGAAGTCGGGGCCGATTTCCTCCGCCGCCGCATTGCCCCCCTGCAGGAAAGGAAGAGGCCCGCCAGGGTGTTCGGCAACGCGGCAGATCGCATGAGGCTGCGCCCCGGGCTAAACTATAATTTCACCGTCTTGGAGCTGAAGGGGATGGTCCGGGAGCTGTTTAAGAATGACCCCAAGCACCCGGAGTGGTTCAGACCGTCGGACGGAGTAGTTCCTCTATGTAACAATACTGCCCTCAGTGCCATCCGCGCGGCAATGCTTGAGTGCGACTCCCACGGGGTCGTCCCCACTTGGCTGGTGCCTTCAGTGAAGACCGTGCAGGCTTTCTTCGATAATCTGGTTGAACAGCCACGCAAACCCGAGGAGAGGAAAGGCCTCACCCGGACGACCACCGACCGGGATGTGGCCTACAATGCCAACAGGATGGAGGAGGCCGCCGCAGCTGCAGCTGCGGGTGAGTTCGGGTACACTGTGGACGAGGCGGAAGCAGCGGACGCGGTGAGTCAGGCTGAGGAGGAGGAAATCCTCAAGTTGTTGAAGATCGCGCCCGAGGAGTTTGCCGGGGAGCCCACCGGGGAGCCTGCCGGGGCGAGCGAGGCTGCCGGGCAAGGCACCGAGTCCAGTGAGCCCACCGAAGAAGACGCCGAATCGGGCGATTCCGACTAGGACTCCGGCGGGTCTCTGAATCTCGACGACGACGCCTCCTCATCCTCGGAGAACTCTCCGCCACCACCAAGTCCCCCGCCACAGCAGAAGAAGCGCCTCCGCAAGGCCGCTGAGACGACGAGGCCACAGGCGCCTCGACAGCAGCCGAAGCGCCATGCGACGCGTGCCACCACGACGAGCGAGGTCGTCAAGGAGGCGCCCCGTGCCCGAGCGACAAGCGGAGGGGGATCTTCCCGGAGTGGCTCTGGTGCCCCTTCTGCCCCTCGGTCCTCAGCGACGACCGGTGCTGGGTCTTCACAGCCCACAGCCCCGGAGCCCGCCAAGCGCCCAAGGGAGCCTTCTCCTCCAGCTCCTCGCGCTGGAGCGCGCCAGGCGGAGTTTGACTTCTCCGCCCTCAGCTCCGACGAAGAGGAGGAAGAGTAAGCACTTGCAATTTCTATTTCCTTTGGTTTTTGTTGCTTTTGTCTTGATTGCTCTTGCTTGGTTCTGACCCTGTTTGGCTTCCAGGACCTTGACCCAGAGGATGGCGAAGAGGGCCAAGATCCCTGTGGTTGACATCGAGGATGACGAGCCTGCCGCAGCGACAGGGGATGCGTCAGCGACAAGCTTGCCGGACCAGCCTGCTGCTCCGGAGAGCAGCCCCAGCGCAGCCCCCAGCATAAGCCTTGTGTTCACTTTTCCGCTTGATGGGCGCGCTTGAGCTTGTTATCCTTATTGATGTCTAGTTGTCTTGTGCAGAAGTGAAGCCGCAGCCGCGGGAGCACCAAGAGGCCGCCCCCGACGAGCCGCTTGTTCAACCCTCCCCTCCAAGGATGAGCTCCCCGGCGAGGGACAACGCTCCGCCAAGGACTGGTACTCCGCCAAGGGCGAGTACCCCGCCAAGGGCGAGCAGCCCGACAAGGGTGAGCACCCCGCCAAGGGAAGGCACCAGCGGCCCTCCGCCGGCGGGGGCCTCTACTACGCCGCCGAGGGAGAACTCCCCGGCGAGGGACCCCGTTGTTGAAAAGGCCCACAAAGGTAACCCTTGTAATTTCTTCTTCTTGGATTCGTCTTTTTATGGATATTTGCTTGATGATTTTCCTTTTCTTTTCCTTCTGTTGTCAGACCCGCCCGCCCCGGAGCCGATGGAGACGGAAACCATCGCCGAGGAGGAGGTGCGTGGCGACGCTGGCGATGCCACCGCCGCAGAGGGAACGGCCGGCGCCGATGAGCCAACCGCCGAGGAGACCGCCCCAACTGCTGACGCGGCAGCTGGGGAAGGGACCGGCGACCGTACTGCTGGCCCGGAGGCCGTAGGAGCGCCGGACGCTGCACCGGCCGCCGATCCTTCCACCTGAGCGGCTGGGTCTGGCGTCTATCGGGAGGCCGCCAACGGGGTCTTTATCCAAGTCCCGTGGGCGTCCTCATCAAGGGCACCCGCGGAGGGGGAGACGTTTGACGAAGAAGTTCTTGCCTCCGCCGGGTTGAAGGTTGTCGACGCGCCCGGCAGCAGCGACGAGCCCGAAGAGGAGCAACTCCTGCGTCGACTCCTGGGTTTGTACCGGGCCAGGCAAGCCAAGCTGGAGTCCCGAGAGGCTCTGGCTGCCAAGGCTGGTGCTGATCTGGAGAAGCGTGCCGCGGAGCTCCGTGCCGCCAACCAGGCGGCCCTCCGAAACTTGGCGGAGGAGCGCGAAGAGCTTGCCGGAGCACACCAGGCGTTCCTCCTCGAGAAGGCCGAGGTGGAGGAGCAACAGCGTCTGGCCGCCGAGGAGCTGTCTCGGTGGGAGGGAGAGCTCAACTAGCGGAAGGTCGACCTCGACAGCCACGAGGACGACCTCACCGCTCGTGAGCAGGCCATTGGCGGGGCTCTACAGGAGGCAAGGGATGCCGCTGCTGCCGCAGAGACCGCCAAGAGGGATCTGGAGGCCAGGGTGGCGCAGATGGAGTCGAACTTGAAGGCGAGTGAAGACAGGGTCGCCGCGCTCAATGTGGCGCGGGAGAAAGACGCCCACACCAACTCGGAGCTGCAAGTCCGCCTCTCCGAGAAGGGCAAAGAGCTCAACGACGCCAAGGACTCCATCGCTGACTTGGAGCTGAAGGTTTCTACCCTCACCGACTCGCTTGACGCCGCCCGAGACCGCGAGACGAAGCTGAAGGACGATCTCCGTACTGAGAGGGCCTTGCTAGAAAGTGCCGCCGTCTCGCAAAACCACTTCCAGCGGACGGTGGAGCAGTGGACCGAGGAGCTCGTCGCCTCCGCCGCCAACATCGACATGGAGATGGTGGCGTTGACGGCGGAGCACCTCGCGTACTCCCCCGACGAGAGTCTCCCCCACAGCGCCAAGCTGAGGCTGTTCTTCAGAGGAGTGGCGCCGGCTCTCGCGCGGCTACGGGAGAAGATCCCCGCGCAGCTGGCTGACGAGGCGCGCCGGCTTTGCATGGGTACTATGGAGCGGGTGTTGTCGAAGATTGTCTACCGCAACCCCGGGATCAACCTCGTCAACGTCCTCCGGACCCTGCCGCCCGAAGCCGACCAGGAGGCGTTGAAGGCACAAGTCGCCCATATCGTAGCCAAGGCGGGCAAGATCCAGAGGGTCGATGGAGACCGTAGAGACTAGGCTTCCTTCTTCTCGCTTTCCTTGTCGCTGCCGATTAAGTCATGGGTAGTAGTTGGTTAGAACAGCGGCAAGCTATCTCTATAATATATACTTTTATTTTGGGTAATCAATGCAGTGTTATCTCCCTTGCTTTAGTCCCTTTACTTTGTATGCTTTTCACCCTACGCTTTTTAGGGAACTTGCCGACAAAGGAACCCTTGCCGCGAGCACTGAGTGCGGGACTCTTTGCAGCCTGCTAGCAATGCCCTTGTCGGCAAGAAACCTTGCCGTAGCTAGTCGCAACACACTTAGATTGTTGAGCGGACTCGAAAACGAAATAAGGGCGCGACACTTGTCGCAGCTCACTTAAGCCATTGAGCGTGCTCGAAACAAAGTAAGGGTGCGGCTAGCCACAGGTAGGTTCCTCCGCACACAGGTTTTCCATACAAAGTGTGGTTGTTCAAGGAAGACAACTAGGAATTTGAAATTTTTAAATTGCTCAAACTTTGGCAACTTATCTTTCATGGATTTTTTGCTTCCCGGCAAGGCTTCCCTTTCTTGAACAGCACTTGGTCCATACCACTGCCTCCTCCCCCCCGGCAAACTTGTGCGCGAGGAACACTTCTTCTGTTTAAGAAAGAAAGGAAAAGAGGAGGAAACAGAAGTATGGGACCTTGCGGCCTGTTACTGCTTACCGGGGATGCGTGCTCCACAAAATGTTAGATGGTACATGCAAGGAAAAAGAAAGGCATGAAATGACAAATGGCGCGAAGCACAAAAGTTTTACTGATGCATGGGGTCTGCGCCCGGCTTTGTACAAAGGTTAACATGCAACAGCGGCAAGACTTGTACAAAAGGTGGTTGCCGAAGCGGATCACGGCAACCGCGCCTTACAGGTGAAACTTGCGAAGATGCTCTATGTTCTAGGAGTTGCTCACCGGTAATCCTTCTTCGGTCTCAAGGCGGACAGCGCCAGGCCTTGTGACTTGTCTCACCCGATAAGGGCCTTCCCACTTCGGCGTCAACTTGTTGGAGCCCTTGGCGGACTGAACGCCCCGAAGCACAAGGTCACCTTCCTCGAGACTCCTGGCCCTGACCTTGCGGCTATGATAGTGACGCAAGGCTTGCTGGTATCGAGCAGCTCGTACAGCAGCCTGGAGACGTTCCTCCTCAAGGAGCAATGCATCATCTTGTCGCAGTTGCTCTTGCTCGAGCTCGTCGTAAGTGAGCACTCGAGGAGACCCGTATACGAGTTCCGTGGGGAGAACTGCCTCTGCTCCATAGACAAGAGCAAACGGTGTCTGCCCGGTGGCTCGATTTGGTGTCGTCCTGATTGACCAAAGAGCCGCCGGCAACTCCTCTATCCAGTTTCTTCCACACTTGTGCAGCCTCTCGAAGGTTCTTGTCTTGAGCCCCCGCAGCATTTCAGCATTGGCCCTCTCTGCTTGACCATTGCTCCTTGGGTGAGCAACGGAAGCAAAGCAGACCTTGGCGCCAAGGTCTTGGACGTACTGCATGAAGGTGCGACTTGTGAATTGTGTGCCGTTGTCGGTGATGATCCTGTGAGGGATCCCGAAATGGCAAACTATTGACCTGAAGAACCTGACTGCTGACTGTGCCGTCACCTTTCTCACTGGTTCCACTTCTGGCCACTTTGTGAACTTGTCGATTGCGACGTACAAGTACTCAAAGCCCCCGACGGCGCGGGGAAAGGGGCCGAGGATGTCGAGCCCCCAGACCGAGAAGGGCCAGGACAAAGGGATCATCTGGAGAGCTTGAGCTGGCTGGTTAATTTGCTTGGCATGGAACTGGCACGCTTCACACTTGGTTACTTGTGCAGTTGCATCTTGGAGGGCTTCTGGCCAAAAGAAACCTTACCGGAACGCCTTCCCGGCAAGCGCTCTTGCGCCAATGTGGTGGCCACATATGCCTCCATGTATCTCTGCCAACAGCTTCTGTCCATCTTCCCGAGAAATGCACTTCAATCTGACACCATTGTGTCTTCTTCTGTACAGTTCATTGCCCACGAACTGGTACATACTTGACTGCCTGGTAATCCTCTCTATCTCTTCTGGTACTTCGGGAAGTTCCCCAGTTTGAAGAAAACGGACAATTTGCTGTGCCCATGCTGGAGCTTGAGGCTCAACAGCAAGGACTAAAGGCATCAGTGCTGTTGTGGGAACATCAGCTTCCATGGCAAGAACCTGCGTTTTCTCCGTAGCTGAGTGTTCCCCGGCAAGCCTGCCGGGGCAAGGCTTGTCGGGAACGCCTGCTTCAACTGTACAGACCCTTGGGTCCGCAGGAGCAGACTGTTCCTCAGCATCTTGGTTGTTGGTCTTGGGGACCTTGGCGGCGGCTTCAGGAAGGTCCGCCGGCAAGTAGTCACCGGAGACCAACTTCCTCTTCTTGCTGTGCCCAACTGATGGTGTAACGGATGGTTGAGTTAGCTTGAGCACGAAGACCCCTGGTTCCACAGGTAACTTCATTGCAACACACTTTGAGAGGCCATCTGCGATATCATTCTGAGCTCTTGGGACATGCTCCATCTGTAAGCCTTCAAAGTGTTCTTCAAGCTTCCTCACTTCGTCGACATAAGCTTCCATCAGGGGACTTTGGTAACTCTTGTTCACTTGTCGGACCACTAGCTGTGAGTCTCCCCGCACAATCAGCTTCTTAATCCCAAGTTCGGCCGCGATTCTGAGGCCGGCAAGCAGACCTTCATACTCAGAAATATTGTTTGTCGATTGCTCCTTGGGAAAGTGCATTTGGACAACATACTTGAGGTGCTCCCCGGTGGGTGCGACGAGTAGCACACCAGCACCGGCGCCTTGCAGCGAGAAGGCACCATCGAAGTACATTATCCATTCCTTGCTTGCTTCTTGGACGAGGATGTTTGTCTCTGGGACTTCTTCGTCTGGTGTTGGGGTCCATTCCGCTATGAACTGTGCCAAAGCTCTGCTCTGTATAGTTGAAGTACTCTCGAACTTAAGACCAAAGCTTGACAGTTCCAGTGCCCACTCGACAATCCTGTCTTTTGCTTCTGGGTTCTGCAATATCCTCTTCAACGGAAAGCGAGTGACCACCGTTATCTCATGTGCTTGGAAGTAGTGGCGCAGCTTTCTTGAGGCCATGAGGAGGCCGAAAAGAAATTTCTGCACCCCAGAGTATCTTGATCTAGCCCCCTGCAAGAGGGAACTTACAAAATAAACTGGGCGCTGCACCATCTTCTTTCGCACTTCTCCTTGCTCCTGCGCAAACTTGTCCTTGTCGGGGCCAAAGCTTGCCGGGGAAGCCGCCTGCTTGTCGCTGGATGTGCTTGCCGGGGATGTGGGTTCCTCATCTGCCTCCCTCTCCGCTACTAACGCAGCACTGACCACTTGATTGGTTGCCGCTAAGTAAAGCAGCAACTTCTCTTGTGGCTTAGGTGCGACAAGTATTGGAGTGGAGGACAGGTATCCTTTCAAGTCTTGCAGCGCTGCCTCCGCTTCCGGAGTCCATTTCATAGGACCTGCCTTTTTCAAGATTTTGAAGAAAGGCAGGGCGCGTTCTGCAGACTTTGAAATGAACCTGCTAAGGGCGGCCACACAACCCGCAAGCCTCCGTACATCCTTGACGCGTTTCGGGGCTTTGATCTGCTCGATGGCCTTGATCTTGTCAGGATTGGCTTCAATCCCCCTCTGGGACACAAAGAACCTGAGAAGCTTGCCGGAGGGGACTCCAAAAACGCACTTCTCGGGGTTCAACTTGAGTTGTATCTTGCGCAGATTCTCAAAGGTTTCTTCTAAGTCTTAGATCAGGGTATCCTTGCTCTTGCTCTTGACCACTATATCATCCATGTAGGCTTCTACATTCCTGTGTATCTGTGGCTCAAAAGCAGTGTGGACTACCCTTGCAAATGTTGAGCCCGCATTCTTCAGTCCGAAGGGCATGCGTATGAAACAGTATGTGCCACATGGAGTAATGAATGCGGTCTTCTCTTCATCTTCCTCAGCCATGAATATCTGGTGGTAACCTGAGTATGCATAGAGAAATGAAAGCAACTCGCATCCAGCCGTGGAGTCAACAATCTGGTCAATGCGCGGCAAGGGGAATGGATCCTTGGGACAAGCTTTATTCACATCAGTGAAGTCTATACAAAGTCTCCATTTCCCATTGGCTTTGCGCACGACAACTGGATTGGCCAGCCACGTGGGATGAAGTACACCTCTGACAAGGCCTGCTGCTTCCAACTTCTTGATCTCTTCGGCAATGAACTCTTGACGCTCCACCGCTTGCTTTCTGACCTTCTGCTTGACGGGCCGCGCGTGAGGACAAACGGCAAGCTTGTGCTCAATTACCTTCCTGGGAACGCCGGGGATGTCGGACGGTTGCCATGCAAACACGTCAACATTCGCCCGCAGGAAGGCAATGAGCGCGCTTTCCTATTTGGGGTCGAGCGTAGCACTGATGGTGAAGGTACCACCAGTGCCTTCCTCCTTGGCGGGCACCCTCTTGGTTGCCGGTGGAGCTGCCATTCCCTTCTTGCACTTGCCGGTGGAGCTCGATGGTGCGTCCTCGACGGCAGCGCAGCACTCCGAAGAGGTGCGTTTGCCGGAGTGGGCCCCAGGGCTCTTGCCGGACTTGGTCTTGGTCCTCCCCCCGGGAGCTTCAGCGGCAAGTGTCTTGCTGTCCGCCGCGGCTGCTGCATCCCGGTAGATCTTGTAGGCGCAGATAAGCGCATCCTTCTTGTCGCCGGGGACAGAGATGACGCTTATCGGCCCCGGCATCTTGAGCATGTTGTACGCATAGTGGGAAGCTGCCATGAACTTGGCGAGCGCAGGACGGCCAAGTATCCCATTGTATGGCAATGGGATATCGGCAACGTCGAACGTGATCCTCTCCGTCCTGAAGTTGAGCTCTCCACCAAAGGTCACTGGTAGCGTGATCTTCCCCTTCGGCTTGCTCCTTCCCGGGTTGATCCCTTGGAACGACCCGGTTTCCTCGAGCTCGCTGTCGGGAATCTGCAGTTTCTTGATCACAGCGGAGGAGATCAAGTTGAGGCCGGCCCCGCCGTCAATCAACATCTTGGTGACCTTGAGGTTGCGAATAGTTGGTGAAACCAACATCGGCAAACACCCGACCGCAGTTGTGCGGTCTGGGTGGTCCTCAAGGTCGAAGATGATGGGCGTGCCGGACCATTTCAACAGCCTGCATGACTCGACGGGTGGCTCAGCTGCATTCACTTCCCGCACCCATTGCTTGAGTTGGCGGTGGGAAGTGCGCAGAGAGGCACCTCCGTCGACACACAGAACCTATGTGGCCTTCTGGAACTCCTGCTCGCTGTTGTCTCCTTCATCCATGTCCTCGTCATCGTCTTCGTCTTCGTCCTTGTCGCGGCCCTGGGGAGGTCTGTCTCCTTGCCGCTGCTTGGCCTTGCCGCGGCGTCCTCCCCGGCCATTGAACGGCCGCTTATTGCTGGGTTCTCCTCCGCCTCCTTGGGCCTTCTCCTTGCCGCGACGCTCATATTCAGCCTTCTGCTGCTCTACGAGGTACTCTACTCTCTTGCAGTTCTGGAGATCGTGGCCCTTGGTGCGGTGGATCTTGCAGTACTGCCTGTCGGAGCCGTCCTGCTTGTCGGCTGCCGCTACACGGGCGGCCTCCTTGCCGGAGCCACCAGCCTGTGCCTTCTTGGCGGGAGCCTCCTTGCCGGACTGCTCGACAACCAGTACCTCCTTGTTCTTCTTCTTCTTGGTCCGCCGCCGGTTTTTCCTGGCCGGGGCGGCATCCTCGCTGTCTGTTCCTCCTGCTCCAGTATCCTCTCCGGGGAGTCTCCTCCCCTCTTCGGCATGCGCACACTTATCAGCCAGAGCGTAAAGCTCGCTGACATCCCGGATCTTGGTCATCGCCATCTCCTCCCTCATCCGGCGGTTACACACGTTCTTGTGGAACGCGCTGATAACCGCGGCAGGGTGGACATCGGGGATATTGTGCTGGACGTGGCTGAACCTTTGGATGTATTTGCGCAGGGACTCTCCCTCCTTCTGGGCAAGAATGTGTAGATCGCTCTCCTGGCCGTGGGGTTTGTGGCCGCCCGTGAAGGCGCCGACAAACTGGTGGCACAAATCTGCCCAAGAAGAGATGGAGTTCTCCGGCAAGTGCATAAGCCAAGATCTGACATTTGGCTTAAGCACGAGCGGGAAATAGTTGGCTAGAATCTTCTCATCGCGTCCCCCGGCAGCCTGCACCGCAATGGTGTAGATGCTGAGGAACTCAGAGGGGTGTGTCTTGCCGTCGTACTTCTCGGGTACGTCGGGCTTAAAGTTCTTCATGCTGGGCCACTGGACTTGCCGCAGCTCTCGGGTGAACGCAGGGCAGCCTGCCGCGTACGGCAAGTCGCCTGGTTCACCGGGCGCGTGCATGTCGGCAGCGGTCCTAGCTCGCTGATCGGACTGTCTTCGGGCTTCTCTTCGACGCTCGATACGAGTTCGAGCGTCCTCTTGTCGCCTGTCGTCAAGGACTTGGCGCTGATCGCGGCGAGCCCGCGGGTCCGACGACGCCGTGGAGTCGTCGTCGACGTTGATCCGGCGGGGCGGCGATTTCTGCTTCCGCGGCGGGGAGTGCACGGTCGTCGCACCCCCGGCGGTCTTGTCTCCATCGACCTTCGTTTGGTCGACTTGCCGCGGCCGTGACGTTGCCGGTTGCTGCGGCGTGTCGTTGTTGACGAAGGCGATGAGGCTCTGGATCGTCGCCCTCCAGTCTTTGGCCTTGTCCGCCGCTGGAGGGAAGTCGAGAAGCAGCTGAGCCCTAGCCAGGGCTTCTGCTGGAGAGGAGGGAAGCTGCGGCGATCGGTGCGAGGAGCGAGATATGCTCGGACTTCTAACCACGTTAGAAGGAGCATGCTCTCGCCCCGGCGACCGCGCCTTGCTCGTGCCAGGACGCTGGCCTTGAGCGTCCCGCGACCCGCCGGTTTGGGCCCGTCCTAGCAAGCGTATGGTACCTCCGGTACCACGTCGCTGCTAGTCCGGCATCTCCTGAGAGGGACGTGGTGCGTGCACGGGCGCCGAGGTCTTGGAGTTCGCCCGGTCGTCCGTCTTGTCGTTGGACTTGGTGGCGCCGTGAGTTTCCCCACCGGCGTCCACCCTTCCGCCAGCGTCTCCTCCACCAACCGTCGGTTCTGGTGGCGGTGGGATTGTCGCAGACGGGCCTCCGACCTCCGAAGCCTTCTTCTTCGGAGGCATGTTAACGTAGCCGATGAAGTTGATGAAGCTAGAGAGGTTGATGAAGACTGCGCCCGCGTGAGCGCCGGATCAGGTTCGCACAACCTCGACGCCCCCTACCTGGCGCGCCAAAGATGTCGGGGAAACTGGCCGCCCACGAACACCTATGGGACCAGAGCTTCTTCTACGGTACGGCAAGGGAGCGGAGGGAGCACAGAGGGCAGATCGAGGGGCACACACGGGCAGTTTACCCAGGTTCGGGCCGCGCGGACGCGTAAAACCCTACTCCTGCCTCGGTTGTATTGAGTTCTTGGGATCAGGGGCTTGAAGATCTATGGTACTAGCTACACCGAGCGAGAGAGTGGTTTAGTTTCTGGGATCGAACCCCCTCTACGTTGTGCATGGGCCTCCTTTTATAGCTCAAAGGGGTCACCGACAGGTGCCAACATAGGCGAGGGTAAAAGTGTAAAACTGGTGGTACTTGCAACAGTGCATGAACAGTGTATGAATAGTGGTCTTCACCTAACTCTGACGGTGGGGGACAAGGGCATTGAATGCCCGTCGCCGTCGCCCCAAAAGCGTTCGTCCATGCGTCTCCGTTCGCCACGGCGATAGCCTCGTCACCGCGGCTTGCCACCGTGTATCCCAGGCTACATAGCCATCTGCCACGTGCCCCTGGAAGGGCCCCAAGGCGACGCGTGGTTAGATGAGCTGGAGCGCTGTCACACAGCATAAGCTTACCCGACAAGCACCTTGCCGGGGTCGCAACCTTGCCGGACCCGGAAGCTTATCGCTCTCCGGGCCCTGCCGGGGCGCATGATGCACCGCGATATACCTTCTTGAGGTGCCGCTCTTTGGCCTTCCTGGCGAGCTCCTCTTGCCAGGGTCTTGTGCTGGAATGATAACCTTGAGCCTGGTGCGGCCTTCCCGGCAAGCTCTTCTTGCCGGGGTCTTGTCTCTTAACTTGGATACTTTGTTCTTGAATGGCTCAAAGGGGTCTAGGGTGGGCTTTGGCGGGCACGTGGTGAGCCAGACCGCGGGACGCTGCTACTGCCCGTGCACAAGTCGGGATACTAAGGTACCCCTACTTTAGTACACCGACACAACTCCCGATCGGAACAAGCCCATAAAACCACTTCACTCAATGTAGAACCCCAAACTTCATATCGTGCATCCGTTGGAAGAATGCCTAGAACTACTAGATGAACCCACCTATTAATTTCCGAAAGTTTCCAGTTATGCAATCAGGTGTTGGGGATACAGGGGAAGCACCGCGCACTCAACTCTAATCCTACATCCAGCTGTATCCATCCTTCAACACATAACCCGTTATCTCCGGAAACCGTTACCTCGGACCTTCGAAACGCATCCACTATACAAGCTATGGCAATACTCCCAAACTACCTCCCTAGTACTGGGTGATGTCGGGGTTATCTTGCCACTAACCGCATAGGAGAGTTTTCGATGTCGGCCGTCTTAAGTATTCTAGTACTGCCGCGATGGATTTGTGACGACAACACCTCGGAGCTCAACTCCCCGGGACACTGCCACAACCCCTAATGACAGGAGGAATCGAGAACAATGTTCTCGTCACAACGACATCAGAACAATCCAAACAATACTCGCGTGATCCTAAAAAAAATTTGGTGCATTTTTGAAAGTAGAAGAGAAAAGAGTAATCGTCAGGAGTCCTCACCAGAGTGAAAAAGATGAGGAGCAAAAGAAATCCTACTCTCCGATATAAATATAGGACTCAAAACATTTTCAAGTGTGTGCCTAGACTCAACCGTCAACGATTCGATCAATCAGTGGGGGCTCCTAGGTCGGAGAAGGATCTGAATACCAACTTGTAATGCACAGGATGGGACTATACCTCCTACGTGTCGAGGCACGACTTAAAGGTATAAGCCCATCCTAGAATGATCTCAAGTTTGGTATCTTTGCACGACACATGTAAAAGAGGGATTAAATTGCAAAAGGAGATAGTTGGCTTACACTCGCCACTTCACACAATACATTACAGAAGCCAAACATCATTCAGAACATCACAGCCCATCTAATGGTAAGATCCAAAAGAAAGATACCAAAACAACATAAAGCCACAGGTCAGGATCGAATCCTAGTTGAAACCACTACTGATCGTCGAAACATCACAAACATACGGCCAATCTCTTCATCGAGCTCCCAGTGAAGAACTTGAACCAGCTCCTGCATCGAACTCGGCTGAACCTGCATCTGGTGTTGTAGTATCCGTGAGCCACGAGGACTCAGCAATCCCATAACCATGGGTATCAAGACTAGCAAAGCTTTGGGTAGGAAGAGGTAAGGTGGTGAGGTTGCAGCAGCGGCTAAGCATAATATGGTGGCTAACATACGAGTACCAGAATAAGATGAGAATCTACGCAAACGGTCGCAAAAGTAGTGATCGCTAAAGATCCTGAACTACATACGAGTCAAACATAACCCCACCGTGTTCTCTTCTCAAAGTGAAAAGAGACAGTCACGGTTACTCACACAGTTGTGTATTTTACTTCGGATCCTCTGTCAAGTTTTCTACAACCGGACATTAACAAATTCCAATCTGCCACATAACCGAGGGCACGGCTTTCGAAAGATTATAACCCTGTAGGGGTGTCCCAGCTTAGCCCATCACAAGCTCTCACGATTAGCCGAAGTGACAAATATAATATCATCACCCCTTATCTTAGGGAAATCCGATCAGGCTCGGCATCCCGGTAGCACAAGACATTTCGACAATGGTAAAACAAGTCCAACAAGACCTCCCGGCGTGCCGACACCCTGATAGTAGCCGCGCGTATCTCGTCTCAGGCCACAACCAGATGGGTGATCCTACAGGTTATACCAGATACCTCGGGTTTCCCCAAGGCGGCCCCGCAGTCTCCCTGTTTGGGACCAACACCATCAGCACTGGCCCCCCTGCTATGTAGAAAGAATCCTCGGGGACGCGACCCCCTATGCAATTTTAATTAATTAATTAAGTTGTTATTATGAGCAAATTAAAACCAATGTTGGGCCTTGCTGGAGGAGTTTTATTCAAAGTCGAACTGTCAAGGGGTCCCCATCCACCCATCGTGTAAGGAACGCAAAATCAAGGAACATAATGCCGGTTTATCGGCGCCTAAGGTGGCATGAGTGGAACAAAACACCGAGCAAAAGGCCAAGCCTTCTACCCATGCCCAGTATATAGGTGTGTTAATAATAATAGATATTGTGATATATCCAACAACAAGTTCCCTCCTGGAATGAACTTCATCTTCACCTGCAACTAACAACGCTATAAGAGGGGCTGAGCTAGCGGGTAACATAGCCAAACAATGGTTTTGCTAGGAAGGTTTCAAATGTTAGAGGTTTCATGGCACCAAGGAGAGGCTGGCATAAAATATGGGTAGCGCGACATGTAATGATAGCATCGAGACAACTAAGCATGGCAATGGTAGTAAAGGTATCCAAGGGTATGATCATCTTGCCTGAGATTCCGCAAGGGAGAAGAACAGATCCATGAAGTAGACGGAGCAACATAGACGAGCGAATCCTCACAACTCCGGAACGAAACCGAAGCTAACAAGAGAAGCAACCGGAAAAAAGCAAACAACACGGTAAACACATAATCATAAACATGTCATACGATGCACATCCAAGTATGATGCATGTCCAGTTTAATTATGCATGGCAAGATGCACAAACAAAACTACAAGTTAAGTGGAGCTCAATATGCAACGAGTTGCATATTGATGAAACACCACATTTTATTTATTTAGTTGACTCCCGTTATTTTCAAGACAAGATTAAATGTTTTTAACATGGCAAGAGGTGAAGCATAATAAAACTACACTATTTAGACATTTTAAATGAGGCCGGAAAATAACAACAACATATCCGGAAAAACCCCATGAGCATGTTTAGCAACTTATAAGCAAACAACAATTCACACATTTAATGTTGTTAAATGATGCGGATGACATGAACAAGTTTTATGCAAGTTATTAATTAAAGGTTAACATGAAGAAGATATGAAGTATATGTCACCGTGGTGGAAGGAAAAGGTGCCACGGCAACGATCCGAAAATGATGCAATGGCAACACCTCGGTTCCGATAACTCGTTGAGAGACCGGTGCAAAAGATGACGGAGAGCAAAACAAAAAGAAAGGTGGGGTGATCCCGTCACCGGGTTCCCACGGGTCGGCGACGAGGCAACCGAGGAACACGACAAAAGATGGAACGGCACGGAGCACACAAGGGCAAACATCTCATACAACCACAAGCATCACATGGGTCATCGTCTTGGGTTATACCTTCGGAACATCGTTCTCGGAGGGGTTCGAGGTCGTAGAGGAAGTAGTCGTTCATGTGGTCGTCGAGGGAAGTAGTTGTGCACGGTCATCGAGGAAGTAGTGGTACACGAATCGTAGCCGTTCACGTTCATCGAGGTACTTGGCGAATTCCTCGTTTCCGGGGCGACGGTAGTGGTACACGCAGTAGTTGTCTTGCCGGTCTCGGTCCCGGTCGTAGTTGTACTCGGTCGTCGTGGTACTTGGTGTCTTGACGATTCTGGAGACGCGGTAGAGGTACTTGGGGTCTACGGACTTACCGGTCTCGATCCGTGCGATTGTAGGGGTACACAATGTCGGTAGTGGTACTCGTTGATGTAGACGTTCGGGTATCCGTAGATGAACTTGTATTATGTAGATGTTCGGGTCGTTGCGGTCTTGCCGTCTTGTCGTGTAGGCGTACACGGGTCCACTGACAAGTTCAACAGTACAAGGCAACACAACAAAAAAACACAGGAGCAAAACAAAAGGGGCAGCACGGGGAGGCGCTGGAAGGAGACGACGGCAGAGCCTCGGGCGCGCTAGGGAAGAGGCCCTGGCGCGCGTGGTGCTCGGGGACGGGCGGCCGGCGCTGGAGACGTTGGGGAGCAGGGCGATGGAGGAGGTCGAGCTCGGGGCTGGAGCGATGTGGGCAGAGGCCTGGATGGAGACGAGGTGCAGGAGGAAGTCGGAGGCAGGGCGCGGTAAGGACAGAAGAGGCAGCCGGAGGGGATCCCCGTGGCGGCCGGCGGCGACTGGCGAAGGGGCCTGCGCGGCGGCCTGGCGAGGAGCACGGGAGCTCCTGGCGCGCTGGACTGGCGCGGGAAGGGAGGTAGCGTCGGCCTGGGGCTCCTGGCCGGCCGGCTCGGCCAGGCGAGGCGGCTGGAGCACGGAGGAGGGGGGCTTGGCGTCGGGCAATGCGGGGCGAGAGGAGGGAGCTGGGGTCGAGGCGACGGGGACCGAGGGACTCGGGGTCGGGCTCTGCGAAGGAACTGGCGACGCACGGGAGACAGCGAGAGGGGAATCGGGGCAGAGGAGCGAGGGTGCGGGAGCGAACGAGGAGTGGCGGCGGCTCGGGATGGACAAAGGAGGGGCGAGCGAGGGTCGATGCGGTCGGGATAGGGTTAGGCGTCGGTTGGGCCAGGGAGGAGAAGTGGGCCGCTGGGAGGAGAGGGAGGCTGCAGGAGGAGATGGGCCAGGGAGGTTTGGGCCTGAAGGGATGGAGGCTGGGCTGGTTCTCTCTGCATTTAAAATAAAACAGAGAAAAGAAGGAAATGGAAAGAGAAGTTGGGGGAGAAGAAAAGAAAGAGGTAGTTAGGAAAAGAATTTGCACGTGAGGTCAATTTTCTCGGGCTCATAAAAATGAGCACGGTCCGAGAAAATATAAAAGGCATGATTGAGAAATATAATTCAAACACATTTGAGTTTAATTCAAATGGGTTTGAACTAAGACTTGATTATTGAAGTGTCCAAAAATGTTCGAATTTTCGGAGGAACCTCGAAACAACGGAAAAGAATTATTGGCATGGTTTTTGAAGGAGAAACTCAAAGTGAAAAAGACATGGGGAAAAAATATGCAAGTGTGTTGGGTTATTCCGAAGCAATGGAATATTATTTATAATAGCTCCATAATATTAGGAGGATATGTTATAAAGAGAAGACATCCTTCCCTCGATTTAAATGGACCGAAGGTCCACACAATTTATTTAGGTTGAGATGCAAAATAAATATGACATGATGGCATGATGACATGGTGCAATGCAAAATAAATAACACAAGCACAAAAGAAACACACGGGAGAACCCGGAACATCTGGAATCCCTGGAATCTTCTGGAATCCTCTGGGACGTCGGTCTTCGGGCGTCACACGTTGCTTGGTAGTTAAATGGACAATAACCTCATCCTTAGCGAGTTGATTATTGAATCATCACCCTAAGGTTGATCGTGCTACCTAGTCCACTTCCCTGGTGCACTCCTTGACTGATGAGTTAGGATTTTGTTAAGTCCTCACTCATTTGATCATATCATCTTGCCCTGAAAAGCAAGATTGTTCTCGAGCTTAGTAACATATCGGTGGTTCGTGATTTTCCGGTTATCTTCCCGGAAGTATCACCAAGTTGTCACCTGACCAATGCGTCAAGCTCGTGATCAAGTTGGTTTCATATAAACCACCCCTTCTCCAAGAATCTGTGTTGGATACCCTGAACTAGTTGGTTAAGCTAAACAACAACTTGGAGAGTTGGAAGATAAAAGCTTGTCTGACTTAGTTCCTTCTAAGGGATATCTTTTGTGTGTGTGTTTGTTGAAGAAAGATGATATCTTGATAGGTTGATCCTTATGATCAATTATTGGATCTATTGTCTTGTCCAAAACTTTGATTTGAGTGTGGGCTATCCTCAAATCAAATCCGAACCAACGATGTTCTTAATGTTGTCTTACTAGTGGGTGTCCCCCGAGCATACCTCATTATATCTCTTGGTCTGACCAATGCTTCCACCTTGTTCATATAAGTTGTGGAATTCCATCTTCATGGATATCTCGATGACCCGTTGTTGAGCCCATCAACATCGTTTATCTTGACCACAATTCATGTTGAACATTTAAGTTAGTATTGGAAACTTTTCAAGCATGGCCTTCGTGTTCCGTTCACGGGGTATATGTTTGGATGAGAGAAGTGATCTCCCCTAATTCACGTGTAAATGATGAAAGCTGCCACCGTGAATTTGAGAAAGCTTGTTTTACCTCCTCTGGAATCATCCCAATTCAGTCATGCATACGTGCGAAGTATTCTATGGTCTTATAGATTGATCATATTCATTCCATATGTGTCCCTAGCACACCAAGCCACTGATTGAGTTGTTCAAGAAAAAGAAGTCTGTTGTGCTAATCCTAGGTCATGCACATGACTTCGCTATCTTCAATGATGATTCCCAATCCGAACTCGGTAGTATTTCATTGTAAGACTACTACGTGGTCATGTTTGTCTTGGACAACGTGTTCACATGTATGTAGCAGAACCAGCTCATGTTTTGGAGCTTGCTATCATAGTTCATTTCCCGAGAATCTCGCAACGTCGTCTCGTCGATTTGTGTTGCAAACTTCCATTTTTTATTTCTACACTCGATGAGTCTGGAATATCCCGACACCAACCAGAATTGAATCTCAGGCAGATATGATGGTTGTAGCATTTCCCAAGAACTATAATTTTGGTCTCTCGAGAATCGGTAAAGAGGATGTCGTGGCCAACACACCCAGCCGGAAAACCTATTGTTGTAGTATCTTGATTGAAGAAGTTGGCCACCTCCCCATAAGGATTTCGTAGGATTTACTCCCTAGTTGTTCCTTAT
>LR738713.1:229076577-229101783 GCA_902687465.1 Secale cereale | reverse complement strand
ATTCATGTTGAACATTTAAGTTAGTATTGGAAACTTTTCAAGCATGGCCTTCGTGTTCCGTTCACGGGGTATATGTTTGGATGAGAGAAGTGATCTCCCCTAATTCACGTGTAAATGATGAAAGCTGCCACCGTGAATTTGAGAAAGCTTGTTTTACCTCCTCTGGAATCATCCCAATTCAGTCATGCATACGTGCGAAGTATTCTATGGTCTTATAGATTGATCATCTTCATTCCATATGTGTCCCTAGCACACCAAGCCACTGATTGAGTTGTTCAAGAAAAAGAAGTCTGTTGTGCTAATCCTAGGTCATGCACATGACTTCGCTATCTTCAATGATGATTCCCAATCCGAACTCGGTAGTATTTCATTGTAAGACTACTACGTGGTCATGTTTGTCTTGGACAACGTGTTCACATGTATGTAGCAGAACCAGCTCATGTTTTGGAGCTTGCTATCATAGTTCATTTCCCGAGAATCTCGCAACGTCGTCTCGTCGATTTGTGTTGCAAACTTCCATTTTTTATTTCTACACTCGATGAGTCTGGAATATCCCGACACCAACCAGAACTGAATCTCAGGCAGATATGATGGTTGTAGCATTTCCCAAGAACTATAATTTTGGTCTCTCGAGAATCGGTAAAGAGGATGTCGTGGCCAACACACCCAGCCGGAAAACCTATTGTTGTAGTATCTTGATTGAAGAAGTTGGCCACCTCCCCATAAGGATTTCGTAGGATTTACTCCCTAGTTGTTCCTTATGGATTTTTGTGCTCCTGAAGTCCGACCTTTTACTTGACGTTCTAGGTACCAAACCATTTTAAAAAATGGGTTGCGCTAGCACATCAAGGAGAACATTAGAAGCGGAGTGCTAATTGTCTCTCGGTCGATCATCCAGATTTTGCCCCTTGACTCCGCTAAGGTGAAATCTGAAAAAGTGTAATTTTCCTTTGCATCTGTGTCATCCATCGCTATTCATCATGGTAGTATGTGGTGTTGCCAGGATCCTAGATATGGATATTTGTAAAACCTTGATGGATATGGGAATGCTCAAGTTCTTGAGAGCACGCACAAGCACTAGGTGCTATCATCGACACTAACTGGGATTGCTCCTAGTCTCTTCGGTTATGCTATAACCTCTCAAAGAGTAGATTCACTGTCTACTGTTGGGTTTCTTCCCAGTTACCAGAATCATTTGCCAACATTTGCATTTTGTTCCCAGCTTGCACCACCATTGTGCCATTTTTTTCATGGGTTGCCCTTCTCAGCCACTGTTGTTCAGGATTATCTTTAGTAGTGGACTTGCCATGGGTCCCATCCATTTCCGATGATAAGCAAAATCATCCCTTGTGTTGTCTTCAACAAGGTAGTCCACATCATCCATTCTGGCCGAGAATGTCATTCTTTCCAACTCCGTCAAACGATCGGATGTGATTTGCCTCCGGTTGGTATAGAGAGTTTCAATGATCTCTATATCAAAAGTAATTCTTTTTGCCACTTATGGAAATAATTCTACAGGTCACCTCCTCTAAGGTGCCCCGTCTGGTGACATCGACCACCATCTTTTTAAATGTGGAATTTTTCCTACCAAGTGAACCTTCATCATTTGTTTCCCTCCATCCCTTTGGATGTGTGTTCCGTGTCTCATCTCAAGAGGTGTTTAAACGTCTCACTCCCTGAGTTGATCTTGAGTTGCTCGATCTTTCACAAGATCAGGTCCTGTAGAGTTTCTTTCATCGTCACTGTGTTGGACAAAGACCTCGAAAGCAATGATATCAAGATCAACATAATGCAAGAAATCAACATTCATATGAAGGACACTTCGATCATGAAGATTGTGTTAGTTAGTGTCCCCTCTGATTTCTTACCCTACGCTTGAATCTCGGGACGAGATTCTTGTTTAGTGGGGGTGAGTTGTCACATCCCCAGCTTCACCTTGCAGTAGGATAGCACTTGTCTGTTGCATCATGTTTAAGTTTTCTGAAAGTTGAATTGAGGTTTGTTGAAACCCTCAAAAAGCAGTTAAAAAATAGTCAAAATTAAAAATCTTCACAACGAAGCCCAAGAAAATGTTCCTGCTAAACCTTGGAAAATATTGGCAAGAATAAAATTCAAACCAATATTTTTGGAGGCTTTAAAATATTTATTTTGGGCCTTTGAATTAAATCAATAACATATTTGAGTTGAATTTATTTCTGTTATATAAGAAATAAAGTTCAAGTATTTTTGTAAGTTGCATGTGACCTAGGACTAGCTCCCCGAGCTCACATAAAAATTTATAGAAAATTTTAAAATGGTTTGGTTTGTAAATCAAATCAAAACAAAGAAAGAAAAATAGAAAAACAAGAAATAACAGACAGAGAGAGAGAGAGAGAGCTTACCCGGGACTGGACCTGTAGTAGTGGCCCAAGAGCCAGCCCAGCCCACCACCGCAGCCTCCTTGTGTCACCTTCCCCCTCGCGCCAGTAGGCAGCGCGCGTGGCCACCGCGCGCCCGGCCACCTCCAGCCTGCCTGCCTGCGTCCCCGACGCCCTGGACGCCTCCATGCGTCGCCACGCACACCCCTGGCTCCCTCTGGACTCCTCCAACTCCCTTCCCCTTCCCCTGTCTCTCTCCCTCGTTCTCCTCCGGACGCACCAGAGAACGCCGACGAGCACCACCGCGGAGACCGACCTCCCCATGCCCAGCTAGCTAGTGCACGAGCTCCGCCACGTCGCAGCGCACCTCTACGCCGAACCACCGGACCCCGGACGCCGTGAAGCCTCGTCCTCGAGCTCGTCCTCGCCGCACGGCTGCCGGACGCCATCGACGAATTCGCCGCTTCCAGGTCGACCCCGAGCCCACTGAGCTGCGTTCCGACCTCCCAGTGAGCCTCGCCATCTTTCCCCTCTCTCCCCGTGCTTTCTTTTGCGCTCTAGCCGCTGCCCCGCGACCACCCGTAGCCGTCGTCCGCCATGACCGGCGACCTCCGTGCTCCCGAGCCCCTCCGCTCCAACCAGTTGTTCTGGCGTGCTCCTAGAGCTTCTAGGAGTCCTCCCCGCCGCTCATCTCGCTCGACAGCCAAGCGCAGCGCCCCGCCTGTGCTAACCCGAGCTCCGGCCGCCGCCTGGCTCGACGCCGGTGACGATTCCGGCCACCCCAGCTACTCCGACCTGTCCCGTTGGATGCGCGAGTTCACCAGCTCTCCGTAGAAGCCCTCCGCCGCTAATTTGGTCACCGGAACGGTGTTTTCGAGCCGCGCCGCCGTCCTGGCTCTCGCCGATGGGGTTGACCCCCTTTGACCATGCCTGGACCCCCCTGTGTCCATGACATGTGGGGCCGGCCTTTTACTAGTTTTAGTTTAGGTTTTTAGTTAAGTTTTAATTGCTGTCATTAGCTTAAGTAGACACTGACAGGTGGGCCTAGTGCTAATTTGCAATTAGTTAACCCTTTGACTCACTGACATGTGGGCCCCGCCCGGCTAACTAAACTAGGTTAGAGCTAAATAAGTTAGTTTAGTTAGTTGTGTCACTGACCAGTGGGCCCCACTGGTCAGGTTTGACCTGGACCAGCCCCTGTTGACTGCTGACATCACAGTGACGTCATGCTGATGTAGTAAGTGTTTTCTGGAATTTAAAATAAATCTTAAATGATTTATTTATTTCAGAAAAAAGCTAAAACTTCTAAAAATCACAGAAAATAATCTATAACTCCAATGAAAATAATTTATATGTGAAAAATGATCAGAAAAATTCAAGGAATCTGTTTATGGCCTTTTCATGCATGTTTGAACAAGTTAAACCTGTTGATCAGGTCAAACCAATTAAACGGCATTTGAATAACCACATATGGAGTTTGAATTTGAACCTTTGGTCCAAACCAACTTCATTTAATATGGTTGCTAGTTGCATTAGCTCAATCAATAGCATATTGCCATGTCATGATCATGCATCACATTGTCGCATTGCATTGATTGTGTTCTCTCTTGTTTGCCGGTGTTCGTCCCCTTTTAGTAGACGTGTTCCAACGATGTGATCGATGACACAGATGAAGAGCTTTAATATCTTCTGAAGTGCCAGGCAAGCAAAACCCCCTTGTTCATTCGGATACAAACCCACTCTCTCACTCCTGCACTATTTTACTGCATTAGGACAACAACGATTCATCTGTTACTTGCCGTGGTAGTTGAACCCCTTATCCTCTACATGACCTGTCATTACCACAGTACATAGATGAAACCCACTACCATGAGTAGGAGTTGTTTGAGCCCTGATGTGCCTACTCATTCATGCTTGTTGTCGTGGCTGCTATTGCTTAGAGTTGTGTCAGGTCTGATTCATCTGGGATGAATTGGAATGGTGATGAACATGTCCTACTGTGTGTGAGCTAAGTGTGTGAACACGATTTGGTAAAGGTAGCGGCGAGAGGCCATGTAGGAGTACATGGTGGGTTGTCTCATTGAAGCCGTCCTCAGGAACTGAGTTCTGTGTTTGTGATCCATGAAACAGCTACTACCATGCATTGGGCCCTGAAATATGACCCCGCTCGACTTATTAACCACCCTAGTCCTCTGTCCAGGAGTTCCAAGTAGTTTCTGGTGTTTGTAGTATGCCGGAGGCCGTGGGCAGCGCTGACCGGAGGGGTGGGTTGTGATGCGGTAGGCACGTGGCCGGGTATGCCGGGCGCCCGTTTGGTGTCGCGGAACCCTGTACATATCGGTCGGGGCCGTATGTGGAAACGTCGGCCGGACTCCCTGCGGATGGAACCTGAATAGGCGATAAACCTGGACTAGAGACTTGAGTGTTTAGGTAGGTCATGGTCTACACCCACGTCGGCTTTCGCTTGAAGTCTGCCGAGCACATGTCGTGTGCAGACGCTAAGTGGTGGAAACATGTATGAAGAAGTACACCCCTGCAGGGTTAACATCATCTATTCGAATAGCCGTGTCTGCGTTAATGGACTTATGGGTTGCCTATAACAGTTCATAGACAAGTGGAAGTGGATACTCTAAAACGTGCAAGATAAGCGTGAGTGCTATGGACGGCCTTCTCGTGGGGAGACGGGAGCGGATCCATAGTGGTGTATTGATTGGTGAATATGTGGACTCGTGTGCGCCACCTCAAAAGAGTTACTTGCAGTCGTAATTCAGGATAGCCATCGAGTCAAAGCTGGCTTGCTCCAGACAAACTCCACCACCCCTTTGTTGATACTGATGCATATGTAGCTAGTTCTGATGTAAGTCTTTTTGAGTACCTTTGTACTCACATTTGCTTAATTTATGTTTTTTGTAGAGAGACTCCAGTCTCACTAGTGGTTCCGCGTGGACTTCGACGTTTAGCTTGTTACCTCAGCTACGATCTTGTACGCTTGGGAGGGTCTTGTAGATAGTCAGGCTTCTCAGCCTTTTTCATTTGTAGTTGTCTGTACTCAGACATGTTATGCTTCCGTTGCCTGTATGCTCTGTATGTTGGGTCATGTGACTCTGTTTGTAATAAATGCTATGATGGCTCTTTTGGGCCTTTATCTATATGAGTTGTTTAGTTATGTTGTGATGCCATGTTGTACAACACATACTTGCATGTTATGCGTACGTGTAATGTATATTGCTATGTGTGGGATCCGACACCTAGTTGTTTACCCTTGGTAGCCTATTTTACAGGGAAATGTCTCCTAGTGCTTCCACTGAGCCTTGGTAGCTTGCTACTGCTCCGGAACACTTAGGTTGGCCAGCATGTGTCCTTCTTCATTCCAGTGTCTGTCCCTTAGGGGAAATGTCACGCGTTGTTCCTTTAAGACCTTCTAGCTTCCTACGACTTGGGTTCATATGTTGATGACCGACACGTTCGTTGTTGGGTCATGTATGCCTGTCTCTGTAATTTAGTGCCACTTTTGGTTTATAACTAGTCATGTCGACCCGGGTTCTCTATCATATGGATGCTAGCGACACTATCATATACGTGTGCCAAAATGAGCAAACGGTCCCGGGCCAGGTAATGTAGCACCCGTGGGGATACCGTGCGTGAGGCCGCAAAGTGATATGATGTGTTGCAGGCTAGACCTGTGTGACTTAGGATCGGGGTCCTGACACCTATCATAGGCTTGCCCGTTATCTCTGTTAAGATAGGAGATCATTGCTATCATGGTTTATGTGACGTAGGTGCTAGTGCAAGTATTATCCCTCTCGATTTGTATAACTAAATTATGCATGATATTGCACCTGTTGAGTTAGAGGGGATTGATGTTACCTTTAAGCTGGCTAATAGAGATACTATTTCACCAGTTGGGATCGTTAGAGATATTGAAGTCTTGTGTGGGAAGGTTAAATACCCTGCTGACTTTCTTGTTCTTAGTTCCCCACAAGATGCATTATGTCCCATTATATTTGATAGACCCTTCTTGAATACTGTTAATGCCAAGATACACTGTGTGAAAGATATTGTCACTGTCGGATTAGGGGATACGTCTCATGATTTTAACTTTGCTAAATTCCGTAGACAAACCCTCGAAAAGGTACCATCCAGTAAGGATGAACTTATTGGTCTTGTATCTATTGTCGTGCCACCTAATGATCCTTTAGAACAATACTTACTAGACCATGAAAATGATGTGCATATGAATGAGAGAAGGGAGATAGATGAAATATTTCTTACACAGGGACCCGTATTGAAAAACAATTTTCCTGTTGAAATCCTAGGGGATCCTCCTCCACCCAAGGTTGATCCCGTGTTTGAAGTTAAACCTTTTCCTGATAATCTTAAGTATGCTTTTCTTGATGAAAAGAAGATATATCCTGTTATTATTAGTGCTAACCTTTCAGAGCATGAAGAAGAAAGATTATTGAAAACTCTGAAGAAGCACCGAGCTGCTATTGGATATACTCTGGATGATCTTTAGGGCATTAGTCCCACTATATGTCAACACAAGATAAAATTGGAAGAAAATGCTAAACCAGTTATTGATCATCTACGACGGTTAAATCCTAAGATGAAAGAAGTGGTAACGAAGGAAATTCTAAAGCTTCTAGAGGCAGGTATTATCTATCCCATTGCTGATAGCCAGTGGGTAAGTCATGTCCATTGTGTTCCTAAGAAAGGAGGTATGACTATTGTCCCTAATGATAAAGATGAATTGATCCCGCAAAGGATAGTTACAGGTTATAGGATGGTAATTGATTTCCATAAGTTATATAAAGCTACTAAGAAAGATCATTACCCCTTGCCATTTATTGATCAAATGCTAGAATGATTATCCAAACATACTCATTTTTTCTTTCCAGATGGTTATTCTGGTTTCTCTCAAATACCTGTGTCAAAGGGGGATCAAGAAAAGACCACCTTTACTTGTCCTTTCGGTACCTTTGCTTATAGACGTATGCCTTTTGGTTTATGTAACGCACCTGCTACCTTTCAAAGATGCATGATGGCTATATTCTCTAATTTTTGTGAAAAGATTGTTGAAGTGTTCACGGATGATTTCTCCGTTTACGGAACTTCTTTTGATGATTGCTTAAGAAACCTTGATCGAGTTTTGCAGAGATGTGAAGACACTAACCTTGTCTTGAATTGGGAGAAGTGCCACTTTATGGTTAATGAAGGCATTGTCTTGGGACATAAAAGTTCTGAAAGAGGTATTGAAGTTGACAAAGCTAAAGTGGATGTTATTGAAAAGATGCCATGCCCTAAGGATATCAAAGGTATATGAAGTTTCCTTGGTCATGCCGGGTTTTATAGGAGGTTCATTAAGGACTTCCCCAAAATTTCCAGGCCTCTGACTAATCTTTTACAGAAAGATATTCCTTTTGTCTTTGATGATGATTGTCTAGAAGCATTTGAAATACTTAAGAAAGCATTGATCTCTACACCTATTGTCCACCCCCCTGACTGGAATTTACCCTTTAAGATTATGTTCGATGCTAGTGATTATGCTGTAGGAGCTGTTCTAGGGCAAAGAGTAGATACGAAATTGAATGTTATCTAGTATGCTAGCAAAACTCTAGATAGTGCCCAAAGAAATTATGCTACCACTGAGAAAGAATTTCTAGCAGTTGTGTTTGCTTGTGATAAGTTTAGACCCTATATCGTTGATTCTAAAGTAACTATTCACACTGATCATGCTGCTATCAAATACCTTATGGAAAAGAAAGATGCTAAACCTAGACTTATTAGATGGGTTCTCTTGCTACAAGAATTTGACTTGCATATTATTGATAGAAAGGGAGCTGAGAACCCCGTAGCAGATAACTTGTCTAGGTTAGAGAATATACTTGATGACCCACAACCTATTGATGATAGCTTCCCTGATGAACAACTAGCTGTCATAAATACTTCTCGTACTGCTCCTTGGTATGCTGATTATGCTAATTACATTGTTGCTAAGTTTATACCTCCTAGCTTCACCTACGAGCAAAAGAAAAAGGTTTTGTATGGTTTGAGACATTACTTTTTGGATGACCCACATCTTTATAAAGGAGTAGATAGTATTATTATACGTTGTGTGCCTGAGCATGAATAGGAACAGATCTTACGCAAGTGCCACTCCGAAACTTACGGAGGACACCATGCAGGAGACAGAACTGCACACAAGGTATTGCAATTTGGTTTTTATTGGCCTACGTTGTCACACCCTGATTTTCATGCCACAACACTTAAGCTAATAGTCATGCTAAAATGTGGTTTGGCAAAACCTTTTGTGTGTTTTTGACTTTGCTTGATTGATTTTTTGTCTACTGTTTGCAAGTGCTCTAAAAATCAAATAAATCATCCAACTCTTATACTTCATCCCCTTGATCCAAAACCTTTTCCCAATGATCATGCCATGTGTATAGACCAGTATAGTATTTTCTTATAAAAATATTTTGGCCAAATAGTATTTTCTAAAATTAGTTTTCCAAAAACCCCTGAATTGAGGTTTGTACTGCAAGAACCTTATTTAGAGTGTGAAAAATCTTTCAAAAAGTATATTTGAATCCTAGTAGGTATAGGAATCGCATAAACCACAATAGTATAATTTTAAAAGTTATTTTTCGATTTTATTTAAATGCTTTTTCTTTAGGCCAGAAATGGTCTTTAATAGGTAAAAATTATTTAACTATTTTAAAAATATTTGCCAAAATTCAGGGAAACTCATAGGAAATATATTGTCCATATATAAGAGTTTCAACATATGGTCATGTTCAAAATATTTGGCAAATCCTTCCAAAACCCTTTCTGGATATTTCAAGCTTTTGAAATATTTACAAAGGAAATATTCTCCAAAAATTCCAGGAAAATTCTATCATGTCAAATATGACATATTTGATGATCTTACAAAGCATAATGCCTTGAAGACGAAGAAAACATCATCTAATCCCCTCAAAACCATTTCTGTCCATTTTGAAGTTTGAGCAACTTTACATTGCCAAACTTGTCCAAATGCTCTCAAACTTGGTGCACATGCTAAAAAGGCCTAATGATGCATCTAGACCAAATGGCACAAGTATTGGAGAAGCATAACTTGATCTAAGTGCCCCAAAACCCTTTCTGACCAGATCTAAATTTGAACAACTCTACATTGCCAACTTTTTACTTGGGGCCTCAAATTTTGTGGGCATGCTAACAACCCAAAATGATGACACTACACCAAGTGGTGCATCTAGGAGGGATGATTTCCTTGACCTAATTTTGGAAAATCCATTTCTGTTGATTTCTAGGGTTTACCAAAGTTGCATTGGCAAGTTTCTTCAAATGAGCTCAAACTTGGTGGAATACCCTATTTCTTCATGCCATTTGATACTGTTAAGTCTCATGTCAAGTGGAGTTAATTTACTTGCCCAAATTTGCATCAAACACCTTCTATTACTTTTCAAAAATCACCATTTTGACTACTTCCACTATTCTCCTTGAGGTCAACTTTTTACCACAACATCTCCTAGTCATCTTCTACCTCCAGTAACTCTCCCATGACCAGAGCTCAATGATTGAGGGGTGAAAACACTCATTTTTCCTCTCTGGACTACATTGTTCCCTCTCCCTCTCACCCCTCTCCTCTCACAAGAACTCATCCAGAGTATCCAACGTCTCTTCCCTATATTTTACTACTCCCTCTACCTCCTAGACACTAGTGGCCACGCGCGGGACGCCAGTTGCATGCCATGGCATGCAATGGTCGCGCTCTAGAGCGCGCTACAGTGCTCTGGCGCACTGTAGCCGCCCCCTATCCCGATGCCCCGACCACCTCGGGCCTCCCAAGCACGCCAAACAACGTCCCTCGACGTCTGCATCATGACAAGGTGCTGTCCTCCTCCTCTCTCCCCCTCTCTCACCCCTGCTCGCACGCGCGCCATGGCCGCCCTAGCACTCCAATGGGCAGCCCCACACGCGCGATGCTGTGGCCCTTCCCCGCTATCTCTCTCCTTTCCCCTCGATCTAGAACAACCCCATGAACGCCCCTGACACCCCGTGACGAGCTCCCGTGACCCGTGGCGGCGACAAGGAGCTCGCCGGCGCACGAGTCCTCGGTGGACCGTCGCCCGCCCATTTAAAGGCCTCCCCCGAGCCTCTCGCTGCTCCTTTGGCTCTCTGTCTCCCTCTTGTGCACCCCCTGGACCGACCCACTTTCCTCCTCGTGGCCTACAACCACCTCCATGGTCGGAGCCTAGCCGTCGGCCTCCGCCAAAATTCGCATCCACCACTCCTCTCCTCTGGACTGCACGAGAGCATCTCCACAATCACCATAAGCCATCTCGCACTTCTACCTCTCCTCCGTGTGGTCTTGCCATCGAGTTCCATCATCACCGTCAGCCTCGTCCGCCGCGGCCGACGCCCTGCCCACCCCGGTGCCCCTGGGCGACCGTGCCACCCACGGTTGGACGCGGCCGGGTCCCCTGAGCACGCCGGTGGGAAGGACATCGCTGGAGACGCCCTGTATCGCCAACGACCGGCGTCGAACACCTCCTCTGTCCTCCGTAGCGCCACGTGGGAGGTGGAGGACGAACCTGCCAGCGGGACCCGTCCGTCGTCCGGCCAACGTGTCTGAGCCACAGACGGGAGGGACCCGCCCCGTTTAAGTGGAGATGGACTCCGCCCGCTGCCACCTTCACCGTGGGGAAACATATTCCCTGTAGTACGCCTCCTACGTCGTCAGCCCGAGCACAGCCGAGCCACTGGGACGGCCCACGGTCTATCTGTCGCCATGTGCACAGTATAAGGGTATAAACCCTTTTTCGTTTTCTTTTTTCTTTTCCAGTCAACTTCAAAAATCCTTAAATAATTCAAATAAACTCCAAATTTGATGATTCAAATTTCTGGTAGTTTCTAGAATCATGATCTACCTGTTGGTGCAACATGCACATTTTCCCAAAGACTTTTTCTTCACAAATATTATCAAAATGTCATTTTTCCATTTCTGTGATGAACTTTAGAAAATCACAGAGAGCTCAAATTTGATCGAAATGCAATGGTTCAAATTCCTAGATGCTTGTAATATCAAAAATTAGTTTTGGAACATTTTTCCTAATACTTTCTCTACCCCACAAAATAATGAGCCATTTCTTCATATTTGTTAACTTTGCAAAAGCCTAGGAAAGTCATTTGAACTCCAAATCAAGTGAAACCAACTCCTAGATGCTTCTAAAATCATGATTTGTTAAATGGGTGCCTTTGCTCATTTAAAAAATATATTTCTGTACACTTCTTGCAAACCCATAAGCCCCTTGATTCCATCATATTGAAATGTTCCAAACTAACCATTGATCCAATACCTATGATACCACCTTGGTCATTTCTCATATGACCAGAGGTATCCTAGAAAAGTCCAACTCCTATTTTTAGAGCACTTTTTTTGCCTTGTTGTGTTGCTTATTATGATTGTTTCCATCGTTAGTTTATCGAAATAAACAGAGTACTTGGAGAAGGACCAGAAGGTGTGAAGACTCGGAAGGACAAGGCAAGCAGCCCTTTGACCATGGCTATGGAACCCTTTTTATGCATGTCATATAGCACCATATTGTTGTTGTAATGGAATCATGATGAGGTGGTAACCACTTTGATGGTTTGCCACTGTACTTCCTCGTTGATACTTGCATTGTGCATGACCCTACCTTCTTATGAGGGTTATGCCGGTGGGAGTAGATAGATGTATGCTATAGTAGTTGGCTACGCAAAATGGGTCAGGGTTATGCATTGAGAGAAACAAGTGTGGTTTGACATACTTGCAAATAACCAGTGGGTCCCACTAATGTCCCTGGGAGATGATGAGGAACTAGGGCACTACTTGGTGGAGAAGTAGTGTACCGAGGCTTGATGAAAGTGTTGTTTACAGAGATGGATTAGATTTATGTGTGATTACTGTCCCAACCAAACATGCGCAACCACTCAACCCTTATATGGGAAAGGGCATTATTGATTACCTAGGTCGATACTAGCATGGTGCCCGCATTACTAGTGACGGGCGTGACATGAGGTCACTCTCGGGATGGGGTCGTGCTTGGATAGGCGGCCATGACTCTTTTTACAGGGCACCGAACACACCGTTGGTACCCCGTGTTAGTGGTATGTGATGAATATGGGAGCGAGTCTCCACAATTTTTAAGATGTGAATGTTGGGCACGGGGGTTACTACCAATCGAGTGGACTCTATGTTAGTGTCGTTTAGGGAAAAATAGTGACCGGGTACTTACCTCGGGTACTTGAGGTACCGCGGGTCGTGGATGACACGGAAGTTCCCCAGATCTTGTGGGTAAAGTGTGCAACCTCTGCAGAGTGTCAAACTATTCGAATAGCTGTGTCCACGGTCAAGGACAGTTGGGTGGTGCTGCTTATACTATGTCTATAAGTTTCTGGAAAACAACACATATTAGGTAAATATGTTGACGTGATTTGTGAGGAAGTCACGATGCGCTTGAGCAAGAGTTGTTCATAACTCTTTTCCGATTGCTGTGTCTGAACCTCCTGATAGTTGTTGCAGACGCATGCATGCCCTGGTTATATGTTGATCATACTTGCATATGAAAAACTAGCTTTCCGCAAAACTGCCAATTTAGCAGTAGAGCCTTGCATAATTAATTCTGCATCACACTTGGGTTGCTTGCGATTACATTCAAAGTACTCGTTAGCTTGCCACTTGTTATTTTATTGGCTAGTCATGAAAGACATGATATGATGAAGATATCTTGGTGATGAACATGCGAGCTAGGATGCTTCCCAGTCAGAATGCCTGTAGGGTTAAGGAAGATGGCATGGGTCCAAGTTGTTACTGAAGATTTCCGCTGCAATGATATATTCATGACTTGACCATAATGGTCACAATTTCTGTAATACGGTATGTATGGATGTAAGACTCTTGTTATTTGCTTTTGTGTGTTCAGTGAGCATTGATCTCTAGGATCACTGTACACGTGCATTCGGTGATCACGACTTATGAGTCGGGGTCCCCACAGAGCTGGTATCAGAGCCATCCTGACTGTAGGAAGCCTTAGTTAGCATGGTCGTTAGTTAGGGTAAAACTATCTCCAAAACTATTACTAGTTTTCAAAACTATCTATACTTCTCTTCCCTTCTCAGTTTTTCGAACACTAGGCTATACTTGATCTCTTCCCCTTCAAAACTTTTGGTCGCTAGAACCCTTATGCCCCAAACCTGTCACACCCTGCATTTTGTAACCTGTTATTTGCATCAATGAAGCATGAAAATTTGGACCAGCAATTTTTTTTTGGCATCATTTGACTTTTATTTGGAGTTGAGTTTTTCTTCATGTGCTTTTTCATGTGCTCAATAAAGTCAACTATTGCCTCTTGGAGAATTCATCTCCATACCCAAAACTTCTGCCCAATGATCATGCCAAGTGTTATATATCAGTATAGTATTTTCTTACAAAAATAATTTGGCCAAAATGTATTTTATAAATTTAGTTTTCCAAAAACCCCTGAATTGAGATTTGCACTGCAAGTACTTGATTTAGGGTGAGAAAATTATTTCAAAAACTATATTTGAGACCTAGTGGTCATAGGACTCCCAGAAACCACAAGAGTATAATTTTAAAAGTTATTTTCCTATTTTATTTAAAAGCTTTTTCTTAAGGCCAGAAATGGTCTTTAATAGGGAAAAATTATTTAACTATTTCAAAAGTATTTGCCAAAATTCAGGGAAACTCATAGGACATATATTGTCCATATATAAGAGTTTCAACACTTGGTCATGTTCAAAATAATGGGCTAATCCCCCTAAAACCCTTTCTGGAAATTTCAAGCTTTTGAAATATTTACAAAGGAAATATTCTCCAAAAATTCCAGGGAAATTCTATCATGTCATATATGACATATATGATGATCTTGCCAAGTCCCATGCCCTGGGAAGCAAGAAAACATCCTCAAAACCCTTCATAACCATTATGTCCATATTTGAAGTTTGAGCAACTCTACATTGCCAAACTTGTCCAAATGCTCTCAAATTTGGTGCACATGCTAGAAAAGCCTAATAAGGCATCTAGACCAAATGGCACAAGATTTGGAATAGAGTAACTTGATCAGAACACCCCAAAACCCTTTCTATTCAAATGCAAATTTGAACAATTTTACATTACCAACTTTTTACCTGGAACTTCAAACTTTGTGGGCATGATCATAACCCCAAATGATGATGCTACACCAAGTGGTGCATCAAGGGGAGATGATTAGCTTGACTCAAACAAGATGAAGCCATTTCTGTTGATTTCTAGGGTTCACCAAAGTTACATTGGCTAGTTTCTTCAAATGAGCCCAAATTTGGTGAAGCACCCTATTTTCACATGTCATTCAATCCTGTTAAGTGTCATGGCAAGTGGAGATCATTTGCTTGACCAAACACTGATCAAACACCTTCTGCAGAATTACCAAAACCCTCTTCTTGATCACTTTTACTCTTCTCCTTGGCCTCAACTTTTTACCACATGTTCATCGAGTTACTAGTTACCTCCAGTAACTTCCCCAGGACCCCAGCTCCATGATTGAGGGGTAAAAACCCTAGTTCACCCTGCTGGACAGCCATTTCTCACCAAGTTACGAGCTTCCTCTCTCTCTCACAGCATCTCCAGAGCATCCAAGGCCACAGGCCATTTCTTTACTCCTCCCTTGACCTTCTAGACAACCTTGGGCACGTTGGACATGACCAGAGCGGCGAGGGCACGAATGTGCCAGCCATTCAGGCGCTCTGGAGCACGCTACAGTGCGCCCACGCACTGTAGCTTCGCCCAATCAGCTGCCCGGGACAGCCTCGGGCCTCCCCCTCGCACCTCTCAACGCGCCTCGACGTCCGCGACCACCCCGGCGCTGTCCCCCCTCCTCCTGCGCCCTCCAGTGGCTGTCGCCACACGCGCACCGGCTACCTGCAACACCCACTCCTCGGGCTCGCACGCGCGCACGGCCTGGAAGGTTCCCCACTCCTCCTCTCACCTCAAATGGACGTAGAGCTCGTCCAGCAACGCCGTGGACTCACTCCCCTCGCCTCTCGTGCGCTGTAGCGTCGAGCAGGAGCTCGCCGGCGCACTGGTCCACGGGGCTCCGCCGTTCCCCTATAAATAGGACCCCCCGAGCCTATCCAACAGCACCAACAGCTTCACCACATCTCCTTCATTCCCCCAGCACCACTCGTTCATCCCCAGAAGGTCCCAGTGCTCGGGATCGACCGGTGCTCCGCCGCATTGGGCCGCTGGTGATCTCGCATCGGAAACGGCCGGAGCGACGACCTCCCGACGATCCTCCGCCGTCCCACCTCACCGCCGACGAACCCGACCTCCTCGGCGTGCCGCACCACCTCCACTGCATCCGCCACTCGACGCTGATCACATCCCTGCCCTCCGTTGCCGTCGCCGTGGCCGGAATCCTCGCCGATACCGTATTTGACGAAATTGCTGAAGAAGGAGAAGGAGAAGGATTTGAAGACTTTGAAGACCAAGCCAATCCAGGCAAGCAGCCCCTTGACCATGATACACTTGTTCTTCGGAACCCGTTTGTTTCCGATGCATGATGATAGGGTTACAGTGGTGACCTAGTTGAAACCACCAAATGATGCATGCTTTACTTTTGATCTTGCCATGTGGTAGATGCAATGCATATGGTTAGTAGTAATGAGTAGTGATGCATGTGTGACATGAACCCTCGTGGTTGAAATCTTTGCATAAAACCCCGTCGGGTGCCATTCATGCCCAAGGGAGATGATGAGTTGGGTAACCACTTGATGACGAAGTGGTGTACCGAGACAAGTGTGTGTTTTTTCAAACGGATTGGTTTAAGTTGCGACCGTTATTCCAACCATACATGTGCAACCACTCTACCCCTTATGGGACGGGGCGTTATTGATTACTTAGGCCGATACTAGCATGGTGCCCGCATTACTAGTGACGGGAAGACTTGAGGTCTTTCCCGGGACGGGGTCGTGCTTGGATAGACGACCATGACTGTTTTCACAGGGCACCGGACACACCGTTGGTCCCTTCGGGTATGCGTGACATTGAAATTAGGGCAAGTCCCGTGATCTATTGTTTGTACTCGAGGGCCGTGTACCAACGAGTGGACTCTATGTTAGTGTCGTCTAAGGAAAGATAATGACCGGGTGCTTCCCCCGAGTACTTGAGGTACTGCGGGATTGTGGATGACACGAAAGCTTACCGGATCTTGTGGGTAAAGTGTACAACCTCTGCAGAGTGTAAAACTATTCGAATAGCCGTGTCCACGGTCAAGGACAGTTGGGTAACCGCTCTTGGGCTACGTCCAGTGTTTGTGAAACCACGTGTGTGTATGAGAGTCAAGGTGGTGACCTGACCCAAGGAATTGAATCATATTCATGTTGATATCGGTAACCTGCCTTCGAGGTTACGCGAGTTTATTGATGCATAAACTTGATGGTAGAATATTTATTGAAGCCCTTTGCTAGATTGTTCATTATTGTTCAATTGCACTGTTACTTTGAACCACATCATGGGTTGCTTGCAAGTACATTCAAAGTACTCATTGGCTTGCCACTGGTTATTTAATTGGCCAGGCATGGAGGAACATGAATATGATGAAGAGTTCTTTGGAGACAAACATGCGAACTAGGACGATATCCCAGTCAGAATGCCTGTAGGGTTAAGGCAGATGGCATGGGTTCTACCTACTATCGAAGACTTCCGCTACTTAAGTTATTTGCTATTCAGCTCGTGGGGCTTTATCTATGTAAGACTTGGCCATAATGGCCTTAATTTGTGTAAGACGGTATGTATGGATGTAAGACTCTTGTTATTCAGCTTCTGTGTGTTCAGTGAGCATTGATCTCTGGGATCACTGTACACGTGCATTCGGTGATCTCAACTTCTAAGTCGGGGTCCGTACAGAGCTGGTACCAGAGCCATCCTGACTGTAGGAAGCCTTAGTTAGCATGGGCGTTAGTTAGATGAGACCCTTTTTCAAAAACCTTCTGAACCTCTCTTCTTTTCTAAACCTGAGATTTCATCAGCTTATTAACCCCTCCTATTCCACCTTTGTAGATGGCCGCTGTACACGAAGAGCACCTGACCACTGGGTTTCCCTTACTTCTCGAGGATAGCCTCCAGGAGTGCCAGTTCCACCGAGCACCCATCCTCACCTACCTTGAGCATTGGGTTAGCGACACTAAGGTGGAGTACCATGTGGAAGTGATCGTGAAGGCAAACGATCCTCCCACAAGTTGGTTCTTCGAGGGACCCCAGATGGCAACACTACCACTCGCTGTCGAGGCTGCTGCACTCAAGGCACTAACCCGTCTCCGCGAGCTTCTTCCGGAGATGGCAGCCAAGATGACAACTCGCTTCTTACCTTACCGGAAGGAAGGTGAAGAAGAAAGCAGCGCACTAGCCCCTCCACTGAAGGAAGGACTCCCGCTTCGGTTCCAGACCTACTTTAGTCTATGTGCCGACAGCTTGGCACAAGACTTGGCCTCGGAATCGATGAAGCTTCGGGAAGAACTTCAAAAGACCAAGGCACTTCTTCGTCGAGCTCAAGAGAAGACTAATAGGATCAAGAAAGAAGGAGCACCTTCTGGACAGTCCGCTATCGCATACCGAGGTGGAAGGCCCTCCGAGGATGTATCTTCCAAGAATGAAGAACCACCTCGGCGACGCCGGATGACGGCAAGGGAATATCGCAAGCTTTTCCCTGCACCACCGACGAAGCATTGTCGTATCCAACTCCTCCACTCCCCCACACCCTCAAGTGACAAAGGGGCCCAGACAGATGAAGACAAGGAGGAAGACCCAGAAGAGCCGGAATACGCGACCGAGCATTTCACCGCTTAGGCATTATTCACTACTCGGATATGCCAGTTGTGACCCCTACGGTAGGATAGGTCGTGTAACCCCTATGCGCAGTCGAGTCCTTGTATGGTTCATATGAAACCATCTAGTGTTTGCTTTTGTTGTGCCTGGATGTATGTCGTATTCTTCCTTCGGGAATGTGTAAACGACTACATCACCCATTTGGATTTTAATGAATGTGTTTTGGCCTTTCGGCCCTTGCATGATTTGATTAGTGTCATACCCACCCCCTTACTAGGAACCCATCTATCTTGCTTTCCCTCTTCCGAGTCATGAGACCTTTTACCGCTCCAACAGGATGCCTGTTGTAACTCGTACTGGTACCTCTACCCAGCAGCCTGAAGCCAGAGCATCCGCTCAGCCAGAGGCAGGCCACGACCAAACCAACGACCAAGCTCCACCACCACCTCCTCCGAACATGGACATGGCTCGGCTTCTCCAAGCTTTCCGAGAGGAACGCCAAGCCAACACTGCAGCTCTCCAGCTGATTGCTCAAGCTGTCACCAACAACCGCCAGCCGGCGGGGAATGGCAATGGACGTTCCACGTTGGCAGAGTTGAAGAAGCATGCACCGCCAACCTTTATCGAGACTGCTGAACCCCTGGGTGCAGACGACTGGATCCGCTCCATTGAGGAAATACTGGAACTAGTCGGATGCACTGAAGACCGTGACAAGGTGGCTTATGCAGCCCACTGCCTCGGGGGGACTGCTAGAGCTTGGTGGGATGGATTCAAGGTCATGCATGTTGAACAAGACATCACTTGGGTCAACTTCAAGGCAGAATTCCGCAAGGCCCACATTCCTTCCGGAATCATGGCTATCAAAAAGCGTGAGTTCCGAGCCCTGAAGCAAGGAAGTGGCACTGTCAAGGAGTACATGCAGAAGTTCAGTGTTCTGTCAAGGTATGCCCCTGAGGATGTCAGCACTGATGCTGCAAAAAGGGAGCGCTTCATGGAAGGCCTCAATCAGACTCTGCAATACTCACTTGTCGTGTGCGACTGCCCATCCTTCCCTAACCTGGTGAACAAGGCACTTATGCTTGAAGACAAGTGGCGTGCTTTGGAAGACACTCGCAAGCGCAAGATGGTCAGCAAGGGAAGTTCCAGCGACCAGAAGCCTCGTCCGTGGCAGTCAGCCCCGGCCAAGCCAACCTATCAGCAACCAAGAGCTCTTGCACCTCGCACCAACCCTCAGCCTCAGTAGTATGCCAACCCAGGCCAGCTTTCAACCCCAATACCAGTGATGGCAACAAGATCAATCCAAACCAAGTCACTTGCTTTGGATGTGGTCAGTCCGGACACATCTCAAGGGTGTGCCCCAACAAGAAGCCTGATGCCCCGCGCCCCAATGCGCAGAACCAGGGACAAGGCCACGGGATGCCACCAAGGAACCCAGCTCCTCGCAATCCACCTAACCATGGGAAGGGGCATGTGAATCACGTCACTGCTGAAGAAGCCCAGGAAGACCCGGACGTCGTGCTGGGTACGTTCCTTGTCAACTCAGCACCTGCAACTGTCTTATTTGATTCTGGAGCAACGCATTCATTTGTCACTCAAAGATTTGCATTAAAAAGTGGCATGACCCCTACACCCCTGAATAACCCTATGGTGGTACAAACCCCCGGAGCCGAGATGAGAGCCAAGATAGGCTGTAAGGCAGTCAGTATTACCATTAACGGTGTAGACTTCCTAGCAGACCTCATCATCCTAAGATCGCAAGGCTTGGATGTGATCTTAGGGATGGATTGGCTCAGTAAGCACCAAGGCTTGTTATACTGTGCCAATCAGACAGTCACTGTGACCAATGACCAGGGAGTCGAAGTCAAGTTTGCTTCCAACTCCTCTTCCGCTCAAGCCGCTCAAGTCAACTGTCTGTCTGAAGTTGAGCTAGAGCAAGTACCGGTGGTATGTGAGTATCCTGATGTCTTTCCGAATGAGCTACCGGGAATGCCCCCTGACCGTGACATTGAGTTCATCATCGAGCTCGTGCCCAGCGCAGGACCCATCTATAAGAAGCCTTATAGAATGGGGACGGAAGAATTAGCTGAGTTGAAGAAGCAGATGAAAGAGCAGCTAAGGAAGGGATTTATCCGCCCAAGTGCTACCCCTTGGGGATCTCCTGTTCTGTTTGTGGCAGAGAGGGACGGTACCATCCGCTTATGCATTGACTATCGTTCCATCAATGAAGTTACAATCAAGAACAAATATCCACTTCCCAAGATCAAAGATCTGTTTGATCAGCTCAGCGGAGCCAAGGTGTTCTCCAAGATTGACCTCAGATGTAACGCTCCGGACACACCCGCCGGTGGTTGTTACTCCTGGCGGGATCTAGACTGGCCTCTCATATCAATACTAGTCTTTTCTGCGCACTTTGTCCTCACTCGTGCGCACCCAGGAGCAACTTCCCGGTCGGTCACCCATCCTGAAACTACTCCAAGCTGAGCACGCTTAACTTTGGAGTTCTATCCGAATGGGCTCCCGGAAAAGAAGGAATTCCTTATTTATTTGAGTAGTCTATCATCCCTAATAAGCCAGGCCATCACATCAGATCTGGATACTACCAGCTGAAGATCAGACCCCAAGATATTCCGAAGACGGCATTCGTAACCAGATATGGCCTGTACGAGTGCACGGTCATGTCCTTTGGGTTAACCAATGCCCCAGCATACTTCATGTATCTCATGAATAAAGTCTTCATGGAATATTTGGACAAGTTTGTTGTTGTCTTCATTGATGACATTCTTGTCTTCTCGAAGTCGGAGGAAGAGCACGAGCAACATCTGAGGATGGTCCTAGACAAGCTTCGGGAGCACCAACTGTATGCCAAATTCAGCAAGTGTGAGTTCTGGCTGCATAAAGTTGGATTCTTAGGTCACGTCTTGACCGAAGAAGGATTATCAGTTGATCCCGCAAAGATCGAAGCTGTGACCCAATGGCAATCTCCAACGACCGTCAAGGAAGTCAGAAGCATCCTCGGACTTGCGGGGTATTACCGCAAATTCGTGGAAGGGTTCTCTAGCATTGCACGGCCAATGACTCAGCTCCTCAAGAAGGACAAGAAGTTCGAGTGGACGCCAAAATGCGAAGAAAGCTTCCAAGAACTCAAGAAGAGATTGACCACCGCACCAGTTCTGGCAACACCTGATATCCACAAGGAGTTCGTGATATATTGTGATGCCTCTCGAACCGGATTGGGAAGCGTTCTGATGCAAGAAGGCCGAGTCATAGCATACCTCTCCAGGCAGTTACGACCCCATGAGGAGAACTACGCTACTCACGATCTTGAGTTAGCGGCAGTGGTTCATGCTTTGAAGACATGGCGGCATTACCTCCTAGGGAAACGTTGTGAGATCTACACTGACCACAAAAGTCTGAAGTACATTTTCACCCAAAAGGAATTGAACATGAGGCAGCGAAGATGGTTGGAACTCATCAAAGACTATGTCCTCAGTGTTCAATATCACCCCGGGAAGACTAATGTGGTGGCCGATGCCTTAAGCAGGAAGGCTTGCTCCTTGAATGCTATTATTCAAGAAAGGCAGCCAGCCTTGTTTAAGGAACTCGAACAATTCAGTTTGGAATTGGTCACCCCTGGATTTCTGGATCATTTGGAAGTCAGACCGACCCTGATGGACGAAATCAAGAAGGCACAAGATGGACACGCAAGCATTGAAGGCATCAAGAAGAAGATGAAGCTAGGCAAGGCCCCTGGATTCTCTGAAGACGAGCACGTGATTGTTTGGTACAAAGGCCGCATCTGCGTACCAAACAACACAGAGCTGAAGAACCTGATTCTGCAGGAAGCCCACGACACTCCGTATTCCATCCACCCCGGAGGAACCAAGATGTATCAAGACTTGAAGGCACGATTCTGGTGGCACGGGATGAAAAGAGAGATTGCAACCTATGTTGCAAAGTGTGATGTGTGCCAAAGGGTCAAGGCTGAATATCAGCGACCTGCTGGATTGCTCCAACCACTCAAGGTTCCTGAGTGGAAATGGGATAAAGTCGGAATGGACTTCATCACTGGTTTACCAAGGTCGAATAGGGGACATGACTCCATCTGGGTCATAGTCGACCATTTGACCAAGGTGGCCCATTTCATTCCTGTCAAGACTACCTACTCAGGCAACCAGCTGGCAACTCTCTATATCAACAGAATCGTGAGCCTCCACGGCGTTCCCAAAGAGATTGTGTCAGATCGAGGCACCCAGTTTACTTCATGGTTCTGGAGAAGATTCCAAGAAGCCTTGGGAACCAAGTTATCTTTCAGCACAGCTTTCCACCCACAGACCGGAGGTCAGACAGAGCGAGTCAATCAGATTCTCGAAGATATGCTCCGAGCCTGTGTCTTGGCATATGGAGCCAAGTGGGAAGATTGTCTCCCTTTTGCCGAGTTCTCCAATAACAACAGTTACCAATCGAGCCTTCAGATGGCACCATTTGAGGTGTTGTATGGATGCAGATGCCGCACACCCCTCAACTGGTCAGAGACTGGAGAAGGACTAGTCTTTGGACCGGATATTCTCCGCGCAGCAGAAGAGCAAGTCTAACTAGTCAGAGAACACTTGAAGGCAGCCAAGTCAAGGCAGAAGAGTTATGCTGACACTCGACGCCGAGACATGAGTTTCCGTGTCGGAGATCATGTGTACCTGCGGGTAACCCCTCTAAAGGGAACCAAGCGTTTCCACGTCAAGGGGAAGCTTGCACCAAGGTTCATTGGCCCTTTCAAGATCACCGACCGACGAGGAGAAGTGGCTTACCAGTTGGAACTACCACCTGAGCTATCCGATGTGCACAATGTATTCCATGTGTCACAACTCCGGAAATGTCTCCAAGTTCCAGACAAGCCTAATCTCTACAAGGATGTTGATCACCAAGCTATTGATCTGCAGCCTGATTTGACCTACCGCGAGAAGCCCATCTGCATTCTGGACGAAGCAGAACGACGGACGCGAAGCCGTACCATCAAGTACTTCAAGGTCCAGTGGAGCAACCACACAGAAGCAGAAGCAACCTTGGAACGTGAAGACTATCTTAGATCCGAGTTTCCCGATCTCTTTTAAGACCTAGTTTAGGAATCTCGGGGACGAGATTCTTATAAGGGGGGGTAGGTCTGTCACACCCTGCATTTTGTAACCTGTTATTTGCATCAATGAAGCATGAAAGTTTGGACCAGCAAAATTTTTTTTGGCATCATTTGGCTTTTATTTGGAGTTGAGTTTTTCTTCATGTGCTTTTTCATGTGATCAATAAAGTCAACTATTGCCTCTTGTAGAATTCATCTCCATACCCAAAACTTCTGCCCAATGATCATGACAAGTGTTATATATCAGTATAGTATTTTCTTACAAAATTAATTTGGCCAAAATGTATTTTATAAATTTAGTTTTCCAAAAACCCCTGAATTGAGATTTGCACTTCAAGTGCTTGATTTAGGGTGAGAAAATTATTTCAAAAACTATATTTGAGACCTAATGGTCATAGGACTCCCAGAAACCACAAGAGTATAATTTTAAAAGTTATTTTCCTATTTTATTGAAAAGCTTTTTCTTAAGGCCGGAAATTGTCTTTAATAGGGAAAAATTATTTAACTATTTCAAAAATATTTGCCAAAATTCAGGGAAACTCATAGGACATATATTGTCCATATATATGAGTTTCAACACTTGGTCATGTTCAAAATAATGGGCTAATCCCCCTAAAACCCTTTCTGGATATTTCAAGCTTTTGAAATATTTACAAAGGAAATATTCTCCAAAAATTCCAGGGAAATTCTATCATGTCATATATGACATATATGATGATCTTGCCAAGTCCCATGCCCTGGGAAGCAAGAAAACATCCTCAAAACCCTTCATAACCATTCTGTCCATATTTGAAGTTTGAGCAACTCTACATTGCCAAACTTGTCCAAATGCTCTCAAATTTGGTGCACATGCTAGAAAAGCCTAATAAGGCATCTAGACCAAATGGCACAAGATTTGGAATAGAGCAACTTGATCAGACCACCCCAAAACCCTTTCTGTTCAAATGCAAATTTGAACAACTTTACATTACCAACTTTTTACCTGGAACTTCAAACTTTGTGGGCATGATCATAACCCCAAATGATGATGCTACACCAAGTGGTGCATCAAGGGGATATGATTAGCTTGACTCAAACAAGATGAAGCCATTTCTGTTGATTTCTAGGGTTCACCAAAGTTACATTGGCTAGTTTCTTCAAATGAGACCAAATTTGGTGAAGCACCCTATTTTCACATGTCATTCAATCCTGTTAAGTGTCATGGCAAGTGGAGATCATTTGCTTGACCAAACACTGATCAAACACCTTCTACAGAATTACCAAAACCCTCTTCTTGATCACTTTTACTCTTCTCCTTGGCCTCAACTTTTTACCACATGTTCATCCAGTTACTAGTTACCTCCAGTAACTTCCCCAGGACCCCAGCTCCATGATTGAGGGGTAAAAACCCTAGTTCACCCTGCTGTACAGCCATTTCTCACCAAGTTACCAGCTTCCTCTCTCTCTCACAGCATCTCCATAGCATCCAAGGCCACAGGCCATTTGTTTACTCCTCCCTTGACCTTCTAGACAACCTTGGGCACGTTGGACATGACCAGAGCGGCGAGGGCACGAATGTGCCAGCCATTCGGGCGCTCTGGAGCACGCTACAGTGCGCCCACGCACTGTAGCTTCGCCCAATCAGCTGCCCCCGAGAGCCTCGGGCCTCCCTCACGCCTGTCAACGCGCCTCGACGTCCGCGACCACTCCGGCGCTGTCCCCCTCCTCTTGCGCCCTCCAGTGGCCATCGCCACACGCGCACCGGCTGCCCGCAACACCCACTCCTCGGGCTCGCACGCGCGCACGGCCTGGAAGGTTCCCCGCTCCTCCTCTCACCTCAAATGGACGTAGAGCTCGTCCAGCAACGCCGTGGACTCACT
>LR738713.1:229013037-229076548 GCA_902687465.1 Secale cereale | reverse complement strand
GTGCGCTGTAGCGTCGAGCAGGAGCTCGCCGGTGCACTGGTCCACGGGGCTCCGCCGTTCCCCTATAAATAGGACCCCCCCGAGCCTCTCCAACAGCACCAACAGCTTCACCACATCTCCTTCAGTCCCCCAGCACCACTCGTTCATCCCCAGAAGGTCCCAGTGCTCGGGATCGACCGGAGCTCCGCCGCGTCGGGCCGCCGGTGATCTCGCATCGGAAACGGCTGGAGCGACGACCTCCCGACGATCCTCCGCCGTCCCACCTCGCCGCCGGCGAACCCGACCTCCCCGGCGTGCCGCACCACCTCCACTGCATCCGCCACTCGACGCTGATCACATCCCTGCCCTCCGTTGCCGTCTTGATGGTTGAAATCTTTGCATGTGTGACATGAACCCTCGTGGTTGAAATCTTTGCATAAAACCCCGTCGGGTGCCATTCATGCCCAAGGGAGATGATGAGTTGGGTAACCACTTGATGACGAAGTGGTGTACCGAGACAAGTGTGTTTTTTTTCAAACGGATTGGTTTAAGTTGCGACCGTTATTCCAACCATACATGTGCAACCACTCTACCCCTTATGGGACGGGGAATTATTGATTACTTAGGCCGATACTAGCATGGTGCCCGCATTACTAGTGACCGGACGACTTGAGGTCTTTCCCGGGACGGGGTCGTGCTTGGATAGACGACCATCACTGTTTTCATAGGGCACCGGACACACCGTTGGTCCCTTCGGGTACGCGTGACATTGAAATTAGGGCAAGTCCCGTGATCTATTGTTTGTACTCGAGGGCCGTGTACCAACGAGTGGACTCTATGTTAGTGTCGTCTAAGGAAAGATAATGACCGGGTGCTTCCCCCGAGTACTTGAGGTACTGCGGGATTGTGGATGACACGAAAGCTTCCCGGATCTTGTGGGTAAAGTGTACAACCTCTGCAGAGTGTAAAACTATTCGAATAGCCGTGTCCACGGTCAAGGAAAGTTGGGTAACCGCTCTTGGGCTACGTCCAGTGTTTGTGAAACCACGTGTTTGTATGAGAGTCAAGGTGGTGACCTGACCCAAGGAATTGAATCATATTCATGTTGATATCGGTAACCTGCCTTCGAGGTTACGCCAGTTTATTGATGCATAAACTTGATGGTAGAATATTTATTCTAGCCCTTTGCTAGATTGTTCATTATTGTTCAATTGCATTGTTACTTTGAACCACATCATGGGTTGCTTGCGAGTACATTCAAAGTACTCATTGGCTTGCCACTGGTTATTTAATTGGCCAGGCATGGAGGAACAGGAATATGATGAAGAGTTCTTTGGAGACAAACATGCGAACTAGGACGCTATCCCAGTCAGAATGCCTGTAGGGTTAAGGCAGATGGCATGGGTTCTACCTACTATCGAAGACTTCCGCTACTTAAGTTATTTGCTATTCAGCCCATGAGGCTTTATCTATGTAAGACTTGGCCATAATGGCCTTAATTTGTGTAAGACGGTATGTATGGATGTAAGACTCTTGTTATTCAGCTTCTATGTGTTCAGTGAGCATTGATCTCTGGGATCACTGTAGACGTGCATTCAGTGATCTCGACTTCTAAGTCGGGGTCCCTACAAAACCACTGGATTTCCTTGCAATCCTCATGGATAATCTAGAAGGAGTACACCTTTTCAAACTCTCACCCACCTCTTCTGAACACAAGATTGGCGACACCACAACCAGACGATGCCAACAGAAGATACATCCTCGAGGAATGAACACATGAAGACCCAGGAGATGGTGACATCCTTGGCACTGCCCCAAGATGATGCGACCTTGGCCTACGATGAACTTGGCATAAGTTATGCAGGATCATGATATACATCGCTAATAGAGTAATCCCGTCACTACCGTTGTTGTATCGACAACCGCCGGTGGATGAGAACCTCGCCATTTGGTCTGCCTCATTATAGTGAGCAGGAAAACGGTTCTCTTCGTCCCCCGCTCTTGGTGTCGATGTTGTCATCGACGTAACCGACATGTTGGACCACTACTATGCCTTGTTAATATCATTGCATAAAGGATTGCCTACCTGGTACCCTCGACGCCCCAGAAGGCACAAGGGATCGCAATGAATAAAGAAACAAGAGAATACCAAGTCAACGCCAGCTACAAGGAGACACTGTCACCACATCATCTCATCAGGCGAGAAGTCGTTGAAGATTCTTCAGGCTACACCCGGATCATTCATCAAACAGCTACAAGGGACGTAGCAACACCTGAGGGAAACTCAGAAGACGGCACGAGGCACAAGGCACGACTACTAGTCCGAGAACCCATAGGGTAGGATGAGTCATGTACCCCCTATGCGCAGTCGAGTCCGTATGATGGTTCGAATAGAACCATGATTGTGTGTTTCTTGATTTTATTTGTTTATGTTTTGATATAAGTCGTACTTTTGCCCTAGGCAACAAGTACATGGCTATATCATCTTCCTTGCCTTGTTTCCTTTGTTTTGCCCTTTTTGCACCTGTTTGATTGCACTTGCATTATAGCACCCCCTATAGGCATTCTCCCCCTCTATGCTGCCTTTCCCTCTCTTCTATCTCCTTAACTGAAGACCGGCAAGACAAGAAGTACCAAGGATTCCAACTCGGCAACCAACTAACAATGAAGACTTCTGCTACAACTTCCACGACCAAGTGCAACCCCGTGAAGTTATGTTTACCCCTCCAGACTAAAAACCCATTCCTAGACCCTTTGAGACTTCACGGGATACTGCAGCACAAATCCTTAACCTTGTGCCTAACCCATAGAATTACGAGAGAATCAGTTAAGCCTCCACAACCTTGCACAACACTGGGTTCGTAATGGAACTAGTGGACAGAGTGAGTGAGCACATTTTCGTCCAAATATAGCACAAGAACTGACGATGCCATAGATAGACCAATTTGAGGTTATAAGACAGAAGTTTTGGTGACTTTATACCAGTGACTTCGAGGAATTGTCTGAGACCTTGAAGGATTGTGAGGTTTTCATGTTGGTGGGATCATGATTAATAGAGTAGCATAACTTTCATCACCCTGGGGTAACTTGGATTTGCAAGGCAAAGGTAATCGCAAATTGAAATTCTTGGAGGTATAAGGATTTGACCTAGCCAGGGGATATTGATAGTAGTTAGTTGACTTTACGATAATGACTTGGGGAAGCATGTAGAATTCTCGTTGGACATGAGATTCGGATTTAAGTAGGTGATTCTGGCTGAGTATAGATTATAAGTATGTCTGCATGGTTCGGAGTAATTCTATTTAGACCGTTGATCTTGATACCGTGTTACTCGATGTACGACAAACTAGGAGATTGGATTATTTGTCGGAGTTGATTCAGGGATCTATATAAGCATCATCTTGGAGTTTACTTGACCCGCATGCTGGGAATTTGGTGGACTTACTATCGTAATGCATAGCCCTTCCAAGTAGTTGGGTATTATAGGGACTTGAGATCTTGTAGAACACCGTAGACATCGGATTTGTAGAATTGTTGGATTATGTGGTGATTGATGGAAGTTAACGGGCTGTTGGAGTTGATCTATAGGAAGGAAACAAAATCTTGGAGTGGCATATGACGTGTTTCCTTAGAATAGGGATGCATTATCTTTAACCTTGCAAGAATAGGCTGAGCACTTGGATTGTGGTGTTTAATTCAAGCTTAGCAGCATGTATGATCTACCCATGGATTTTAGGGGAAGGCATACATATGGATTTGGGGATCGTAGACAAGTATAATTTTGTTAGACCGCCTCTTGGGAGTCATGAGGATATGTATGGTATGAGTGGTGAGTGGAGTTGGTCTATGCGAGAGGATGCTTTTAGTGGTATAAGGTTATTTGTTTGGAGTACTAGATAGAGCTATTGGCATCTCAGAAACCATGCTTAAGGATAGGATAATAAACGTTCACTCACTCACTAGAATCCTTGAAACCCTTAAGCCCCACCAAGCCACAACATGGTCAGATCATGACCATGGGCCTTGACTCTAAGTCAAGAAGACCTTGCCAATACTCAACCGAGACCACCACCAATACCCCAGCCTACCTCGCGTACCCCGTAGACTTCATGGAGTACTTGGACAAGTTGGGTAACATCATTATTTGATGACCTACTTGTCTGCCCAAAGACAAAAGAAGAGACGGTCAGCTAGATAGAAGACATTTGAAGGCTGACATGTCAAGAAAGAAGAACTACACCGACCACCGTCATCAAGAAGTAAACTTACGCGTCGAAGAACAGGCGTATTTGCAAACCACTCCTCTCGAAGGGACCAAGCATTTCCATGTCGAAGGGACGCTCACACCAAGATTCATCAACCTTCTTCAAGACCACTGCAAAACGAATAGTAGATGGCTACCAGCCAGATTTACCACTCGAGTTACTCACCGTGCACCAAATTTTCCACGAGTCACAACTCTGGAAATATTCTTAACTTCCTAACTAGCCCGGCCCCTGCAAGGTCATCGATCACCTAACCCTTGATGTCTAGCCAAACCTAACCTAGGCAAGAGACCCCTCAGCAACCTGCATCGAGAGGGCAACATGCGAGAAGCCACATCACCAAGTACTTCAAGGTTCCATGGAGCACCACTCAGAAGCAGAACCAATAGGAAGAAGTGAAGACTACCCCATATCCAAGTCTCCGTATTCCTTTCCACGTCTAGTCTGGGAATCTCGGGGACGAGATTCTTGTAAGGGGGGTAGGTCTGTCACACCCTGATTTTCATGCCACAACACTTAAGCTAATAGTCATGCTAAAATGTGGTTTGGCAAAAACTTTTGTGTGTTTTTGACTTTGCTTGATTGATTTTTTGTCTGTTGTTTGCAAGTGCTCTAAGAATCAAATAAATCATCCAACTCTTACACTTCATCCCCTTAATCCAAAACTGTCGGTGCACATAAAGAGGGGTACACTTTTTGTACCCCTATAACTGTGCATGGGCAGTCAGAGCCGCGGGCACCACCACACCAAGCAAGGTAAGGGAGGTGAGCCAGGGTGAGGCCAAAGCTCGATGGAACTGAAGCAACACCAAAGCCAAGACCACGAAGAGCCAAGGGACGAGACGGGCTCCCCCGGCAAGATCCTTGTCGGGGCCGCCTTTAGCAGCCCCGGCAAGACCCTTGACACGGCAACTCGCCCCATGCCTACGGAGCAAATCACCCTTGAGTCCACTGCCCCCATGGGGCAAGGATTCAGGAGACATCCTCGTAGTGGCATGCAGATCTTTGTGAAGACATTCAAGCTCAGATACGCACTAAGAAGACGATGACCCTTGGCGGGATCCCAGCCAAGGAAGACCACAAGACTTCCGGCAAGCACCTTGCCAGGGATGGCAGCAGGCGCCGCGGCAAGACCCTTGCCGGGGCCCCGGTAAGGCCCTTGCCAAGGACATCCGTAGGGACACCATCAGGCCCACGCCGACTAAACTTCCACCGCCGTATGCAGCTGCCGACCCAACCAGCTAGTCAGGCACCTGCGTGGCGACATGCAGATCTTCATGAAGACCCACCATTGCATCATCTCAGCTGCCTGCCTACCTACATGGCATCTCAGGCATCGCTGGCCAGGGCGCGTGTCGACACAAGAAGGAGCGGCGACGGACAAGACATATCTCTCCCCCATCCCCGATAAAGCAAGGACACCTAAGCAAGACACATTAAATGCGGCTTTGTCATGTAATGTGAGGGATAACCTCGCATCACTATACCCTTTCCACCTCCTGTGTGCCACTGTGGCAACCCCTTTTTCTATAAAAGGAGGACCGAGGTGACCAGGAGGAGGATTAGGCTTTTTGGAGCTCCTCACGCCCCATAGCTAGCTGAAGAACACAGATATACAATCCACCAAAGCAGGAGTAGGGTTTTACGCATCTCGCGGCCCGATCCTAGATAAACGAATCGTGTGCTATCTGTTTGATCCGCTCTTCTCTCAACCCCGCGCCTCGCTAACCGTAGTAGGGATTCTTGTGATCCCATAGGTGTCGTTCTCACCGACATCTTTGGCGCGCCAGGTAGGGGGCGCAGTTGTGAGAATTGGCATTAGCAGTTAGTTCGACGCTTCTTCATCATCATGGCACCCAAGAAGAAGACGACGGTGGCGGTTGGCCAGTCGGAAGCCGGACAGCCCATCCCGACGCGGGCGAGCAGCGGACTGGTCGCGGAAAGGACCCGGGGAACTGCTCGCGAACACCAACGCCGTCCCAGCAGCCGGAGTTTGGGAGGTGGCGATATTTGTGCGCCTGGTAACGGGCCACACACCGCCAAATCCAAAGATGGAGCAAGGCCCTCCGCGGGTGCCGCGGGGCCTTCCAAGATCGCTGCCAAGAAGAAGAAGAAGACCGGTGAGACCTCGGACACCCACTCCGGCAAGCGCACCTCTTCGGAGTGTAGTGCTCCCGTCGAGGACGTGCCAGAGAGCTCTACCGGCAGAAACAAGAAGTCCAGGGCCACATCGCCGGGAACCAAGAAGGTTTCTGTCAAGGAGGACGACACAGGAGGGGCTTTCACCATAAGCTCCACCCTTGACGACAAATAGGAAGACGCGCTCGTGACCTTCCTGCGGGCAAATATCGATGTGTTTGCATGGCAAGCATCCGACATCCCCGGCATTCCTAGGGAGGTGATTGATCACCACCTTGCTGTTTGTCCTCATGCGCGGCCCGTCAAGCAGAAGGTTAGGAAGCAAGCTTTGGAACGACAAGAGTTCATCACAAAGGAGATCCGGAAACTGGAAGCAGCGGGTTTGGTAAGAGGAGTGCTCCATCCAACGTGGTTGGCCAATCCAGTGGTAGTGCGCAAGGCAAATGGGAAGTGGAGGCTGTGTATTGATTACACAGATATCAATAAGGCTTGTCCCAAAGACCCCTTCCCGTTGCCGCGCATCGACCGGATTGTTGACTTCACGGCTGGGTGTGACCTGTTGTCATTTCTCGATGCCTACTCCGGCGACCACCAGATCTTCATGACAAGAGAAGACGAAGAGAAGACAGCATTCATCACCCCATGTGGTACGTATTGTTTCGTACGAATGCCTTTCGGGTTGAAGAGTGCTGGCTCAACATTTGCAAGGGCAGTCCAGATTGGTTTTGAACCCCAGCTCCATAGAAATATGGAGGCTTATATGGATGATATAGTGGTCAAAACCGAGAACAGGGCAACCCTCATACCGGATCTACAAGAGACGTTTGCAAAACTACACAAGATCAATCTCAAGCTGAACCCTGAGAAGTGCGTCTTCGGCGTCCCGTCCGGCAAGCTTCTCGGGTTCTTTGTGTCATAGTGTGGGATAGAGGCCAATCCGGACAAGATCAAAGCTATAGAACGGATTGAAGCACCCAAACGGGTCAAGGATGTGCGTCGGCTTGCTGGCTGCGTTGCCGCCATGACCAGATTCATTTCCAAGTCTGCCGAGCGCGCCCTTCCCTTTTTCAAGATTTTGAAAAAGGCGGGCCCAATGGAGTGGACACCAGCAGCCGAAGCAGCATTGCAAGATTTGAAGAGGTATCTTTCCTCCACGCCAGTACTAGTTGCACCTAGGCCACAAGAACCGTTGCTGCTACCTGGCGGCAATGAACCAGGTGGTCAGCGCCGCACTAGTGGCACAGAGAGAAATTGATGACGAGGTGATAACAGCGACAGAGCCTGATGCCGTTGGTGCAGAGACGACACGGCCGGTTGGAGTGCCGCCAAGGAAGAAAATGATGCAGCACCCGATCAACTTTGTTAGCTCCCTCTTGCAGGGGGCTAGATCAAGGTACTCCGGTGTGCAGAAGTTGCTCTTCGGCCTTCTTATGGGCTCGAGGAAGCTGCATCACTACTTCCAGGCACACGAGATCACTGTCGTCACTCGCCTCCCTCTGCAACGGATATTGCACAATCCAGATGCAACGGGAAGAATTGTAGAGTGGGCACTGGAGCTGTCCAGCTTTGGCCTCAAGTTTGAAAATACCTCGACGATTCCAAGCCGAGTCCTGGTGGAGTTAGTTGCAGAATGGACCGCGACGCCTGATGAAGAAGCCCAGGAAACTACTCTCCCCGGCAAAGAGGCGAGTTGCGACTTGATCATGTACTTTGATGGAACTTTCTCCTTACAAGGTGCCGGGGCTGGCGTACTGCTTGTCGCGCTCACCGGAGAGCACCTCAAGTACGTGGTCCAGATGCACTTCCCCAGGGAGGTATCAACGAACAGTACTGCCGAATATGAGGGGCTGCTTGCTGGTCTTAGGATCGCGGCAGACCTCGGAATCAAGAAACTCATTGTGAGGGGCGATTCGCAGCTTGTCGTCAAACGAGTCCACAAAGATTACCAGAGCCCGTTGATGAAGGCCTACGTCAACGAAGTGAGAAAGCTGGAAGAGCGCTTTGATGGTATATAGGCGGAGCACGTTCCCCGAGTAGAGAACGACATCGCTGATTACCTGTCAAAGCGTGCTGCCCTCAAGTTACCTGTGGAACCAGGTACCTTTGTGCTTCAGCTTTTTCAGCCATCCGTTGATCCATCAAGAGAGCAAAACAAGAGGAGGAAATCAGGCCCCGGCAAGTACTTTCCCGCCGAGCTCCCCGGAGCCACCGGCAAGGATGTTGCCGGGGACACTGAGCCCGCCACGGGACGGCTAGCTCCGGCGGAGCATCAAGCTGTTGCCATCGAGACAGCCACTCCTATAGCGGAGGAAATGCCTTTAGTCCTCGCCGTCGAGCCCAGGCTCCAGCGTGGGCACATCATACCATCCGATTCCTCCAAACTGGAGAACTTCCTGAGGAGCAGGAAGAAGCGGAAAAAGTAGCCCGTCGATCTGCTATGTACCAGTTCGTCGATGACGTCCTATACAGAAAGAGACCGAACGGCGTGAAATTGAAGTGTATCCCTCGAGAGGAAGGACCGGGGCTGTTGGCAGAGATACATGGAGGCATATGTGGATCTCACATAGGGTCAAGAGCCCTTTCCGGCAAGGCATTTCGGCTAGGCTTCTTCTGGCCCACTGCCCTCCAGGATGCGACGACACTGGTCACCAGGTGTGAAGCGTGTCAGTTCCATTCAAAGAAACTTCATTAACCAACTCAAGCCCTTCAAACCATTCCTCTCTCCTGGCCTGTTCTCGGTCTGGGGGCTCGACATACTGGGCCCTTTCCCCCGCGCTGTCGGGGGCTTTGAGTACTTGTACGTCGCAATCGACAAGTTCACAAAGTGTCCAGAGGTGGAGGCAGTGAGGAAGGTCACAGCTTAGTCAGCCGTCAAATTCTTCAAGGGACTAGTGTGCCGTTTTGGTGTACCCAATAGGGTCATCACCGACAATAGCACACAGTTCATAAGCTGCAACTTCATGCAATATACCCAAGACCTCGGCAGCAAAGTCTGTTTCGCTTCCGTTGCTCACCCACGAAGCAATGGTCAAGCTGAGAGAGCAAAACGCTGAAGTACTGTGAGGCCTAAGGACAAAGACCTTTGATAGGCTGCGCAAGAGTGGAAGGCGTTGGATTGATGAGTTGCCGACGGTTCTTTGGTCGATAAGAACGACGCCAAATCGAGCCACCGGCCAGACACCCTTTGCCCTAGTATACGGGGCAGAAGCTGTTCTCCCCACTGAACTCATATACGGGTCACCTCGAGTGCTCGCTTATGATGAGCTTGAGCAAGAGCAACTGCGGCAAGATGATGCAATGCCCCTTGAGGAAGATCGTCCTCGGGCGGCTGTGAGAGCAGCACGCTACCAGCAAGCCTTGCGCCGCTACCATAGCCGCAAGGTCCGTGCCCGAAGCTTTGAGGAAGGCGACCTTGTTCTTCGGCGTGTTCAATCGGCCAAGAATACCAACAAGAGTCACCAGGCCTGGCGCAGTCCGCCTGGAGACCGAAAATGCCATTCCGGTGAGCAACTCTTGGAACATTGAGCATCTTCGCAAGTTTTACCCGTGACGCGCGGCTTGCCGCCCCCCGGAAAGCCACCTTTTGTACAAGCCTTGCCGACAAGGCATGTAACCCTTTGTACAAAGCCAAGCGCAGACCTTGAGCATAAATAAATGAAGCGCTGGCGCCCTAAGTTATAGCATGCATGCTAGGTCGAGTCTCGTCCTTGGTTAGGGTTGATAGTGCTTAGCGCGGCTAACCCCTAGCTCAGAGGTCGAGTTTGCATCTCTTTGTCTTTCTTTTATCTTCTTTGGTTCACAAGACACACATATATCCTTGCCAAAACCACTTGGGAAAAAAAAGGAACATACCAGCATCTAGGCCCCGGCAAGCCAGTATTGCCGGGGGGTGCAAGAGCAAAGATTCACCCACGGCAAACCAGGGTTGCCGGGGGCTACGGCTTCAGATAAGTTTTTCATCCCTTATCATGCATTGCATTATGGACTGAGGTATGTGAAACCTCGTTTTTTCCTTAAACTACCGTGCTCCCCTAACTCTAGGCCCTAGGGCTCGTTCCTGGGACCATGTTTGGTCGTAGTCGCGGCAGCGAAAGGATGAAACAAGGAGCCTGAACCCGCCTCATCCCTGCCTCCGCCAAAGGTGTGAGAAAGGTAGAGCGAAGTGGGGAGACGACACGGCCTATTGCCGGGCGTGAAAATGTTTATCTTAGAGATATCAGGGATTTATTCCCTGTTGTGGGTTCTACCTGCGCACAAATTACCCGGCAAACATCCCTATTTCATTAGAAAAACATCCCGCCCAGGTACATTCCATAGGGAATGAAAAACATGAACAAGGGGATTACAAGTTTTAAATTAGACAGACGCCCGAAGGCTTACAAACTAAAAAGAGATAAGATGCCCGTAATCCCTTTCTTGTCCCTCTCCTTAGGAGGCAGGTCAAGGAGGTGAGAAGGGCAAAAGGAGTGCCTAGGCGAGCTACGGGTGGCAGAAGACACCGAGAGAACATCTTGGTGGCCGCCCAAAGGCTGGATGGTGATGGCGGCGCCGGAAGCAGAGCTCGAAGACGAGGCGGCATGACGTCAGTACGCGTCAAAGGCGTCGGTGCCCGCGTACTTCGACTTGACGGCCTTGCCGCCCGCCCTCTTCCTCTTCCGTAGCCGCCCAACGCCAGTCGCCCGAGAAGACGGCCCCGAGAAGTTCAAGGAGCCGGCGACACGGATGATGGGGTCACCGGTGCCGCATGGAACAGCGCCCGACACCTAGTCAGACCCGTCATCCTGCCGCCTACCACCCTCCTCATTGCTGTCACTGTCCCCCTCGTCACTCTCGCTCGAGGAGGAATCTTCATCATCAGAAGAGCTCTCCACGCAGCACCTTGCACGAGTCCCGAAGTGCCCGAAGACCTTGACGGAAAGAAGGCCACCCTCCATCAACTTAAAATGGAGAGTGAGCCCATCCGTCAAGCTGTGGATATGAGCAAATGTCTTCCATCCCAGACAAAGATACATCACATGAGGAGCAGGGAAATCGACGCGGACCCGTGTGCCACTGATCTGCAGCCCCACATGTGCAGCCGCAATGACTCCGACGGATCCAGCTCCATCTCCTGAGAAAATGGAGTCGGGAGACAAAGACGACGGCGCGGCGGCCGGCGCAACCTAACAAAGAATTCACAAGGGTCATCCCCAACATGGCCCTCCATCGGAGGAGGAGCTGCTGGCGGGGGCGAGGCCGGCGGGCCACCCCGTCCTCCTCTTCCTCGAGCGCCCCGGCCTCGCCCACGGCCTCGCCCCCTTCCCCTTCCCCTCGCGGCCGGCTCTGCCACCGCAGGCGCAGGAGAAGGAGGGACGCGTTGTCGAGCGGTGACCCTCGCCGCCACCGTTGAAGGGCCAGGATTTCCTCTCTCCATGACGAATGGAAGAGAGGAGCAGAAGCTGAAGGAGGAAGAAGATGGAAGAATGCAGGATGCCATCCCTCCCCTCCCGCTCTTTATAAAGGAACGGTGTTGCGGCTCGACCGCCCTGCTCGGCCAATCAAGACACGGAAGGCGCAGGGAGCCAGGACCGACCCGCCGCCCCAACCACCGACGGCCCGGTTACCCGCCTCCACCGTTTGCCACCCCAAGCGCATGGGAGACACGTGGCAGACGTGCAGAACCGAGGGGATGGGTGAGGCGACCTCTCCCCACCCCGTGATCGTGGGGAGTTGTCAGGACCGGATTTTCAGGGTATAGAATTCCCAAAAATGGCCCTTGTGCTCACTAGCCCCAGGATTACTGTTAACTTATGAGGCACCACTTGATACAGAAATTTCCAAGCAGGGTACAAATATGTAGTACAAGACCATTCTGGCCTTTAAGTGCAACACGAGGTTTCTAGTGGCTGATGGCGGAAGTGGTTGGGACAAGTCGACATCTGTGGGACTCCATTTCTCACAGGAACAGCTGACCAGGTTAACTCCAATCTTCGCGAGGCTGCTAAGACTGTTCTATAGGTTCTGGGTTGTCGTCGTGACGCTCCTATCCAAGCGAGAAATCTGGCCAAGACAATAGCCAGGGGCAAACAAGTGAGTACTTTGAATGTACTCGCAAACATTAAGAACATGGGTGAAATAAAATCATGCTCGCAGATATTTTATGATCACAATGTGAATTATGATGTGACAGTCCAAGATGCAAACATTCATCTATATAAAATGCACATGCTTTCAGAGGGAGATATTAAAATAAAAGCGAATCATGCCACAGTCGGGCGTTTGAGCGACACCACATAAAGGGCTTATGAAGAAAAGTCAATAATGTAATGCCACAGTCGGACGTCTAAGCGACATCACATAAAGGGCTTATACAGAAAAGTAAATAACGAAATGCCACAGTCGGACATCTGAGCGACATCACATAAAGGGCTTAAAAAGTAAATATCAAAATGCCACAGTCGGATGTCTGAGAGACATCACATAATGGGCTTTTAAAGAAAGGTAAATATCAAAATGCCACAGTCGGACGTCTGAGCAACATCACATAAAGGGCTTAAAAAGTAAATATCAAATTCCACAGTCGGACGTCTGAGCGACATCACATAAAGGGCTTATAAAGAAAGGTAAATATCAAAATGCCACAGTCGGACGTCCGAGCGACATCACATAAAGGGCTTAGAAAGAATAAATAAAGGTGAATATCCAGGAGGTAGAACCATCCCAGGGATACTCAATAAGTTGCATGATACAGGGTTAGTTCATCATAATCAAAGTCACCATATGTCACGCTCTATAAAATAAAGTTCTGGTTTTAGCAGTTTTCTCCTCCAAAGATCGACGCTAAGACCGATACTTGACCCTTCCCAGACTGTAGTCCTAACCCAGCGACGCGGCTATTCGAATAGATTTAATCTCTGCAGAGGGTGTACTCTTTACCCACGAGTAACGGATTCCTTTAGTCCCTCTAGACTAATTCCGTTTACGGTCTTTTAATTTGAAGACACATCTGGCCGCACACACCAGCTTAACTTACCGGTGTTTGGAATCACCCACGACACCTGTCAAGCCAAACTCTAAGTGGGGAGGCTACAACCTCGACTAGCATGGGATCACCAAGTTTATCATGCGCGCAAACTGGGGAAGCTACCCCCTTCGGCTACAACCGAAACACTCATGCCCCCGGACCAGGTGGCATGCCTACCGGATGCAGCCAGTATCTTCCACCATGGCCTCTCTGTACAGTGTGTGATAGAACAGGGGTCAAGAATTTACTGAGCCATACCCTACGTGTGGTAGGGACAAGTGGTAGTACGAAAAACAAGTATGGGGGTTACTGGAACAAGACTTGATCTATGGTCGACTCAGGAGGTTTCAGCATCATTTGCCTGATTAGCACAAACATTGTATACCACAACCACAGTCGGAATCGCCACCCGTCATGGCTCACCAAACCATACCGGGTTCTGCCGTCTCAACGAGGAGCTAATGACAAGCTCGTGTCTACACAAGACCATGACTTTCACTCCTCCCCTCCGTCAGGCATGGGAAGCATACGAGGGGGATACCATTGGGCATATCAAATCATCACATAAGAAAGAAAAGGAAGCATCCATATCGTCGTAATCACATGCTTTAGACCAAGGTTCAAGATGCTTGCCTTCAAGTAGAGGGGAGGAGAAATGCATTCCAAAACTTTTGGAAGTTTTCTCCCTCTTCAAAATCCTAATAGAAAGAATATGAAATTAATACATAGAATCACAACAGCATAAAAAGGTTGTTTGGATTTTTTTTCAAATAAATTTGAAAATAACTGGACCAAATTTTGCGGAACAGCAGAAAAAGATTCAAATCATTTGGAGCTATAGCTAAAAAGTTAAAGCCAGTCAAAGTTTGGTCAACTTTGATTTTTAAACTAAAACAGAAAAGAAAATGTTTCGGCTGAGAATACGCCTTCGATCTAGGGAATACGTACTCTGTGTTTTACGCCTTCACTTAAAAGCGCGTGGAGACGGAGCTGGGTCACTCACAGTGGGTCCAGGGGGGCCAAATGGTCAGGTATGACCAGTCGCCTCTCCCTCCTCTTCCTCTGCCTGAGCGCAGGCGGGACTCCGGCGATCGTCGCCGGCGAACGGAGGCTCCTCGAGGAACTCTGAGTGCAGGAATGGATCCGTCATTCCTAGGTGGCCCTCCCGGTAGTTGACTGGTCGACGGGGACGGAGGGAATCACCGGCGGCGAGCTCCGCGACGGAGGAAGCTTCGGGCAGAAATGGGGATTCGTGTTGTGGTGGGTTTTGATCGCGTTCGAGGGGTTGAGCATCTCCGCAAGGTCGAGGGAAAGGCGACAGTGGTGCTGGATGGGCGGGGAAGGCCCTGGTGGTGCCGGAGTGATCGAGGCAGTGACGGCGGCCGAGGTTGCCGGAGAGGAAGGGGACGACCTCTCTGGTCTTTCTACTGCTACGGGCGGATCAGTGAGGTATCGTGTGAGGTTGCTAGAGGGTCTGACGAGCTCGGGGGCTCCTTATATAGGCGGGCAATGGCGGTTCCGCGGCGGTCGGGGATAAGATCGCCGGCGACCGCCATTCTGTAGCAGCAGGGGATGTGGCGGCGACGAACGCTTGCGGACGAGCTTGCGGATGAGCTCGCACTGCTCCAGGGGGTAGCTGGCGAGCGCGCGTGGCTTGGGTGGTATCGACCGTGGCAGAGATCCACTGTGATCGCCGGCGTGCCGCCAAAAGTGCTCTGACGGCGGCGCTGTGGAGTCCCAGGGACGGCTTGGCGTGTTCTTGTGTGCGGATAAGGCCAGGCGCGGCTCCGCAGGTGAGTTGTGGGCCAGGGGCGCGACGCGGTGACCCGAGCGCTCGCACGTGCAAAACGCGCGCTCTGGGCACGTCCAGAGCACGCATGCTACATGGTCGGCGATATGCCAAGGCATGCTAGGGAGCTCCAAACCGCAAAGGGGTCAGCAGGGTGGGGCTATAGGTTAGGACAAAACTAAGAGACATGCTGGTCTAGTCTGGGGATCAAACTCATAACCTAAACCAGAAATTAAGCCAAAACTGGTCATGCACTCAGGGTGTTTGACAAAATGCCAGTGGCATCTAGCTAACTCTAGGGATGGCCAAATTTTCCAGATAAGTGTCTCCTTGAATGAGTAAGAGGGTGGTGGGGTTAGTTTCTCAAAAGCAAAAACTTGTTATTGCAAGTTTTGCAAGATCCCAGTTCTGGATAGAAAGTAAATGGCATAATTTCATGGACCAAAAATCTTCCAATGGGTCCACTCTTCTGGACTTAAGGGTTTGGTAGGAAGAACAAAAAGTTAGAAAAAGCTCGGGGCCAATCGTGGAAGTTAGAAAAGGGCTGCAGTAGAAAGTGACCAACTGGACCAGAGAGCAAAAGAGGATGTTTTGCTCAACTTTTCCAAAAGGTACCCAAGGATTTTTGCATGGAAGGAATGTAGGGGTTATACTAGACATCCTTGAATTTTGGTGGAATTTTTGGACAATTCCATCAAAGGTTTGCAGTGCAAACAGGGCCCTAGAACAGAAGGAAAACACTTTAAAAAAGGAGTTCAGGGAGAAAATAACGCAAATGATCCCACAATTTTAAAGGTTGTTCTCCTTGGCTTAGGGAAAACAAGTTTCAAACAACATACTCACAAACTATAATTAGGGCAAAACTCAATAAAAGTAACAGAAGGGAAGCTCTGATAAACACAGAAACCCAGAAAAAGAAAAGTTGAAACTCTTAGCCAAATTTTTATCACTTAAGCAAGATCAAAATTTTGTGGTGTTACAGGAGTGGACGCCTTGAGGACCGCGCCTCGGCCCCATTCAGTAAATGGGCCGCGCCTCCACGCCTCCCTCAGTTTATGGGGAAGGCGCGAACTGCCCATTTACTACGACGTGATGCATGCATCCAAAGACAAACCCCACGCATGCCGCTCACGTCACACGCACTTCCCCACACCGTGCCACGGGCGGTAGTCGTGGGAAGCGCAGCGCGCGAAAAATCTTACCGCGGTTAAAACCGACCCGCCTGCCCGCACACCGTTTTCTGGGCCAGCCCCAACAACGCGTTGCGCTTATGTGTGGCCCAGGCCAGGGGGCTCCTGTCAGTGTACAAAAAGAGGGGTACAATTTTTGTACCCCTATAACTGTGCATGGGCAGTCTGAGCCGCGGGCACCACCACACCAAGCAAGGCAAGGGAGGTTGGCCAGGGTGAGACCGAAGCTCGATGGAACTGGAGCAACACCAAAGCCAAGACCACGAAGAGCCAAGGGACGAGACGGGCTCCCCCGACAAGATCCTTGCCGGGGCCGGCTTTAGCAGCCCCAGCAAGACCCTTGCCGCGGCAACTCGCCCCACGCCTACGGATCAAATCACAAGTGAGTCCACTGCCCCCATGGGGCAAGGATTCAGGAGACATCCCAGTAGTGGCATGCAGATCTTTGTCAAGACATTCAAGATCAGATACGCACTAAGAAGACGATGACCCTTGGCGGGATCCCAACCAAGGAAGACAACAAGACCTCCCGCAAGCACCTTGCCGGGGATGGCAGCAGGCGCTGCGGCAAGACCCTTGCCGGGGCCCCGGCAAGGCCCTTGCCAAGGACATCCGTAGGGCCACCATCAGGCCCACATCGACTAAACTTTCACCGCCGTATGCAGCTGCCGACCCAACCAGCTGGGCAGGCACCTGCGTGGCGACATGCAGATCTTCGTGAAGACCCACCATTGCGCCACCTCAGCTGCCTGCCTACCTACATGGCATCTCAGGCATCGCTGGCCAGGGCGCGTGTCGACACAAGAAGGAGCGGCGACGGACAAGACATATTTCTCGCCCGTCCCCGATAAAGCAAGGACACCTAAGGATAACCTCGCATCACTGTACCCTTTCCACCTCCTGTGTGCCACTATGGCAACCCCTTTTACTATAAAAGGAGGACCAAGGCGACCAGGAGGAGGATTCGGATTTTTGGAGCTCCTCACGCCCCATAGCTAGGTGAAGAACACAAATATACAATCCACCAAAGGAGGAGTAGGGTTTTACGCATCCTCGCGGCCCGAACCTGGATAAACGAACCGTGTGCTATCTGTTTGATCCGCTCTTCTCTCAACCCCACGCCCCGCTAACCGTAGTAGGGATTCTTCTGATCCCATAGGTGTCGTTCCCACTGACAAACACCTTTTCCCAATGATCATGCCATGTGTATAGACCAGTATACTATTTTCTTATAAAAATATTTTGGCCAAATAGTATTTTCTAAAATTAGTTTTCCAAAAACCCCTGAATTGAGGTTTGTACTGCAATAACCTTATTTAGGGTGTAAAAAATCTTTCAAAAAGTATATTTGAATCCTATTAGGCATAGGACTCCCATAAACCACAAAAGTATAATTTTAAAAGTTATTTTCCTATTTTATTTAAATGCTTTTTCTTTAGGCCAGAAATGGTCTTTAATAGGTAAAAATTATTTAACTATTTCAAAAATATTTGCCAAAATTCAGGGAACCTCATAGGACATATATTGTCCATATATAAGAGTTTCAACACATGGTCATGTTCAAAATATTTGGCAAATCCTTCCAAAACCCTTTTTGGATATTTCAAGCTTTTGAAATATTTACAAAGGAAATATTTCCAAAAATTCCAGGGAAATTCTATCATGTCAAATATGACATATTTTATGATCCTACAAAGCATCATGCCTTGAAGATCAAGAAAACATCATCTAATCCCCTCAAAACCATTTCTGTCCATTTGGAAGTTTGAGCAACTTTACATTGCCAAACTTGTCCAAATGCCGTCAAACTTGGTGCACTTGCTAAAATGGCCTAATTATGCATCTAGACCAAATGGCACAAGTATTGGAGAAGCATAACTTGATCTAAGTGCCCCAAAACCCTTTCTGACCAGATCCAAATTTGAACAACTCTCCATTGCCAACTTTTTACTTGGGGCCTCAAATATTGTGGGCATGCTCACACCCCCAAATTATGACACTACACCAAGTGGTGCATCAAGGAGGGATGATTTGCTTGACCTAATCTTGGAAAATCCATTTCTGTTGATTTCTAGGGTTTACCAAAGTTGCATTGGCAAGTTTCTTAAAATGAGCTCATACTTGGTGGAATACCCTATCTCTTTATGCCATTTGATACTGTTAAGTCTCGTGTCAAGTGGAGTTAATTTTCTTGCCCAAATTTGCATCAAACACCTTCTGTCACTTTTCAAAAATCACCATTTTGACAACTTCCACTATTCTCCTTGAGCTCAACTTTTTACCATAGCATCTCCTAGTCATCTTCTACCTCTAGTAACTCTCCCATGACCAGAGCGCAATGATTGAGTGGTGAAAAGCCTCATTTTACCTCTCTGGACTACACTGTTCCCTCTCCCTCTCACCCCTCTCCTCTCACAAGAACTCATCCAGAGTATCCAACGTCTCTTCCCTATATTTTGCTACTCCCTCTACCTCCTAGACACTAGTGGCCACGCGCGGGACGCCAGTTGCATGCCATGGCATGCAATGGTCACGCTCTGGAGCGCGCTACAGTGCTCTGGCGCACTGTAGCCGCCCCACATCCCGATGCCCCGACCACCTCGGGCCTCCCAAGCACGCCAAATAACGTCCCTCGACGTCTGCGTCACGGCAAGGTGTTGTCCCCCCCTCCTCTCTCCCCCTCACTCACCCCTGCTCGCACGCGCGCCATGGCCACCCGAGCGCTCCAATGGGCAGCCCCACATGCGCCATGCTCTGGCCCTTCCCCACTCTCTCTCTCCTTTCCCCTCGATCTAGACCAACCCCACGAATGCCCCTGACAACCCGCGACGAGCTCCCGTGACCCGTGGCGACGGCAACGAGCTCGCCGGCGCACGAGTCCTTGGTGGACCGTCGCCCGCCCATTTAAAGGCCACCCCCGAGCCTCTCGCTGCTCCTTTGGCTCTCTCTCCCTCCCGTGCACCCCCTGGACCGACCCACTTTCTTCCTCGTGCCCTACAACCACCTCCATTGTCGGAGCCTTGCCATCGGCCTCCGCCAAAATTCGCATCCACCACTCCTCCTCCTCCCTTCTGGACTGCACCAGAGCATCTTCACCATCACCGCAAGCCATCTCACGCTTCTACCTCTCCTCCCCGTGGTCTTGCCGCCGAGTTCCATCATCACCGTCAGCCTCGTCCGCCGCGGCTGACGCCCTACTCACCTCGGTGCCCCTGGGCGACCGTGACACCCACGGTTGGACGCGACCGGGTCCCCTGAGCACGCCGGTGGGAAGGACATCACCAGAGATGCCCTGTAGCGCCAACGACCGACGTCGAACACCTCCTCTGTCCTCCGTAGCGCCGCGCGAGAGGTGGAGGACAAACGTGCCAGCGGGCCCCGTCCGTCGGCCGGCCAGCGTGTCTGGGCCACTGACGGGAGGGCCTTGCCCCGTTTAAGTGGAGACGGACTCCGCCTGCTGCCACCTTCACGGCGGGGAAACGTATTACCTGGAGTACGCCTCCTATGTCGTCAGCCCGAGCGCAGCCGAGCCACTAGGCCGGCCCACGGTCTATCTGTCGCCATGTGCATAGTATAAGGGTATAAACCATTTTTCCTTTTCTTTTTTTCGTTTCCAGTCAACTTCAAAAATCCTTAAATAATTCCAATAAACTCCAAATTTGATGATTCAAATTTCTGGTAGTTTCTAAAATCATGATCTACCTGTTGGTGCAACATGCACATTTTCCCAGAGACTTTTTCTTCACAAATATTATCAAAAATTTTTGTTTCCATTTCTGTGATGAACTTTAGAAAATCACAAAGAGCTCAAATTTGATCCAAAGGCAATGGTTCTAATTCCTAGATGCTTGTAATATCAAAACTTAGTTTTGGAACATTTTTCCTAATACTTTGTGTACCCCACAAAATAATGAGCCATTTCTTCATATTTGTCAACTTTGCAAAATCCTAGGAAATTCATTTGAACTCCAAATCAAGTGAAACCAACTCCTAGATGCTTCTAAAATCATGATTTGTTAAATGGGTGCCTTTGCTCATTTTTCAAAAATATATTTCTGTACACTTCTTGCAAATCCATAAACCCCTTGATTCCATCATATTGAAATGTTCCAAACTATCCATTGATCCAATACCTATGAAACCACCTTGGTCTTTTCTCATATGACCAGAGGTATCCTAGAAAAGTCGAACTCCTATTTTAGAGCACTTTTATTTTTTCCTTGTTGTCTTGCTTATTATGATTGTTTCCATCGTTAGTTGATGAAATAAACGGAGTACTTGGAGATGGACCAGAAGGTTTGAAGACTCGCAAGGACAAGGCAAGCATCCCTTTGACCATGTCTATGGAACCCTTTTTATGCATGCCATATAACACCATATTGTTGTTGCAACGGAATCATGATGAGGTGGTAACCACTTTGATGGTTTGCCACTGTACTTCCTCGTTGATACTTGCATTGTGCATGACCCTACCTTCTTATGAGGGTTATGCCGGTGGGAGTAGATAGATGTATGCTATAGTAGTTGGCTACGCAAAATGTGTTAGGGTTATGCATTGAGAGAAACAAGTGTGGTTTGACATACTTGCAAATAACTAGTGGGTGCCACTAATGCCCCTGGGAGATGATGAGGAACTAGGGCACTACTTGGTGGAGAAGTAGTGTACCGAGGCTTGATGAAAGTGTTGTTTACAGAGATGGATTAGATTTATGTGTGATTACCGTCCCAACCAAACATGCACAACCACTCTACCCTTATATGGGAAATGCCATTATTGATTACCTAGGTCGATACTAGCATGGTGCCCACATTACTAGTGACAGGGGTGACATGAGGTCACTCTCGGGACGGGGTCGTGGTTGGATAGGCGGCCATGACTGTTTTTACAGGGCACCGAACACACTGTTGGTACCCCGTGTCAGTGGTATGTGATGAATATGGGAGCGAGTCTCCACAATTTTTAAGATGTAAATTTTGGGCACGGGGGTTACTACCAATCAGTGGACTCTGTGTTAGTGTCGTCTAGGAAAAAATAGTGATCGGGTGCTTACCCCGGGTACTTGAGGTACCGCGGGTCGTGGATGACACGGAAGTTCCTCGGATCTTGCGGGTAAAGTGTGCAACCTCTGAAGAGTGTCAAACTATTCGAATAGCCGTGTCCACGGTCAAGGACAGTTGGGTGGTCCTGCTTAGACTATGTCCATAAGTTTCTTGAAAACAACACAGATTAGGTAAATATATTGACGTGATTTGTGAGGAAGTCATGATGAGCTTGAGCAAGAGTTGTTCATAAATATTTTCTGATGTTGATGTCTGAACCTCCTGATACTTGTTGCAGACGCATGCATGCCCTGGTTATATGTTGATCATACTTGCATATGAAAAACTAGCTTTCCGCAAAACTACCAATTTAGCAGTAGAGCCTTGCATAATTAATTCTGTCATCACACTTGGGTTGCTTGCGAGTACATTCAAAGTACTCATTGGCTTGCCACTGGTTATTTTATTGGCCAGGCATGAAAGAACATGATATGATGAAGATTTCTTGTTGACGAACATGCGAGCTAGGACGCTTCCCAGTCAGAATGCCTGTAGGGTTAAGGCAGATGGCATGGGCCCAAGTTGTTACTGAAGATTTCCGCTGCAATGATATATTCAAGACTTGACCACAATGGTCACAATTTGTGTAATACGGTATGTATGGATGTAAGACTCTTGTTATTCAGCTTCTATGTGTTCAGTGATCATTGATCTCTGGGATCATTGTACACGTGCATTCGGTGATCACGACTTATGAGTCGGGGTCCCCACATACGCTCTTCAAGGATGCCCGTAAGTTTGTCTTATCATGTGATGAATGTCAAAGAATTGGTAATATTAGTAGACGTCAAGAAATGCCTATGAATTATTCACTTGTTATTGAACCATCTGATGTTTGGGGTTTTGATTATATGGGACCTTTTCCTGCCTCTAAGGGGTACACATATATTCTAGTTGCTATTGATTACGTTACTAAGTGGGTAGAAGCTATTCCAACTAGTAGTGCTGATCATAACACCTCTATTAAGATGCTTAAATAAGTTATATTTCCAAGGTTTGGAGTCCCTAGATATCTAATGACTGATGGTGGTTCACACTTTATTCATGGTGCTTTCCGTAAGATGCTTGTTAAGTATGATGTCAACCACAGAATTGCATCACCTTATCACCCACAGACTAGTGGTCAAGTAGAACTAAGTAATAGGTAGTTGAAATTAATCTTGCAAAAGATAGTTAATAGGTATAGAAAGAATTGGTCCAAGAAACTAGAGGATGCATTATGGGCCGATAGAACTGCATACAAAAATCATATGGGTATGTCTCCATATAAGATGGTATATGGAAAAGCTTGTCACTTACCTCTTGAGCTAGAAAATAAGGTATATTGGGCCATCAAAGAGCTCAATTATGATTTCAAACTTGCCGGTGAAAAGAGGCTATTTGATATTAGCTGTCTCGATGAATGTAGAACCCAGGCCTACGAGAATGCCAAGTTATTTAAAGAAAAAAATTAAAAGATGGCACGACAAAAGGATACAAAAGCGTGAGTTCAACGTAGGTGATTATGTTTTGTTATTCAACTCTCGTTTAAGATTTTTTGCAGGAAAACTTCTCTCCAAGTGGGAAGGACCTTACGTTATCGAGGAGGTCTATCGTTCCATTGCCATAAGAATCAAGAACTTTGAAGGCACAAATCCGAAGGTGGTGAATGGTCAAAGGATCAAACATTACATCTCACGTAATCCTATAAATGTTGAAACTAATATTATTGAAACCATAACCTCGGAGGAATACATAAAGGACACTTTCCAGAATGATTCAGCCTCCGAAAAGGAAGAGGTACGTGATACGGTAAGTAAACCGACTCCAAAACAGTTCTAAAGGCAAATTTTCTCCATTTTGGAATATTTAGAAAAATAGAAAAAGAAACCGCAGTCCGGAGGAGACACGGGGCCTCCTCGAGGGTAGGGGGCGTGCCCACTTCCCAGGGCACGCCCCCTGCCTCGAGGGCACCCCATGTGTCCCCTGGACTCCGTTTTCTTGTGGGTTACTCCTTTCGTGCTGGAAAAATTCATTATATATACTCTAGAAAGTTTTGACCTCTATATCACGCAGAATTCCTCTGTTTTCATTTCGAGCTGTTTTCTGCTAGGGTTTTGCGAAGCTAGGCATCTTGTCGTCTCCCTCCTCCAACAACGAAGGCAACGATGCTTGGCTAATGAAGATAGATCTGAAGAGAGAAGGACCCGAAGAGATTCACAAGGAGAAGAAGATCAAGATGGAGGTGGAGGATCCAGCTCCAGCAGCGGGAGAAGAAGACACCTCTAAATCCCTTCTTAATCTCTTTACCTCAACTAAGCTAGAAGCTTTCAGGATGCTTGAGTTAACTCAGATCCGCAACAAGCATCTCACAAGTGAAAATCTTTTGTTGAAGGATTACATAGCTGCTCTCAAAGGTATTATCCGCAAGCTGGAAGATCTCCTGCCCTCAATATATGAGGATCCCCCGTCACTACTTGCAACTCCATCATCACCAACCCCGAGGAAGGAGACATAATCATATGGGTATGGGCACTCCCCTTGGTAACTTCCAAGCTTGGGGGAGTGACCTCGGTATCGTATCACCGTCACTCCTATCTTTACCGTTTTACTTAGTTCAATCCTTTTGGTAGTAGCTTGATCTATTAGAATAAAGTTAGCATGATCTAGTTGTGAGCTTTTGCTTTGTGAGCCGTATCCTTTGTAATCAAGTCCGTGAGCTATATAATAAAGATTAGTGTTGAGTCAAGGGCTTGATTTCCTTAGTTGGGTCATGATAAAATAAAGAAAACAAAAGGAGAATCATAGAGATCATATCGATCTTATGGGAAGTAGTGACTTCACATATAAGAGTATGATAAATAAAAGTTGTTGGGAGGTGACAAACATAGTTTTGGTCATCGTTGCAATTAATAGGAAGTAATAAAAGAAGAGAGGCTTCACATACAAATATACTATCTTAGACATCTTTTATGATTGTGAGCACTCATTAAAGTATGACATGCTAAGGAGTTGATGTTGGACAAGGAAGACAACATAATGGGTTATGTCTTCTTATATCTGAAATAAAGTATATTGTCACGGATCTTCCAACATGTTGAGCTTGCCTTTCCCTCTCATGCTAGCCAAAACTCCTCGCACCAAGTAGAGATACTACTTGTGCTTCCATATATCCTTAAACCCAGTTTTTTCCATGAGAGTCCACCATACCTACCTATGGATTGAGAAAGATCCTTCCAAGTAAGTTATCATGTTGTAAACCTGCTAATATATGCATGATTTATTAGTGTGGGAGAAATTAGGTTTATACGAGCTTGTGATATGGAAGTAATAAAAGCGACGGACTGCGTAATAAAGGTCCTTATCACAAGTGGCAATATAAAGTGAAGTTCTTCTATGCTAAGACTTTGTGCATCCAACCATAAAAACACATGACAACCTCTGCTTCCCTCTGTGAAGGGCTATCTTTTATTCTTGTCTTATAAGTGTCAAGGTGAGCTCCACCTTTCCTTTTTCATTTTATCCTTTGGCAAGCACACTGTGTTGGAAAGATCCTTATATATATATACCCACTTGGATATAAGTTCTCGTGATCTATTACTGTTGACATTACCCTTGAGGTAAAAGGTTGGGAGGCAATACCACAAGCCCCTATCTTTCTCTGTGTCCGATTAAAACTCCATAAACATAAGTATTGCGTGAGTGTGAGCAATTATGAAAGATTATATCATAGTTGAGTATGTAGGCTTGCTGAAAAGCTCTTATATCGACTCTTTCTGATGTTACGATAAATTGCAATTGCTTCAATGACCGAGACCAAAGTTTGTTAGTTTCCAATTAAGTTTATGATGCATACTTGATATTGTGGATGAATTGTTACTTTTGCATAATGATCATATGACTACATTCATATAAGTTGCTGTTACGAGAATGATCATGATGCCCTCATGTCCGTATTCTGTTTTTATTGACACCTCTATCTCTAAACATGTGGGCATATTTTTCGATATCGGCTTTCGCTTGAGGACAAGCGAGGTCTAAGCTTGGGGGAGTTGATACGTCCATTTTGCATCATGCTTATAAGTTGATACTTATTGCATTATGGGTTGTTAATACATGTTTTGTCACAATACTTATGCCTTTTCCCTCTTATTTTGCAGGTTTACATGAAGAAGGGGGAATGCCGGCAGCTGGGATTCTGGGCTGGAAAAGGAGCAAACTCTGGAAACCTATTCTGCACAACTCCAAAAGCCACGAAACTCCACAGAACATTTTTTCAGAAAATATAAAAAATACCTGGCGGAAGAAACCCACGAGGGGGGCCACTGGCTGGCCTCGAGGGTGGGGGCACGCCCCCCTTCCCAGGGCGCGCCCCCCTGCCTCGAGGGCTAGCCGGTGGGCCCCAGGTGACCATCTTCTCCTACATGAAGCGTTTGACCTGGAAAAAAATCAGAAGGCTTTCGGGACCAGACGCCGCCGTCTCGAGGCGGAATCGAGGCGGAAACCAATCTAGGGCTTCGGCAGAGCTGTTCTGCCGGCGATACTTCCCTTCGGGAGGGGGAAATCGTCACCGCCGTAATCACCAACAACTCTTCCATCTTGGGGAGGGCTATCTTGATCAACATCTTCACCAGAACCATCTCCTCTCAAACCCTAGTTCATCTCTTGTATCCAATCTTTGTACCCAATCCTCAGATTGGTACCTGTGGGTTGCTAGTAGTGTTGATTACTCCTTGTAGTTGATGCTAGTTGGTTTATTTGGTGGAAGATCATACGTTCAGATCCATTATACATATTAATACCCCTCTGATCATGAACAATATTATGTCTTGTGAGTAGTTACTTTTGTTCCCGAGGACATGCGAGAAGTCTTGCTATTAGTAGTCATTTGAATTTGGTCTTCGTTTGATATTTTGATGAGATGTATGTTGTCTCTCCTCTAGTGGTGTCATGTGAACGTCGACTACATGACACTTCACCATTATTTGGGCCTAGAGTAAGGCATTGGGAAGTAATAAGTAGATGATGGGTTGCTAGAGTGACAGAAGCTTAAACCCTAGTTTATGCGTTGCTTCATAAGGGGCTGATTTGGATCCATATGTTTCAGGCTATGGTTAGGTTTACATTAATACTTCTTTTGTAGTTGCGGATGCTTGCATTAGAGGTTAATCATAAGTGGGAGGCTTTTCCAAGTAAGGGCAGCACCCAAGCACCGGTCCATTCACATACCAAATTATCAAAGTACCGAATGCATATCAGATGATCGTGATGAAAACTAGCTTGATGATAATTCCCATATGTCCTCAGGAGCGCTTTACCTTGCATAAGAGTTTGTCCATGCTTTTCCTTTGCTATAAAAAGGATTGGGCCACCTTGCTGCACCTATTTACTTTTACCGTTTGTCACTTGCTACCAATTATCTTATCACAAAACAATCTGTTACCTATAATTTCAGTGCTTGCAGAAAATACCTTACTGAAAACTGCATATCATTTCCTTCTGCTCCTCGTTGGGTTCGACACTCTTACTTATCGAAAGGATTACGATAGATCCCCTACACTTGTGGGTCATCAGGGAAATACCGATGTAGTTCAAGCAACATCAGGCCTCCATTCGGCATGGGAATAGTCGCTGAAAGACCGTGTCACCACCAACGTGAAGCATAGGGCTTCCACTTGGGCATGGGTGGGAGCCCCCGCGGGGCCGAGCAGCAACGCACTGCAAGACTCAGGGGCGTGTACAACCCCACTCATTATTACGTGAAAGCGTCATAATCACCGTTGGGAGGACGATAACTCAATAACTTGCGCGCCACGAGGAGTGCAGTCTGCGCATTCAACAGCCCTTGACGTGTACGGGGGGATAATGTCGTGGCGCAGTTGAAGGAACCCGCGGTAGGTGCCGTGCTGCATGGTGGGTGTCGATGATGGGCCCTCTCGCCAATGGGTGGACCTGCTAGCGGTGGCGCTAGCCATGGGGGCAGCGGTGCGGTGATATAGCACCGCGACCAAGGGGCACCGCCAGGGCGACGCGAGCAGCCCACCGCTCAGCGCGAGCTGGGAGAGCTTTGCCATGGATGCAGCAGAGCGAGGGTGTAGCCTGATCAGTGAAGAAGGTAGACCTCCGACATGCCCCTACCCGGCGCGCTAAATGTCGGAATCAGGGCTCCACAAACCCAGAGAGGTTCGAGCTGTGGGGCGTGAACAGAGGACTCCGATTCACCCAAGCGCTCTGCTCTCTATAATCAAAGCTCAAGCTCGCCTTGTAGGATGATCGAAGGAGAATGAAGAACACAGAGATTTACCCAGGTGCGGGCAACCTTGCGGGTAAGACCCTACTCCTGCCTGTGGTGGACTGGCCTCATGAAGAGGTTGAGGATGAACTAGTGCAGGGGATGAGCAGCCTCGTGAGAGCTCTGTGGGGTAGATCAGCCAATCTCTCAACCTCCTCCTCTATGGTGGAAGCTAACCTATATTAATTATTTATAGTGGCCATGGTCCTCTTCCCTCGTCAATTAGGATGGAAGGGATCCCACAATGGCCAATTTTGAAGGGGACAAGAGGTACATCTCATCCTGATGAATGGTGGTGTTCGCATGTAAAGCTTCTGGCCGTGATGCAGCGGTGGGCTCGGCGATGACATCCGCCCTGCTGAGCTCATTGTCTTGGTCTTGTGGCAAAGGAATGGAAACCTTTGGGGCCTTCCTCGGGAACCCGCACCTGAGGTTTCCCCCTTAGCACCAAAGAGGAAATTGCCCCCTCTGCGCCTGCTGGCACCCGCATGACCTTGATCGTCATGGCTCACATCATCCAGAGCCTCGTGAGGCTGGGTACTTGCATAGAAGTCTCCGCTCCTCGGCAGGCACGCTTGAGAAGCCGCTCCCCAGGAGGTCTTGGTGTTGCTTGCCTCGCGAGCTACGGGGACCTCGTGAGTGTCTTGTCTTGAGGTCCTTATAGCTGGGCTGCACAAGGCCGCCGCGGAGCCCGCAGGTTGGGCTGTAGGCAGGCAGGTCTCCCAATCCCAGAACACCGACAAATGCACATGAACAGTACGTGTTACCTTAACCTTGCCACTGTTATTGAACCATTGGATGTAGTAGGGATGTGGATGTGGTCTTGTGGTGAGAGACAGCTTCTCCTACATCTCCATGCTAGCCAAATTGTTGCAGCTCCCTCCATATATGATGATGCGAAGAAAACATTCCTTCACAACTCCCTTTGTATGGAACAAAGTGTGCCTCTGATTTTGTTCAGCTTGTGCAACCTGCATAGTCAAAACACATTGTGCAACTAAACATTCATATTTGTCAGCGTCTTCAGCAACAATTTAATGCATCTCTTGTTCAGAATCAATTCCACTATGTTCTTCACTTGTAATAAGATCCAAAGTCTTCTCATCATAGTCACTAGCGGACTCCTACCCATCATCCTTAGTAGCAATCATCACACACTGAGATGAGCACGCTCTCGCATAATGACCTCTACCCTTGAAATGATGACAAATAATATCATGTGTTTGCCTTGTTGATGCCATGGATGAAAAAGACCTCTATGCAGGCCCAAAAGGTGTGCTCTTGGTAGATAGTTGTGGTTGTGCCTGCTTTCTTCTATCATGGTTGGAGGTGCTGGATGATGTAGGCAGTGGTGTAGCCGGACAAGTGGAAGTGGATGATGTATGCAGTTTCCATGTTGATGGTCAGCCTGAAGAAAAATTAGTTCGCGCTAATGCATGTCGATCATGCACTTCACTTTCAGCTTTGCAAGCAAGATGGAATAAACGAGTGATATTGTTATATTCCTTATATTCTAAGATGTTCTAAATCTCTCTATTTAACCCATCCACGAAACGTGCAATCATAGCTTCATTATCCTCAACAATACCACATCTAATTATGCTAGTTTGTAATTCCTCGTAATATTCTTCTACAAAAAAATCCTTGTCTTAAACGCTGCAATTTTTGTAGTAATTCACGTTGATAGTATGGTGGAACCCAACGAGTATGCATAGCAGTTTTGAAAGCAGCCCAGTTAGTTGGTATATTATTCGTATATAATCTACGATATTAAGACCACCATAGACAAGCAAAACTAGTGAAAGCACAAAGAGCAGCAGCAAAACGTGTCTCCTCGGGATATTGTAAACATTTATAATGTTGTTCAGTTTCTAACTCCCAAGTAAGATATATATCAGGAACATATCTACCCTCAAATGGTTAAATATTCAATTTTAGTTTAGGGAGATGGTCAGGATCTCGTACCTGAGGTGGTGGTGCAGCCCTACCATTGCGACTATGTGCATGTGGACGACCTGGTGATTGTGGTGCTAGTGGTTGCATGTAGTTCTTATTTTGATCAACCTCATCCTTGTGATCACCCTCATAATTGTCATCCTCCTCAGCACCTGCAACAGCAGTAGCATGAGCCAAAGAAACATCAACAGTAGGTATAGCAGCACCAGAAGTTTGGCCATCCTCAAGAGGAACACACTTCGCTCGTCTGAACTAATTCGGAAGGGGGCGTTGTTGCTCGCGTTGTAGAGCTACGACAGGTGCAGCCGGTGGTGGTAGTGGAAGACGCATGAGCAATTCATTAAACTTGTTATCCATCTTTATTTTGAACGAATTCTCCATGCCATCTATCTTCTCCATGGCCTCTTCAAATCTGTTTAGCACATCTCCCACCTGGCCACTCATCATTTGCTGAAATTTACCATGCAACTCCTTGTTTGTTATGTTATCCCAGTCCAGCTCGTTGCCTTGTGATCCTATCATGGTTAGCAGCAATAGAAACACACAATATGATCCTACAGACTACAAGGAAGTGGTAGTGGTGCTGAGTCATAAATCCGTCAAGCGAAACTCAAATTCTTACCACTACAAAAAAAATACACTTCCGTGATGATACGTGTTTGTCACAGTAGGTCACATTTTCTGTCATGCATGTACATCCATGACAATTTTATGACAGAATCAAGATAGTCATACCTGTGCTGTCGTAGAAGTGTTCCATGACATTACCAAAATTATCATCACGGAAGTGTCCACTTCCATGACAATAAATCGCGCGTCACAGAAGTGCTTTCGTCAAGGGTGACCGACACGTGGCATCCACCGTAACGGAACGCCGTTAAGCTATCGGGTCCGGTTTTGGATCCAATAACCCGTTAACAGCCCCGACCAATGGGGATTTTCCGCGTGTAAAATTATCATTGGCTGGAGGGAACACATGTGGGCTCGCCGTTGGAACAGATGTCATCCACTCACTGGACATATAGCGCCTATGATACGTCGACACGTGGCACGGCCCAACAGAGGCCCATTCCTGTGAAAAGGCAGGCCCGTTTGACTTGGTAAAAAGGTGGCTGGCCGGCCCACGGCAAGCTTGTTAACGGCCTGTTCGCATATAGCCCACTTACAGCCTGCTAACCCAGGGCCTGTTTATGGCCTATCCGAATTAGGCCCAGTAGTGTCATCTGGGCCGTCCAATATAATTCCAGCCCGTTTTAACTTTCGTCCCATGTATGGCCCATGACGTCTTTCGGCCCATATGAGGCCCTTAATAACCCTCAGCCCATTAACGGCCCATAATGATACTGGCCCGTAATGAACAGTGCCTAACAGAGGCCCATTCCTCTCAAAAGGCCGGCCCTTTAGACTTGGTCAAAAGGTGACGGGCCGGCCCACGGCAAGCCTGTTGACGGCCTGTTTGCATATAGCCCATTTACAGCCCGCTAACCCAAGGCCCGTTTACTGCCTATCTGAATTAGGCCCAGTAGCGTCATCTGGGGCGTCCAATATAATTCCAGCCTGTTTTAACTTCCAGCCCATGTATGGCCCATGACGTATTTCAACCCATATCAGGTCCTTAGTAACCCTTGGCCCACTAACGGCCCGTGGTAAAACTGACCCGTATTGAACAGTGTTTTACTTTATACCCATTAACTGCCCATTATTCCGTCGGGCCGTTTCCAGCCCATGTTATCTTTCGGCGTACTCACGGCCCATTTATTCTTGGGCTCATTTCCAGCATTCATTTACTTTCGGCCCGTTAATGTCATTTTCTGCTTGTGGGCCAAATTTAGCCTATGGTTACAGTCGGCCCGTTTGTGGACCGTTAAAACATTGGGTCGTTTTCATAGCATCATCAAATACGACCGATTAACAGCGGCCCGTTATGGTCGGCCCATTATGGTCGGCCCATGAATGTATGATTTCAACTCTTGCCCATTTACGGCCATAATGTGGTGTGTTATTGGCCCATGTTTGGCCAACCGATCATACGGCCCGTAGAAGGCCCATTGTGTCTATGGCCCGTATGAGGCCCATTGTTTCTACGGCCCTTAGAAGGCCCATTGTTTCTACGGCCCGTAAGAGGACCATGTTAACTACAGTAAATATGTAGCCTATGGTTAATATGACCTAGTTTTAAAAATAGGCTATTGCGGCCACTAGCAAACCACGGAAAAAGAACTGCACTGGCTACAAGAAAATAAATAAAAAAGACAATAAGGAAATAAATAGGCAAGCAACTTATGCTAGGCTATCACGGCTACTACACATAATACATCCACTGGGCATCAAAGTTCGCCACCAGTGCAAATATAGGGAACAAAGCAACAGATAAACGCCACAGCAAAACAAGTCCAGAACTGAAACCACTTCAGAAGAGCTCAAGAAACAATATCCTGGGTACCCATAATGCTGGCAAGATGCTCAAGATACCACTTCAGAAGAGCTCAAGAAACCACTTCCGCGTCGTCCCCTCCCTAGGCCTCGCCGTTGTCCACCGCCCTGGTGCTCTCGGCATGGCGTGGTCAATGTGGTCAAGGAATGGCTTCCATCGGACGTGGACTGTACGTGGAGAGCCTGATAGCTGGGTCCACGACGGCAGCAAGGAAGTGCGTCCTTATTACGCGGAAAATAATGATTCCTCCACCTGACAGCAGGGACCCATCGGACGGGCCACCGTATTTTGTGAAAAAACATTTCCCCCCTGACTACTGGGACCCACCGGACGGGCCACCGTATTGCGCAAAAAAAAACATTCCCCCCGCTGTCAGCTCGGACCCGCCGGAAGTGCCTCCTTATTACGCACAAAAAAAGAATACTCCCCCAGCTGGTTGGGACCCACCTTGGTGGGAGGCTGACTTGTGGGCCTACTAAGTTGACGGGGACGGTGTGCTTTGTCAACTTAGTCAATATGAACGATTCTAGCTCCATCGACCGTACGATGTCCATCCAACGGCCATAGTGCTTCTTCAACCTCTGGTTTTGTTGCTCCAGCCGCCAAAAGAAGCACCGGTCGTGCTGCATGCTCCTGCCTCCCTTGGCCGGCTGTGCTGCCGCGGGGCCTCACCATCCCCTACTATTCCCACCGCTGGCCAGGCCATCCCTCTACTCACCTACACCCCCTGTTATTCTGCGGCGACGGCAGCCTCACCCCGCAGTGAACCAGTGAACCCTTGTATTCCTCTATGCGTGGGCATCCACTGCCGCGTCTTCCCCGGCTCCGTGTCATCCCCTTCCTAGGCCTCGCCGTCTTCCACCGCCCTGGTGCTCTCGGCGTGGCGTGGTCAACATGGTCAAGGAACGACTTTCATCGGAAGAGTACTGTATGTGGAGAGGCTGACAGCTGGGTCCACGACCACAGCAAGCAAGTGCCTCCTTATTACGCGTAAAATAATTATTCCTCCACCTGACAGCGGGGACCCACCGGATGGGCCACCGTATTTCACGAAAAAATGTTCCCCCTGACTGTTGGGACCCACAAGCTACATCTTCGCACGCAAGGAAGTGCGTCCGGGCAAAACAAAATGATTCACCCCCTGACTGCTAGGACCCACCAGCTACATCTTCGCACGCAAGGAAGTGCGTCCGGGCAAAAAAAACAACGATTCACCCCCCTGACTGCTGGGACCCACCAACTACATCTTTGCACGCAAGGAAGTGTGTGCGGGCAAAAAAAAAACGTTTCGCCCCCCTGACTGCTGGGACCCACCAGCTACATCATCGCAGGTAAGGAAGTGCCTGATAGTCGGGACCCACCTAGTCGAAGCGTACATAGCGTTGTCATTCTGGTCGCGAACGTGTATGTGCATACTGGTCGATGTAGAGGCACGCACGTGTCGTAGTAGAGGCGCGCACGTAGCATGTACACGTACGTACATCGCCAGGTGTGCAAGAAAGAAAATACGGCCACGTACGTACATACGGGCAGGGTCTCGAACGCCTACTCATGCATACGTACGGCTAGGTCTCATGTACATGGCTCGGTCGGAACGGAGAAACAACGTCGTCGTCATGTTCTTGGGGAGCCAACCGGCTGGGTCGGAACGGAATGTGCCGTCTTGTTCATCGGGAGGTCTTGGATGGAACAGCCGATGGAAACGAGGCCTAGCGTACCGCAGAACGGAGGGAACGGCCTTGTGTTCGACCGACCACGTTCGAAACGGGATCCTGTTCATCGGGAGGGGTTTGGCGTACCGCAAAACGGAGGAAACGGACCTCCTACGGTCGAAACGGGGGTCCTGTTGATCGGGAGGAGTGTGGCGTACCGCAAAACGGAGGAAACAGACTTGTGTTGGAACGCTACGGTCGAAACGGGGGTCCTATTGATCGGGAGGGGTGTGGCGTACCGCAAAACGGAGGAAACAGACTTGTGTTGGAGCGCTACATCGAAACGGGGGTCCTGTTCATCGGGAGGGGTGTGGCGTATCGCAAAACGTGACTCCACGGGATATTGTTCATCACCACCATCGACCCCCTCCAGCCTCCACGGGCTATTGTTCATCCACCATCGACCCCCTCCAGCCTCCACCTGCGACTGTTCAGCCTCCACCGCGTGCTACTCCACCGGCTACTGTTCAACCAACCCTCTCCATGGGCTCCTGTTAAACCACCCCTCCACGGGCTCCTATTCATCCAGCCCTCCACCATCTACTGTTCATGCAGCCCTCCACGGGGTGGTCCTGTTCATGCAGCCCTCCACGGGGTCCTGTTCATGCAGCCCCAACCGGTTCGATCGAACGGGGTCCTGTTCATGCAGAGGCAACACCACGGGGTCCTGTTCAACCACCCCCACCGGGAACTGTTCATCCAATCCCCCCAGCAACGCTCACTGTTCATGCAGAGCCAGCATCGATTGGCTTCAGTTAGCAGCAGTAGCAAAGGAATCGCTCGGTCGGGTTCAATTAACAGCCGTCGATCGATCGCTCGGGTTCAGTAACGTGTAGCGTGCAGTGGAATCGCTCGAGCTCAGTTAGAGCCCAACGCCTCGCTCGGGTTCAGCTAGAGCCCAACGCCTCGCACCCACGCGCGTGCGTGTATGATTGAAACGCGCATCGCTCGGCCCCGACCACCCACCGTAACCAAGAACACCCCGATATTTTCCTCGCCCTCGCTTCTACAACGGTTTTTTCCGTCATGGACGGCCCAAAGAATGTCATGCAGCTACGTCTCTGGCCCGCCCAGGACGAAAAGCCCATTTTCTGTCATGATTTTTTGTCATAGAAGTAGGACCCCACCACATCTATGATGATACTGTGTTTTGTCACAATTATTGTCATAGAAGTGTCATAAGTATGACAGAAAAAAGTTTCGCTCGGCCCAAAATGTCACAGAGGTGTCTTTTTTTTGTAGTGTACCAGTTCTTACCCAGCAGCAGGTGGTGATTTGGGGAACGTTATAGTCGAAATACCTCAAAGCTTGGATAGAGTGATTACCTGGAGGAGTCAAACACACGACATAGATATATGTGGAGTTGGGATGGCTTTTAATATGGTAGCAAAAAGGTCAGCAATAATCAATTCAGAGATGCAACATTAAATAAACGCTCAACGACAGTAATGTGTTGGTCCTAGCCTAGACCGTACTAAAGACACGAGCCTAGAACACTAACAAAATCATGGCGCTGCATGTAAACAAGGTTGGAGCACACTTTGAATTTTTTTTCACTTTTATCCTCTTTACTTTTTTTTTCTCCGCAATTTTATTTCCGAAAAAGTCTACAAATGGTCTAGGAACTGCCTAGCCAGAATTTTCCCGACTTAGTTTTTTTCTAAAACTGGAACTATTTTTCTTCTGCGGGTATCACGGAACTTGGGAAGTCCGACTTTGTCATGACTTGAAGTATGGCGTGATCTAGAAATCGAAAACAAAGTAAAAAATACTGGACTCGGACTAGGACTGGTGGCGGAGATGAATCTGGTGGAACTCGGACTGGTGGCGGGTATGTATATGGTGGAACTCGGACTGGTGGCAGATGTAAGTTGGAGGTGGAATCAGATTGGCGTGATGGCGACAAATATGTGGTTGCGTATATGGACTCGGATTGGCACTGGATAAGTGGTGGTGGTATATGGCAGCCGACATGAAGTTGATGCAATGGCGACGTGGCTTCCTGTGAACAGAACTAAAAATTCTAAAGAACTAAACGCTAAGAACACCAACTTGACACGAGGATGCAATCACAAATTCAACAAAGCAGAGACGAAAAAAATTATGCAATGGCTCAGACTGGTTCGGATATGATGAACTAACCCTAAATTATTTTTGGTTTTTTTCGTGGACTGTAGGTATGAAGACAGACTCGATCTAAACTACGAAAAACTGTAAAATCTCATAGAGCAACCTGGAAACCTGATACCACTTTATAGAGGCAAAGGTGTCCCATATTACGATGAGATGGTTATTGTCATTTTGGAGGAAGTCGACTTTGACGATCCAACTACGAACGTGTGAAGACGTCGCACCTTAGCAATCGCTCTACCAACTCCGAGAGGTTATTGACCATGTCGGAGCATGATCAACCTGACCACGATGGGCTGTTTCCTGCAGGCAAACAAAGAACAAGCAAGAAACTGAGATTGCAATCTGGATATTGTGAATTTAAGATGAAAGATTTATTTATCAAGTGGGGTTCTGTGACTTCTTGATATGGTCGTTGAACACAAATGCAGTATGAGAAGTTGCACCTATGGAGAACTTTAATCTAAAGAAAACCCAAAGTCTAAACGATTCCCTAAGGGTCGTATATATGGAGGAGTAGGGGTAATTTCGTGACCTCTTGGAGGAGGGGTCCGAAACCAACCCTAACTCTGTTTCCCCACACATACGGACTCTAAAAATAGCATGTACTGAAGTTTTTCGAAATTACATGGGCTTGGCCCAATAATAAGGTGACACATCACCTATAATAGCATATGGACAATATTTATGAAGTAGCATCTTGTACATTTCGTCCAAGCCTTCATGCACTCATTATGGTGGCATCAGACTCCTAAAATCACCACTTCAAACTCCGTTCTTGTTCCCCTTGCGCATTGTCAGTGTCAAAGCCCGCAGATCTCGGGTAGGGGGTCCCAAGCTGTGTATCTAAAGATCGATGGTAATAGGAGGGAAACAAGGACACGATGTTTACCCAGGTTCGGGCCCTCTTAATGGAGGTAAAACCCTACTTCCTGCTTGATTGAATATGATGGATATAGGGGTTACAAGAGTTGATATACCTCAAGATCGTATTGGATAAACCCTAGTTGTCTAGCCCTTGATTATTCTCCTGGCCTATACGGACTAAACCCTCTGGTTTATATACACACCGGAGGGACCTAGGGTAGTACAAAGTCATCTTGCATAGGAAGGAAATATTACACCCGGACACAAAACTTGCCATTCTACGCAGGAGTCCTATCCGGACACGGGGGACAATCTTCCCCTTCATCTTCACGACTCATCAATTCGGCCCATATCGACTAATCCGGACACCCGAGGGCCCCCTAGTCCAGGACTCCCTTAGTTGCCCCTGAACCAGTCTTCGATGACGATGTGTTCCGCACGCATACTGTCTTCAGCATTAAAAGGCGGGTTCCTTCTTGCAAATATATGTAGTTTACTTCCTGCATAAAGGAACTATGTCTGACTCTGCACGATTAATACCACCCTTAGCCACGAAGGCATAAACATACAAATAGGTACAATGTCTTTACTGGAACCATTTTCGGCCAAACATCACACATGACCCTTTAACATTTTGAACCATTTTCTAGCCTCTTGTTTCTCTTTTCGAGGCATAGCCTCCATTTGCACGTCTTGTCAAAACAGAGATCATGCCCGCCCATTACGGGATCCTCATCAATATGGTTTAGGTAACCCAACTGCACCATATGCATGATTTCGTCGGGAACAAGAGAGTTTCATGGCCTGTGTGGGGGACGTTTGGTATTTCTACCGTCTACAAAAGGATAAAGACCCCTACTTTTTCCTCACGCTTTCCTCTAGCCTCTCCTTCCCAATCTCCTAGCTCTAGCGCCCGCTGCTCCAATCTTCTCCACCACCACTTCCTTCTCCATCAATGGCCAGATCCGGCTCCAAGAGCAAGCGGGAGGCCTCCACCATCACTGAGAAGGACCTGAAGGATCTCCGGAGCGCAGGCTATGTTTCTCCGAACATAGCGCACCGGATTCCTGTCAAAGATCATGTGATCCCTACTCTAGGGCCCGATGAGAGGGTTGCGTTCATCCCTCATTTCCTTCGGGGACTTGGATTTCCCCTCCACCCCTTTGTCCGGGGCCTTTGGTTTTTCTACGGGCTAGATTTCCACGATCTAGCCCCAAATTATGCCCTACACATATCGAGTTTTACAGTCGCGTGTGAGGCTTTCCTCTGCATCCCTCCACACTTCGGCTTATGGCTCAAGGTCTTCAATCTGAAGCCGAAGGTGGTCGATTGGCAGTATGTAGACTACGGCGGAGCCATGGTGAGCAAGCTCCCCAACGCCACCTAGCCCAAAGGGGCTTTTGTGGAAACAATCAAAATATGGCAGCAGGAGTGGTTCTACATCACTGAACCCCATGAAGCCACCTGGGCGGCCATGCCTGATTATTGATCCAGACCCCTAGAGACACTCACCTCATGGACCCAAGGGTCTTGAGTGGGGGTCCAAATCGTAGGTGAAGATACTCCAAAATCGCATCTCGGATATGCTGGTGAAGGGCACTAATCTCACTAACGTGATTCAAGTGATGCTCTTCCGTCGCATTCTTCCCTGCCAGCTCTGGGCCTCCCACTTGTGGGAGTTCGATCTGGAGGAGCCACGGATCCTGAAGCGCTTCTTCGGCACAACGCACGACGACATCTGGAAGCAACTCTTTGCGGGCCTGAAGAAGTGGCCGAAGAAGAATGAGGACATAGGATTCGACAGTGAGATTCCGGTTACGGCGACAAGCACGATTTTGTCGAAGCCCTATCCATTAAATATTTCACGTATAATAGGAATTAGAATATTTGCGTTCCATACAGGCTTGGATGGCAAAGGCGAAGTGGATCAACTACCCAGCTCCGCTACCCGAGGACACGGTAACCCCCCAGCTCGCGGAGATGCTGGTATCAGAGCCGTATCAAGCGCAGGAGAATAAGGCCAAGAAGAAGAAGGGCAAGGAGGCGAAGGGCGGCCCCCGCCCCACTATATCCAGAGAGACCAAAGTCCCCTCCTCCCATGATGAGGAGGAAGACAAGGAGGAGGTGGAAAGAAACTCCCCTGTTAAGGGGAGTAAGAAGAAGAAGAGGGCAACGCCCGAAGACACCTAGGAGGGGGCGCCCAGGAGGAGGAAGCTGAACCTCTCGAACAGTTGGGATTCAGGATCCGAAGCTGTCCTCCGAAGACAGTCCAGGGTTAAGCCCCTAGCCGAATAGTAAGTATTCGGACATTTACTGTTGTCTTCCGTCCACCTGCTTTCATTATATAAGTTGTCTTGTTTGTTTATTTTCAGTCCTTCCTGCACACTCCCCAATACATCATCGGAGGGGAACTCTCTGGCAGCCGAGATGGCAAAGAGCGAGACACCGCCGCGAGACCCCTCGCCAACCGTCATGGGGGACACCAAGGTGTCTTTCCTGCGGAAATCCCTTGTCCAAGAGGGGGTGAGCGGGGCCGATAAGAGATCGGCTCAGGTCAACACCTCGGTCGCTGAAAACCAAAGGGAAGCAGTGCCCATGGCGACCGACGGCGGGGAGGCCATGCAATCCAGGCTCCCGCCGAACACCGTTCAGGCAACCAGTATGGCTCCGGGATCGAATAAGCAATCCCCTGCAAAAGGGGGAGGAGCACCAGCTCCAGCGGCGGCCTCCGTTAACTCGAAGGCGCCTAACGCTCTGGAGGAAGCACTGCAAAGTGCTTCCATCGTAGTGGACCACCGCACTCTGATGGGTGCGGTTATGGAGTAGATTCAGTCTGCTAAGAGCAGGCTGAATGAAGCCTTTAACAGCCTACTGACGGGCTTTGAGGTATGCGACGTAATGCTCTTTAAAAACATTATCTTTTTATTTATGTACGATAATACACCTATGTACAGACAGTAGCCCCTGATGCTTTGTCCGGTTTGAAAGAAACCAGACAGGGATCCATATAGTATTCTGGAGTATAACATATTGTGCCATTGTTGAAAGAGGCTTCCATGTTAGCGGCGACCGACCATGCCGCAGAGGTTTCTGAGCTTAGTCGGAAGCTTCAGGAAGCCGACGAGGAACTCGGCCGTATTAATAAGCGGTTCGATGAAACGCAAGGTATGCGTACTTTAGAAAAAAAATATTTTTATACCAAAGATGATATGTATATTGAGAGGTTAACTCATGAGATGATGTGATTATGATCACAGCTAGCGCAGCCGAGGTTGAGACCCTTAAGGGCGCCCTTGCCCAGGCCAAGAAGGAGGCGGAGGCCAATAAGGCAGCCGCTGACAAAGCGGCAGCTGAACTGGAGGCCGAACAAGCTGCACGCCGCCAACATGAAGCTCGGGTGACCGAAGTCGAGCAGGAGATGGGAGACGCCATTCGCAAAAGCGAGGCGTTGGATCAAAAGACTTTAGACCAATCATTTGAGGTTACCAAGGCTCTCAATGATGCCAAAGAGGCGTGGAGCGAGTCCCGAAGTGCTAGCAAAGAGATCTACCACGCGAGGCAGATAGCGGCTGGTAAGGCCTTTCTTTTGCAGGGTATCTTTGGAGGTCAGAGGTATGCGTTGCTCACCCGGCTGTGGAGTTCTCCAAGCGCATTTCCAGATCTCCCGAATAGTGCCACCAATGCCGCACATTTATTCATAGCTCACGAGGGGAACTCGATGGAGAAGTTGTTCTGGTCGCAATTTCTTGCACCAGAACACCTGACGCCTCTCAACGACCAGCGGAAAAAACTGGCGAAGCACCATAGGGTGGCCGGTTCGGCTATGAAGGACTTAATAGTCCACCTGTGGCCAACCGAGCCTATCCAGAGTAGTTACTTCGGCTTGGTGAAGCGTCTCATCGATGTGCGGACTCAGATTGATGCTGTGAAGCGCTCAGCCTGCATAGAGGGTGCGCGGATGGCCTTCTCTCGCGTCAAGATGCAATGGGCGAAGATGAAGGTCACCGAAGTGGCTACTGCAGGTCCGCCCAAGGCAAAGATAATCAGAACCCAGAGAGCTACTTCAATGACGTCCTAGAAGGAGCCCGCATTGTAGAGGATCAATGTTCGAAGGACATGATTTTTAGTTAAGTATATTCGGGTTGTAAAATTATCTTATGAACCCATGCAACTATGTATAACTATGTTTTTGCGCCTTCTATTCTAGCGACTTCTCCTCCTGTGCGGCCGTTTATTTTTGTACTTCTGAAAGTTACCAGCCATCGGCTTCAGCCCCCATTGTCGGCGTCCTGGGAAACAGGGTACCCAGACTTGCCTGTCTGCAGGCCGCGACGCACTCCTCCAAGCGGCCTGGTACGGCCCAGCTGATCGACCAGCTGTCCAAGACCCTCGCGAGGGGGCCAAGCCTCACGAGGAGAACGACGTCAAGACCTCCTTGGGAGCGGCCTCAGCAAGGCGCCCCGGAGGGGCGGAGAATCCAAGGCCGAGCCTGCCTCAGGAGGAGGCAGTGATGTCAGCAGTGAGGCACCACGCCAGCGGGTGCCAGCGTCCGCCAGCGCCGCAGTTGCCATTTCGGTGCAAAGGGGACAGCGCAGCCGTTGGTTCCCAAGGAGCGGGGCAAAGGTTTCCCCTTTCGTGCAACAAGACCGAAGACCGCAAGGACGACAAGAAGGATGTCACTGTCAAGCCCACCACCGTGTCACCGCCTGATCCTTTTGCAAAGCGAAGACCGCTTTTGTCAGGATAAGAACATCCTTGTGTTCCCGCTCAAAAATGGCCGTTGTGGGATCCCTTCCCGCCTAAACATTTCGGGGGAAGAGGACCCTGGCCGCCTATATATGTAGCTAGGATTCCAACTGCACAGGGGGAGACGGACACACTAATCCACCACACAAGGAGCAAGAACTCTAGCCTCCTGACCCTCCTGAGCTCACCTCCTGAGCCCAGGAACCATTGGACTAGCTCGTATCCCAGCTCGCCCGAGGCTAATCCACCAAAGCAGGAAGTAGGGTCTTACACCATGCGGTGGCCCGAACCTGGGTAAACTCTTGTGTGTTCTGTCCGTTGTTTGCTTCAATCCTTCCACTGAGAGGAGAGCGAGGCGCTAGGTAGACGTGAGTGGGAGAGATCTTCGTTCACGCCCTTGTGTTCGAACTTATCGGGTTTTGCGGAGCCTTGAATCCGAAATTTTGTGCGCCAGGTAGGGGGCGTGTCGAAATCTTGCCTCTCCGACGACCTCATCGCGTTCTCGTCGTCGACCCTGCTCCACAACCATGGTGGACACACGCTGAGCTCGCGCCGCCCGCCGTGCTGCGAACGTCGCTCGGACGGCGCCCATGGGCGACGGCGCAGCGCTCCGCCCCAACTTGCCGTTCGCCAACGCCGCCACCGACCCGACTGTCCACGAGCAACATGACTCGTCGCTGCCACCGTCCGTGCAGCGGGATGGCCGCACGGCAACGCCTTCACCCTCGCCGGCCGCAGCGTTGTCCTTGCTGGTCCGCCGCGGGCCGGTCTACCAGTAGCTTGCGCTGCTAATGCCGCGGGAGCTCCTGCGCTACCTCCCAGCAGATGACCTCTACGACGAGTGGCTCCACCACATCACCGAGCTCGTGAACGCCGCTGGGGAAGCACCCACACCGACGCACTCCTCACGTCCTCCGTCACCCTCGGTGGGGAACGAAGGCCACGGGGTCCCGGCCCCGCCTCCACTCCACCACGCCGGCCAGGAGGCCCGGCGCGAGGCCCCTTGACGTGAGCAACCCCGCATAGCCCACGCGCGCGACAAGAAGAGCTACCAGGTGATTCCGCACCCTCATGTAGGGGCTCGCGGGACACCTGGCCTACAGCGCCCAGACCGCGCGCCACAAGAGGTGGTGGCGCCAGCACCTCAAGAACCAGCAACACAGGCGCAAGGAGTGCCTGCGATCATGAGCGTGGCTGGGTGTCGCGGCCTAGCTCTTGAGGTACGGCGCCTCGTCTGGCCCAGCAAGTTCAAGCCTTACCTGCCTCCATGCTACAACGGCACCACCGACACCATGGAGTTCCTCCAACTCTACGAGCTGAGCATCGAGGCGTCCAACGGCACCGAGTAGGTCATGGCGAACTGGTTCCCCATGGCTCCGAAGGACGGAGCACGCTCCTGGCTCCTGATCCTCCCCGTGGGATCCATCTCCTCCTGGGAAGAGCTTCGCGAGCTTTTTGTCGCCAACTTCCAAGGCACCCGCGACAGAGCCCCGGGAGCTGCTGATCTGCACCGCGTGAGGCAGCAGCTGGGAGAAACCCTGCAAAAGTACATCCAACGCTTCAACACCATGTGCCTCTGGATCCCCATGTAACCCTTTGTACAAAGCCAGGCGCAGACCCTGAGCATAAATAAATGAAGCGCTGGCGCCCGGAGTTATAGCATGCATGCTGAGTCGAGTGTCATCCTTGGTTAGGGTTGATAGTGCTTAGCGGCGGCTTACCCCTAGCTTAGAGGTCGAGTTTGCATCTCTTTGTCTTTCCTCTATCTCCTTTGGTTCACAGGACACACAGACATCCTTGTCGAGGCAACTTGGGGAGAAGAAAGAGGAACAGATCAGCATCAAGGCCCCGGCAAGCCAGTGTTGCCGGGGGCTACAAGAGCAAAGATTCACCCACGGCAAACCATGGTTGCCGGGGGCTGCAGCTCCAGATAAGTTCTACATCCCTTATCATGCATTCCATTATGGACTGAGGTATGTGAAACCTCGTTATTTTCCTTAAGCTACCATGCTCCCATAGCTCTAGGCCCTAGGGCTCGTTTCTGGGACCAAGTTTGATCGTAGTCGCGGCGGCAAAAGGATGAAACGAGGAGCTTGAGCCCACTTCATCCCTGCCTCCGCCAGTGGCGTGAGAGAGGTCGAGTGGAGTGGGGAGACGGCAAGGCCTATTGCCGGGCGAGAAAATGTTTATCTTAGAGATATCAGGGGCTTGTTCCCTGTTTTGGGTTCGACATGCGAACAAATGACCCGGCAAACATTCCTTTTTCATTAAAAATATTCCACTCAGGAACAGACCATAGGGAATGAAAAACATGAACAAGGAGATTACAAGTTTCAAACTTAACAGATGCCCGAAGGCTTACAAACTAAAAAGAGATAAGATGCCCGTAATGCCTTTCTTGTCCCACTCCTCAGGAGGTAGGTCAAGGAGGCGGGAAGGGCAAAAGGGGCGCCTAGGCGAGCTACGGGTGGCAGAAGACACCAAGAGGACATCTCGGTGGCCGCCCAAGGGCTGGATGGTGATGACGACACTGGAAGCAGAGCTCGAAGACGAGGCGGCAGGATGTCAGTACGCGTCAAAGGCGTCGGTGCCCGCGTACTCCGACATGACGACCTTGCCGCCCGCCTTCTTCCTCTTCCTCTTCCACAGCCTCCCTACGCCAGCCGCCAAGGAGACGGCCCTGAGAAGTTCAAGGAGCCGGCGACGCGGATGATGGGGTCGCCGGTGCCACCAGGAGCGGCGCCCCACACCTAGTCGGACCCGGCATCATGTCGTCCACCGCCCTCGTCGTCGCTGCCGCTGTCCTCCTCGTCACCCTCGTTCGAGGAGGAGTCTTCGTCATCGGAGGAGCTCTCCACGCAGCACCTTGCACGAGTCCCGAAGTGCCAGAAGACCTTGACGGAGAGATGGCCATCCTCCATCAACATGAAATGGAGGGTGAGCCCATCCGTCAGGCTGTGGATGCGAGCGAATATCTTCCATCCTTGACGAAGATACATCACATGAGGAGCAGGGAAGTCGACACGGACCCGCGTGCCACTGATCCCGCAGCCCCTCATGTGCAGCCGCAGCGACTCCAGCGGATCCACCTCCATCTCCGGCTCAAATGGGGTCGGGAGATGAAGGCGATGACATGGCGGCCGCCGCAACCTGACGAAGAACTCGCAAGGGTCATCCCCAATATGGCCTTCCATTGGAGGAGGAGCTGCTGGCAGGGGCGAGCCTGGCGGGCCGCCCCGTCCTCCTCTTCCCCAAGCGCCCCGGCCTTTCCGACAGCCTCGCCCCCTCCCTCTTCCCCTCGTGGCCGGTTCTGCCACCGCAGCTGCTGGAGAAGGAGGAACGCATTGTCGAGCAGCGACCCTCGCCACTACCGTTGAAGAGCTGGGATTTCCTCTCTCGATGGCGAACAGAAGAGAGGAGCAAAAGTTGAAGGAGAAAGAAGATGGAGGAGTGCGGGGCGCCGTCCCTCCCCTCCTTCTCTTTATAAAGGGGCAGGGCTAGGGCTTGACCGCCCCGCTCGGCCAATCAAGATGCAGAAGGCGCAGGGAGCCGGGACCGACCCGCCGCCCCAACCAGCAACGGACCGGTTTCCCGCCTCCACCATTTGCCACCCTAAGCGCATGCGAGGCACGTGGCAGACGTGCAGAACCGAGGGGATGGGTGAGGCGACCTCTCCCCACCCCGTGATCGTGGGGAGTGAACGCCTTGAGGACCAGGCCTCGGCCCCATTCAGTAAATGGGCCGCGTCTCCACGCCTCCCCCGGTTATGGGGAAGGCGCGAAGCCGCCTCTTTACTGCGACGTGACGCATGCCTGTGGAAGCCGCCCCACGCATGTCGCCCACGTCACGCACGCCCCTCCACCCCGCGCCATGCGCGCGGGTCATGGGAGGCGCAGCGCGTGGAAAATCTTACCACGGTGAGATCCGCCACGCCTGCCCGCACACCGTTTTTGGGCCTAGCCCAACAACGCGTCGCGCTTATGTGTGGCCCAGGCCCGGGGGCTCCTGTCGGTGTACAAAAAGAGGGGTACACTTTTCGTACCCCTATGACTGTGCACGGGCAGTCTAAGCCACGGGCACCACCACACCAAGCATGGCAGGGGAGGTGAGCCAAGGTAAGACCGAAGCTCGATGGAGCTGGAGCAACGCCAAGAACAAGACCACAAAGAGCAAAGGGACGAAGCGGCTTCTTGTCGGGAGCCAGTTTCAGCAGCTCTGGCAAGATCCTTGCCGGGGCCGGCTCTGGCAGCCCCGGCAAGACCCTTGCCGCGGCAGCTCGCCCCACGCCTACGGGGCAGATCACCCTTGAGTCCACTGCCCCCATGGGGCAAGGATTCGGAAGATATCCCCGTGGTGGCATACAGATCTTTGTGAAGACATTCAAGGTCAGATACACACACTAAGAGGACAACGACCCTTGGCGGGATCCCAACCAAGGAGGACCACAAGACCTCCGGCAGGCACCTTGCCGGGGATGACAGCAGGCACCGCGGCAAGACCCTTGCGGGGCCCCGGCAAGGTCCTTGCCGAGGACACTCGCAGGGCCACCGTCAGGCCTGCACCAACTAAGTTTCCACCGCCCCATGCAGCTGCCGACCCAACCAGCTGGGCAGGCACCTGCGTGGCAACATGCTGATCTTCGTGGAGACCCACCATTGAGCCACCTCAGCTACCTACCTGCCTACATGGCACCTCAGGCATCGCTGGCCAGGGCGCGTGTCGACGCAAGAAGGAGCGGCGACGGACAAGACGGACGTCTCCCCCATCCCCGATAAAGCAAGGACACCTAAGCCAAGTGCAATAAATGCGCCTTGTCATGTAATGTGAGGGATAACCTCGCATCACTATACCCTTTCCACCTCCCGTGTGCCACTTTGGCAACCCCTTTTCCCTATAAAAGGAGGCCCGAAGCGACCAGGAGAAGGATTCGGCTCTTTAGAACTCCTCACGACTCGGCTTTCTGGAGCTCCTCACACCCCATAGCCAGCTGAAGAACACAAACATATAATCGACCAAAGCAGGAGTAGGGTTTTACGCATCTTTGCGGTCCGAACCTGGGTAAAGGAACCATGTGCTAACTGTTGGATCCGCTCTTCTCTCAACCCCGCGCCTCGCAACCGTAGTAGGGATTCTTGTGATCCTATAGGTGTCGATCCAAATACACTGACAGCGGGGTTGGGCCCTACCGATGCAGAACGAAAGCGGGATCGCTTGAACATCAAGGGGGACTCTTGGGCATCGAGACCCAAGGACCTCACTAGCCACATAGCCCCTGATCCCTTGAGTCTAGTTACTACGGTAACCTTGGTCATCCGGAGGGCTCAATGGCGAGTCTAGTTACAACGGTAACCCCGGTCATCCGGAGGGCTCAATGGCGAGTCTAGTTACTACGGTAACCCTAGTCATCTGAAGGGCTCAATGGCGAGTCTAGTTACTATGGTAACCCTGATCATCCGGACGGCTCAATGGCGGTCAAGGTATGCGCGGGGTTGGGCCCTGCCGACGTAGAGCACCTAAGAAAACATGGAAGGAAGCAAGCGTGGAAATCATCTAGCTATTACAATAATGCCAAGTTTTTCAAATTCAAGCAAAGTTCTTACGCCTCCTCGAGGCACTCGCACTTCTCTCTCTAAACAGGAACGGACCAGGCATCGCCGAGCGCAGCATTACTGGTCTTCTCCTCTTCGGCTGCGATGGTAGCGGCCCGAAGAAACGTCTCCACCGGCCCCATGACCTTTGTCCCCACGGCCTCGGGAGCTATCATTGTCGCCTCCTTGCGAAGGCACCTGGACGCAAAACCTTGCCTCAAGGGAAAGGGCAATAGGAAATCAAGTACCACCACCACCTGACCACACGAATTGCTAAGATAAGTTTTCAACGCCTCACCTATTCGCATACCTACACCACCATCTACTATAATCACCGATCCACTGAGGCATTAAAACCCGTGCCGATGGACCAGTGGGCGGCTGCCTGCACGCCAAGAGGGACCTCCTGAGCATCGCGCCTCGGGGGCTCTTACCGGACCCTAGACCCCTCACCTCTGGGCCTTGACCACGGCATCATGACCTGGCATACCAGCGCATGCTGAGGCTTGTCCCGGGACTAGGTCTCGCAGGCGTAGGGCCCTAAACTACCGCGGGAACAGAAGGAAGGGAAAGTCATGCTCTAACAAGGGTCTCATGCAGGACATGAGTTTATAACGCCAGACAATAACATAAGTATTACAAGAATTTACATGCCCTTGTGGAGCCCTCCATGATGTCCCGCAGGAACTAAGCTAAGGAAGACGCTCCCGAGGAACGCGGCTTGAACTCCTTCAAGAACGACGACGCCGGGAGGAAACTGTTTCCCTTCGGTGATAGGGGCTGCGACTTGGCGGCTCATAGCTCTCATCGGAGCTCGAGGCCGTCTCAGTGGTAGCGTAAGTTCTACCATGAGAGTCGGAAACGTAGCCAATGGCGAGCGCCTCGCTGCCCTGATGGCATGGGGAATGGTCGTCGGCGAGCCCATTCCCTGCACCACACGGCAGCCAGAGGCCGTCTGCCCCAAAGACTTTGAAGTTCGTCACGCTCGTCATATCCAGCGCGCAATGAAGAATGTGCCTCCCGGTGGGGGCGTAGGCGCGGCGCACCACACCCCAGCCACAGGTCATGAAGACCTGGCCAGAAGAAACCACCTCCACGTCGGCACGCGAAGGAGGAAGGCGACACCCCTCGTGCCCCAGCTCCATCGTCACCCGGCCGCGAGCCGGGAGCACCTCCCTCAGGAACGGAGGAAGTAGGATCCATGAATGCTGAGGGGCCCCCGCCCACACGATGAACTCGCGGGCATCATCCTCTAAATGGGATGGCAGCAGGGTGCGAGGAGACGCCCGTCTCTCCGGGCGACTGATGGCGCCACCCCTATCGCCGCCCCCGCTCCATCTACCTGCCGCTGGAGCATACAAGGGAAGCGGAAAACCTAGTGGTGCCCGCGTGCACCATGTGCGGGTGTCCGACGGTCTCAGGGACGCACTCCGAGAACTATCGCGCCTCTTCTTCGAGGGGAGCCGCTCAGGCTCTACCATTGGGCTCTTCCCCTTCTCCGCGGCCGAGAACCTGCGAATCGGCACCATGGAGCCCTAGGAGCAATGGAAGCAGTGGTGATGAGCCTGCGACATTCAAGTGAGAGGCGTGGGGCCTCCCCCCTGTTTATAGGCCAAGAAGATCAACCGGCGGCCACTCGCGCGCAGCCATAATGGCCCCGCCGCCCACGCCAAGGAGTTGTCAAGTCGCACGATTGCGAAGACTGCGTGGGAAGTGGAGTCACCCACTTACCATCCAACCGTCACGCGCCGTCCTAGCCCGCAACATTTTTGGGGCCCGCGGCGCTTTGTCCTCGACTATGGCTTCGCCCTGAAGCCAACTCCGCGCTCGCCTTGGGCACGGGGGCTACTATCGGCGTCCTGGGAACTAGGGTACCCAGACTTGCCTATCTGCGGGCCGCGACGCGCTCCTACAAGTGGCCTGGTACGGCCCAGCTGATCGACCAGCTGTCCAAGACCCTCGCGAGGGGGCCAAGCCTCACGAGGAGAACGACGTCAAGACCTCCTCGATAGCGGCCTCAGTAAGGCGGCCCGGAGGCCCGGAGAATCCAAGGCCAAGCCTGCCTCAGGAGAAGGCAGTGATGTCAGCAGTGACGAACCACGCCAGCGGGTGCCAGCGTCCGCTAGCGGCGTAGTTGCCATTTCGGTGCAAAGGGGACTGCGAAGCCATTGGTTCCCAAGGAGCGGGGCAAAGGTTTCCCCTTTGGTGCAACAAGACCGAAGACCGCAAGGACAACAAGGAGGATGTCACCGTCGAGCCCACAACCGTGTCACCACCTGATCCTTTTGCAGGCGAAGACTGCTTTTGTCAGGATAAGAACGTCCTTCTGTTCCCGCTCAAAAATGGCCATTGTGGGATCCCTTCCCGCCTAAACATTTCGGCGGAAGAGGACCCTGGCCACCTATATAAGTAGCTAGGATTCCCACTGCGAAGGGCGAGACGGATAAACTCATCCACCACACAAGGAGCAAGAACACTAGTCTCCTGACTCTCCTGAGCTCAACTCCTGAGCCCAGGAACCATTGTACTAGCTCGTATCCCAGCGGTGGTCTGAACCTGGGTAAACTCTTGTGTGTTCTGTCCGTTGTTTGCTTGAATCCTTCCACCGAGAAGGGAGCGAGGCACTAGGTAGACGTGAGTGGGAGAGATCTTCGTTCATGCCCCTGTGTTCGAACTTATCGGGTTTTGCGGAGCCCTGAATCCGACACCTATGTAGATTCTACATGGGTTTTTGGCATGACGCCTGACCACACTTTATCCATCATCTTGGTCCATAAAGGAGGTGTTCTCGGGGTGAACCAGGCAATCAGACAATGCGGCTTTATTACATTCACTTAGCCATAGGAGTTTGACTGTGGGGCTAGGTACTAGCCCCTTGTGCGTGTGCGGTTATCCGGATTTCGGTGCCTCTTCCATGCAGGTGGGCGAAGACCAGCCCCTCGTGTAACATGGGGTAGATCAGTAAGTATTTGTAGTATAGTACTAAGTCGCCGAATCGCCGACCAGCTCTCTCTTATCATTACATTCAGTTTCAGCTTTCTCTACTAAGGTACTTGATCGGACGAACCAGAAATACAATCGCAGTAGTTCTCCCTTTACTACCTTAGCCGAACAATGCGGAACGTAAGGTGGTAAGGACAGGAGCCGGGCAACCCAACTATAGACCCAAGACATGATTCAGAGCTGATGCATATAGTGCAATACCCGGGACGCCGAATAGTTCTCTATAGGTGTTCGGACTTTAAAGTGTGTTGGGCCGCATATAGCCCCCGGTGTTAAGGTCGGATTGAAGCATGTGTGGCAGTCTGAGGAGGGAGGGAACACATATGATAATGTAAAATAAAATAAATTTCAAACAAAGTGGGAATCAACTGCTTCCTTTATACCCTGTTTAATACGGCGAGCCGTGTAATTACAGATAATGGCAAAAACATTAAGGACATATCACATGCCAAAAGTTTATACAAGGGAAAGGTTTACAAAGAGCCTAAACGAAATGGTCTAAAAATCCCAATGATGCCCTGATGCATGTCTGTGCCGTCTCTCCTTGGTGACACGTCCTTGAAGGAGAGGAGTCTGGTGGTCGTCTGCGAAAAATAGGAATCTAGAAAGAAGTCCCCGCACAACCGTAGATAAAGTGGGTTCTTTAATGAACCTGCAGTGAAAACATATTTAAGTTCCGAATAGGGTCAAACCATACTATGGACCGTTTGCCGCAGTATTCCTCCGGCACTGCCCAAGGTATTTCAAGGGCGTAATTGTGTACGCAAGGTGTGTATGCTGCAACCTTATGGGGCAGTTGGCGGAGGCTAAACTGCTACTCAACCTCGGGTTCCATCGAGCTACCATGCTGCAATGCGGGTCGGACACTGTTAGCAATGTCTTGGGTCTTGATGACCGGTGAGTTGTTTGGCTTGATAAGGCCGCCTTGAACTTTGGCTGCAAGGGCCGCGGTATGCTCCTCAGTACAGAGGGAGTGCTCCATGTTCCCATTTACTATGATAATGCCATGAGGTCCAGGCATTTTGAGCTTTAGATAAGCATAGTGCGAGACTGCGTTAAAGCAGGCGAAAGCGGTTCGTCCGAGCAGTGCGTGATAACCACTGCGAAAGGGCACGATGTCGAAGATCAATTCTTCGCTTTGGTAGTTTTCTGGGGAGCCAAATACTACCTCTAGTGTTAATGAGCCTGTGAAGTGGGCCTCCATGCCAGGTATCACTCCTTTAAAGTTAGTGTTGCTAGGCTTGATTCTTGACGTGTCGATCCCCATCTTGCGGATAGTATCCTGATATATCAGGTTGAGGCTGATGCCGCCGTCCATCAGGACTCTAGTGAGATGGTATCCATCAATGACAGGATCAAGTACCAGGGCTACCGAACCTCCGTGACGGATACTGGTTGGGTGGTCCCTACGATCGAAGGTGATCGGACAAGCCGACCATGGGTTGAATTTTGGAGCGACAGGCTCTACAGCGTAGACGTCTCTTAATGTGCGTTTATGCTCCCTCTTAGGGATATGGATGACATATATCATGTTCACCGTTTTCACCTTAGGGGGAAATTGTTTCTGTCCCCCACTGCTCGGTGGGCGAGGCGCATCATCATCCTTGCTTTGAGGTCCTTTCCCCTTGTGTTTGGTATTTAATTTACCAGCCTGTTTGAAAACCCAGCAATTTTTGTGGTGTGGTTGGCAGGTTTGTCAGGGGTGCCATGAATCTTGCAAGGCCTCTCTAATATTCTGTCCAAGTTGGATGGACCGTCCCGATTGCCCTTGAACGGCTTCTTTCGCTGGCCGGATTTGGAGCCACTGAATTCGGTGTTTACTGTTGTATCCTCAGATTCTCCATTGTTGTTTCGGCACTTATTTTTGTTGCGTCGTGGCCTACCATTGCCACCCCTGACCTCCGAAGTGCCAGGGTTGCTGGTACTATTGCTTATACGAGCCAACCAGCTGTCTTCGCCCACACAAAAGCGAGTCATTAGTGCTCTGAGAGCTGCCATGGTCTTCGGCTTCTCCTGGCCGAGGTGTTGGGCGAGCCATTCATCACGGACATTGTGTTTGAATGTTGCTTAGGCTTCGGCGTTTGGAGAGTCGACGATTTGGTTCTTCTTAGTTAAGAACCGATTACAGAGTTTGCACGCTGACTCCCCAGGTTGCTGGACAATGTGGCTCAGGTTATCCGGTGGCTGGACATAAGTGCCCTGAAAGTTGTCCCGAAAAGCATCCTCTAATTCTTCCCAGCTTCCAATGGAGTTCTTTGTGAGGCTGTTCAACCAGTGACGTGCTGGTCCTTTCAGCTTTAGAGGGAGATATTTGATGGCATGGAGGTCATCTCCGCGTGCCATGTGAATGTGGAGAATAAAGTCTTCAATCCATACGACAGGGTCCGTCGTTCCAAGGAGTTCTGGTCAGACCGACTTTGTTGGCCAGGTCCTGACGTAGGTCATACTTGTAGCCCAAAGCCGTTGTCTCCTTGCCTTTATGGTGGGCTGGCGCGGGATGGTGTTCGGCGTTATTGGCCACTTTGTCTCGTCCATGTGGTGGTCGGTCAGGTTGATCGGCCTGATTGTACCTTGAAAGTATTGGTGCAAGGGCCTCGTCGTCGAATTGTGGCAGGAGCTTGCGCTTGGAATAGCTCGTTGTTTGGCGCTCATGGCCGTATCTTTTCTCAGTGTCTAGCACTTGATTCCCTCTATCGTTGAGCGTAACCCATTCGGCTTTAAGCCACCGCTGCTACTTTTTTAGGCTCCTAGCTGTGGCGATAAGCCGTCGCTGAAAGCGTTCTTGTTTGAGGGGTTCCTTTTGGGACGATGAATTCTTTGTCACCAAGGTTGATATCCTCTTTGGAGACAGGTAAATACTTACTATCTTCCGAATCCTCGTGATCGGCTAGCTTTTCAGGGCTAAATTGACCCTCCTCCCCTTCCTCTTGCTCTAACGCTAGTTCCATGGGATTTCAGGGTCTTTGGCATTACCCGGAGTGTCATTGTCTCTGGTTCCGGTGTTGCTATCCCTTCCTCGACGCGATTGAGAGCGACACCACTGACGCCGTCATTTAGGTGGTTCATCGATGGGCTTATCTTCATCTGGATATTTAATGTCGTCGTCGTCCTTCTTCTTAGGCGTGTCCACCATGTATACATCATAGGTGGTAGTGACCATCCAGCACCCAGTGATGGGCGGGTTTGGACATGTTTTGACTTCGACATCGTCATCCATGCCATCGATATCTTCGGAAGCGTAGTCTAGCATGAAGGTTAAGTCATCGACAGTGGCTACCAAGTGGGTGGTGGGTGGGACGCAAAATTCCCTAACCTCAGTCCCAGTTCCAACTCGGCGTAGTTCGGCGGTGATACCTCCATGATGGTGAGATATTGTAGCAGGTCCAGCGCCTCTCTTAAGAGCGAGAGCTGGAGAGAATTCTGGGTTCTGTGGTGCCAGGCTTGGTGATGGCGACTTGATCGAGCCCGGAGGGTACGGACCCCAGGAGTTCAGAGCTCGTGATCGGAAACGAGTCTGGCTTCCGAACGACGGGGAGAGTCCCGTTTGATTCTGGGTTTGTGAATGGAGCAATCGCCTCTTAATCTCCGGCTAGAAGCTCCATGGAGGGAGACAGTCCGGCGGGGTTTATCCTCCCGTCTTCGGATGAAGTGATCTGCTTCGGATATAAGGCCAGAGCGGACATGAGTGTCGACCCTTGGACGGGATATGATAATAGATATGAAGGGTCTTCTTCGTGCAGGCAGGGAGCGGTAGCCGAGGTCGTGAATCCATCGAATATCAGATATCCTCGGATATCGGCGATGTAGTTCAGACTTCCAAACCTGATCTGATGACTAGGGGCGTAGCTGTCGACCTGCTCAAGGAGACCATCTGAGTTAGTACGTAGTAGGAAGCCGCCAAACACGAAAAGCTGACCAGGGGGAAGACCTCCCTGGGGGCAGCAACATCGTTGATGATCAAGCGAGCCACTGATCCTTCCGTTGACAACACAGCGGAACTCTCAATGAAAGCACCAATGTCGGTGTCAAAATCGGCAGATCTCGGGTAGGGTGTCCCAAGCTGTGTATCTGAGGATCAATGGTAACAGGGGGGATACAAGGACACAATGTTTACCGTAGTTTGGGCCCTCTTAATGGAGGTAAAACCCTACTTCCTGCTTGTTTGAATATGATGGATATAGGGGGTTACAAGAGTTGATCTACCTCGAGATCGTATTGGCTAAACACTAGCTATCGAGCCCTAGATTATTCTCCTGGCCTCTACGCACTAAACTCTCTGGTTTATATAAACACCGGAGGGACCTCAGGTTGTACAAAGTCATCTTACAGAGGAAGGAAACATTACACCCCGACACAAAACTTGCCATTCTACGCATGTAGGAGTCCTATCCGGACACGGGGGATAATCTTCTGCTTCATCTTCATGGCTCATCAATCCGGCCCATATTGAGTAATCCGGACACCCGAGGAGCCCCTAGTCCAGGACTCCCTCACGCATGCCCTCATCTCCATGCTTGATCTTGCTAGTTCATCCTTATTGTCCAAGCTAGGCCCTTCATTTGTAAGCAAAACAAATGTATCCAATTTAGGCAACATCATATTCTCATGAACATTAGAATCGCTACCAAGAAACAAAAGTACCTAGGAATTTAATTGGTTTGCGCGAGCTCTAGTAATTTGTCTAGTATGTATAGCGGCAGGGGTTGTGGGTGTAACAATGGTATAGATTTCCTCATCAAATTATATCCATACATGATTATTATAGCCTTGTATTTCTTCTTAGATATTTTGGTTTTGTTTGGCCACCTTGATTGAGTTATCTTGCAATGGGAAGAGGTGCTTTGTCACTGGTTCGATCTTGCGGTGCTCAATCTCAGTGAAAGAAGGAGACATGACACGCATGTATCATTGCCATTAAGGATAATACGATGGGGTCTATTACTACATGAATAGATCTTGTCTAAATCATGTCATCGCTCTTAAGGCATTACTTCGCTTCTGTTTGGAACTTAATACACTAGATGCATGTTGGATAGCGCTCGATGTGTGGAGTAATAGTAGTAGATGCAGGCAGGGGTCGGTCTACTAATGTTGGACGTGACACCTAAATACGTGATCATTTGTCTTGGATATCGTCATAACTATTCGCTTTTCTATCAATTTCCCAATAGTAATTTGTGTACCCACCGTATGCTATTTTCTCAAGAGAAGCCACTAGTGAAAACTATGGCCTCTGGGTCTATTTCTCATAGTATACTTGCAGATCTATATTGCTATTCGTATTTTCCACTATTTGCCTATTTTATTTTCAGATCTATATTATCAAAAAGCCAAAACACCTTGCTGCGTTTTATTTGATTTCATATTATTTACATCTATCAAATTATCTTTAATCATACTACCTTACCCAAAGAGGGATTGACAACCCCTCTATGTGTCGAGTTGCGAGAATTTGTTGTTTGTGTGCAGGTGTAACTTACATAATTTGTTTGGTTCTTCTACTGGATTGATAACCTTGGTTTCATAACTGACGAAAATACTTACCTCCGTTGTGATGCATCATCTTTTCCTCTTCGGGGAATTACTGATGTGGTCCACAACTACCAGGAAGATTTTTTGGCGCCATTGCCGGGGAGGATCAAGTCAGATCTATTAGGTTACCACACATAAACTTTCATCTACTTGCAATTTACATTATTTTCCATTTGCCTCTCGTTTTCTTCTCCCCCACTTCTAAAATGTTTTTTACAAAAAACACAAAAATATTTGCCATTATATTTGCCTTCTTTCTGTTTGCCTTTTTCATGTCAGATCTATTGTTCTTTTGCGTTCTTGTTTGTGTATCTCTGAAATTATCACCATGAGTGATTTTGATATGGCAGAAACGGATGATGGAAGGACTCCTAAAATTGGAGCTCCTACAAATCTAGATTCTAAAATTTTTGTTGTGGGACAAGGGAACGTTATAGGAAAAGCTTCCATCCAAAAAATTCTTTTATTATGTTAGATCTTTGCCTTGTGATGATGCTCCTATACTCAAGAGAACTAAAATTTATGCATAAGCTATTTTCGCACTTTTTCTTAAACTAGAGAAGAGGTTTATTTGTACCCAGCCTACCTTTCAAAGATTATTTTATGAGTTCCCGTTTATAAAAGATCCTAGAGCAAAGAAGGTAGCTACACTTGTCCTCGTGAATGAATTTAATTGCATAGTGCAAGAGGATAGAGAGATGTTTGATTTTTATGGTATGAGCCGGGAAAAACTGGTTATAGATGAGATCCTTTACAATAGTGACAATTTATTGAGGCATTTGTTTGGCAATAATCAAATCTTTGATGATAATCTAAAAAAGCAAGTTCATGTTTGATGAGAATCTAGAAAAGCAAGTTTTCAATGATGTAAATCAATAATATTCTTGGATTGTAGCCGGTAATCAAAAAGGATTTGTAGATGGACAACTTGACAACACTAAAATTTCTATGGTTAATGTGTTTCAAGTTATATTTGTGAAACCTACTAGCAAGAACACATCTATGGAAATTATAGTCAAAGATGACAACACATAAGAATCTATGCATTATGCCTAGCTAGGGGCATTAAACAATAGCCCTTGTTGGGAGGCAACCCAATAGTTATCTTTTTTTCTTTTGGGGTTTTATTCTGTTTTTCAATAAATACACATTATTACTTCTGTAATGATTATGTTTTTGGTCTTTAAATTCGTGGTTGTGCCAAGCAAAGCCTTTGGGTTGATTTGGGTGAGGTTGATTTGATTCGGTGCATCAACAGAAATTGTTGGGTCCAATGGCAGAATTTTTGTCATTTGCTGGAGGGTGAACAATTGCTGAAATTTCACCATAATTGATATACAAATTTCCCACGTTCTACTAAATTTTCAGAATTATGACTAAAAATTACGTCTTTACAGACTGTTCTGTTTTTGACAGATTCTGTTTTCATTGCATTATGTGCTTATTTTCTTGAATCTATGGTTTGTATCGGGGGTAGAAGCCATGGTAAAGTAGGAATACAGTAGGTATAATGTAATAACAAAAAAATCAGTTCTCTACAGATCTTATATTAAATATGATTTTTATACTAACGGATCTCACAAGGTTTTGTTAAGTTTTGTGTGATTGAAGTTGTCTAGTTTTGGGTGAGATCATGATGGATGAAGGAATAAGGAGTAAAAAGAGCCTAAGAGTAGAGATACCCATGGCACCCCAAGGAAGTTTTTAAGAAGTATCAAGCTACTAAGATTGGGGATGCCCCGGTAGGCATCCCCTCTTTCTTCTAATGACCATCGGTATTTTACTTGGAGCTATATTTGTACTCATCATGTATCATGAGTTTTGCTTGGAGGGTCTTGTACTATATGTGTCTTTGCTTGTTTTGCTTTTTATTTGTCACAATCATCCTTGCTGGACACACCTATTTGAGGAAGCCAAAATTATCCTATGATTTATTAGAATCGCTCTTTATGCCTCACTTAAATTTTTTAAGCTATAGAATTGCTCTAGTGCTTCACTTATATATTTTCAGCACGGTGATGCTGTTATTCTGAAGACATATGCTCTCATGCTTCACTTAGATTATTTTTAGAGTTAGTAGAAATTTTCAAGAAATTTTCTCTCAAGCTTAACTTATATTATTTTGAACGATGAAACTTGTCCTTGGAGAGAAAAGGTTTACACAGGGCCTAAACCTAACGAAGAAAACTAAATTTCGACGGGGGGGTGGGGGGGGCTGCTGCACGTCTGCGCCATTTTCTCCTTTGTAATGTGTCCTTGGAGAGGTGAGCTATGATGGACGCCTATAAAAAAGGGAAGAGAACTCTGGAAAAGAATATCCTGCACAGTTGTAGATAAGGTGGGTTCTTTTAACGAACATTTAAAAGAAAATGTATTTTAGAGTCTGAATAGGGTCAATGTGAACTATGGACAATCTTTATACAGTGTGCCACCGACGCTGCCAAAGGTATTTTAAGGGCATAATTGTGTGCGCAAGGTACGTATGCTGCCGCCTTGTAAGGCAGTCGGCGGGGGCATAACTGTTAATCGAGCTCAGCTTCTTCTGAGCTGCTGCATTGTAGTGTGGGCCGAACGCGTTTAGTAGTGTATGTGGTCTTGATGACCGATGAACTGTTCGGCTTGAATAAGCCGCTTTGAACCTCGGCTGCTAGGGCCGCAGTGTCTTCCTCTGTACGGAGGGAGCGCTCCATATTTCCATTGACCGTGATGACGCCGTGTGGTCCAGGCATTTTGAGCTTCAAGTAAGCGTAATTCGGGACCACATTAAAGTGGGTGAAGGCCGTTCTTTCGAGTAGTGCAAGATAGCCACTTCGGAAAGGAACGATGTTGAAGATTAACTCTTTGCTTCAAAAGCTATCTGAAGAGCCGAATACGACCTTCAGTGTTATTGAGCCCATGCAGCGGGCTTGTACGCCTGGTATCTCTCCTTTAAAGGTAGTGCTGCTGGGCTTAATCCTTGACGAGTCTATCCCCATCTTGCAGACAGTTTCTTGGTATATCAGATTTAGACTGATGCCGCTGTCCATAAGGACTCGAGTAAGATGATGTCCATCGATTATAGGATCGAGCACTAGGGCCGCCGAACCTCCGTGACGGATACTGTTTGGGTGATCCCTCCGATCAATGGTTATCCGGTAAGCCAACCATGGGTTGAACTTGGGAGCGACATGCTCTACGGCATAAACGTACGTGAGTGCGCGCTTGCGCTCCCTCTTGGGGATATGGGTGGCGTAGATCATATTCACGGTCTTTACCTCCGATGGAAATTTCTTCGGTCCCCCAGTGTTCGTCTAGCGAGGTTCATCTTCGTCCTCATTTTGAGGTCCTTTACCCTTGTGTTCGGCATTTAACTTGCCGGCCTGCTTGAAGACCCCAACAGTTTCTGTTGGTGTGGTTTGCAGGTTTGTCAGGGGTGCCAAGAATCTGGCAAGGCCTTTCTAGTATTTTGTCGAGGCTGGATGGACTATCTCTATTGCTTTCGAATGGCTTCTTCCATTGACCGGGTCTGGAGCCATTGAATTCGGCGTTTACTACCATGTCGTCTACGTCTCCGGTATTGTTTTGAAACTTTTTCTTATTTCGTCGTGGCTTGCAATTGCAGTCCCTGGCTTCGGAAGTACCGCGGTCTGTGGTGAAATTGCTGCTACGAGCTAGCCAGCTGTCTTCGCCCGTAAAAAAACGGGTCCTGAGTGTCGTAAGGGCTGCCATTGTCCTCGGCTTCTCTTGGCCGAGGTGTCTTCCTAGCCACTCGTCCGGGACACTGTGTTTGAATGCCTCTAGGGCTTCGGCATCCGGACAGTCAACAATTTGGTTCTTTTTAGTTAAGAACCGATTCCAAAGCTTGCGGGCTGACTCCCCGGGTTGCTGGATTATGTGACTTAGATCGTCAGCATCCGACGGCCGAACATAAGTCCCCTGAAAGTTAGCTCGAAAAGGATCCTCTAAATCTTACCAGTTTCCAATGGATTTCTCTGGGAGGCTATTCAACTAGTGCTGAGTTGGCCCTTTCAGCTTGAGAGGTAAGTATTTGATGGCGTGGAGATCATCTCCACGAGCCATGTGGATGTGAAGAATAAAGTCATCTATCCATACTGCGGGGTCCGTCGTTCCATCATATGCCTCGATGTTTACGGGTTTAAACCCTTTTGGAAATTGATGATCCATCACCTCATCGGTGAAGCACAGAGAGTGTGCAGCGCCCCTGTATCGCGCAACATTGTGGCGTAATTCGGACGCTATCAGTGTTCGGTGCTGGTTCCGAATTTGATTGTTCTTGGCATGTTTTGCTTGATAGCCTCCGTCAAACGTGGGAGCATGTTCTCTTGATCAATAATCGATTTGGCCTGACTGGCTTTTCTATGCAGGTCCTAACGTAAATCATACTTATGGCCCTGAGCCACTGTATCGTTTTCTTTACAGTGGGGAGGTGCGGGCTGGTGTACGACATTGCTGGCTGCTTTGTCCCGTCAAGGAGTGGTCGGTCCGGTTGATCGGCCTGATTGTACTTCGGCGGAATTGGTGCAAGGGCCTCATCGTCGAATTGGGGCATCAATTTGTGCTTGGCATAGCTCTTTGTTTGACGCTCGCGGTTGTATCTCTCCTCGGCGTATAGCACTTCATTCCATCTGTCATTGAGCATATCATGTTCGGCTTTAAGCCACTGCTGCTGTTTTTTCAGGCTCCTTGCTGTGGCAATGAGCTGTTGCTGAAAGCTTTTTTGTTCGACGGGTTCCTCTGGGACTATGAATTCTTCGTCTCCTAGGTTGATGTCCTCTTCAGAGACAGGTAGATAGTTATTGTCTTCGGAATCGTCGTGATCGGCGAGTTCTTTAGGGCTATGTTCGCCATCCTCCCGCTCGTCTTGCTCAACCACTGGCTCTATTAACTAATAAATTAATTTTGTAACATTAAAATCCTTTTGTTTTTTACTTTAAGGCAACAAAAATGTTGGTCATTGTGTACCAAAGCATGGTAAGATTTGAGGACCAATGTAATAATAGAGCGCTTATTATTAAATATATTTCTAAGAAAATGATCATCCATTGTTTATTTTTTGATAACATTGCTGCGCCTAACCCAACAATGTAATGAGAACCAGCCTAGCAAAATTGTGTATTTCGAGAAAGGGCAAATGGGCTGTAATTTTTTAGGAAAAATTAAATGGGTGGCAAGGACCTTACATTATTTGTTCACCCAGCCCACCAAATTCGTGTATTTCGAGAAAGTGCAAATGCACTTTAGTTTTTTAGAAATAATTTAAATGGGCCGCATGGACGCTACATTATTTGTTCACCCAGCCCAGCAAATGGACTGTAAATTCTAAAAAATGGATTCGATATGTGCCACATTTTTGGAGACTCAAATGTGGGCCACTAGGTCGAAGCCATCGCAAGATCTTGTCAAGTTAGTCAACAAATGATTCTAATATTCTTAGCCATTGGATTTACATCCAACTGCTGACATCCATCTTCAGTATCTCGTCTTCTTCCTCCAGCGCCGCCAGGACCACCTCCTCCCACCTCCAGCTGCTAGCATCTCTGCTTAGCAAGCTTTGCTGTGAAGCGATACCCCACCGCCGGCCAGGACAACCCCTCCACACCTCCTCTTATTCTCCGCCGACTATAGAACCATGCCGCACCAGAACTAGTTAACCCTCGTACACCTCTCCGTCTACGACTCCACTGACACCTCTCCGTCTACGACTCCACTGCCGCTCCTTCCCATCTCCGGCTCGTTACTATCTGGGGCCTCACCATCGTCCACCACCTTGGTGCGCTAGGCGTGGCGTTGTCAACAAACGAGAGTTGTTGGAATAAGACTGTACGTGTAGAGGCTGACAGTGGGGACGCACCAGTTCCATGGACGCATGCATGAAACCGCCTCCTTATTACGGGAAAATAAAATTATTCCTCCCCCTGAAAGTTAGGACCCACCACCTATATCTTCGCACGGAAGGTAGTGCCTCCTTATTACTGCCCCTCACACCTAGGACACACAACCAACATCTTCGCAAGCGGAAGTGCCTCCTTATTACGGGCAACAAAAAAATGATTCTGCCCCTGACAGCTGGGACCCGCCAGGTATATCCTCGCACGCAAAGAAGTGCCTCCTTGTCCTCCCTGACAGCTGGGACCCACCCGGTGGAAGCGTACGTAGCGTTATCTGTCTGATCGTGAACATGTACGTACATAGCGGTCCATCGCTCTCTCTGCAGCGATGAACCATGGCCGAGTAAGGAGCGACAAGTGCCGTACGTACAATCCCTTCACAATTGTGTACACGTACGTACAGCCACAGGGCAAAAAACATGGCCACATACGTACATGCGGGCAGAGTCTCGAACGCGTACTCGCGCATACGTACGACCAGGGCTGGTGTACATGGAGAGGCAGCCAACTGGCGGGGTAGAAACAGAAAAACAACGTCGTGTTCATCGGGAGGCAACTGGCTTGGACAGAACAGCCGTAACCTGGTGTGGCGTACCACAAAACGGAGGGAAACAGCCTTCTGATGGAGCGCGTACGGTCGAAACAGGGTCCTGATCATTGGGAAGGGTCTGGCGTATCGCAAAATGACAGAAACGACCTTCTCCTCGACCGGCTATAGTCGAAACAGGATCCTATCCATTGGGAGGGGTCTGGCGTACCGCAAAACGGAGGAAACAGACTTTTGTTGGAGCGCTACGGTCGAAACGGGGGTCCTGTTCATCGGGAGGGGTGTGGCGTATCGTAAAACGGGACTCCATGGGCTACTGTTCTCCCCACCGTCGACTTCCTCCAGCCTCCACTTGCACTGTTCATCCACCGTGTCTCCTTCTGCCTCCATCAGCTACTATTCATACAGCCCTCCACGGGGTCCTGTTCATCCAGCCCTCCACAGGGCCTGTTCATCCTATCAGCCCTCCAGCGGCTACTGTTCAATCGGCCCTCCACGGGGTCCTATTCATCCACCCCCAACGCCTCGACTGTGGTGGCCTCGTCTCGGGTCCTGTTCATCCAGCGGCAACCACAACATCCAACCCACATGGGGTCCTATTCATCCAACCCCCACAGGGTCCTATTCATCCAACCCCATCCACGTATGTAACGACCCGTTCAACCAACCCCACGTTCAATGTTCATCAAGAGGCAGCAGGTTTGATCGACTTAAGTAAGCAGCAACAGCGATCGATCGGGTTCAGTTAGCAGCGGTAGCGAAGGAAACGCTCGGGGTTTAGTTAGCAGCCAAGGGATCGATCACTCGGGTTGAGTAACGTCGCTAGTGCAATCACTCGGGTACAGTAAGCGAATGCCTCGATCGGGTTCGGTTAGAGCCCAAAACCTCGCACATACATGCGACCTGTACGAGAGAAACGCGCGAACCTCCATGCAGCGCTCCGCCCCGACCACCCACCGTAACCGGGAACTCCCCAAAATTTTCCTCGCCCTCGCTTCTACCATAGTTTTTTCGTCATGGACAGCCCAAAGAATGTCATGCAGCTGCGTCTCCAGCCCACCGAGGACGAAAAGCCCATTTTCTGTCATGAGTTTTTGTCATAGAAGTAGGAGCCCACCACATCTATGATGATATGGTTTTTTGTCACAATTATCATCATAGAAGTGTCATAAGTATGATAGAAAAAAAATGTTCGTCCCAAAATGTCAGAGATGTTCTTTTTTGTAGTGCATGCAATGACAAGTGAATAAACACTCATCTTGAGAATAACCTACTTAGCATGGGCCACCCCTCGCTGCTTCATGAGTGGTATGGGTGCACAAAGGAGAAGTTTATTTTGGAAATTAGAGTTGACACATACAAATTTGCTTAG
>LR738713.1:228976454-229006754 GCA_902687465.1 Secale cereale | reverse complement strand
CTATGGTCGGTTCTTAATCGCGGTCTCACATGTGTGTCCAAACGCAATATGACGCGTGTTCCATTCGGAGAGCGGCGTACCAGACCGACCCACCGACCGTCTGGGGTGCGACACAAACACAACGGGCATGTTTCATACATGTGTACCACCGTTTTCTTGAGGCTTTGATCAATGGCGCAATCCATGGATACAAAATTATATTTGAAAGTCGAGGGCGGGGCTTTTCCCGCATGGTAGGTGGGGGAGTTCCGCCTAGGCGGTTCAACACAGAGGCGAGAAGATGAGGGAGTAAGCTGTTGCAAATGTAGGGTTGTGTGATTTGACAGCTCATTACTGCTGGACAAGTAAGGCCATGTGATTTGACTTGCCATTATCATTATTACTGTGGCGCTACGACCTGCGTGAGTCACCCATTTCCTGACCACCTCCATGGTACTCTATCTCTCTCAGTTTACAAGGCGTGCGGGTACCCCTAAGTTGTAAATTTGACCAACCTAATAGAAGTCATATATTACAAAAAAAATATACCATTGTAAATTTTAGATATTCTATTTTCAAACGATATAATTTTTGTGTTATGTAATTTATATTATGGTGATAAAATTGGCCACCTAGGTATACACGCAGGACTTGTATACTGAAATGGAGGGAGTATACATGTGCCAAGTACTGTACTCCTTACTCCTTGGCAAATGCAATAAATACTACGAAGAAAGAGATAGAGAGAACTAAAAGAAAAATACTCTTATAGCCAACCTTATAGCTAAACTTGTTGTATTCGTGACTAACTGATGACTATGTATGAGATGCCAACATCAGATAGCCTAACGCACCTAGACGGAGGAAGTAGTTTCATGCATGTGAAGTAGGCAAAAAATGCTCATTTATAGCCGTCTTAAATCTCCAAGGGCACGACCGCGCGAGCGAGGCGACGGGTCTGGTAGGTGCGACCATGAAACAGGCTGCTGACAGCCCTTGGATCTGAGATTGAATGGTCGCATACTAAGTTGCTGAAAATTTGGAGAATAACCCTCCAGTATAGGATATTAACCCATAGGTCTAGAATCATGCCATGCAACCATTCGATCTCAGATCGAAGGGATCTCGGAAGCCCGTATCATGGGAGCATGGAAAGCTTCGTATCACTTGTAATATTCCCGATGCTTGACGTGCAAACATGAAGATGCATGAAGCCTTTTAATTGGGCTGATAGTAGATATGACATCTAATTGGGCCCCCATAGTATTGTGCATGAATCCATTCATCCACTGGGCAAGCCACTACCCTGTCGCTCGCACTCCCCACTCAACATTTTTACAATCGGAAAAGAGCTAGTAGTTCGCTCTTACTCGTCCCGTCCTTTCGCATTACAACAGTTCCACTAAGCCTAACCCTCCTCACAAATCCATGGCGTCCCAAATCTCCATGATCTTCGGTGGTTACAAGCTTAGAACCATCACCGACGATGACTTCGACGTCATCTGCACCCGTTCTTCTGTGATGGTGAAAATATGCCTTGCTCGCTTTAGAAGCATGTTCGAAAAGTCAAATGGTGATAAGTGGGTCGCTAGGCTTGATGTTGAGTACACCATAGTCGTGGGAAGAGAGAAGGATCTAAAGGAGGAAGAGAAGAAGAAGCCCACCGTGATCCAGGTTTGCGTGCATAACTTGTGCTTGGTCTACCACATATGCCATGCCGACATTGAGTGCGAGGAATTTAAGACCTTCCTCGCGGACCACAAAGACAAATTCGTTATTGTAGACTTTACGAATGACAAAAAATCCTGGGTCGGATTGGCCTCATTGTAGGCCAACCCTTCGACCTCCAGAGGAATCGGCTGGTGTACTCCAATCAGCCTTCAATGCTCACCCTGGCAGGAGCCATGGTTCATCCTTCGTATGATACACTGAAGAAACCTTCGTTCACGTTTCATCTTGGATGGGAGTGGAATGTACTAGATATAGACCACATGCACTACGCTGCAATGGATGCCTACCTTTCTTTCAATATCTACAAGGGTTGGACGAAGAGTGGAAGTGAAGTGTGTGGTTCAAGCAAAGTATCGGCCAAGAGGAAGAGGGACAAGGACGAAGTCGAGCACGAGGACGAGGAGTCCGAGTAAGGTGTCAGTGTCGTTGCTCATGGTGGTTCTAATATAGTGTCTACCGGATTAGTTGCTTAGTTCAATTTCAGGGTGCTTAGTTTTATTTGTGCCGAGCCCCCAGCATAACAATTTTATGATCCTTCTCGTTACTTGAACTCTTAAGTATGCACCCCATCTAAGCACATACTAGCTTTTTTAATAGTACTATATGTATAATTTGGCGACGAGTGTTCTTTATATGTACCACCTTTTTTCTTTAATTTCATCTTGTTAGTTTTGCTCCATGGCGCAATCCATCGATACTGCCACTGTACAAAAGTATTTTTAAAAGGCTAGAGGTTGGGGCAGTCTCGCTTGGTCGGTTTCACGAGAGGCGAGGGCCTTTGTGCTTTGACGGCTCATTACTGCTGGAAGGTGGATACTTGTGATTTGACTGTTCATATAAATGTTATCGACGACCTGAGGAGGAGCAAAGAACCATGCGGTGGTATACTACTACTACACTGGAGTAGGACCAGTACGACGGAGGAGTGCGGGACACGGTAGCCTAGTGCGACATGGTGATCCCACGGCGCCGCTCATCATTACTCCCTCTCTCTCAGTTTACAAGGCGTGCGCGTTCCCCTAAGTCAGCAATTTGACCAACCTAATAGAGGTCATATATTAAATAAAAACATACCATCGTAAACTTTAGATGTTCTATTTTCAAACAGTATAAGTTTTGTTTTATATAGTTTATATTACGGAGATAAAATTGGCAACCTAGGTATACGCGCAGGACTTGTAAACTAAAAGGGAGGGAATAGCATTGTTCTCTTCGTGCTTCACAGAGAACATGTCACATGCAGCGAAACACCCGAAGCAAAAGAAGAAACACATGAGCAAAAGAAGAAGGAAGATTGCCCCCCCCCGGCAAAAAAGAAGGAAGACGTAGACACAAGTCTGGGGCGCTCCTCTCTACTTCATGAAGAGTTGAACACGGAGTCCTAACTGCTTCTTCATCACCTCCATGACCTTCATCTCCTTGCTCGTCTCCTCCGCTATCTTCTACATTATGTCCATGACACGGGATTTCTCGATGCGAGCATTCATCATCTCTTCCACGGCCGCATTATGTACCTTGATAGCAGTCGGGTGCTCGATGCGGAGCTTCGCCAACTCCTCCTTCTATTCCATGGCAAGGGTGTGCAGCATCTTCATGGAGGAACTACTCTTCTCATGCAGCTCCTTCCAGCCAGCGTTCTCCTCCTTCAGCAGGTCGAGCTCGTGGTGGACCTTCTCATTGTCCTCCTGAAGTTGCAAGATTTTGCCGATTGCCTTCTTACCCGAGGCAATGATCTCCTTTAGCTGCATCATCAAGCCAGCGGTCAACTCCTCCCGCTTACTGAGCTTAGCGGGCATGTATCGAGGCTCTCCTTCAGCAGCTCCACCAAGCCGTCGATGAACTCCTTCTGCTTATTGAGGTGATCGCGCATGTCGTCGAGGGATAACGACTCCAGCACCGCCAGCTCCGCATGTTCTCCTCCACAGTTAGGGCGCTCCTGGGTGCCATCGCCTGCCCGTGAGTGATCTTTCGAGGTCTCTGCGAGGCGGCGAGCCCTCTCTTTTTTTCACGGCCTTGGTCACTGCTCTGTTGCTATAAGTACTTCTTGACCTAGATCTCTGCACACTGGCCATGGCAAGGACGAATGAACAAGAAAGAATTATGAGGAGGAAGGTAGAGTGATTTTCGGCTAGGTATAGTTCCTATTTTTTTAGCCTAGTACTGCACACCTGCATACTGGGAACACAATTAGGTTTGATACGTAGTAGGTGTGAGCAGGTTTGCACTTAACTATAGCATGGTACTACTACTACTTTGGAATGTGATGCATGGGAACAATATAAAGATTAATTGATGGTCGAGGACAGAAACGGCTCCCGATGAGTTTCCTAGAACACAAAATTCTTGTACTACTCCTCAAATGCGATCGCACAAGCCAATGATGTAATTGGTCGTACATGTCAGACCAAGCTAATGCGTGTTGCGGGTCCGACCGACCTTCTGTTGGTGTGTCCGCTACAGTGAATTATGCGATGGAGACTTCTGTTTGTGGCTTCGGGTGATTGACACGACCAAGCAATCAAAAACTAGTGATAAATTAATTACCATTTTTTCCAAATAACCAAGTATTTTCACAGGAATACAATACATATAGATGGAGTGATTTTCACGGTTGCAAACCGCCATGGCGCCGCAAGTTCACTGCAGCAGCAACCGAGTAGGTCACTAGATCGCTGGCAGGGAAGGAGGGCAACTCACCACACCTACGATGCATCCCAAGTGCCGCCACCGCAGCTGGCTTCGCGATTTGGTTTCTCCTACCGCCCATTTGAACAGTTGCATCAGCTGCTCATCCCATCCTGCAGGCATGCACGTTCTTTCCTCCGCAGTCGACTCCGTGAATATGATATGTGCCATTAGCCCCAGCTCAAAATCAATGCGACACTGCCAGGTGCTGACATCCCTCAGCATCTCTCCCCCGAGATCGACTTGTGCCTCCGCTTTGTGCTTCGCCAGGCGTAGCTCCTTCGAACTTGTCTCTAATTGATGCAACACTTCCTCGATCCGGTTTGCCTTTGCTGCCCACCACCTGAAACGCTGCCTTGGCATGTCCTTCGACGCCACCGATCTATGATTCCAGAACAATGCATCCCCTTTGAAACACACGTGGGTTTCTCTCAAAGGCACCAGTGCCGCGGGCCACAGCAAGAGGGTAGCCCACGGGATCCTGGGATCTAAGGGATTATCCAAGCCGGGATACTCCATGGTGGGATCCGGTGGGCGAGGCAGGGCGGCAAGCGTATGAGCTGGGAGAGCCCTATGAGGCCAAAATAAAGAATAGTACTCCACTCTGTCAATATTTCAATACAAATTCCACGAACAGTAACCCAGGCAGAAATTGATCATGTTGCCTACATCTGGTTTATTGGCCCCCTTTTTATTTTATGCCAATTTTTGACCAAAAATCTAACTAAGAAAATGGTAATGCATGACACCAAAAATTATATCATTGGAATCACATTTGAACATAATATTTGATTACATTAATTTTTATGGCATGAATATTGTGTTCCTTAAAATTATGGTCAAAAATTGGCACAAAATACAAAGGAGACCAATTGAAGTAGCAACCCATGATTTAACTACTCACATGCACGCACTGGAGTAGTTATTCTCAACTACTTCCTCCCTCACGTCCACTCTATTTGCATGCACTATATTAATTGACCATATATGAAGTGAACGACTTTACACGCGTCAAATTATCACATGGGGTGGATCTTCGTACAAAAATGCGTCCCACCGCATACCCGCGTGTGCGCGCGAGGGAATGAGTGCATGCATGCACATTTTCGCTTCATGCACGTACAGCCAGTGTGCGTAAGAGATGATGAGTACATTCTTCTCGAACCAGCAGCACGTCACTGTGATCAATCCACACAAGGCGGTCGCGACCACGCCTCCGCATGTGCCACGTGGCTTCATGGATGCCCCCACACCATTTTAATCATAATACATTAACTGAAATAGGGAGAGACACTGTGTAGCGTGCCATTGGAATTCTAATTTACGTGTTTTGCACATCCTGGAAGTATACTAGTAAGGTACACGTGCATTGCATGCATGAGATTTGGTAACCAAATTATGAATAAATACCACACTATAGCACGTAAGCTTTGAGTCATATATGCATGATGTAGATGTTCGTTTAATTCCTATAGTTCATCTCATTCAAAATCAATTAGTTTTTAAAAAAGGTTAATCTATTTTATGCTTCATGGAATTGTGCATTGTAGAGGATAAAGTAAAAAACTAATAATGGCAATTAAACTAGAAAAGAAGTTTGGGCAATTATGGTACGGAAGATTCTAGAACAAAGGAGAAGTACTTGTGTTTTGGGGTTTGTGCATTATGCTTAAGTTCAACCATGGAGTCTTCTAGATTGTACATGTGGTGGAATCTGGTGGAATGTAGATGATATCCAACGGCCGGTAGTGCTCGGATTTGCCATCTCTACACCGTCGGATCGGCTTTATCCAACGAAAATCTTTCAAATTTATTTGCACACTATATAGGGGTATAGAGTATAGATATAAATATAGATACGGAGGTATAGAAATAGACTAGTGGCAAAGTGGCTAAGCCATGAAACATAAATGAGCTAGGGGGCCAAGCATTGCCAATCCTTTACGGGGAGGGCCAATTCGTCAACTTAAACCATTTTACCAGCAATTGACCTACTGACCACATTCATATTAGCCTCAATATATATAGTGATGCTATTAGGGGGTGTAGGGCCCTTACTGCCCCTTCCTTTGCCACTATGCGCCCGTCTGAGAGATGAAGCGGAAGGCATGGATGATGAGAGGGAGACGATGAATCGATAACGTGGGTGTATTAGCTATGTAGTCCTATATAGAGAGGTATAGATTGATCGATGTGTACGTGGGAAAGAGGGTGAGACCTGACTAGATATATAGATTGATTGGTTTGTGTGGAAAACTAGAAAAGACCTAGCTATATATTTACACACACAGAGGAACATCGATTGTTGTGCATGCATGTGAGAGATAAATGATGGCCGAAGTGATGATGAGGGGGAGGTACGTGTGTGTGTGTGTGCATGCATGGGAGACCGACCTGAAGAAAAAGATTGCATGTGTGTGGTGGATAATGCCGAGTGGTAGTGTGATTACATGCATACACGAGAGAAGGTTGGTGGTACAATTATAAAGAGAAGACTATTGTGTGGGTGTAAAAGAGTAGTAGGTGAGGTCATAATCAGCGTAAAGTTGAATTCAAATATTTGAATTAGAGATCATGATGTTTGAAACGCATCCATGATGAATGAATATAACTCAGATATGCGTGGTGTGGTGTCGGTGTACAAAAAGAGGGGTACACTTTTTGTACCCCTATGACTGTGCACGGGCAGTCTGAGCCACGGGCACCACCACACCAAGCACGGCAAGGGAGGTGAGCCAGGGTAAGACCGAAGCTCGATGGAACTAAAGCCCAAAGACAAGACCACAAAGAGCAAAGGGACGAAACGGATTCCCCTGGCAAGATCCCTGCCGGGAGCCAGTTTCAGCAGCCCCGGCAAGATCCTTGCCGGGGCCGGCTTTAGCAGCCCCGGCAAGACCCTTGCCGCGGCAACTCGCCCCACGCCTACGGAGAAAATCCCCCTTGAGTCCACTGCCCCTATGGGGCAAGGATTCCAGAGACATCCCCGTAGTGGCATGCAGATCTTTGTGAAGACATTCAAGGTCAGACATGTACTAAGAAGACGACAACCCTTGGCGGGATCCCAGCCAAGGAAGACCACAAGACCTCCGGCAAGCACCCTGCCGGGGATGACAGCAGGCGCCGCGGCAAGACCCTTGACGGGGCCCCGGCAAGGCCCTTGCCGAGGACATCCGCAGGGCCACCATTAGGCCCACGCCAACTAAACCTCCACCGCCTTATGCAGCTGCCGACCCAACCAGCTGGGCAGGCACCTGCGTGGCGGCATGCAGATCTTCGCGAAGACCCACCAATGCGCCACCTCAGCTGCCTGCCTGTCTACATGGCATCTCAGGCATCACTGGCCAGGGTGCGTGTCGACACAAGAAGGAGCGGCGACGGACAAGATGGATATCTCCCCCGTCCCCGATAAAGCAAGGGCACCTAAGCACGACGCATTAAATGCACCTTGTCATGTAATGTGAGGGATAACCTCGCATCACTGTACCCTTTCCACCTCCTGTGTGCCACTATGGCAACCCCTTTTCCCTATAAAAGGAGGCCTGAGGCGACCAGGAGGTGGATTCGGCTTTTTGGAGCTCCTCACGCCCCATAGCTAGCTGAAGAACACAGATATACAATCCACGAAAGCAGGAGTAGAGTTTTACGCATCCTCGCGGCCTGAACGTGGGTAAACGAGCCGTGTGCTATCTGTTTGATCCGCTCTTCTCTCAACCCCACGCCCCGCAACCGTAGTAGGGATTCTTGTGATCCCATAGCGCCAGGTAGGGGCAGCGCAGTTGTGAGAATCGGCTCTAGCAGTTAGCCCAGCGCTCCTTCGTCTTCGTGGCTCTTTGAGGAGGAAGGAGGCTGGAAGATCAGCACTCGAGCGGCTACAGATAGAATCTAATTTACATTGAACCCTGGATATTTCCATTCTATTATATAAAGTTATTATCCTCAGAGCTGTCGTTCTTTGTACAAAAAGAAACCTGCACGCAAATGGGGCCCTTCCTGATCGGCAATGCCTTTGTTCTGTTTCGAGTCCGCTCAACGGTTCAAACGGCTGCGTTGGAAATGGTAGGGTAGCCTTCCGCAATTGGCAAGGCTCTCGACTCTGACTCGAGTCAAACTCGACAGTTCGAGCAGCTGCGTTAAGGGCGGTAAGGTGGCTCACCCGGTAGCACGCTCGCCCGGGAGGCCAATGGGGACCCGTCCCCAAGACGCCGCCTTGGGTTTCCGTGCCGGCAAGCCTACCCAGCTAGCGTAGGGCGGACATACAAAGAGGCAACAAACAGGGAAATAGCATGCATAATCCCAAAGATATTTCAAAGTTATATTAGATCATTGCTGGGGTTCTAACTAAAGATAAAACTTGTCTTGGTCATGAACCCGCAGCGGCGAAGAAGACCGGGATGCCTAATCCCTGCACTGGCCTTCCACCCTCTTGATTTCGTCGATGTAGCTGATGATGGGCTTGATGCGCTCCTTGAGCACCATGAGGTCAGTACCCTCCGGCAAGCTATCCATCGCGGCTTCGAAGTTAAGGGCGGGATTCCAGTACGCCATCTTGGTGAGGACCTTGGTCATGACCCCTCGGCAAAGTCGCCGGGCCTCCCCGGCCAGCGTGGCCGTTCTGTTGGAGTGAAGATCAGCTAAGGCTCCAAGGACGCCCTCGAAGAACAGGGTCAGCTTGGCGTTGACGGTCCCGCGCCAATCAGGGGCATACCTCACGTTTGGCATCCCCAGGAGGGCCAACTGCGAGGTGACCCTGCCGGCGACGTCCTCCAGCCGGCTGATGCATCTGTTCTCGCCCGCCACGTATTCCTGGTGGGAGGCGGCCTCGTCCGCCCGCAGCTGCTTCTCCTCCTCCAGGCTCCTGGTCAAGGTCTTCTCTCGAGCCGAGCTCTCCGACAACATCTTCTCGAGATTATCCAGCTTCAGCTTGAGATCTCTGATGGAGTTTCGCGCTTCGGAGAGCTCCCCAGCTCTGCTGATGACCGCTCCTTGCGCCTCTACCAAGGCGCAGTTGAGCATGTTCTTCTCGTCGGACAACTTGAGGGTCCGTTCCTTCAGCTCGTCCCACTCTACCTCCAGCTTCTTCACCTTGCCGGCATGGACCAGAGCCTGGGCATCGAGTGCCTCTTTGTGCCTCTGCCCCAGCTCGTGAGTCCGCCGCTCGACAAGGACCTCGAGCTCCTCATCCTTGCCGTGGAGCGTTGCGGCAACCTTCGCCTCACGCGCGGAGAGGTCTTCTTCCTGGGAATCCAAGGCGGCTTGATGCTGGTTCCGGGCGGCCTCGGCCGCGGCAGCCAAGCTTGCTGCCTCTTCATGGGCCTTCTTGATGTCAGCCATCTTCATGGTGAGCTCTGCATCGCGCTTGGCCAATTCCTCCTGAAAGGCTCTCTGCTCCTCGCGAGCCTGGTGAAACCAAGTCTGCGCCTCAGCAACGCGCGCCTTGAAGTCCACCTCCGCCTTGTCCACCGCTGCCGTCCTGGACTTAACCTTGTCCAGATGGGCACGGTAGAGCACTTGGAGCTTCCGGAAATTGGCCCCCATAGCGCGAAAAAGCTGCCCCTTTGAAAAAACATCGCCACCAACACCCGGTTCATTGACCACCTCGAGCCCGGTGGCGGTGAACACCTCGCCGTCGAGGAATTCCCCTCCGGCGGGCGCTCGAGAACTTGAGGCCCCTAGAAGATGGAAGAAAAGATCGTCGCCCACCTTCAGATATCTGCCGGGGCCCGAGGTTGTGGAGGAAGAAGGCTGATCATCAACAACCTCTTCCTCGGCTATAGCCTTGCCGGCCTCCCCGGCAGGCCCACCGCTAGCACCCTCAGCGGCATCCTTGGCGGCCTTATCAGTGGCGGCCTCGTCAGCATCCTTGGCGGCCTCCTCGGTGGCAATCCTGTCAGCCTCCGCCGCGGCCTCCTTAGCAATGTTCCCGATGACAGTGTCCACGTCCTCCATATCTGTTGAAGGAGGGCTTGGGCAGTAATGGGGATGATGAAGCCAAGAAAAAGAATAGGGAAAATCAGAGACGAAGTACAGGCGACTCACCAGTGCCAGGCTGTGAAGCAGAAGCCCCCTCCCCGCGAGTATTTGGCGCCGTGGCAGAGCCACCAGCGCCCAAGTTCCCCTCTTCCTCCATGGAGGTGGGCTCCGTGCTTTGTGCCCTTGCCGGGGACACCCCTCGCGGCGACGTAGTCGATGGGGGTGGTGTGTTGGGGGTAGCCCTCTGCGGCTCCTCCTGCTGCCGCTCCATTCCTACAAACCCGGCAAGGTCAGCACCATAGCATCGAACACCTACCACATGTCGAGTAAGAGGAGGGTGACGAACTTACGCTGGGGGCTATGCCAGGGGCTGCTGTCCGGGATGCTCAACACCACCAGTGGTGTCCCTGAAGCCCCAGCCGAGGGCTGACTGCTCGCCGATGCCCTTGCCCTCTTCACCCACTGGGCCAACGTCTCTGCATCCCTGCAAAAGCAAAAACAGATCAAGATGAGTGGCTCAATTCAGGGGAATGGAAATGGCAGTAAGGAATGGAGTACTTACTCGTCGTCCATCTCCTCCTCATCCACCGCTTTCCTTTTCCTCTTCGGGCTGAGAGGCCCAAGATCAAAAGGGAACTCCGCGTCGACATCCGAGTTGACGTCTGCCGGAGCAGGCGAAGAAGGCGGAGTTTGTGCGCGCCCAGATGGAGAAGGGGTTGTTGCCTTCTTCTTCTCAGCGGCCTTCGTCAGCCTCCTCGCTACCGTGGCCCTCGTGTGGCGCCCGGACCCCTCCAGGGTCAATTGAGGCCGCGTAGCCTTGTCGGGACGGACCGGCTCGCTAGAACTAGCCCGCCACAGGACTCGCCCTCTTCCCCTAGCTAGCGTCGGGCCCGCCGCGACGTCCTCCTCCTCCAACGACTCGTCGGCCGCGTCCTCAACAAGCGGAGCTCCATTGTTGGCGCTGCTAGCCTCCCCGGCGGCCGCCGCCCACAGGGCGAGCTCCTCCTCCTCCGCAGCGATTGCGGCCTTGTCCTCCACACCCCCGGCGCTGCCGGCCTCCATGGCAAGCTGCGCCTCCCTCGCCCTAGTGGCGATGTAGTCCAGCTCTTCCTGGGTGGTGTCCATGACAAGCCACCGCTCGGCGTCAGCGTTGACATACACCTCAACCAGAGAGTCGAAGAATTGCTACACATCCACGTCCGCCGGCTCCTTCCAGCTCGGGACAGGGCCGTGCGCGTTGCAGTCTGGCATCATAGCGATGATCTCGGACCGGCGCGAATTGTTGCACAAAGGGACCACCCCCGTTGGCAACTTGAAGAACGGCCCCTTGATGGCCTTGCCGGCCATTATTGCAGCCCTCGCGGCCTTGCCGGTCCGTTCGACCTCGCCGTCACAACCCACATCAAGCTAGAAGAGCCGCTGGCAGAAATGGGCATGTGCCATCATCGTGATGTTGTGGTCGAGGCCAGGGCTGAGTCGCATAACGTCAGCCGGATTCTTAAAGAGCCAGGCTGGGTTCCCCTTGTTGTGCAACGGGGCGATCCGACGGCGAATGAAGTCCGCCCCGATCATCTCAAGGGTGAGTCCAGCCTGGGTGAGCCGGAGAATCCTGGTGGTGGCGACAGTGAGCCTCCCGTCGGCGGCGTCGACATCGCTCCAATCACTGCCACGGACCGGAAGCACTCGACGGACCCTGCAGAATCTTGGCGGGTCTTCATCTTCAATCCAGCACCACCGGCCACGCCATTCATCCCACCTCTCCTTCACGGCACCGTCCGGGTACGCCCCCTTGGATCTTGGGATCCAGGTGATGCATCCAGAGATGGCACCTCCCGGCTGGATCCGAGGGGAGAAATAGTGGCGGAAGAGCGACGTGTTGGGCTCCACCCCGACTAAGCCTTCGCAAAGGTGCGCAAAGAAAGCCATGCACGCCACCGCATTCGGAGTAAAATCCAAGAGGCGGAAGCCGAAGGTGTGCATGATATCGCAGAAGAAATCGGAGAAAGGGGGACATTACCCGCAAGAAAAGTAGTCGACGAACAAGGGATACCGATTTGGGCCAGGTTCGGCGCAGGCGGCAGGAATGACGCGCGTCGCCGGATGTCCCAAATTCTCTCCCCTCCCCCCCCCCATCTTCACCCCCAAAGAGGCTTGAAGGCGGCCCGGAGCTCGTGGACGCCAACCGTCGACGGGAAGAAGAAGGAGGACTTCGTCCGGTCCCCCAATAGCGTGCTCTCCGGCGGGTCCACAATCCCGACGCCCTTGGCAACCCCCTTGTCCTTGACGGACTTGGACACCATGGCGGCTGAGAAAGTTAGAGGACTGAGAGAGGGGGAGGGCAAAGCAACGGCGGCAGGCGACGGCGGAAACTTCGGAAGGAAGGAAAAGAGGAAACGGCGGCTCTGAGATTGGAAGAGGCGCGAGGAAAGCGGAGGAAGTGAGCAGCGCGCCCGCGGTTATTCCTTCTTATGGAGGGGAAACGCGGGCCGCCTCCTTCGGCATTAACTGCGACGTGACGCATGCCTGCGGAAACCGCCCCGCACATGCCGCCCACGTCACGCACACCCCTCCACGCTGCGCCGTGCGCGCGGATCGTGGGAGGCGAAGCGCGCGGAAAATCTTACCACAGTAGAAACCGTCCCGCCTACCCGCGCACCGTTCTGCGCCTAGCCCAATAACGCGTCGCGCTTATGTGTGGCCTAGGCCCGGGGGCTCCTATCAGTGTACAAAAAGAGGGGTACACTTTTTGTACCCCTATGACTTCACACGGGCAGTCTGAGCCACGGGCACCACCCCACCAAGCACGACAAGGGAGGTGAGCCAGGGTAAGACCGAAGCTCGATGGAACTGAAGCCCAAAGCCAAGACCGCAAAGAGCAAAGGGACGAAGCGGATTCCCCCGGCAAGATCCTTGTCGGGAGCCAGTTTCAGCAGCCCCGGCAAGATCCTTGCCGGGGCCGGCTTTAGCAGGCGCGGCAAGACCCTTGCCGCGGCAACTCGCCCCACACCTACGGAGCAAATCCCCCTTGAGTCCACTGCCCCCATGGGGCAAGGATTCGGGAGACATCCCCGTAGTGGCATGCAGATCTTTGTGAAGACATTCAAGGTCAGACATGTACTAAGAAGACGACGACCCTTGGCGGGATCCCAGCCAAGGAAGACCACAAGACCTCCGGCAAGCACCCTGCCGGGGATGACAGCAGGCGCCGCGGCAAGACCCTTGACGGGGCCCCGGCAAGGCCCTTGTCGAGGACATCCGCAGGGCCACCATCAGGCCCACGCCAACTAAACCTCCACCACCTTATGCAGCTGCCGACCCAACCAGCTGGGCAGGCACCTGCGTGGCAGCATGCAGATCTTCGCGAAGACCCACCATTGTGCCATCTCAGCTCCCTGCCTGCCTACATGGCATCTCAGGCATCGCTGGCCAGGGCGCATGTCGACACAAGAAGGAGCGGCGACGGACAAGATGGATATCTCCCCCGTCCCCGATAAAGCAAGGACACCTAAGCAAGACGCATTTAATGCGCATTGTCATGTAATGCGAGGGATAACCTCGCATCACTATACCCTTTCCACCTCCTGTGTGCCACTCTGGCAACCCCTTTTCCCTATAAAAGGAGGCCCGGGGCGACCAGGAGGAGGATTCGGCTTTTTGGAGCTCCTCACGCCCCAGAGCTAGCTGAAGAACACAGATATACAATCCACCAAAGCAGGAGTAGGGTTTTACGCATCCTCGCGGCCCGAACCTGGGTAAACGAACCGTGTGCTATCTGTTTAATCCGCTCTTCTCTCAACCCCGCGCCCCGCAACCGTAGTAGGGATTCTTGTGATCCCATAGGTGTCGTTCCCGACATGTGGTTTGGAAATGAGCATGCTATACTGTATACACATTGAACAAGGTTGGAGTGATTTGAATTTGAGATACCGATGGAAGGCCTCGTTTGGCCACATTGCATCCACGCATGGACACACTACTCAGATTGGAGATGATGGTGGCTTTCACATCACATATCTATACCCCTATGTAGTGTGCGAATAAATTTGAAAGATGGTCGTTGGATGAAACCAATCCGATGGTGCAAAGATGGAAAATCCGAGCACTACTGGCCGTTGGATATCATCTACATTCCACCAGATTCCGCCACATGTACAATCTATAAGACTCCATGGTTGAACTTAAGGAGAATGCACAAACCTCACAATACAGACATTTCTCCTTTGTTGTAGAATCTTTCGTATCATTATTGCCCTCTTTTCTAGATGAATCACCATTATTTATTTTTACTTTGTGCATTTAAACTCACAATTCCATGAATCTTAAAATATATTAGCTTTTTTATAAAAACTAATTCATTTTGAATGAGATGAACTATAAGAATTAAACGGACATCTACATCATGCATATATATGACTCAAAGCTTACATGCAATAATGTGGTATTTATTTATATTTTGCTTGCCAAATCTCAAGCGTGCAATGCACATGTACCTTACTAGTCTAAATGGTGTGTGTGTGTGTCTCTGTGTGTCTGTGTGTGTTGCGCGCGTTAAACATATTCTGTTTGTTTGTGTTGAGCGCGTTAAACACGTTAAGCTTGTTGTCCCCATTTTTTTTAAGTTTTTTGTTATTGTATTTGAATGCATTTATAGTAATATAGTAAACTGGGACATGGCTCTCTATAGTGAGGTGCGAATTGTTTTTTTTCGTACACATTAAGCTAGTTCTCCCGAAATTTCAAGCTAGCATCTCTGGCTATCGTGCTGAGAAACTCCCGCCTCTTCAACCCGTGACTTGTTATCCCGAAATTTGAAGCTAACTCTTTGTCTCATTGTGCTCGGAAAAATCCCTCCATTTCAACCCGCGCATTGCCATCCGAAATTTACAACACGCGCGAAAGCTCCCACCTCCTGCGAAATCCAGACACGCCGTGATACCCCCTGAACCGAAAGAACCACCTAGTTTAAATCTGTGGGGGTATTTTCATAACTTACCCCACATTTCGTACAAGCACGTCAGTAAGCCATGGTTCCCCCGTCCCATCCCCTCCGCCGCCCCCATTCGAACACTGAGGCCGCGAAAACCCGCGAAGCCCCACGCACTCCTCTGTCCGCCATCCAGCCGGAGCCTCTTCCCCGAGGATGTCGTCCACCTCAACACCTTGACCTCCGTCATCCACCGCACCGAATGAGGATCCGTCGTTGATCTCGTTGTCCCGCCGGCGCAGCCACCCCGTCCTCCACCTCCAAGGAGCTGCCCTGATTTTCCCCTCGTCTTTCGCGCCACCTCCATTCCCATACCGCCGGAAGATCAGCATCATCACCGATTCCTCAGATGAAGTTGAGCCTTAATCGGCGCCACCAAAGATGTTCTACAGTAATCGCTGCATTTTCTTCTTGCTTCAATCTCACGGTGCTGCTGACGCTCGGTCCCGAGCCGCCATGGCGCAGCTCCATCTACGGCGGCATCAACGGTGTCGCTCCCTCAGCGGCGACGTCCACATCAGTCGAAGCTGCTACTTCTTTGGCTATCGCTCGCACTGCTGATGTGCCCTTTCTCTCCGGTCCCCTGCATGGTCTGCTCTTGTTCTTGCTTGCGCTATCAGTCTTGCTCTAGCTTGCACCGCTGCTCTAGTTTTCCTTGCGCTGCTGCTACATGAGCAGCAGATCCTGCTCTCGCTCGAGCCCCTGTAGCTGCTACCCGAGATGCTGATACACGACCAGCTGCCCTGGCTCTTGCATGCGCTGCTGATCCGAGCACTATTGCTGCTGCTCCGAGAGCTGCTGCTGCTGCTACTGCTTTCTGCTACTAGTGCGTTCAGTTTGGACAGTAAAATTCAATTTCAACAGTAAAATTTAGTTTCCAAAGTAAAATTCAGTTCAACAGTTAAGTTCACAGATGAGCGGCTGATGTATTTTACATCTAGCACTCTGTGGTTATGTATTTTACATCATCTATTGGAGATGCTATTAGAATTCCACTCAGGTTAACATTGTCTCTCTTGTCCTGCTTCAGCCTCACCATCGTACAACTCACCGGAGCTGCTCCAATGATGAAATCCTCCATCACAGCCGAGCAGTACCCTTGGCTCCATCTCCAGGTGCCTAAGATCTTCTTCCCCTCCTCCGACTTCCACATCAGCCGCATCATCCTCAGTGACCAACCTAATGATGCTAAGATCGACATGGCTTCGCCAAAGAGGTTCTACACTTGTTGCATCGCTTTTTTACTCTACGTGAAATACGGTTAGTTTCTCCTATATAACAAGAAGTGAGGTACCAGGCAACCTATCTATCCGTGGTGGACTCTCTTGAAAGCCATCATTATTTCTGCGCGTTTGAGCTATGCATTTCTAGATGGGCATGGGAGTTGAGCTAGTAGGGTAGTAGCATGGGTCCAAAGTATTAGAAGTAGCACAAAAACATTATTCGAGTGTATGCTTTTCCCTGTTCAAGCCCGCCTACTAGAATCGCATGTGCTTGAAAGGAAAAATGAAGGGAAAACATAGGAATTGGAAAGTTGACTATGGTACTACTATTCATGCATTTGGTTCAAAGGAATGGAGAAAAGGAAAACTGTAGGATTTGTTACTTTAGTGTCTCCTTGATAGAAAAATCGTAGGAATTTTAATATCGACTTGGCCTCCTTTTCAAATTCCTATTCATGAAGCACAAGACTATACGATAGTAGCATAATAGCATTATAACTGTACATTTTCTTGTGGTTTGACGCAATTTCACCATGCTTCTTTGCATTCATGTGATCTTCCAATTCTTGTGAACCAAACACCCAGATTGACAAAAATCTTGTGTTTTTAAATTCTCTGTTTTGCACGTGCATTCCTATCCTATTTATGTGTATTTCCTATCCCTGCATTGTCACAATCCTCCAATTCAAACAAGCCCTTACATAATTACTTCTGTTACATATATGTGTCAAAGAAAACCTTGTGTGGTTCGTCCCGCTCCTGCTGCGCTGTGGTCCACCCCAGCTCAGCTGATCCAACGACAGAAGGGTTCACCACAGCAGGGATCTGCCCTCCGGACTGTCTTTCACCGCCTCAGATCTTCTTCCCCGCCGCCGACAGCCATGACAACTACATTACCATCATCAACTGAGTAGAGGACCTTGAGGACGACACGGGTCCGCAAGAGAGGCCGGACTCTTTCATGTCTGCTTACGTTATGCATCGCTTAACATGATGACATGCTACTTTATTGTCCTGTTCACCGATTAGACTCTGAGTCGGGTCCAAACAAATGCTCAAACTCGAGTTTTTAAATGGTTGTGGGGTACATATTGGGGCAGCAATCAATACTATCTGTCTAGTATTTGAATAATCTCAGGTGTCTACTTTGAGTTTCATGTTGGTTGGAAAGAAATAGTAAAGGAGCCGTTATCTGTATATTTTTTTAACTAAAGCTATTATCTGCCTGCTATCATTGGTTTTGGGTCTATCCACATTATGCACTCGTTACATAATATCACTATGTTTTATTCCTATGGATTTTCAGTTACTGTACACAATGGTACTGATCATGTAGAGCAAAAGAGATGAGCCTTGCGTGGCAATAATATTTCATGCAAACATCGCTCCATGGTGGGCGCAAAAGCAACCCCCTCCCCCCATTCCAGACTGTAATCAAGAGGAAGATAACTATTCAGAGGGGGGTTCGGAGGGAGCAAACCACTCCTATTTAATCCCTCAGGTCTTTTGCTCTAACTTGACATGTTGATGTTGGTCATATCATGCATCTAGTGCCTTGCATTGCTTACTTTTCACATAAAAAATGTCATCTGCTTAGTTTAGACATGTATTGTGTGAATGCCATATGTTTAGTTTCTATATCATATATGTGAATCATGCAATGCCATCTTTTTTACCCAGGCATCATATATGTGAATTTCGCAATGCCATCCTGGTTAGCCAGTCATCTTATATGTAATAAATTTGTCAACAATGTTAGTATATTCAATTACTCTTCATTGGCATAAGCCATTTGACACGGTCATGGAAAAATCTAGAGTGAAAACAAGGTCTTTAGAGCAGACATTGCTATCTGATGAAGCGCATGTCTTGCTGGTTACGGATAGCTCCTCGGAGGAGGATTCAGAGACAGATGACCAGTCTTATCCCCCCGAGGTGCATGCTCTAACTTAGCAGGGTTATATTGCTCATATCGTTCATATGGTGTCTTGTGTTGCCATGTTATTTGCTTAGTTTAGACATGTTTTGTGTGAATGCCACATGTTTATTGTCTAGTTACCATATATGTTAATTATGCAATACCATCTTGTTGCAAGACATTATATATGTGAATTATGCAATGCTATCAAGTCACAAGGCATTATATATGTGAATTATGCAATGCCATGTTGTTTAGCCAAGCATCATATATGTGAATTATAGCATGCCATCCTTTTTTTGTATTACGTATTCTATTTGCCAACAATGTTTGTATATTCAACTACTCTTCATGTGCATCAGCCATTTGAATTGGTGATGCAAAAAATCTGGAGTGAAAACAAGGTCCTCGGAGCACACAATGATACCTGCTGAAGCAGATATCTTGTTGGTTACCGATAGCTCCTCATAGGAGGATTCAGAGACAGATGACCAGTCCTATTTCCCCCTGAGGTGTATGCTCAAACTTGTCAGGGTTATATTACTCATTTCATGCGTATCTTGTCTTGCAATGCTTAGTTTTTACATCATCTACACAATATTGAATGATATCTGCTTAGTTGACACATCATATATGCGATTGTCCTCTGCTCACTTGCTTAGTATATAAATCATATATTTGAATTATATCATGCCATGATGTTAACATAGACAACATGTATCTGAATTATGGCATGCCAACCCATTTTCTAAAGAAATAATATAGCTATATCATCTCATCATGTTTACATAGTCATCATATTTTGAATTATGTCATTCTATCCATGAATTATATCATGCCATCATGTTTCCATCCATATTTGTGAATTATGGCATGCCAACCACTTTAATAGACACATCGTATAGTTATATCATGTCATCCTTTTACATAGTCATCAATTTTTGAAGTATGTCATTCTATCCTGTTTAGTTAGCCATCATATATGTGAATTTGTGTCATGCTATCCTGTTTAACTAGCTATCATATATGGGAAATTGTGTCATGCTATCCTATTTGGTAAGACAACATAAATGTGAATTATTTCATGCCTTGTTCTGTTCCCTACTATCAATTGCAACTGTCTATCATACAATGTATGTATATTCAATTACTTTTCTTGTTTATCAGCCATTTGAATTCGAGAGGGTGATGGCAGTATCTATGGGAGTAAAAACACGGTCTTCAGAAAAGATCGTGCTACTCGTCGATGCAGATAGAACCACAGTTGTACTTGCCCAAGAACCAGCCCCACCACACATAACCCAGATTAACACAGATAGTACCCCTACCCAGTTGGACAGAGAACCAGCTACACCCCTTCTAACCCCAACTCGAGCAGACAATAACCCAGTTCCAGTTGACAGAGCACCGTCTCCAGCACATAGCATCCAAACAAGAACAGTTAGTAAGGCAAGTGTAGTGACCGAATCACGAGGACCACCACTTCGAACCCCAAGTCAATGTCTAAAGCAGAAGAAGAATTTTTCCCAGGTCAGGTTCTGTAGCTATGGTTCATACTCCTTTGCTCTAGCGTCACTGTATTTACTCATACCAACTATTTCAAATTTGAAGGATGCAATTGAAACTCCAATGGTGCAAAAGGTATGTTTTAAACCTGTTTCTTTAACTGGTTTGCTGTTGTAACTTGCTCTGTGTTGATTTCAGTTTCAATTGAATAAACAATTATGTTCTCATGGCATGCACATTACAAATGTTGTTAGTGTTGTGTAGTTTCCCACACTTATATTTTGTCTATGCTGCTTTGTCTTAAACAGATATGATTTGAACTGTCTATATCTTGATTTGGCAACATAAACTAGAATGATATTGTCGGGGAAAATATACAGGGGCATACATTTTCCCCTGACTCATGCATGGACAAGTCAAGCTCAAGCCCAAGATTGAAGAACCAAGAGATTCGAAGAACCAACACACAGCCAGAGAGACCAAGGTCAAGCCACAAGAACGAGTTATCGACAAGAGAAGAGCCTCCCTTGCCAGGCAGGCGAGCCCGGCAAGGGGCGAGGCCACCACCAGAAACAAGCTATCAGACACTACTCGGCAGAGCCTGCTGGGGGTCGCAGGGGGTGAACCACCCCGCTAACCACTCAAGCACAACCCATGTCATCAATCTGTGCGGTATCAAGCCACGAAGTGATTAAGTGGCAGCCATTCACCACATGGCAATCATTTCCTATGGAAGAAACCCACAAGAGACAACCCTCCTGCGACGTGTCAAGGAAGCAGATGCGTAGCTGGCAAGACAGTCCGGCATGCCTTGTCGGGCGACCAGTGGTGTGACACTAAGTGGTGCATTTAATGCACCCTGTCATACCGCACAGTTAGGTATGATAGCACTGTTCGCTATCATATCAGTTGGTAATGACCATTTTGCCACTTTGGTGACGCCTTAATCTATAAAAAAGGCCCATGGCACCCGTAGGAAGGGTGGGAAAGTTGATGAACCCAAGCCACCATACGTGTGTAGTTGTTGCGGCCCTGAGGCACGTCTTGTCGGGCGAGTGTACTACGCACCACCACATTCATTCCACCATCAATCCTTCAAAGCAGGAGTAGGGTCTTACACCTCGCGACGGCTCGAACCTAGGTAAATTGCTTCCGTGCTCTCTGTCGTGCGGCTATGAGCCGTTCTGCTCTTTGTGCAATGCGCCATCCCCCCACCGAACTAGCAAGGGGTCGCCCGGTCCATTAGGTGGCCACGGATATCCCGCGACATCTTTGGCGCACAAGGTAGGGGGAGCGCTTGCACGAACCGGAAAGTGTACACAGCGCATCGTCTTCATCGTCATCTTCAACTTCAACGATGCCGTCGGTTGTGGCACCCACGGCAACACAGGGATAGGACAAGGGAAAATCCACCCTTGCACCGCGTTGTCACTCCTCAAGATTCACTATGTCGACTGTTACGACCAAGACCACGGCTGATGGCAATAAATCTACACCGATGGCTCATATGGCATCGTCGCCATCCGAGCTCTGCGCAGAAGGAGGGGCACAAGGCGTGCGAGCTCTAGCTCCCTCCCTCCACCTCATCAGCAGTCCGATCGCTTTAGCCTCGGCATCATCGACATTGATGATTACCAGGTGATGCTCAGTCCAGTATTTCCCCCGTCGTGGGTAATCCTGAGTGAAGCCCTGGTATGAGTCTGTCGACCGATCCATCGGCAAGCATGCTACGGCGAGGCTTCCTGCATTGGCACAGAGCATGCGATGGCAGCCGCCGTACTGACTCAAGGGGAGGGCAGCAAAAGAGAAGGGGACCAAAGAAGCTCACCTCGTGCCCCTGTGCCGGCCAATCACAACGAATATTTTGCCGGCCCTTGCCGGGAGTGAAAAAGCCACCAGATTGCCCTATGCTCGTCTAGGCGCCGTGGACGCATTGCACGGGGGCAGCTCGGCGGGAAAAAAGAAGAAGATTAAAACAAAAGCTAAGTTAGCGTTATCACTCCTTGTTGATGTGTTCCTTAGATTCTTTTCGAAGTTGTTTATCCCCTAAACTCTAGCGAGTGTTTGTATCGTGAAAACCCTTGTGCAATGGAGCCTTGGCTAGTTTCTTTGATCGCACCATCGTCCTGTCCAGAGCCACGCTCACAGGACAAGAGGCTGCATCGGGTGCAACCTAGGAAAAACCTATCGGGACGCATCCACACCAAGATAACTATTAAGGGCCGGACCCTTACGACAATCGCGGCAATATGATATCGGCAGGCATCCAGAGCATATATAGAAATTGATCATACGAACACAAGCATATAGAGTTCAACGGGATAAACACGTATTTAAAGATCCAGCTAGGGATATCAGTTTCACGTGAATGCTAGAGATAAGATGACTAAACACGAGATATGCATCATCTTTCATTACAAGACCAGGTGAAGCAGTTTAAACACGAAGAACCATGTCGGTAAGGGAAGCCACCTTCTCCTTGGCGGCAGCGACGTCGGCACCAGCTAGCGGCTTCTTGAAACCATCATTAAGATCAAGCTCCGGGTGGCGGCAGGTGAGGTTGCTCAAGACCATGAAGAGGGCATCGCAGGCGAGCCTCCGCGACTCAGTCGCGAAGCGCTCGGCCCTGCCCTCTTCATGCACCTCCAGCTTGTCGATCAACTCATTGAAGAAGATCCCCAACTTGACACTCGGGACCTCCTGCTTGTTGGCTGAGTAAACTGGGCCATCCATACTCATCGTAGCAGCTCGAGCTCTAAGACGTTCAGCGATGTCAACCAGGCTCCTAATCCAGAGGTTCCTCATGTCGACCTGGTTCTTCAGCCTATCCTCTGCATCTTGCCGGAGACGCTTGGCCCTTTCCATGTCTTTGGACATCAACTGATGTAAGGATTCAAGACATTCCGCTGGCCGCTCCAACGAGCCGATCCTCACACTCATGTCAGAGATGTCGTCGTTGGCGGTCTCCAGGCTCTGAGTCTTAGACGAAAGCTGCGACTGCATGTCGGCTAGATGGAACTCTGCCTGCCATGCCTCCTCTTTGAGTGCCTCCACCTCCTTGGCTATCCCGGCAAGGTCTTCGTTCAGTTTGGCCACCTGCCGATCAAGATCAGGCTTGACAGAAGATGCATCATCAAGATCTTCGATGAGCTTCTTCAGCTGGGCAGTGTGATCAGCAAAAAGGGCATCCAGGGTAGCCCCATGCCCGTCCCTCAGTTCTTTGGGGCGCTGATGCACCAAGGCCTCCAAGCATTCATCTTTGGCGCACAGGGTGGCTTCAAGATTTTCCTCCCGAGGGGAGATTACTTGCTCCCTGGAATCCAGGGATGCTTTGTGATCTGTCAGGTGCCTCTCCTGAGCCATGACATCCTTCCTCATCATCTGGAGAGTCTCTTGCTGCCTCATGAGCACCCTGGACTACTTGTCGTGCCATTTGTGCAGCTCCAGTCACCTGCTCTTCAGCCTCTGATCCACCTTGTTGGCGGATTCACGTCATGTCTTGAGCTCCTACCACTTCTAGCGGTACAGGGCCTGCATTTCCATCACACCGGTCACCATGGATTCAATAAAGGACTGACCCATCGCGACGGCCATAGAGTCATCGGCCTCCTCACCTCCCAGATGAAGTGGTGCCAGCAGACGCTGAAGCTCTTCGTCAAGCTCACCGTCTGTGAAGGAAGGGCCAGGGGCTCCGATGTCAGGAAACAGCGACACCACCGCCAGCATATTCGAGGAGGACGGTGGGGCATCAGCGGCACCCCAGGAAGAAGGGATCAGGCCCATGGTTTGAAGAGGAATCTTCGCCTTGATGACCACTACCTCTATCAGGGCACTCTCCGGAGGTCGCTGCACCACTGCCAAAGAACCTTGTATTCCCCCGGCAGTGAGATCTTGCTCCTTAGCAGCCGCGACCTTCACGACTTCATCTGCAGCGGACCTCCTGATGTCCACCACCACCTCCAACAAGTCTGGTTCCTTGACCTGGGGGTTTGCAGATGGAAGGGACCAGTGAACAAACGAGAGAATGGAAGTCTTGAAGTTAGTAAAGGAGCCAGGGGAGGCAGCTAGGGGACAAAAAAAGAGAATCAAGGTAAGTACCTCGAGAGGTCTGCCGGGCAGGGGTCTCTGTTTCCCCGGCAACTGTCATTGCCGAATCACTGACTTCTCCCTCTGCCGGGGGGCGACTCGGTAGCCTTCAGCGCCGTCTCTGCCGTTGAAGATTCCACGACAACATCTTCGGTCCGGGCGGCAGGGGAGCCGTGATCCTCAAGGGATAGCTCGCTCCATGTCACACCGCCTTCTTCTCCACGGGAAAGGACGGAGTGGCCGTATCCATCATCCCTAGTAGGCAGAGTCGGATCTTCGCTTCCAGGCTGGGGGCTCGGCATGGAGTCGCCTACATCCCTCCCTGCCGAGGCCGAGGCCTCCGCACCCTTCAATGACCCGAGGCGTGGGAGCCTCTTCCGGGAGCGGTGGACAAGGGTCTCTTCCTCCTCCTCCACTTCCTTGTCGACGGTGACGAACACAAGAGGTCAGTCAGCAAAAATGCTCACATCTACTTGGAAAGATATTTACCATGAGAATAAATCCTCCTTACTCTTCTGCGATAAGCATGGACTTCAAATTCAACTCCGTGGGAGGAGGGGACTCCCGTCCACTCTTCAAGGACGGAAGGGTCGAGCTCTCGGGCAGCTTCGGTGCCTACTATGACACCAAGAACTCCGGGGAAGACGAACTCTGCGAAGAGCTAGCTCGAGCCAGAGTTGGGGCTGGACTCCTCCTCTGAGGTCTCCCGCTATTTGGCAGGAGAAGCACTGGCCCGGGCGAGACGAGGGGATTGGCGGCATGCACCCTCGGCCTTAGTGGTCTTTGTAGATGTCTTCTTCACCTTCTTAGTAGACGGCGCCGGGTTGGAGGATGCCGCTCCTCGGACTGCGACGCACCTGTGGGAGCGCTGGTCTGAATCTGGCCCAGGTGCTTGCGATCCTGCCGCGAGCCACTCCTCCCCTTCAGGGGCCGCTACTGCGCCCTCCTCCCTCTCCGCTTCCACTCCCTCCAGGAGCTCTGTGGCTGCCTTGGCTAGGGCATTTAGCCCGGCAAAGTTATCCCCAGCAAGCTCTTCCCCGGTAGTATCCTCTGTGGCTTGCGCCTCGCTGCCACCCTGGGAAGAGCTCTTGTTCCCAGATTTTCCCTTGTCTTTTCCAGCCTTCGCCGCCCTCTCTATTTCTGTGAGACAGACTCCCTTGTCCTCCGCGACTCTCTTCAGAATATATGCCACCTCTGCAGTAGAGGTGCGCTTATACATCTCACCTTCAGTCCTGGTGGCCTTCTCCTCCAAAGTACTCGACCACTCGAGCTCATCATGGAGAGAAGGAGCTGACAAGTACCCGATACTCCCCCGGTAGTGCAATCCGGCATCCACTTCAGTATTTTATCCCGGGCAGAGCTGATGTGCAGGGGAACGACGGTTGCCGGGAGCTTGAACAACTCGAAGTGACCGAATAGCTGGTCGCACAACCAAGTGTGGCCATAAAATGACAAGTTATTGCCTAGCCCCGGCAGCAATCTCATCCCATCTGTGGCACCACCATACAACCACGCAGGCCTGTCCCTATCCTGCAGCGGCGAGACGCGCCGAAGAAGGAAATCTTCCCCAACAAGCTCGACGGTTAACCCAGCAGCCTCCAGGCGGATGATCCTATTGATTGCCGGGTGCAACATGTCATCATAAAGGCCCTTGGCGCTCCAATCCTTGCCACGCTCGACGCACCCTTGCCGAGCTTCGCAAAACTCGGGGGCTCTTTTATCCTGGATCCAACACTAATCTCCTCTCCATTCATCCCATCTCTCGTGTTGATGCTCCGGGAGGTAGTTCTGTTGGGGAACGTAGTATTTAAAAAAAATCCTACGATCATGCAAGATCTATCCAGGAGAAGCATAACAACGAGCATGAGAGTGTGTCCACGTACCCTCGTAGACCGAAAGCGGAAGCGTTTAGTAACGCGGTTGATGTAGTCGAACGTCTTCACGATCCAACTGATCAAGCACCGAACGCATGTCACCTCCGTGATCTGCACACGTTCAGCTCGGTGACAACCCACTAACTCTTGATGCAGTTGAGGCCGAAGGAGAGTTTCGTCAGCACGACGGCATGGTGATGGTGTTGATGAAGTTACCGACGCAGGGCTTCGCCTAAGCACTACGACAATATGACTGAGGTGTGTAACAGTGGAGGGGGCACTGCACACGGATAAAACAATTGTCAACTTGTGTTTATAGGGTGTGCCCCTGTCCCCGTATATAAACGAGCAAGGGGGAGGCCGGTCGGCCCCTATAGGCGCTTCCAAGGGGGGGCAATCCTACTCCTACTAGGAGTAGGAACCCCCGTTTCCTAGTCCAACTAGGAGAAGAAGGACGGGATGGAGAGAAGAGAAGGAAGGAGGGGGCGCCGCCCCTCCCCCTAGTCCAATTCGGACTAGACCATGGGGGTGCGCGGCTTGCCCTAGGCAGCCTCCCTCTCTCTCCCTAAAGCCCAATAAGGCCCACTACTTCTCCGGTGGTTCCGATAACCCTTCCGGCACTCCAATAATTATCCGGTGACCCCCGGAACTCATCCGGTGTCCGAATAACGTCGTCCAATATATCATTCTTTATGTCTCGGCCATTTCGAGACTCCTCGTCATATTAGTGCTCTCATCCGGGACTCCGAACAATCTTCAGTATATCAAACCACATAAATTCATAAAACCGATCGTCATCAAACGTTAAGTGTGCGGACCCTACGGGTTCGAGAACTATGTAGACATGACCAAGACTCATCTCCGGTCAATAACTAATAGTGGAACTTGGATGCTCATACTGGTTCCTACATATTCAACAAAGATCTTTATCGGTTAAACCGCATAACAACATACGTTGTTCCCTTTGTTATTGGTATGTTACTTGCCCGAGATTTGATCGTCGGTATCATCATACCTAGTTCAATCTCGTCACCGGAAAGTCTCTTTACTAGTTCTGTAATACATCATCTCGTGACTAACTCATTAGATGTTTGCTTGCAAGGCTTATTACGATGTGTATTACCGAGAGGGCCTAGAGATTCCTCTCGGACACTCGGAGTGACAAATCCTATTCTCGATCTATGCCAACTCCACAAACACCTTCAGACATACCTGTAGAGTATCTTTATAATCACCAAGTTATATTTTGACGTTTGATAGCACACAAGGTGTTCCTACGGTATTCGGGAGTTCCATAATCTCATAGTCAGAGGAACATGTCTAAGTCATGAAGAAAGAAATAGCAGTAAAACTAAACGACCATAGTGCTAAGCTAACGGATGGGTCTTGTCCATCACATCATTCTCATAATGATGTGATCTTGTTGATCAAATGACAACACATGTCTATAGTCAGGAAACATAACCATCTTTGATTAACGAGCTAGTCTAGTAGAGGCATACTAGGACATGTTGTTTTGTCTATGTATTCACACATGTATTAAGTTTTCGGTTAATAAAATTCTAGCACGAATAAAAGACATTTATCATGATATATAAGGAAATATAAATAACAACTTTATTATTGTCTCTAGGGCATATTTCCTTCAGTCTCCCAGTTGCACTAGAGTCAATAATCAAGATTACATAGTAATAATTCTAACACCCATTGAGTCTTGGTGTTCATCACGTTTTGCTCGTGGAAGAGGCTTAGTCAACGGGTCTGCAACATTCAGATCCGTATGTATCATGCAAATTTCTATGTCTCCCTCCTTGACTTACGCGCGGATGGAATTGAAGCGTCTCTTCATGTGCTTGGTTCTGTTGTGAAACCTGTATTCCTTCGCCAAGGCTATTGCTACAGTGTTGTCACAAAATATTTTCATTGGACCCGATGCACTAGGTATTACACCTAGATCGGATATGAACTCCTTCATCCAGACTCCCTCATTTGCTGCTTTTGAAGCAGCTATGTACTCTGCTTCAGACGTAGATCCCGCCACGATGCTCTTCTTGGAACTGCACCAACTGACAGCTCCATCGTTCAACAAAAATAGATATCTGGTTTGTGACTTAGAGTCATCTGGATTAGTGTCAAAGCTTGAATTGACGTAACCATTTACGACGAGCTGTTTGTCACCTCCATAAATGAGAAACATATCCTTTGTCCTTTTCAGGTACTTCAGGATGTTCTCGACCACTGTCTAGTGATCCACTCCTGGATTACTTTGGTACCTCCCCGTTAAACTTATAGCAATGCACACATCAGGTCTGGTACACATCATTGCATACATGATAGATACTATGGCTGAGTCATAGGGAATGACTTTCATTTTCTCTCTATCTTCTGCACTGGTCAGACATTGAGTCTTACTCGACTTCACACCTTGTAACACAGGCAAGAACCCTTTCTTTGACTGATACATTTGAACTTCTTCAAAACTTTATCAAGATATGTTCTTTGTGAAAGTCCAATTAAGCGTCTTGATCACTCTTTATAGATCTTGATGCCCAATATATAAGCAGCTTCACCGAGGTCTTTCATTGGAAAATTCGTATTCAAGTAACCTTTTATGCCATCCAGAAATTCTATATCATTTCCAATCAACAATATGTCATCCACATATAATATCATAAATGCTACAGAGCTCCCACTCACTTTCTTGTAAATACAGGCTTCTCAGATAGTCTGTATAAAACCATATGATTTAATCTCCTCATCATAGTGTATATCCCAACTCCGAGATGCTTGCACCGGTCCATAGATGGATCGCTGGAGCTTGCACACTTTTTTAGCATCTTTAGGATCGACAAAACCTTCTGGTTGCATCACATACAACTCTTCTTTGAGATATCCATTAAAGAATGCAGTTTTGACATCCATTTGCCAGATTTTATAATCATGAAATGCGGCAATTGCTAACATGATTCGGACAGACTTAAGCATCGCTACGGGTGAGAAAGTCTCATCGTAGTCAACTCCTTGAACTTGTCGAAAACCTTTCGCAACAAGTTGAGCTTGGTAGACAGTAACATTACCGTCGGCGTCAGTATTCCTCTTAAAGATCCATTTATTTTCAATGGCTTGCCGATCATCGGGTAAGGCAACCAAAGTCCACACTTTGTTCTCACATGGATCCCATCTCAGATTTCATGGCCTCAAGCCATTTTGCGGAATCTAGGCTCATCACCGCTTCCTCATAGTTCGTAGGTTCATCATGGTCTAGTAACATGACTTCAAGAGCTGGGTTACCGTACCACTCTGGCGCGGAACGCACTCTGGTTCACCTACGAGGTTCAGTAGTAACTTGATCTGAAGTTTCATGATCATTATCATTAGCTTCCTCACATATTGGTGTAGGAATCACATGAACTAGTTTCGGTGATGAACTACTTTCCAATTCGGGAGAAGGTATAAATACCTCATCAAGTTCTACTTTCCTCCCACTCACTTCTTTTGAGAGAAACTCCTTCTCTAGAAAGGATCCATTCTTAGCAACGAATATCTTTCCTTTGGATTTGTGATAGAAGGTGTACCCAACAGTTTCCTTTGGGTATCCTATGAAGACACATTTCTCTAACTTGGGTTCGAGCTTATTAGGTTGAAGCTTTTTCACATAAGCATCACAGCCCCAAACTTTAAGAAACGACAACCTGGGTTTCTTGCCAAACCACAGTTCATAAGGCGACGTTCACTACTAGGAAAAGGGCTATAGATGGTATGACCACTAATGGCGCACTAGACATATGGTGCGCCATTAGTATATACTAATGGTGCACCATGTGTTGGTGCGCCATTAGTGTCCAAATACTAATGGCGCACCACATCCACGGTGCGCCATTAGTAACTTTTTTTTTATTTTTTTTCAAAACTACTAATGGCGCACCATTGGGTAGTGCGCCATTACTAGTTCAACTAGTAATGGCGCACCACATCCACGGTGCGCCACTAGTTATTTTTTCAAATTTTGTTTTAATATTTTTTTATTTTTTTTTCAATACTAGTAATGGCGCACCGTGGGAGGGGTGCGCCATTACTAGTTGAACTAGTAATGGCGCACCACTTCCACGGTGCGCCATTACTAACTTGGCCAAAAATTTAACCAACTGCACACCCCCCCCCCCGGTGGACCGCCTTTTCCAGTTTATAAAAAAATAAAAGAAAATAATGGAAATTTCAAAAAAATAAAAGAAAATAAGTTTCCCATGTGATATGTGGTCTACTTGTTGGGAAAATTTACAAATATGAATTTTGACTTTATTTGCAAAATATCTCTGGAATTTGTAAAATGGGCATAACTTTTGC
>LR738713.1:228747908-228976444 GCA_902687465.1 Secale cereale | reverse complement strand
CCAAACCACAGTTCATAAGGCGACGTTCACTACTAGGAAAAGGGCTATAGATGGTATGACCACTAATGGCGCACTAGACATATGGTGCGCCATTAGTATATACTAATGGTGCACCATGTGTTGGTGCGCCATTAGTGTCCAAATACTAATGGCGCACCACATCCACGGTGCGCCATTAGTAACTTTTTTTTATTTTTTTTCAAAACTACTAATGGCGCACCATTGGGTAGTGCGCCATTACTAGTTCAACTAGTAATGGCGCACCACATCCACGGTGCGCCACTAGTTATTTTTTCAAATTTTGTTTTAATATTTTTTTATTTTTTTTTCAATACTAGTAATGGCGCACCGTGGGAGGGGTGCGCCATTACTAGTTGAACTAGTAATGGCGCACCACTTCCACGGTGCGCCATTACTAACTTGGCCAAAAATTTAACCAACTGCACACCCCCCCCCCGGTGGACCGCCTTTTCCAGTTTATAAAAAAATAAAAGAAAATAATGGAAATTTCAAAAAAATAAAAGAAAATAAGTTTCCCATGTGATATGTGGTCTACTTGTTGGGAAAATTTACAAATATGAATTTTGACTTTATTTGCAAAATATCTCTGGAATTTGTAAAATGGGCATAACTTTTGCATACGAACTCGGATTAAAAAAATTATATGAAAAATCATCTACTCGAAAAGTTACATCCGAATTTAACGTGGGGAACCCCGTTAAACATTTTCAAAATCCCCAAAAACCTAACAGAAAAAAAGTTATGGGGCTTTTAAGATCTAGAGGCAAAAAAATTCAAAAAAAATCAAACTTACTAGTGGCGCAACGCCTGCTAGGTGCTCCACTAGTAACAGAAAAAAAATTGGTTTTGAAAAAAAAAATTGAATTTTTTTTCAAAATATGACCGGGAAGTTTGAAATATTTTTTCATAATTTCATCATACTCATGAACATGAACAAAGTCCTAGTCATCAAGAAGGTTTAATAGGATTGATATGATAGATATATCAACAAGTGCGTGTGAGGTGAGCTGGTGCTGGGGTTGGATAGAACTGCGAAGTTAAGCGTGCTCGGGCTAGAGTAGTGTGAGGATGGGTGACCTTTCGGGAAGTTTGACCACAGAGCGTGATTTGACTTGAGATTAAGCCATAGTGATGTGAGATTAAGGGAAAAACGACAAAAAAATTGAAAAAAAAATAGTTTTTTTAAAAAAAATTGATTTTTTTTTAAAAAAATTGAAACAAAAAATGTTACAAATGGCGCACTTCCATGTGGTGCGCCATTAGTATACCAGATACTAATGGCGCACCCATGGTGCGCCATTAGTGAAAAAACCAATGGCGTGGTGCTAGTGGCGCACCTGTAGTGCGCCATTAGTAGCGAAAACAGATGCGCCACTAGCAGCCCTTTTTCTAGTAGTGGTCTCAACGGATTTAGATGGTTCCCTATTTAACATGAATGCAGCTGTCTCTAAAGCATAACCCAAAACGATAGTGGTAAATTGGTAAGACACATCATAGATCGCATCATATCTAATAAAGTACGGTTACGACATTCGGACACACCATTATGCTGTGGTGTTCCAGGTGGCGTGAGTTGTGAAACTATTCCACATTGTTTCAAATGAAGACCAAACTCATAACTCAAATATTCGCCTCCGCGATCAGATCGTAGAAACTTTATTTTCTTGTTAGGATGATTCTCTACTTCACTCTGAAATTCTTTGAACTTTTTGAATGTTTCACACTTGTGCTTTATCAAGTAGATATACCCATATCTTCTCAAATCATCTGTGAAGGTCAGAAAATAACGATACCCGCCTCGAGCCTCAACACTCATTAGTCCGCATACATCAGTATGTATGATTTCCAATACGTCAGTTGCTCGTTCCATTGTTCCGGAGAACAGAGTTTTAGTCATCTTGCCCATGAGGCATGGTTCGCAAGCACCAAGTGATTCATAATCAAGCGACTCCAAATGTCCATCATTATGGAGTTTCTTCTTGCGCTTTACACCAATATGACCTAAATGGTGGTGCCACAAATAAGTTGCACTATCATTATCAACTTTCCATCTTTTGGCTTCAATATTGTGAATATGTGTATCACTACGATCGAGATCCAACAAAAATAGACAATTCTTCAAGGGTGCATGACCATAAAAGATATTACTCATAAAAATAGAACAACTATTATTCTCTGATTTAAATGAATAACCGTCTCGCAACAAACAAGAACTAGAGATAATGTTCATGCTCAACGCTGGCACCAAATAACAATTATTTAGGTACAAAACTAATCCGGAAGGTAGATGTAGAGGCAGCGTACCGACTGCGATCACATCGACTTTGGAACCATTTCCCATGCGCATCATCACCTCGCCCATTGCTAATATTCGTTTAATCCGTAGCCCCTGTTTAGAGTTACAAATATTAGCAACCGAACCAGTATCAAATACCAAGGTGCTACTACGAGCATTAGTAAGGTACACATCAATAACATGTATATAAAATATACTTTTGTTCACTTTGCCATCCTTCTTATCCGCCAAATACTTGGCCTAGTTCCGCTTCCAGTGTCCAGTCCCTTTGAAGTAGAAGCACACAGTTTTTGGCTTGGCTCCAAACATGGGTTTCTTCGCGGGAGTAGCAACTGTCTTGCTATTATTCTTGAAGCTCCCCTTCTTTGCCTTGCCCTTTTTCTTGAAACTAGAGGTCTTGTTAACCATCAACACTTGATGCTCCTTTTTGATTTCTACCTCCGTAGCTTTGAGCATAGCGAAGAGCTCGGGAATAGTCTTCTGCATCCCTTGCATATTATAGTTCATCATGAAGCCTTTATAGCCTGGTGGCAGTGATTGAAGAACTCTATCAATAGCAGTATCTTCATCAACTTTGCATCTAGGTTGAGTCATGTGATTGTAGTACCCAGACATTCTGAGTAAGTGTTCACTGATAGAACTGTTCTCCTCAGTCTTGCAGCAATAGAACTTACTGGAGACTTCATATCTCTCAATTCGAGCATTTGCTTGAAATATTAACTTCAAGTCTTGGAACATCTCATATGCTCCATGACATTCAAAACATCTTTGAAGTCCCGATTCTAAGCCGTAAATCATGGCACACTGAACTATCGAGTAGTCATCAGAATGACCTTGCCAGATGTTCATAACGTCCGGAGTTGCTCTTGCAGTAGGCCTGTCACCTAGTGATACTTCAAGGACATAATTCTTCTGTGCAGCAATGAGGATAATCCTCAAGTTATGGACCCAGTCCATGTAGTTGCCACCATCATCTTTCAACTTAGCTTTCTCTAGGAACGCATTAAATTTCAAGGGAACGGTAGCACGGGCCATTGATCTACAACAACATTGATTTACAAAAACTATCAGGACTAAGTTCATGATCAATTAAAGTTCAATTAATCATATTACTAAAGAACTCCCACTTAGGTAGACATCCCTCTAGTCATCTAAATGATCACGTGATCCAAATCAAGTAAACCATGTCCGATAATCACGTGAGATGGAGTAGTATTCAATGGTGAACATCTTATGTTGACCATATCTACTATATGATTCCCGCTCGACCTTTCGGTCTCTAGTCTTCCGAGGCCATGTCTGTACATGCTAGGCTCGTCAAGTTTAACCCGAGTATTTTGCATGTGCAGAACTGTCATACACCCGTTGTATTTGAACGTAGAGTTTATCACACCTGATCATCACGTGGTGTCTCGGCACGACGAACTTTCGCAACGGTGCAAACTCACGGAGAACACTTGTACCTTGAAATTTTGTGTAAGGGATCATCTTATAATGCTACCGCTGTACTAAGCAAAATAAGAACCATAATAAGATAAACATCACATGCAATCAAAATATGTGACATGATATGGCCATCATCATCTTGTGCTTTTGATCTCCATCTCCAAAGCATCGTCATAATCTCCCTCGTCACCGGCTTGACACCATGATCTTCATCGTAGTGTCGTGGTCGTCTCGCCAACTATTGCTACTACTACTATTGCTAACTCATAGTGATAATGTAAAGCAATTACATGGCCTTCGCAATTCATACAATAAAGAGACAACCATAAGTCTCCTTGTTGGTGTCAAAATCAGTGGATCTCGGGTAGGGGGTCTCGAACTATGGGTCTGAGGATCGATGGTAGCAGGAGACTAGGGACACGATGTTTACCCAGGTTCAGGCCCTCTCGATCGAGGTAGTACCTGACTTCCTGCTAGGTTGATCTTAATGAATATGATTACAAGAGTTGATCTACCTCAAGATCGTAATGGCTAAACCCTAGGAGTCTAGCCTATGATTATGTTGTTTCTTTTCTACCTTAGCCTCTACGAACTAAACCCTCCAGTTTATATATGTACCAGAGGGCCCTCGGGTTTGTACATAACCGTCTTGCAGAGGAAGGAGAGTTTACACCCCAAACCTAAAACCTGCCATTATATGCATACAGGAGTCCTATCCGGATACCAGAGACAATCTTCAACAATGATCTTCACGGCCCACCAGTCCGGCCCACCACAAGTTATCCGGCCACATGAGGACCCCTCAATCCGGGACTCCCTCAGTAGCCCCTGAACCCGTCTTCGATGACGAGGAGTTCGGTTTTCGTATTATCTTCGGCATTGCATTGCGGGTTCCTTCCTCCGAATATATCTTCTGCGAAAAGTGTGTTGTGTTCGGCTCTGCATGGTTAGTACAACCCTTAGTCTCGAAGGCAAGGCATTGAAAGAAAATAATGTGTCTTTACTGATAACTTATTGGTGAACTGTCGTGTCGATCCCACTAATATACCAGCCCATTTTATTTGGTCCTAGTCTCGCGTTTCGAGGCATAACCCCCCTTGGCACATCCTGTCAATGCAGAGATCGTGCCCGCTTATTAGGGGATCCTTATCAATGTGACGTGAGCATCCAAACCACGCATTACGCACGACCGCTTTGGGAACCGACAAGGTTTGTGGCTAAAGTGGGGTGACATTCTGTATTCACAGCGTTATAAAAGGATACGAATCCCTTCCATCAGCCCCACGCTTTCCTCAAGCTCGACTTCTCCAATCTTCCTAGCCCCAACATCCTCATCTCTTACGCCGGCAGTTCTCCGTTCCTCAATCACCACTTCCTTCCCTAGCAATGGCCGGATCCGGGGCCAAGCGAAAGTGGGAGGCATCCATGGTTACTGAGAAAGCCATGGAGGATCTCCGAAGTACGGGCTATCTCGCTGCCAACATTGCGCATCGAGTCCCCGCCAAGGACCAGGTGGTTCCCGCTCCAGAGGCGGATGAGAGAGTCGTGTTCCTCTCACACTTCGTTAGGGGGCTAGGTTTTCCTGTTCACCCCTTTGTACGGGGTTTGTTGTTTTTCTACGGGCTAGATTTCCATCATCTGGCCCCGAATTCAATTCTTCGCATCTCCGCTTTCATAGTGGTGTGTGAAGCTTTCCTCCGTGTTCCCCCAAACTTCGGCCTATGGCTCAAGACCTTCGACGTGAAGCCGAAGGTGGTGGACGAGCACCACGTGGAGTGCGGGGGCGCTGTGATAAGCAAGCTCCCGAATACAACATGGCCAAAGGGGTCATTCGTGGAGACGAACAAGGTTTGGAGTGGTTCTACATCATTGAGCCCCGCAACACCAAATGGGCGGCGGTGCCTGCCTTCAGATCTGGACACCCAGAGAGGCTAACCTCTTGGACCGACAAGGGTCCGAATAGGGGTTCTCATACTGAGGTGACGACACTCCAAGGCCGTGTGTCCGGCTTGATATCCAAGGGCTACCAACTCACAACTGTGATTCAGGTAATGCTGGCCCGACTTGTTCTTCCCTGCCAACACCGGGGCTCCTCCCTATGGGAGATTGATCCGGCCGGAGACCGGCCCCTGAAGCATTTCTTCGGCTTCACGCAGAAAGAGATCTGGAAGCATCTCTTCAAGAGCGAGAAGGAGTGGCCAAAGGAAATGGAGGACGCAGGCTACAACACTGCGTTTACCGCAAAAGAGGTAATCAAAAATTTCTGCCGAACATATATCCCCTTCTTATTTTAATAACAAGAGGAATTGGAATTTTTGCGTGATATACAGGGCTGGACGAAGAAGGAAATCTGGATTAAGTATCCGGCGCATTTGCCAAAAGACCCAGAGACGCCTCAACTGACGGCAATGCTGGTCCCGGCGCCATACAAGGCGTCACACAAGAAGTCCAAGAAGAAGAGCAAGGAGGCCTAGGGCGGCCCCCGCCCTGCGGACGAGAAGTCCGAGGAGATAAACATCCTCTCCTCCAAAGAGGAGGAGGATAACAAGGAAGAAGAAGAGCCCCCTGCGCAAGGCAGGGGGGAGAAGAGGGCGGTCACCGCTGATGCAAGCAAGGCCGCACCCCGGAGGAGGCTGAACCTCCCCGTTCGTTCGGACTCATCGTCCGAACATAGCTTTGTGGTGAAGCCCAGGGAGATGCCCCAAAGCGAAACATAAGTTTGTTCGGATATATTAATTGTTTCACCTTATTTGTTTAGCATTTTAATGCTTACTAAGTATTTCTCACCTACTGACCTACATCCCTCCCCAAGCACATCCCAATGCCTCCTTATCGGAGGGGAACTCTCTAGCGCCTGGAGAGACAAAGAGTGACCTGCTGGTCCAAGCTCCATCGCCCGTGACCGGCGGGGACAACGCCTCCCAGCGTGCGTCTTCTGCTCAAGGAGATGGGGGCGGGGCAAGTGATAGGGCGACCATGGGTAACACCTCAGCTGCACTATCAATGGGGAAACAATCCCCGTGGAGACCGAAGACGGGGGGCCAAACAATCGGGGGGCCCACCGAATACTGATCCGGATCCTAGCGCGGCTCCGGGTTCCGAAGACTAGACCCCCAAGGCAGGGGAATATGACGGGCCCGGGGTCAATCCAGAGGCGTCGGACACTATGGAGGGAGCACTACAGAGTGCTTGCGTCGTGGAGGAGCACCACACCATGATGGGAGCGGTGATGAAGAAGATTCAGTCCGTCAAAGGCGGATTGAATGAAGCTTTCAACAGCCTGCTAACAGGCTTTGAGGTAAGGAATGTAATGTTCTTTATGGAACTTTATTTGTTCTATATACACATATATAGCTAGTAGCCCCTCATGCTTTATGTGATTCTGAACAGAATCGGATGAAGTATCCATACTATAGCATATTATAGAGCTGAACTATATGCTTTTGTAGTTCAACGGGCTTCACTAGTTGCGGCGACTGCATGAGATGCAGAAGTTGCCGAACTAAATCGGAAGCTTTTGCTAGCCAATGCGGACCTCGACTGTGTCAACCCACGTTTAGACGAAATGCAAGGTATGCGGATGTCACACCCTGATTTTCATGTCACAATTGCTTAAGTTAATTTTCATGTTAAAAATGTGGATTTGCAAAAACTTTTGAGTGTTTTTGACTTTGATTGATTTGACTTTTGTCTACTGTTTGCTAGTGCTCTAAAAATCAAATAAATCCTCCAACTCTTATACTTCATCTCCTTGACCCAAAACCTTTTCCCAATGATCATGCCATGAGTATAGACCAGTATAGAATTTTCTTATAAAAATATTTTGGCCAAATGGTATTTTCTAAAATTAGTTTTCCAAAAACCCCTGAATTGAGGTTTGCACTGCAAGTACCTTATTTAGGGTGTGAAAAATCTTTCCAAAAGTATATTTGAATCCTATTAGGTATAGGACTCCCAGAAACGACAAAAGTATAATTTTAAAAGTTATTTTATATTTTATTTAAAAGCTTTTTCTTAAGGCCAGAAATGGTCTTTAATAGGGAAAAATTATTTAATCATTTCAAAAATATTTGCCAAAATTCAGGGAGACTCATAAGACATATATTGTCCATATATAAGAGTTTCAACACATGGTCATGTTCAAAATATGGGGCAAATCCTTCCAAAACCCTTTCTGGATATTTCAAGCTTTTGAAATATTTACAAAGGAAATATTCTCCAAAAATTCCAGGGAAATTCTATCATGTCATATATGACATATTTGATGATCTTGCAAAGCCTCATGCCTTGAAGATCAAGGAAACATCCTCAAACCCCTTCAAAACCATTCTGTCCATATTTGAAGTTTGAGCAACTTTACATTGCCAAACTTTTCCAAATGCTTTCAAACTTGTTGCACATGCTAGAATGGCCTAATAAGGCATCTAGACCAAATGGCACAAGATTTGGAATAGAGCAACTTGATCAGATCACCCCAAAACCACTTCTGTTCAAATGCAAATTTGAACAACTTTACATTGTCAACTTTTTATCTGGAGCCTCAAACTTTGTGGGCATGTTCATAACCCCAAATGATGATGCTACACCAAGTGGTGCATCAAGGGGAGATGATTTGCTTGACTCAAACATGGTGAAACCATTTCTGTTCATTTCTAGGGTTCACCAAAGTTACATTGGCCACTTTGCCCAAATGAGCTCAAATTTGGTGTAGGGGCCTAATTATATGTGACATTTGATCCTGTTAAGTCCCATGTCAAGTGGATGTCATTTGCTTGACCAAACACTGATCAAACACCTTCTGTTCATTTACCAAAACCAGTGTTTGAACCTCTTTTACTTTTTCTCCTTACCTCAAATTCTTACCACAGCCTATTCTGATCATCATCTACCCCCAGTAACCTTCCCATGGCCTCAGCTCAATTATTGGAGGGTAAAAACTCCATTTTTACTCTTGTGGACAGCCACCTTCTTCTCCTCCTTCACCTCTCTCCTCACTCCAGTGGCTCCCAGAGCATCCAAGACTGCCTCCCCCTTTCTTATCTACTTCCTCTACCCTTTTGACACCGTTGGACACGCCCTGGGCGCCAGGCCACGCCACTGGCAGCCAAAAGCCCGCTCTGGAGCGCGCTACAGTGCTCTGGAGCACTGCAGCCGCCCTCCAATCGCCAGCGCCGACCACCTAGGGCCTCCCCCTCGTGTCCCCCGAGGAGGCCTCGACGTCCGCAACATGCCGGGCGGTCGGCCCCCTCCTCTCTCCCCCTCTCCCACCTCTGCTCGCACACGCGCCATGGCCGCCCGAGCGCTCCAGTGAGCAAGCTCACACGCGCGGTCCTCTGACGCCTCCCCACTCCTCCTTTCTCTTCCTCCAGGCATGGACCAGCTCCAGGAACGCCCTGGACACGCCCACTGCTGCCCCTGTGGCCTGCAACGACAGCAACGACCTCGCCGGCGCACGCGTGTTCGGTGGACCGGCGCTCACCTATTTATAGGCCGCCCCCGAGCCCCCTCGCGGCTCCGATGGCCTCCACTCCCTCTCCTGATCCTCCTTGACCCGCTCCCTCTCTCTCCCTTGCCCTCCAGCCTCCTCCCTGGCCGGAGCAGAGCCGCCGGCCGCCGCTCAAATCCAGGCGACCCCGAGCCCCTCTCTCCCCCTTGGCCACCCTGGTGCCGTCACACGACCTCCAGGGAGCTCCCCACCTCCGTCTTTCCTCCCCGAGGTGGCCGTGCGCTTGAAGCCCAAGTGGCCGGAGCCCTCCTCCGCCGCGGTTGGACGCCTGATCGCCTTGGTCCTCCCCGGCGGGCGTGTCACCCACGACCGGATGCGCCTCTTCGCGCTGGTCATTCCGGTGGCCGGAGCGTCGCCGGAGACGGCCTGAGTCGACGGGGCCTCTCCGGCAAGCACTCGGCCGGACCTCCTCTGCCTCACCTCTGTTCGCGCGGGAGGAAGAAGACGGCCTGCCGCCGGGGGCCCGCACGTCAGCGACCCCGGGGGCTAGGCCCACCCGTTTAAGTGGAGGCGGCTTCGGCCAGCCCGCCTCCCCCGCGCGGTGGCGCCCTTCCAGGTGGGCGTCTTCGACGTGGCCCCTCTGCACACGTGCGGCCGAGCTGATGGGCCGGCCCAGTTGCAGTGCGGCTGTTCTCCGCCCTGCGCGCAAGGGTATAACCCCTTTTTCCTTTTTTATTTTTCTATTTCCAGTGAACATCAACTATCTCCCAAATATTCATATGAACTCCAAACTTGATGATTCAAATTTAATTTGACTCCATAAATCATGCTCTATCTGTTGGTGCTACATGCACATTTTTCCAGAAACATTTCTTTCACAAATATTTATCAAATACCCATATTTCATTTTCTGTGATGAACTTTAGAAAATCACAAAGAGCCCAATCTTGATCCAAATGAAGTGATTCAAGTTCCTAGATGCTTGTCATGTCCAAACTTAGTTTTGGAACATTTTTAATAATAGTTTCTGTACCCCACCAAATAATGAGCCATTTCTTCCTATTTCTCAGCTTTGGAAAATCCTAGGAAATTCATTTGAATTCCAAATCCAGTGAAACCAACTCCTAAATGCTTCTAAAATCATGACTTGATGATGGGTACCTTTGCTCATCATTCAAGGAAATATTTCTGTATACTTCTTCCAAATCCATAAACCCTTTGGTTCCATCACAATGAAATGTTCCAAATTACCTATTGATCCAACACCTATGAAACCACCATGGTTATTTTTCATATGACCAGAGGTATCCCAGAAAAGTCCAACTCCTATTTTTAGAGCACTTTTATTTTTGCTTTGATGGTGTTGCTTATCATGATTGTTTCCATCGTTAGTTGACGTAATAAACGGAGTATTCGGAGATGGACCAGAAGGTTTGAAGACTCAGAAGAATAAGGCTAGCAGCCCTTTGACCATGTTCAAGAAACCCCTTTTATGCATGTCTCATAGCACCTTATTATTCAATGCATCGGAATCATGTTGAGGTGGAAACCACTTTGGTTGCTACCATTGTTGCTTACTATTGATACTTGCATCAAACATGACCCTACCTTCCTATGAGGGTTATGTGGGTGGGAGTAGTTAGGTTGCTTTACTAGTGGCTACGCAAATGGGTCGGGTATATGCTTGGTGACGAAAGCAGGATACTTTCAAAAGACTTTTCGAAAACCCCGTCGGGTGCCATTTATGCCCGAGGGAGATGGTGAGATGGGTAACCACTTGATGACGAAGTGGTGTACCGAGGAAAGTGTGTGTGTTGTTTTGAAAAACGGATTGGTTTAAGTTGCGACCGTTATTCCAACCTTACATGCGCAACCACTCTACCCTTATATGGGAAAGGACATTATTGATTACCTAGGTCGATACTAGCATGGTGCCCGCATTACTAGTGACGGGAGTGACATGAGGTCACTCTCGGGACGGGGTCGTGCTTGGATAGGCGACCATGACTGTTTTTACAGGGCACCGGACACACCGTTGGTACCCCGTGCTTGTGATATGTGATGAATTCGGAGCGAGTCTCCACAAACCTTGAGATGTGAAATGTTTGGCACGGGGCTGCTACCAATCGAGTGGACTCTATGTTAGTATCGTCTAGGGAAAGGTAGTGATCGAGTGCTTACCCCGGGTACCTGAGGTACCGCGGGTCGTGGATGACACGGAAGTTCCCCGGATCTAGTGGGTAAAGTGTGCAACCTCTGCAGAGTGTAAAACTATTCGAATAGCCGTGTCCACGGTCAAGGACAGTTAGGTAACCGCTCTTGGGCTACGTCCAATGTTTGCGAAACCTGGTGTGTGTGTGAGGAAACAATGTGGTTCAGAGATAATGATGGTGTGATTGTGAGAAAGTCACAATGAGCTTGAGCATGAGTTGATTACAACTCCTTCTTGATATTGATGTCGGTGACCTCCTGATACTTGTTACAGACATATGCATATCCATGTTACATGTTGATCATACTTGCATATGAAAAACTAGCTTTTCGCAAAACTGCCAACCTAGCAGTAGAGCCTTGCATAAATATTCTGTTATCACACTTGGGTTGCTTGCGAGTACATTCAATGTACTCATTGGCTTGCCACTGGTTATTTTATTGGCCAGGCAAGAGAGAACAGGTTATGATGAAGATTTCTCGGTGACGAGCATGCGAGCTAGGACGCTTCCCAGTCAGAATGCCTATAGGGTTAAGGCAGATGGCATGGGTCCCAGTTGTCTTTGAAGATTTTCCGCTGCGATGACATACTCAAGACTTTACCATTATGGTCCTACTTGTGTAACACGGTATGTAAGGATGTAAGACTCTTGTTATTCAGCTTCTGTGTGTTCAGTGAGCATTGATCTCTGGGATCACTGTACACGTGCATTCGGTGATCACGACTTACGAGTCGGGGTCCCCACAGCGGATTTGAAAAATTAAGATGTCAAGAAGACTAAGTAATTGAGTATGAGTATAAACTCTTTATGATATTTTGTATTAAATAGGTGGCGCCACTTAGCTCGAGGACCTCAAGGGAGAACTCGCGAAGGCCAATAAGGAGGCCGAGGCGAGCAAGGCAATCGCTGACAAAGCGGTTGCTGATCTAGAGGCCGAATAGGCCGCGTGCCAACAGCACATGGCTCGGGTGTCCGAAGTCGAGGATGAACTCAAAGATGCTATTCGGAACTGCGAGGCAATAGAGTTGAAGGCTTCGGAACAAGCATCTGAGCTTGTTGTGGCAGTTAAGGCTGCCCAGGATGCGCGAAGCGAGTCGCGCAGCGTCTGTGAAGAAATCAAGCAAGCGCGGGAGATAGCATATGGTAAGACATTTATCTTACAGAGCATCTTCAGAGGGCGGAAGTACCTTGGCTGATACAGTTATGGAGTTCTCCAGGTGTGTTTGCTCATCTTCCGTGGAGCAGTGCTGACGCGGACCAATACTTCCAAGCCCAGGAGGGGAACGACACGGAGAAGCTGTTATGGTCGCAGTTCTATGCGCCAAAACATCCAATGCCCCTGAACGACCAGATGAAGCAGCTGGTCGAGCTGCACAACATGGCGGGTGCGGTCATGAAGGACTTGATAGTCCGGTTGTGGCCCGCTAAGCCAATCCCAAGTAGCTACTTTGGATTGGTGAAGCAGCTCGTCGAAGCGAGTCCGTGGATCGACGCGTTGAAGCGTTCGGCCTGTATAGAGGGTGCTCGGATGGCCTTCGGCCGTGTAAAAGTGCACTGGGCGAATATGAAGGCACATGATATAGCTACTGCTGGCCCGCCCGCAGGCAAGGAGCACCGCAAGCCGGAGAAAAACTTCAAGGACGTCATAGAATGCGCCCGCCTTGTAGAAGGCCAGTGCTCAAAAGATGTTATCTTTGAGTAATTGTATCCTGTTGTAAGGGCTTGAGCTTATGAACCGATGTATATAACTTTTGCACTATTGGAATGTGAGAGATTCTTACCTCCTGTGCGGCCGTTTTATTTAACTCTAAAAGTTTCCAGTTGTCGGCTTCAGCCCCCGTGTGAATAGTACTGGGGTGTTCGGTCATATGCATAGACACTCTTTATCCAACGTCTTGGTCCGTGTAGGAGGTGTATGCGGAGCGAACCAGGCAATCATACTATGCGGCGTTATTGCTTTCACTTGGCCATAGGTGTTTGACAAGTGGGGCTAGGTACTAGCCCCTGGTGCGAATATGGTATTTCCAATCAAGGTATCCATTTGTACGTGGCTGGGCAAAAAACCAGCCCTTCGTATAACACGGGGTAGACCTCCATCGATCGTAGTATAACACTAAGTCACCGAATTGCAGAGCAGATTCTCGCCTATCATGACAGTCAGTTTTTGGCTTTCTCTACAAAGGTACTTGACCGGATGAGCCAGGAGTACAATCGCAGTAGTTCTCCCTTTACACCGTAGCCGAAAAATCGGGAAGTTGGGGGTAAGCACAGGAGCCGGACGACCCAATTATTGACCCAAGACATGATTCGGAACTAATGCATATAAAGAAGACATCCAGGACGCCGAACACTTCCTATAGGTGTTCAGACTTTTCAACATATACCGGGATGGATACAGCCCCTGGTAATGGACCCTGTTATCTAGGCACATGTGTCAATTTGACATGGAGAGAGAACACATGAGGTGAGAGAATAAACTCCAAACATAATATAAGCCAAGCTATTTCTAAAATATCCCGTTGTAGTACGGCGAGCCGTATGTTTACAGATAATGCTGATAACTTCCTTGGACATTTTACATGCTAGAGAAGTACAGAACAAAAAAGAGAAAAAGGTTTTCACAGGGTCTTAATCTAAAGGGAAACCTTAGCGCGGGTCCCTGCTGCACGTGTGCGTCGTTTTCTCCTTTGTAATGTGTCCTTGAAGGGGGGGGGAGTGTGATGGCCATCTGTAAAAAAGAAAAAGAAAACCTGGAGAGGAAAAGAACTAGTGTGGCCGTAAACAAAACTGGTTCGTTTAATGAACCTTGAAGGATAATTTTAAAGTATGAATAGTGTCGAGCCGAACTATGGACTATTTGTCTGTAGTGTGCCCCCAGCGCCGCCCAAGGAATTTTAAGGGCATAATTGTGTGCACGAGGCACGTTTGCTACCACCTTATGGGGGAGTTGGTGGGGGCATAACAGCTAATCTAGCTCAGGTTCATCCGAGCTGCCGTACTGAGGCGTATGCCGGACATGTTTAACTCTGTTCGCGGTCTTGATGACCGATGAGCTATTCGGCTTGAATAGGCCGTTTTGGACTTTGGCTCCTAAGGCCGCACTCTCCTCCTTCGTACGGAGAGAGCGCTCCATATTTCCATTGTCCGAGATGACGCCACGTGGTCCGAGCATTTTGAGCTTTAAATAAGCATAATGCGGGACAACATTGAAGCGGGTGAAGGCCATTCTTCCGAGCAATGCATGGTAGCCGCTTCGGAAGAGAGCTATGTCGAAGATTAGATCTTCGCTTCGAAAGTTGTCGGGAGAGCCGAATACGACCTCCAATGTTAAAGAGCTCGTGCAGTGGGCTTCTACTCCCGGTATCACTACTTTAAAGGTCGTGTTGCTTGACTTGATTCTTGACGGGTCTATCCCCATCTTGCGGACAGTGTCCTGATATAAGGACTGGAGTGAGATGATATCCATCGATTATTCGGTCGAGCACTAGGGCAACCGAACATACGGATACTAGTTGGATTATCCCTGCGATCAAAAGTGATCGGACAGGCCGACCATGGGTTGAATTTGGGGGCAACAGGCTCGATGGCATAGACGTCTCAGAGTGCGCGCTTGTGCTCCCTCTTTGGGTTATGAGTGGCATAGATCATGTTCACTGTTTTGATCTCTGGTGGAAATTTCTTCTGTTACCCTGTGTTCGGCTAGCGAGGTTCATCATCGTCTTCGCTCTGAGGTCCATTTCCCTTGTGTTCGGCGTTGAGCTCACGGACCTGCTTGAAGACCCAACAATTACGGTTGGTATGGTTTGCAGGTTTATCTAGTGTGCCATGGATCTGGCAGGGCCTATCTAATATTTTGTCCAGGCTAGAAGGACCGTCTTTGTTGCCTTTGAATGGCTTCTTTCGTTGACCGGGTCTGGAACCACTGAATTCGGCATTTACCGCTGTATCATCTAGGCTTCCAGCATATCAGGACCGGGTTTTCGGGGTATTAAATCCCCAAAAGTGGCCCTTGTGCTCAACAGCCCTAGGATTACTGTTAGCTGATGAGGCACCACTTGATACAGAAAATTCCAAGCAAAGGTACAAAATATGTAGTACAAGACCATTCTGGTCTTTAAGTCCAACACAAGGTTTCTAGTGGCTGATGGCGGAAGCGGTCTGTAACACGTCGGTGTCTGTGGGACACCATTTCCCACGGGAACAGCTGACCAGGTTAACTCCTATCTTCGCGAGGCTGCTATCACCGTTGCGTAGGTTCTGGGGCGGTCGTCGCAACGCTCCTCTCCATGCGAGAAATCTGGCGAAGACAATAGCCAGGGACAAGCCAGTGAGTACTTTGAATGTACTCGCAAACATTATGAACGCGGGTGCAATATAACAGAAGAAAATCATGCTCAGAAATATTCGATGGTCACATTGTTAGTTACGAAATTATAATCAATGATGCAAGCATGTTATCCATATAAATATGACTATGCACTCAAGGAGTGATAAAAATATAAATAAATAGCAATCGTGCCACAGTCGGGCGTCTGAGCGACACCACATAAATGCCTCATAAATAAATGAAATAGATAGCATGCCATAGTCGGGCGTCTGAGCGACCCCACATAAAGGGCTTATAAAAGAAGTAGAAAGCGTGCCACAGTCGAGCGTGTGAGCGACGCCACATAAAGGGCTTATAAAAGAAGTAGCAAGCGTGCCACAGTCGGGCGTCTGAGCGATGCCACATAAAGGGCTTCTAAGGAAAATAAATAATGAATCATGCCACAGTCGGGCGTCTGAGCGACACCACATAAAGGGCTTATAAAGAAAATAAATAATAGTGAATATCCATGAGGTAGAACCATCCCAGGGATACTCAATAACTCAAATACATAAATGGTTAGTCCACAATCATAATCGTAGTAACAGTCATCATAGGTCACAAGTCATGATCCATGTTCTGTTTTAGTAGTTCCTCCCCCGAAGACCGACACTAAGACCGACACTTGACCTGTCCCAGACTATAGTCCTAACCCAGGGACACGGCTATTCGAATAGATTTAATCTCTGCAGAGGGTGTACTCTTTACCCACGAATAACGGATTCCTTTAGTCCATCAGGACTAATTCCGTCTACGGTCTTTTAATTTGAAACACACCTCACCGCACACACCAGCCTAACTTACCGGTACTGGAATCACCCATGACACCCGTTAAGCCAAAATCAAAGTGGGGAGGCTGCAACCTCAATTAGCATGGGATAACAAAATTTATAACGCACGCAAACTGGGGAAGCTACCCCCTTCGGCTCCAACCGAAAACACCCATGCCCCCGGACTAGGTGGCATGCCTACCGGATGCAGCTGGTATCTTCCACCATGGACTCTTTGTACGGTGTGTGCTAGAACAGGGGTCGACAATTTACTGAACCGTACCCTACCTATGGCAGGGACAAGTGGTAGCACGAAACAAGTATGGGGTTACTGGAACAAGACTCGATCTACGGTCGACTTAGGAGGTTCAAGCATCATTTGTACGATTAGCATAACCAATATATCCCACATCAACAGTCGGAATCACCACCCGTCATTCCTCACCATGCCATGTCGGGCTCCACCATACCGACGAGGAATTAGTGACAAGCTCGTGTCTACACAAGACAGCGACTTTCACGGCTTTCTTTCGTTAGGCATGAAAGGCATACGAGAGGGATCACCGTCATGCATATTAACTTTTCACAGCAAGGAGTCTACATCATGCACTCATGGGTATGATCATATCATCACATATGAAAATGAATGCATCCATATCGAGGTGATGTTGTAATCGTATCAACAACACCCACAAGTATTGGGCCAGGGTTCAAAAATGCTTGCCTTCAAGTAATGGAGAGGTAAAGTGCATTTCAAAACTTTTTGAAAGTTTTCTCCCTCTTCAAAATCATATTTAAAAGAATTTGGAATCAACACATAGCTTCAAAACAGCACAAAAAAGTTGTCTGGAAATTTTTCAAATAAATATGAAAATAAACTAGACCAAATTTGAGGAACAACAGAAAAAGAATCAAGTCATTTGTGCTTATATTTAAAAAGTTGTAGCCAGTCATAGTTTAGTCAAAGTTCTATTTTTAAATAAAAACCAGAAAAGAAAACGACTCGGGGGAGAATACGCTTTCGAGACGGGGAAACGTACTTCGGGATTATGCATTTTCACTTAAACCAGCGTGGGCCGGTGCAGGGTCACTGACAATGGGTCCCTTGGGCCCACTGGTCAGGTTTAACCAGTCATAGCGCCTTCTTCCTCCTCTGTTCGAGCGGGGCAGGGCTCCGGCGATCGCCGTCGACGAGCCACGGCTCCTTGAGGGGTTTCGAGGGCGGGGATGGATCCGCCAGTCTGGGGCGGTCCTCCCGATAGTCACTAGGTCGGCGGGGGTGGAGGGAGTCGCCGGCGGTGAGCTCAGCGGCGAAGGTGGCCTCGGGTGGAATTGGGGGTCTCGGCTACGGTGGTTTGTGGTCGCATTTGAGAGCATGGGCAGCTCCGCACGAGCAAGGGGAGTCTGACGGTGGTGCTGGATGGGCGAGGATGGAGCTGGGATGCGGCGGCAGCCGAACTAGCCGGAGACGAGGGAGACAGTCCTCTCCTCATCAATTGCTGACCACAGGGGCTGTAGGGAGGTGGCTTGAGGTCGCCTAAGTGCTCGGACGGGCTCGGGGGCCTCCTATATATAGTGCTCGAGGTCGGTTCCACGGCGGCCGGAGATAAGCTGGGCGAACCGATGCTCTGTAGCAAGGGGGGCGCGTGGCTATGGCTGGCGGGGTCCGGCAGGTCGAGTGGATGAGGACGAGCTGTTCCAGGGGCAGCTGGAGTGTGGCTGTGGCTCGGGCGGCGCCGTCCATGGCAGAGGCTCACTGCAGATGCCGGTGTGCCGCCAAGGGGCTATGACGGCGGCGCTGTAGGGCGCCAGAGAGGCTTGGAGGCTTCCGGCGAGTGGACGGGAGTGAGGTGTGGCCCTGCGGACGAGCGAAGGCCAGGGGGCAGGACGCGGTGACTCGGTGCGCGCGCGTGCAAAACATGCGCTCTGGGTTTATAGGCTAGGTTAGTGCCATGAGACATGCTGGTTAGGCCATTGGACTGACCATGCTCCTAACCTGTTTGGTGAAATGCCAAAGGCATCTAGGCATCTCTTTGATTGGCCAAACTCTCCAGAATAATGCCTCTTTAGGTGTAGGAGGTGGTGAAGAGGTTAGTTGGGCAGAACTAGAAACTAGCAAATGTAAGTTTTTGAGAAAATCAATTCTGGACAGAAACTAGAAGGCATTATTGCAAGGACCAAAAATGTTCCAAATGCTCCAATCTCCTGGACTTAAGGGTTTTGTAGGAAGGACTACAAGCAGGAGAAAACTCATGGTTAAAAGAGCAAGTTAACATAGGGTTGCAGTAGAAAATGTCAATCTGGACCAGAGAGCAAAAGAGGATGTTTTGCTCAACTTGTTCAAAGAACACAAAAGGGTTTTTGCATAAAAGTGATGTAGGGACTCCACATGACATCCCCAAATTTCAGAGGAATTTTTGAATAAATCTATCAAAGGGTTGTAGTGCAAATAGAGCTTTAAACTAATGAAAAATCACTTCAAGTGATAAAGCTTAGGGAAAAAATAATAATGCAAATGAACCTACTGATAGAAGAATTGTTTCTCTTGGCTAGGGCAAACAAGTCCAAATGACATATCTGTAAAGTTTTCACTAGGGTAAAATCTCCATAAATTCAAAGGAATAGTGGTTCTGAAACCAAAGAAAACCTAGAGAATGAAAGTTTTAAACTCCTGGTAAAAACTCTGATTTATAAATCAAGGTAAAAAATTTGGTGTGTTACACAACATTATTTCGACGTTTGTTTTTATTAGGTTGTGGCTCTCCATTGTCGTCCCTGACTTTAGATGTTCCAGGGTCGCTGGTGCTGCTACGAGCTAGTCAGCTATCCTCACCCGCGAAAAAATGGGTCATGAGTGTAGTTAGGGCTGCCCTTGTCCTTGGCTTTTTCTGTTTGAGGTGTCTAGCTAGCCATTCGTCCCGAACAGTGTGCTTGAAGACCGCTAAGGCTTTGGCCTCCGGACAGTCATTAATTTGGTTCTTCTTATAGAGAAATTGATTCCAAAGCTTCCGGGCTGACTCCTCGGGTTGTTGGACGATGTGACTTAGATCGTCAGCATCTGGAGGGCGGACATAGGTCCCTGGAAAATTGGCCCGAAAAGCATCCTCATGTTCCAACTATCAATGGAGTTCTCTTGGAGGTTGTTTAGCCGGTGCCGAGCTGGGCCTTTCAGCTTGAGGGGTATGTATTTGATGGCGTGGAGATCATCTACGCCAGCCATGTGGATGTGAAGAATAAAGTCTTCTATCCGGACAGCAAGATCCGTCCTTCCATCATACGCCTCGATATTTACGGGTTTAAACCCTTCTCGAATGTCGTGACCAAGCACCCCGTCGGTGATGCAAAGAGGGTGTGCGGCGCCCCTGTATTTTTCTATGTTGTGGCGTATGTCCAACGGTTGCGATGTTCGGTATTGACCCCGAACTGGTATATGACCGGCATGATTGGCTTGATAGCCGCCGTCCCGTGCGGGAGCACGGCCCCTGGATCAGTAGATGGATCTGGTCTTGCCAGCCTTTTTGATCAGGTCCTCCCGTAGATCGTGTTTCCAACCCTAAACCACATCCTCCTTTCATTTAGGGGGTGGGGGTGCGGGCTTGTGTACACCGTTGCTAGCCACTCGGTCCCGTCCACGAGGTGGTCGTCCGTCTTGTCGGCGGTGTTATTCTTCAGCGATATAGGCGTGCTACTTCTTGAGCTTGCGTTGTATTCCCTCGAAGAGGAAAGGGAGATGCAGCACAGTAGCGTAAGTATTTCCCTCTGTTTTTGAGAACCAAGGTATCAATCCAGTAGGAGACCACGTGCGAGTCCCTCGCACCTGCACAAACAAATAAGAACCTCGCAGCCAACGCGATAAGGGGTTGTCAATCCCTTTACGGCCACTTACGAAAGTGAGATCTGATAGAGATGATAGTTTATATTTTTGTTATTTTTAGTTTATAAGAATAACAAATAAAAGCGATAAAAGTAAAGTAGATGTAGGTTGATATGTTGAGAATAGACCCGGGGGGCATAGTTTTCTCTACTAGCTTCTCTCATGATAGCGATATTCTACGATGGGTAAACAATTTACTGTCGAGCAATTGATAGAAAAGGGAATAATTATGAGACTATCTAGGCATTATCATTGTATATAGGCATCATGTTCGAGACAAGTAGACCGACCCCTGCCTGCATCTACTACTATTACTCCACACATCGACCGCTATCCAGCATGCATCTAGTGTATTGAGTTCATAAGAACAGAGTAACGCCTTAAGCAAGATGACATGATTTAGAGGGATAAACTCAAGCAATAAGATATAAACCCCATCTTTTTATCCTCGATGGCAACAATACAATACGTGACTTGCTGCCCCAACTGTCACTGGGAAAGGACACCGCAAGATTGAACCCAAAGCCAACCACTTCTCCCATTGCAAGAACTATAGATCTAGTAAGCCAAACCAAACCAATAATTCAAAGAGACTTGCAAGGATATTATGAGCACACATAAAAAGTTCAGAGAAGAACCAAATATCTTTCATAGATAACCTTGATCATAAACTCATAATTCGTCGGATCTCGACAAACACACCGCAAAAAGAGATTACATCAAATAGATCTCCTCGAAGACCGAGGAGAACTTTGTATTGAGATCCAGAGAGAGAGAAGAAGCCATCTAGATACTAGCTATGGACCCGAAGGTCTGTGGTAAACTACTCACAACTCATGGTGAGGGCGATGATGATGATGATGAAGAAGAAGAACTCCATGATGGATCCCCCTCCGGTGGAGCTCCGGAACAGGCTCCAAGATGGGATCTTCACGGGAACAGAAGGTACGGTTGTGGAATTAGGGTTTTCTCTCTGTCCACGGAGGTTTTGGGGTACGTAGACATATATAGGAAGAAGGAGGGCACCGGGGGACGCTCGAGGGGGCCACGAGGCAAGGGGGCGCGCCCTCGGAAGGGGGGCGCGCCCCCACCCTCGTGGGCCACCTCTTGATCCCCTGACGTGGTTCTCAAGCTCCACGTGCGTGATTTTCTCCAAAAATATCTCTCGCGAAGGTTTCATTATGTTTGGACTCCGTTTGATATTCTTTTTCTGCAAAACCCTGAAACAGGCAAAAAACAGCAATCTGGACTGGGCCTTTGGGTAAGTAGGTTAGTCCCAAAAATGATATAAAAGTGAATGATAAGCCCATTAAACATCCAAGACTTCATAAATAATAGCATGGAACAATCCAAAATTATAGATACGTTGGAGATGTATCAAGCATCCCCAAGCTTAATTCCTGCTCGTCCTCGAGTTGGTAAATGATAAAGAAAGAATTTTTGATGTGGAATGCTAACCAATATAGTTTTTCAATGTAATTCTCTTAATTGTGGCATGAATGTGCAGATCTGAAAGATTCAAGATAAAAGTCTATATTGACATAAGAAACAATAATACTTCAAGCATACTAACAAATAAATCATGTCTTCTCAAAATACTATGGCTAAAGAAAGTTATCCCTACAAAATCATATAGTGTTGGCTATGCTCCCTCGTTATCACACAAAAATATTCATATCATGCACAACCCCGATTTCAGCCAAGCATTTGTTTTCATACTCTATCTTTTCAAACCTTTCATCTTTCACGCAATACATGAGCGTGAGCCATGGATATAGCACTATGGGTGGAATAGAGGTGGTTGTGGAGAAGATAAAAAGGAGGGAGATAGTCTCACATCGACTAGGCGTATCAACGGGCTATGGAGATGCCCATCAATTGATATCAATGTGAGTGAGTAGGGATTGCCATGCAACGGATGCACAAGAGCTAAATATGTATGAAAGCTCAACAAAAGAAACTAGTGGGTGTGCATCCAACTTGCTTGCTCACGAAGACCTAGGGCATGTGAGGAAGCCCATCGTTGGAATATACAAGCCAAGTTCTATAACAAAAATTACCACTAGTATATAGAAGTGACTAAACATGAGACTCTCTACAATGAAGAACATGGTGCTACTTTGAAGCACAAGTGTGGAAAAGAAGATAGTAGCAATTGTCCCTTTTTCTTTTTTCTTTTTTTTGGGCCTTTCTTTTTTTCTTTGGCCTTTCTTTTTTTCTTTTTTCTTTTGCGGAGGGGCTTTATAGATTTAGCCTTTACTCCCATGGGACAATGCTCTAATAATGATGATCATCACACTTTCATTACAACACAATATTACAACTCGATACTAGAACAACAAAGTATGACTTTATATGAATGCCTCCGGCGGTGTACCGGTATGTGCAATCAAACAAGAGTGACATGTATAAAAAATTATGCTTGGTGGCCTTGCCACAAATTTGATGCGTGTCATATGAACGGAACGGTGGAAAGTTGCATGGAAATATATCTCGGAATGGCTATGGAAATGCCATGATAGGTAGGTATGGAGGCTGTTTTGAGGAACAATATGGTGGTTGTTATGAGGAAGGATATATATAGTGGGTTTATGTAACCGGCGAAAGTTGCACGGTACAAGAGAGGCTAGCAATGGCGGAAGGGTGAGCGTGCTTATAATCCATGGACTCAACATTAGTCATAAGACCTCATATACTTATTGCAAAAATCTACGAGTCATCAAAACAAAGCAATCAACGCATGATCCTAGGGGGGAGGTTGGTAGGAGTTCACCATCGCGCGCCCCCGACCTCCACACAAAGGTTGGCACTCTACAAATACCTCGTGCTCTAACTTCGTCACATAGCGGTTCACCATACGTGCATGATACGGGAATCACTAATCTTAACACAAGTATTTCTCAATTTCATAATAACTCCACTAGCATTACTCTAATATCATTATCCTCATATCTCAAAACAATTATCAAGCATCCAACGTCTCATTCTATTCAATGCACTTGGTGTGAATTTTTTTACTACATTGACATTGGATGTCTATCATGTGAAGACTAGTTTCTTTAGCCTAAACACATTACCATGCTGTTTTAATAGACTCTCAAATAGATATATGTGAAGCATGAGAGTTCAACAATTTCTACAAAATATTACCACCACCGTGCTCTAAAAGATATAAGTGAAGCACTAGAGCAAAAACTATTCAACTCAAAAGATATAAGTGAACCACATAGAGTGTTTTAATAATTTCTAGGCCATATTTAACTCTCTCAAATAGGTGTGTCCAGCAAGGAAGATTGTGACAAACTAACAAGCAAAGACTCAAATTATACAAGACGCTCCAAGCAAAACACATATCATGTTGCGAATAAAAATATAGCTCCAAGTATAGTTACCGATGGATGAAGACGAAAGAGGGGATGCCTTCCCGGGGCATCCCCAAGCTTAGGCTTTTGATTATCTTGAATTCCTTGGGGTGCCATGGGCATCCCCAAGCTTAGGCCTTCGCTACTCCTTGTTCCATAGTCCATCAAAGCAATACTCAAAACTTGAAAACTTCACAACACAAAACTTAGGCAAAAATTCTCGTGAGCTCCGTTAGTATAAGAAAGCAAACCACTACTCAAAGGTGCAGTAATGAATTCATTATTTGTTTATATTGGTGTTAAACCTACTGTATTCGAACTTCTCTATGGTTCATATCCTCCAATACTACTCATTGATTCATCGGAATAAGCAATCAACACACGAAAAATAGAATCTGTCAAAAACAGAACAGTCTGTAGTAATCTGCAGGTTTCGCCTACTTCTGGAACTCCAAAAACTTCAAACTAAATTGGTAAATTTGCGGAATTTTTCTACCAATCATCTTCAAAAAGAATCAACTAAAAAGATCGGTCCAGTAAAATCTGAAGACCACTTTAGCGAGCGCTAACGATTCTGTTTTTCACAGCAAGATCACATAAACTTCACACAAGTCTTCCCAAAGGTTCTACTTGGCACAAACACTAAACAAAACATGAAACCATATATAATCAAAGGTGAGATGCAATATTTATTCCCTAAGAGCAACAAAAACAAAAAACATAAAGTTGGGTTGGCTCCCAACAAGCGCTATCGTTTTACGTCCCTAGCTAGGCACGATACAAGATAAATCTAGGTATTGCCATCTTTGGAAGGCAATCCATAACTGGCTCTCATGATAGATTCATATGGTAATTTGATTTTATTTCTAGGAAAGTGTTCCATGCCTTTCCATAATGGAAATTGGAATCTAATATTTCCTTCCTTCATATCAATAATTGCACCAATCGTTCTAAGGAAAGGTGTACCAAGAATAATAGGACATGAAGGATTGCAATCTATATCAAGAACAATGAAATCTACGGGCACATAATTACTATTGGCAACAATAGGAACATCATTAATTCTTACCATAGGTTTCTTAATAGTGGAATCCGCAAGATGCAGATTTGAAGGACAATCATCACGCTCATGGAACCCTAGCAAATCACACAAAGTTTTTGGGATAGTGGAGACACTAGCACCCAAATAACACAAAGCATAGCATTCATGATCTTTTATTTTTATTTTGATAGTAGGTTCCCATTCATCATAAAGCTTTCTAGGGATAGAAACTTCCAACTCAAGTTTTTCTTCATAAGATTGCATCAAAGCATTAACTATGTGTTTAGTGAAAGCTTTATTTTGACTATAAGCATGCAGAGAATTTAGCACGGATTACAATAAGGAAATACAATAAATCAAAGAGAAATTGTCATAATTGAATCCCTTGAAATCCAAAGTACTGGGTTCATCACTATGTAAAGTTTTAATCTCTGCACTCCCACTTTTAGCAATTTTAGCATCAAGATCAAAAAACTCCGAATCATTGGGACACCTTAAAGCAGAATCATCTCCAATCCTATCTTATTCAATATTTATACTAGAAAACAAGGATCTAATAGGAGACACATCAATAACTTTCAGATCTTCATCTTTATTTTCATGATAACGAGAAGAACATGATTTAATATAATCCTGTCTTCTAGCACGCATTCTAGCGGTTCTTTCTTCGCATGCATCAATGGAAATTTTCATGGCTTTGAGAGACTCATTGATATCATTCTTAGGTGGGATAGATCTAAATTTCAAAGAATCAACATCAAGAGTAATTATATCCACACTTCTAGCCAATTCATCAACCTTAAGCAATTTCTCTTCAAGCAAAGATTGAAATTCTTTTGCGAGATCATAAACCCCTTAACACTAGTTTTGTCACACCCTGCATTTTGTAACATGTTATTTGCATCAATGAAGCATAAAAATTTGGACTAGCAAATTTTTTTGGCATCATTTGGCTTTTATTTGGAATTGAGTTTTTCTTCCTATGCTTTTCATGTGCTCATTAAAGTCAACTATTACCTCTTGAGGAATTCATCTCCATACCCAAAACTTCTGCCCAATGATCATGCCAAGTGTTATATAGCAGCATAGTATTTTCTTATAAAAATAATTTGGCCAAAATATATTTTATAAATTTAGTATTCCAAAAACCCCTGAATTGAGGTTTGCACTGCAAGTGCTTGATTTAGGGTGAGAAAATTATTTCAAAAAGAATATTTGAGACCTAGTAGTCATAGGACTCCCAGAAACCATAAAAGTATAATTTTAAAAGTTATTTTCCTATTTTATTTAAAAGCTTTTTCTTAAGGCCAGAAATGGTCTTTAATAGGGAAAAATTATTTAAGTGTTTCAAAAATATTTGCCAAAATTCAGGGAGACTCATAGGACATATATTGTCCATATATAAGAGTTTCAACACTTGGTCATGTTCAAAATAATGGGCTAATCCCTCTAAAACCCTTTCTGGATATTTCAATCTTTTGAAGTATTTACAAAGGAAATATTCTCCAAAAATTCCAGGGAAATTCTATAATGTCATATATGACATATTTGATGATCTTGACAAGCCCCATGCATTGGGAAGCAAGATAACATCCTCAAAACCCTTCAAAACCATTCTGTCCATATTTGAAGTTTGAGCAACTTTACATTGCCAAATTTGTCCAAATGCCCTCAAACTTGGTGCACATGCTAGAATGGCCTAATAAGGCAACTAGACCAAATGGCACAAGATTTGGAGTAGGGAAACTTGATCAGAATACCCCAAAACCCTTTCTGTTCAAATGCAAATTTGAACAACTTTACATTACCAACTTTTTATCTAGAGCTTCAAACTTTGTGGGCATGATCAATACCCCAAGTGGTGCATCAAGGGGAGATGATTAGCTCGACTTAAACAAGATGAAGCCATTTCTGTTGATTTCTAGGGTTCACCAAAGTTACATTGGCTAGTTTCTTCAAATGAGCCCAAATTTGGTGAAACACCCTAATTCCATATGACATTCAATCCTGTTAAGTGCCATGGCTAGTGGAGATCATTTGCTAGTCCAAAACTTGATCAAACACCTTCTGCTACTTTACCAAAACCACCATCTCGACCTCTTTTACCTTTACTTTTGCATCAGCTTTCTACCACAGCTTCATCTAGTTACAATCTACCTCCAGTAACTCCCCCATGTCAACAGCTCCATGATTGAGGGGTGAAAACCCCAATTCACCTTGCTGGACAACCAAATTCTACCTAGTTACCAGCATCACCTCTCTCTCCTTGATCATCCAGAGCATCCAAGGCCTCAGCTGAGACGTCTGCTTCGTGCTGGACCCCCCAGACACGGCGGACACGCCCAGGGAGCCAATGGCATGCCATGGCATGCGATAAGCTCGCTCCAGAGCGCGCTACAGTGCGCACCCGCACTGTAGCTTCGCCCAATCGCATGCCCCCGACCACCTCGTGCTCCTCCCTCGCGCCTACCGATGCGCCTCGACGTCTGGAACCCTCCCCGGCGCTGTCCCCCTCCTCCTCTTCCCTCTAGTGGCCGCCCTTGCACGCGTGCTGGCCGCCCGCAACCTCCACTCGTCGGCCTCACACGCGCACGCCGTCTGGAGCCTTCCCCGCTCCTCCTCTCCCCTCTACTAGGCATGGACCTCACCCACGAGCACCCCAGACTCAATCCCATCGCCTCCCGTGCACTGTGGCGTCGAGCAGAAGCTCGCCGGCGCACAGGTCCACGGGACCTCGCCGTTCCCCTATAAAGAGGGCCCCCGAGCCCCTCCTCTCTTCACCAACAGCCTCACAACACTCCTAGTAGCACTCCAGCACCATTCATTCGCCCCCACAGGGCCTCAGTGCTCGGGATCGACCGGAGCTCCGCCGCGTCGGGCAACCGGAGATCTCGCAGTACAGCCCCTCTCAGCCCCAACTTTTGCTCGATCTAGTACCACCATACCTCACTGATGCATTCCCCTCTCTTTCCCCCTCTGCAGCTGCCGGAATCGACCGGAGCAGCGACCTCCCGATGCTCCTCCGCCATCCCACCTCGCCGCCGACGAACCAGGCCTCTCCGGCGGGCCGCACCACCAACACTGGAACGACGACTCACTGCTTAGCCCGTTCCTGCCCCGCCGTGCCCGGAATCGTCGCCGGTGAGCTCGCCGTCGCTTTGGCCGAGAGGTTGAAGATGACAGGCGGGCCCCGCCTGTCATCCTCACCACTCTCTCTCTCCCCTCTCTACCCTTACCGCCGGGCCCCGCCCGTCAGGTTTGAAAACCCTGACGCGCGCGCGCTGGCGCCCGAGCGGTGGGCTAGTTGCCCTGGGCCGTGCACTGTGGCCGTTCTGGCCCAGTGGCACATGGCCATTTCCTTTTAATCTTTTCTGTGATTATTTCAATTAATTTCACGGAACTAAATAATTGTCCAAATAAATTAATTCCAACTCCTAAAATCTTGTAATATTCCAACCTATTTAATGGTGTCACTTTCACACAAATCCATGAAACTTTTTTGTTCTGTTCAAATTTAAATTCAAATTTGAGCATTAAAACTCCTGTTCAAAAATTCCTTAGATTCCATTTTGTCACTCCAAAACTCGAACTAAGAATTTTTGCCATCTTAGTTTTCCCTCTAGTATTTAACAAAAATAAGTTGACATTTTTTTGAGCACTTTGATTTTTCTGTTTTTATAGTGGTCTTATTTTCCCGTTGTTATTTTGCGACGATTAGATCCCGTATTTGACGAAGTTGCTGAGGAAGAAGGTGGAGAAGGATTTGAAGACTTTGAAGATCAAGCCAATCCAGGCAAGCAGCCCTTTGACCATGATACACTTGTGTTCATCAGAACCCGTTTGTTCCGAATGCATGATGATAAGAGTTATGGTGGTGACCTAGTTAAAACCAACAGATGATGCATGCTTTACTCTTGATCTTGCTATGTGCTAGATGCAATGCATATGGTTAGTAGTGATGCTTAGAGATGCATGTGTGCCATGATACCTTCGTGGTTGCATTCTTTTCAAAAAACCCGTCGGGTGCCATTCATGCCTGAGCGAGATGGTGAGATGGGTAACCACTTGACGACGAAGTGGTGTACCGAGACAAGTGTGTGTGATGTTTTTCAAACGGATTGGTTTAAGTTGCGACCTTTATTCCAACCATACATGTGCAACCACTCTACCCCTTATGGGACGAGGCTTTATTGATTTCTTAGGCCGATACTAGCATGGTGCCCGCATTACTAGTGATGGGAAGACTTGAGGTCTTTTCCCGGGACGGGGTCGTGCTTGGATAGACGACCATGACTGTTTTCATAGGGCACCGGACACACCGTTGGTCCCTTCGGGTACGCGTGACATTGAAATTAGGGCAAGTCCCGTGATCTATTGTTTGTACTCGAGGGCCGTGTACCAACGAGTGGACTCTATGTTAGTGTCGTCTAAGGAAAGATAATGACCGGGTGCTTCCCCCGAGTACTTGAGGTACTGTGGGATCGTGGGTGACACAAAAGCTTCCCGGATCTTGTGGGTAAAGTGCGCAACCTCTGCAGAGTGTAAAACTATTCGAATAGCCGTGTCCACGGTCAAGGACAGTTGGGTAACCGCTCTTGGGCTACGTCCAATGTTTGCGAAACCTTGTGTGTGTGTATGACGAGTCAAGGTGGTGACTTGACTCGATGAGATGAATCATATTCATGTTGATATCGGTAACCTGTCTGCGAGGTTACGTGAGTTTATTGATGCATATACCTGATGGTAGAATATTTAATCTAGCTCGTTGCTAGATTGCTCATTGTTTTTCAATTGCATTGTTACTTTGAACCAAATCATGGGTTGCTTGCGAGTACATTCAAAGTACTCATTGGCTTGCCACTGGTTATTTAATTGGCCAAGCATGGAGGAACAGGAATATGAAGAAGAGTTCTTTGGAGACTAACATGCGAACTAGGACGCTATCCCAGTCAGAATGCCTGTAGGGTTAAGGCAGATGGCATGGATTCTACCTATCAACGAAGACTTCCGCTATTTGAGTTATTTGCTATTCAGTCCGTGAGGCTTATCTATGTAAGACTTGGCCATAATGGCCATAATTTGTGTAAGACGGTATGTATGGATGTAAGTCTCTTGTTAATCAGCTTCTGTGTGTTCAGTGAGCATTGATCTCTGGGATCACTGTACACGTGCATTCGGTGATCTCGACTTCTAAGTCGGGGTCCCCATAGAGCTGGTATCAGAGCCATCCTGACTGTAGGAAGCCTTAGTTAGCATGGGCGTTAGTTAGATGAGACCCCTTTTTCAAAAACCTTCTGAACCTCTCTTCTTTTCTAAACCTTACCAACCTGAGATTTCATCAGCTTATTAACCTCTCCTATTCCACCTTTGTAGATGGCCGCTGTACCGGAAGAGCACCTGACCTCTGGGTTTCCTTTGCTTCTCGAGGATAGCCTCCAGGAGTGCCAGTTCCACCGAGCACCCATCCTCACCTACCTTGAGCATTGGGTTAGTGACACTGAGGTGGAGTACCATGTGGAAGTGATCGTGAAGGCAAACGATCCTCCCACAAGTTGGTTCTTCGAGGGACCCCAGATGGCAACACTACCTCTCGCCGTCGAGGCTGCTGCACTCAAGGCACTAACCCGTCTCCGCGAGCTTCTTCCGGGGATGGCAGCCAAGATGACAACCCGCTTCTTGCCTTACCGGAAGGAAGGTGAAGATGAAAGCAGCGCACTAGCCCCTGCACTGAAGGAAGGACTCTCGCTTCGGTTCCAGACCTACTTCAGTCTATGTGCCCACAGCTTGGCACAAGACTTGGCCTTAGAATCGATGAAGCTCCGAGAAGAACTTCACAAGACCAAGGCACTTCTTCGTCGAGCTCAAGAGAAGACAAATAGGATCAAGAAAGAAGGAGCGCCTTCCGGACAGTCCGCTATCGCATACCGAGGCGGAAGGCCCTCCGAAGATGTATCTTCCAAGAATGAAGAACCACCTCGGCGACGCCGGATGACGGCAAAGGAATATTGCAAGGTTTTCCCTGCACCACCGACAAAGCACCATCGTATCCAACTCCTCCACTCCCCCACACCCTCAAGTGACAAGGGGGCCCAGACAGATGAAGACAAGGAGGAAGACCCAGAAGAGCCGGAATACGCGACCGAGCATTCCGCTGCTTAGGCATCATTCGCTACTTGGATATGCCAGTTCGTGACCTCTACGGTAGGATAGGTCATGTAACCCCTATGCGCAGTCGAGTCCCTGTATGGTTCATATGAAACCATCTAGTGTTTGCTTTTGTTGTGTTTGGATGTATGTCGTATTCTTCCTTCGGGAATATGTAAACGACTGCATCACCCATTTGGATTTTAATTAATGTGATTGGCCTTTCGGCCCTTGCATGATTTGATTAGTGTCACACCCACCCCCTTACTAGGCACCCATCTGTATTGCTTTCCCTCTTCCAAGTCATGAGACCTTTTACCGCTCCAACAGGATGCCTGTTGTAACTCGTACTGGTACCTCTACCCAACAGCCTAAAGCCGGAGCATCCTCTCAATCAGAGGCCGGCCATGACCAAACCAACGACCAAGCTCCACCACCACCACCTCCTCCGAACATGGACATGGCTCAGCTTCTCCAAGCTTTCCGAGAGGAACGCCAAGCCAACACCGCAGCCCTTCAGTTGATTGCTCAAGCTGTCACCAACAACCGCCAGCCGGCGGGGAATGGCAATGGACGTTCCACGTTGGTAGAGTTCAAGAAGCATGCACCGCCAACTTTCATCGAGACTGCTGAACCCCTGGATGTAGATGACTGGGTCCGCACCATTGAGGACTTGCTGGAACTAGTCGGATGCACCGAAGACCGCGAGAAGGTGGCTTATGCAGCCCACTGCCTCGGGGGGACTGCTAGAGCTTGGTGGGATGGATTCAAGGTCATGCATGCTGAACAAGACATCACTTGGGTCAACTTCAAGGTAGAATTCCGCAAGGCCCACATTCCTTCCGGAATCATGGCTATCAAAAAGCGTGAATTCCGAGCTCTGAAGCAAGGAAGTGGCACTGTCAAGGAGTACATGCAGAAGTTCAGTGTTCTGTCAAGGTATGCCCCTGAAGATGTCAGCACTGATGCTGCAAAAAGGGAGCGCTTCATGGAAGGCCTCAATCAGACTCTGCAATACTTGCTTGTCGTGTGCGACTGCCCGACCTTCCCTGACCTGGTGAACAAAGCACTCATGCTTGAAGACAAGCGGCGTGCTTTGGAAGACACTCGCAAGCGCAAGATGGTCAGCAAGGGAAGTTCCAGCAACCAGAAGCCTCGTCCGTGGCAGTCAGCCCCGGCCAAGCCAACCTATCTGCAACCAAGAGCTCCTGCACCCCGCACCAACTTTCAGCCTCAGCAGTATGCCAACCCAAGGCCAGCATTCAACCCCAATAATAGTGGTGGCAACAAGATCAACAATCCAAACCAAGTCACTTACTTTGGATGTGGTCAGTCAGGACACATCTCAAGGGTGTGCCCCAACAAGAAGCCTGATGCCCCGCGCCCCAATGCGCAGAACACAGGACAAGGCTGCCGGATGCCACCAAGGAACCCAGCTCCTCGCAACCCGCCTAACCATGGGAAGGGGCGTGTGAATCACGTCACTACTGAAGAAGCCCAGGAAGACCTGGACGTCGTGCTGGGTACGTTCCTTGTCAACTCAGCACTTGCAACTGTCTTGTTTAATTCTGGAGCAACGCATTCATTTGTCACTCAAAGATTTGCATTAAAAAGTGGCATGACCCCTACACCCCTGAATAACCCTATGGTGGTACAAACCCCCGGAGCAGAGATGAGAGACAAGATAGGCTGTAAAGGAGTCAGTATTACCATTAATGGTGTAGACTTCCTAGCAGACCTTATCATCCTAAGATCGCAAGGCTTCGATGTGATCCTAGGGATGGATTGGCTCAGTAAGCACCAAGGCATATTAGACTGTGCCAATCGGACTGTCACTGTGACCAATGACCAAGGAGTCAAAGTTAAGTTTGCTCCCAACTCTTCTTCCGCTCAAGCCGTTCAAGTCAACTATCTATCTGAAGTTGGGCTAGAGCAAGTACCGGTGGTATGCGAGTATCCCGATGTCTTTCCGGATGAACTACCGGGAATGCCCCCTGACCGTGACATTGAGTTCATCATCGAGCTCGTTCCCGGGGCAGGACCCATCTATAAGAAGCCTTATAGAATGGGGACGGAAGAATTAGCCGAGTTGAAGAAGCAACTGGAAGAGCAGCTGAGGAAGGGATTTATCCGCCCAAGTGCCTACCCTTGGGGATCACCTGTTCTGTTTGTGGCAAAAAGGGACGGTACCATCCGCTTATGCATTGACTATCGTTCCCTCAATGAAGTTACAATCAAGAACAAATATCCACTTCCCAAGATCGAAGATCTGTTTGATCAGCTCAGCGGAGCCAAGGTATTCTCCAAGATCGACCTCATATCTGGGTACTGCCAGCTGAAGATCAGACCCAAAGATATTCCGAAGATGGAATTCGTAACCAGATATTGCATGTATGAGTGCACGTTCATATCCTTTGGGTTGACCAATGCCCCAACTTACTTCATGTATCTCATGAATAAAGTCTTCATGGAATATTTGGACAAGTTCGTTGTTGTCTTCATCGATGACATTCTTGTCTTCTCGAAGACGAAGGAAGAACACGAGCAACATTTGAGGATGGTCCTAGACAAGCTTCGGGAGCAACAACTATATGCCAAATTCAGCAAGTGTGAGTTCTGGCTGCATAAAGTTGGATTCTTAGGTCATGTCTTGACCGAAGAAGGATTGTCAGTTGATCCCGCAAAGATCGGAGCTGTGACCCAATGGCAATCCCCAACGACCATCAAGGAAGTCAGAAGCTTCCTCGGACTTGCGGGCTATTACCGCAAATTCGTGGAAGGATTCTCTAGCATTGCCCGGCCAATGACTCAGCTCCTCAAGAAGGAAAAGAAGTTCGAATGGACACCAAAATAAAGAAGAGAGCTTCCAAGAGCTCAAGAAGAGATTGACCACCGCCCCAGTTCTGGCAACACCTGATATTCACAAGGAGTTCGTGATATATTGTGATGCCTCTCGAACCGGATTGGGAAGCGTTCTGATGCAAGAAGGCCGAGTCATAGCTTACCTCTCCAGGCAGCTACGACCTCATGAAGAGAACTACGCTACTCACGATCTTGAGTTAGCAGCAGTGGTTCATGCCTTGAAGACATGGCGGCATTACCTCCTAGGGAAACGGTGTGAGATATACACAGACCACAAAAGTCTGAAGTATATTTTCACCCAAAAGGAATTGAACATGAGGTAGCGAAGATGGTTGGAACTCATCAAAGACTATGACCTCAGTGTTCAGTATCACCCCGGGAAGGCTAACGTGGTGGCCGATGCCTTGAGCAGGAAGGCTTGCTCTTTGAATGCCATTATTCAAAAGAGGCAGCCAGCCCTGTTTAAGGAATTCGAGCAATTCAGTCTGGAATTGGTCACCCCTGGATTTTTGGATCATTTGGAAGTCAAACCGACCCTGGTGGACGAAGTCAAGAAGGCACAAGGTGGGCACGCAAGTATTGAAGGCATCAAGAAGAAGATGAAGCTAGGCAAGGCGCCAGGATTCTCCGAAGACGAGCACGGGATTGTTTGGTACAAAGGCCGCATCTGCGTACCAAACAAGATGGAGTTGAAGATCCCGATCCTGCAAGAAGCCCACGACACTCCGTATTCCATCCACCCCGGAGGAACCAAGATGTACCAATACTTGAAGGAAAGATTCTGGTGGCACGGGATGAAAAGAGAGATTGCAACCTATGTTGCAAAGTGTGATGTCTGCCAAAGGGTCAAGGCTGAATATCAGCGACCCGCTAGATTACTCCAACCACTCAAGGTTCCCGAGTGGAAGAGGGATAAAGTCGGAATGGACTTCATCACTGGATTGCCATGGTCGAATAGAGGACATGACTCCATCTGGGTCATAGTCGACCATTTGACCAAGGTGGCCCATTTCATTCCTGTCTAGACTACCTATACAGGCAACCAGTTGGCAACTCTCTATATCAACCGAATCGTGAGCCTCCATGGTGTTCCATAGGAAATTGTGTCACATCGAGGCACCCAGTTTACTTCAAGGTTCTGGAGAAGATTCCAAGAAGCCTTGGGAACCAAATTATCTTTCAGCACAGTTTTCCACCCGCAGACCGGAGGTCAGACGGAACGAGTAAATCAAATTCTCGAAGACATGCTCCGAGCCTATGTCTTGGCATATGGAGCCAAGTGGGAAGATTGTCTCCCTTTTGCCGAGTTCTCCTATAACAGCAGTTACCAGTCGAGCCTTCAGATGGCACCATTTGAGGTGTTGTACGGATGCAGATGTCGCACACCCCTCAACTGGTCAGACACTGGAGAAGGGCTAGTCTTTGGACCGGATATTCACCGCGAAGCAGAAGAGCAAGTCCAACTAGTCAGAGAACGTTTGAAGGCAGCCTAGTCAAGGCAGAAGAGTTATGCTGACACTCGCCTCCGAGACATGAGTTTCCGTGTCGGAGACCATGTGTACCTGCGGGTAACTCCTCTAAAGGGAACCAAGTGTTTCCACGTCAAGGGGAAGCTCGCACCAAGATTTATTGGCCCTATCAAGATCGTCGACCAACGAGGAGAAGTGGCTTACCAGTTGGAACTACCACCTGAGCTATCCGATGTGCACAATGTATTCCACGTGTCACAACTCCGGAAATGTCTCCAAGTTCTGGACAAGCCTAATCTCTACAAGGATGTTGATCACCAAGCCATTGATCTGCAGCCTGATCTAACCTACCACGAGAAGCCCATTCGCATTCTGGACGAAGCAGAACGACGGACACGAAGCCGCACCATCAAGTACTTCAAGGTCCAGTGGAGCAACCACACGGAAGCAGAAGCGACCTGGGAATGTGAAGACAACCTTAGATCCGAGTTTCCCGATCTCTTCTAAGACCTAGTTTAGGAATCTCGGGGACGAGATTCTTGTAAGGGGGGTAGGTCTGTCACACCCTGCATTTTGTAACATGTTATTTGCATCAATGAAGCATAAAAAATTGGACTAGCAAAATTTTTTGGCATCATTTGGCTTTTATTTGGAATTGAGTTTTTCTTCCTATGCTTTTCATGTGCTCATTAAAGTCAACTATTACCTCTTGAGGAATTCATCTCCATACCCAAAACTTCTGCCCAATGATCATGCCAAGTGTTATATAGCAGTATAGTATTTTCTTATAAAAATAATTTGGCCAAAATGTATTTTATAAATTTAGTATTCCAAAAACCCCTGAATTGAGGTTTGCACCGCAAGTGCTTGATTTCGGGTGAGAAAATTATTTCAAAAAGTATATTTGAGACCTAGTAGTCATAGTTCTCCCAGAAACCACAAAAGTATAATTTTAAAAGTTATTTTCCTATTTTATTTAAAAGATTTTTCTTAAGGCCAAAAATGGTCTTTAATAGGGAAAAATTATTTAAGTGTTTCAAAATATTTGCCAAAATTCAGGGAGACTCATAGGACATATATTGTCCATATATAAGAGTTTCAACACTTGGTCATGTTCAAAATAATGGGCTAATCCCTCCAAAACCCTTTCTGGATATTTCAAGCTTTTGGAATATTTACAAAGGAAATATTCTCCAAAAATTCCAGGGAAATTCTATAATGTCATATATGACATATTTGATGATCTTGCCAAGCCCCATGCCTTGGCAATCAAGATAACATCCTCAAAACCTTTCAAAACCATTCTGTCCATATTTGAAGTTTGAGCAACTTTACATTGCCAAACTTGTCCAAATGCCCTCAAACTTGGTGCACATGCTAGAATGGCCTAATAAGGCAACTAGACCAAATGGCACAAGATTTGGAGTAGGGCAACTTGTTCAGAATACCCCAAAACGCTTTCTGTTCAAATGCAAATTTGAACAACTTTACATTACCAACTTTTTATCTGGAGCTTCAAACTTTGTGGGCATGATCAATACCCCAAATGATGAAACTACACCAAGTGGTGCATCAAGGGGAGATGATTAGCTCGACTTAAACAAGATGAAGCCATTTCTGTTGATTTCTAGGGTTCACCAAAGTTACATTGGATAGTTTCTTCAAATGAGCCCAAATTTGATGAAACACCCTAATTCCATATGACATTCAATCCTGTTAAGTGCCATGGCTAGTGGAGATCATTTGCTAGTCCAAAACTTGATCAAACACCTTCTGCTACTTTACCAAAACAACCATCTTGACCTCTTTTACCATTTACTTTTGCCTCAGCTTTCTACCATAGCTTCATCTAGTTACAATCTACCTCCAGTAACTCCCCCATGTCAACAGCTCCATGATTGAGGGGTGAAAACCCCAATTCACTTTGCTGGACAGCCAAATTCTACCTAGTTACCAGCCTCACCTCTCTCTCCTTGATCATCCAGAGCATCCAAGGCCTCAGCTGAGACGTCTGCTTCGTGCTGGACCCCCCAAACACGACGGACACACCCAGGGAGCCAATGGCATGCCATGGCATGCGATAAGCTCGCTCCAGAGCACGGTACAGTGCGCACCCGCACTGTAGCTTCGCCCAATCGCATGCCCCCGACCACCTCGTGCTCCTTCCTCGCGCCTGCCGATGTGCCTCGACATCTGCGACCCTTCCCGGCGCTGTCCCCCTCCTCCTCTTCCCTCCAGTGGCCGCCCTCGTACGCGCGCTGGCCGCCCGCAACCTCCACTCATCGGCCTCACACGCGCACGCCGTCTGGAGCCTTCCCGCTCCTCCTCTCCCTCTACTAGGCATGGACCTCACCCACGAGCACCCCAGACTCAATCCCATCGCCTCCAGTGCACTGTGACGTCGAGCAGAAGCTTGCCGGCGCACAGGTCCACGGGACCTCGCCGTTCCCCTATAAATAGGGCCCTCGAGCCCCTCCTCTCTTCACCAACAGCCTCACCACACTCCCAGTAGCACTCCAGCACCACTAATTCGCCCCTAGAGGGTCTCAGTGCTCGGGATCGACCGGACCTCCGCCGCGTGGGGCAACCGGAGATCTCGAAGTACAACCCCTCTCAGCCCCAACTTTTTCTCGATCTAGCACCGCCATACCTCACTGATGCATTCCCTCTCTTTTCCCCCTCTACAGCTGCCAGAATCGACCGGAGCAGCGACCTCCCGACGCTCCACCGCCCTCCCACCTCGCCGCCGACGAACCAGGCCTCTCCGGCGGGCCGCACCACCACCACTGGAACGACGACTCACTGCTGAGCCCGTTCATGCCCTCCATTTGCCCCGCCGTGCCCGTAATCGCCGCCGGTGAGCTCGCCGTCGCTTTGGCCGAGAGGTTGAAGATGACAGGCGGGCCCCGCCTGTCATCCTCACCACTCTCTCTCTCTCCCCTCTCTGCCACTGACCGTCGGGCCCCGCCCGTCAGGTTTGAAAACCCTGACGCGCGCACGCTGGCGCCCGAGCGGTGGGCTAGTTGCCCTGGGCCGTGCACTGTGGCCGTTCTGGCCCAGTGGCACAGGGCCATTTCCTTTTAATCTTTTCTGTGATTATTTCAATTAATTTCACAGAATTAAATAATTGTCCCAATAAATTAATTCCAACTCCTAAAATCTTGTAATATTCCAACCTATTTAATGGTGTCACTTTCACACAAATCCATGAAACTTTTCTTTTCTGTTCAAATTTAAATTCAAATTTGAGCATTAAAACTCATGTTCAAAAAATCCTTAGATTCCATTCTGTCACTCCAAAACTCCAACTAAGAATTTTTGCCATCTTAGTTTTCCCTCTAGTATTTAACAAAAATAAGTTGACATTTTTCTGAGCACTTTGATTTTTCTGCTTTATAGTGGTCTTATTTTCCCGTTGTTATTTTGCGACGATTAGATCCCGTATTTGACGAAGTTGCTGAGGAAGAAGGTGGAGAAGGATTTGAAGACTTTGAAGATCAAGCCAATCCAGGCAAGCAGCCCTTTGACCATGATACACTTGTGTTCATCAGAACCCGTTTGTTCCGAATGCATGATGATAAGAGTTATGGTGGTGACCTAGTTAAAACCACCGCATGATGCATGCTTTACTCTTGATCTTGCTATGTGCTAGATGCAATGCATATGGTTAGTAGTGATGCTTAGAGATGCATGTGTGCCATGATACCTTCGTGGTTGCATCCTTTTCAAAAAACTCCGTCGGGTGCCATTCATGCCCGAGGGAGATGGTGAGATGGGTAACCACTTGACGACGAAGTGGTGTACCGAGACAAGTGTGTGTGATGTTTTTCAAACGGATTGGTTTAAGTTGCGACCGTTATTCCAACCATACATGTGCAACCACTCTACCCCTTATGGGATGGGGCTTTATTGATTTCTTAGGCCGATACTAGCATGGTGCCTGCATTACTACTGACGGGAAGACTTGAGGTCTTTTCCCGGGACGGGGTCGTGCTTGGATAGACGACCATGACTGTTTTCACAGGGCACCGGACACACCGTTGGTCCCTTCGGGTACGCGTGACATTGAAATTAGGGCAAGTCCCGTGATCTATTGTTTGTACTCGAGGGCCGTGTAACGAGTGGACACTATGTTAGTTTCGTCTAAGGAAAGATAATGACCGGGTGCTTCCCCCGAGTACTTGAGGTACTGCGGGATCGTGGGTGACACGAAAGCTTCCCGGATCTTGTGGGTAAAGTGCGCAACCTCTGCAGAGTGTAAAACTATTCGAATAGCCGTGTCCACGGTCAAGGACAGTTGGGTAACCGCTCTTGGGCTACGTCCAATGTTTGCGAAACCTTGTGTGTGTGTATGATGAGTCAAGGTGGTGACTTGACTCGATGAGATGAATCATATTCATGTTGATATCGGTAACCTGTCTTCGAGGTTACGTGAGTTTATTGATGCATATACCTGATGGTAGAATGTTTAATCTAGCTCATTGCTAGATTGCTCATTGTTGTTCAATTGCATTGTTACTTTGAACCAAATCATGGGTTGCTTGCGAGTACATTCAAAGTACTCATTGGCTTGCCACTGGTTATTTAATTGGCCATGCATGGAGGAATAGGAATATGAAGAAGAGTTCTTTGGAGACGAACATGCAAACTAGGACGCTATCCCAGTCAGAATGCCTGTAGGGTTAAGGCAGATGGCATGGATTCTACCTATCATCGAAGACTTCCGCTACTTGAGTTATTTGCTATTCAGCCCGTGAGACTTATCTATGTAAGACTTGGCCATAATGGCCATAATTTGTGTAAGACGGTATGTATGGATGTAAGACTCTTGTTAATCAGCTTCTGTGTGTTCAATGAGCATTGATCTCTAGGATGACTGTACACGTGCATTCGGTGATCTCGACTTCTATGTCGGGGTCCCCACAAGTTTCAAATTCAGAAGGCATCTTTCCATAAGAGTTGTTGTAGGAATTACCATAATTATTAGAGGAATTACTAGGAAAAGGCCTAGGATTAAAATTACCTCTATAAGCATTGTTACCATAATTATTCCTACCAACAAAATTCACATCCAGAGATTCATTGTTATTCTCAATCAAAGTGGACGAAGGCATATCATTAGGATCAGAAGAAGCACTCTTAGCAGCAAACAATTTCATAAGTTCATCCATCTTTCCACTCAAAACACTAATTTCGTCGATAGCATGCACTTTTTTACTAGTAGATCTTTTCGTGTGTCATTGATAATAATTAACCATAATATAATCTAGGAGTTTGTAGCTTCTCCTAAGGTAGTTTCCATGAAAGTGCCTCCGGTGGCCGAATATAAAAGATTTCTAGAAGCAGAATTCAGGCCAGCATAAAAGTTCTGAATAATCATCCATAGATTCAAACCATGTGTAGGGCAATTACGTATCATCAATTTCATTCTCTCCCAAGCTTGTGCAACATGCTCATGATCTAGTTGCTTAAAATTCATAACATCGTTTCCAAGAGAGATGGTCTTAGCAGGAGGGAAATACATAGAGATAAAGGCATCTTTGCACTTATTCTACGAATCAATACTATTTCTAGGCAAAGAGGAAAACCAAGTTTTTGCACGATCTCTAAGTGAAAACGGAAATAACTTCAATTTAACAATATCGTTATCTGTATCCCTTTTCTTTTGCATATCACACAAATCAACAAAGTTGTTTAGATGGGTAGCGGCATCTTCACTATTAAGGCCGCATAATTGATCTTTCATGATAAGATTCAACAAAGGAGCATTGATCTCACAAGATTCAACATCGGTAATAGGAGCAATCGGAGTGGTAATAAAATCATTTTTGTTGGTATTGGAGAAGTCACACAATTTGGTATTGTTCTGAGCCATAGTAACAAACAAGCAATCCAACACACACAAGCAAAGAAGAAGCAAGCGAACGACAAACACACGGCGGAAGATGGGTAAATAAAATGGCAAGGGTGAAGTGGGGTAGAGGAAAACGAGAGTCAAAAAATGTAATGCGAAGGATAAGGGTTTGTGATAGGTACTTGGTATATGACTTTTGCGTAAGCCTCCGCGGCAGTAGCGCCTGAAATTATTCTTGCTACTTCTTGATCTTGTGTTGTATTCCCTCGAAGAGGAAAGGGATATGCATCATAGTAGCGTAAGTATTTCCCTCAGTTTTTGAGAACCAAGGTATCAATCTAGTAGGAGACCACGCGCGAGTCCCTCGGACCTGCACAAACAAATAAGAACTTCACAGCCAACGCGATAAGCGGTTGTCAATCCCTTTACGGTCACTTACGAAAGTGAGATCTCATAGAGATGATAGTTTATATTTTTGGTATTTTTAGTTTATAAGGACAACAAATAAAAGCGATAAAAGTAAAGTAGATGTAGATTGATATGTGGAGAATAGACCCGGGGGCCATACTTTTCTCTAGTGGCTTCTCTCATGATAGAGATATTCTACGGCGGGTAAAGAAATTACTGTCGAGCAATTGATAGAAAATCGAATAATTATGAGACTATCTAGGCATGATCATTGTATATAGGCATCACGTCCAAGACAAGTAGACCAACTCCTGCCTGCATCTACTACTATTACTCCACACATCGACCGCTATCCAGCATGCATCTAGTGTATTGAGTTCATAAGAACAGAGTAACGCCTTAAGCAAGATGACATGATGTAGAGGGATAAACTCAAGCAATATGATATAAACCCCATCTTTTTATCCTCGATGGCAATAATACAATACGTGCCTTGCTGCCCCTAGTATCACTAGGAAAGGACACCGGAAGATTGAACCCAAAGCCAAGCACTTCTCCCATTGCAAGAATTATAGATCTAGTAGGCCAAACCAAACCAATAATTCGAGAAGACTTGCAAGGATATTATGAGCACACATAAAAAGTTCAGAGAAGAACCAAATATCTTTCACAGATAACCTTGATCATAAACTCACAATTCATCAGATCTCGACAAACACACCGCAAAAAGAGATTACATCGAATAGATCTCCTCAAAGACCGAGGAGAACTTTGTATTGAGATCCAGAGAGAGAGAAGAAGCCATCTAGATACTAGCTATGGACCCGAAGGTCTATGGTAAACTACTCACAACTCATGGTGAGGGCGATGATGATGATGAAGAAGAACTCCGTGATGGATCCCCCTCCGGTGGAGCTCCATAACAGGCTCCAAGGTGGGATCTTCACGGGAACAGAAGGTACGGCAGTGGAATTAGGGTTTTCTCTCTGTCCATGGAGGTTTTGGGGTACGTAGACTTATATAGGAAGAAGGAGGGCACCGGAGGACGCTCGAGGGGGCCACGAGGCAGGGGGCGCGCCCCCACCCTCATGGGACACCTATTGATCCCTTGACGTGGTTCTCAAGCTCTGCGTGCGTGATTTTCTCCAAAAATATCTTTCGCGAAGGTTTTAGTCCGTTTGGACTCCGTTTGATATACTTTTTCTGCAAAACCCTAAAACAGGCAAAAAACAGCAATCTAGACTGGGCCTTTGGGTTAGTAGGTTAGTCCCAAAAATGATATAAAAGTGAATGATAAAGCCCATTAAACATCCAAGACTTCATAAATAATAGCATGGAACAATCAAAAATTATAGATACGTTGGAGACGTATCAAGGCGCACTGGCCTCGTCGTCGAATTCAGGCAGCAATTTACGCTTAGGATAGCCTTTGGTTTGGCGATTGCCATATTTTTCCTCAGCGTCCAGCACTTCTTTCCATCTATCGTTGAGCGTATCTTGTGCGGCTCGAAGCTGTCTCTACTGCTTTTCCAGGCTCCTTGCGGTGGCAATAAGCCTACGATGGTAGCGCTTTTGTTCTAAGGGTTCTTCTGGGACGATATATTCGTCGTCGCCCAGGCTAACATCCTCTTTGGAGACTGATAACCCACATGTGTAGGGGATCGAAACAATTTTCGTGGGTAAAGTATTCAACCCAAATTTATTGATTCGACACAAGGGGAGCCAAAGAATACTCTTAAGTATTAGCAGCTGAGTTATCAATTCAACCACACCTGGAAACTTAGTATCAGCAGCAAGATAGTTTAGTAGCAAAGTAATATGATAGTGGTGGTAGCAGCAATAAAAGTAAAGATAGTGTTTTTGTGGTTTTTGTGATAATAGCAACGGGAAAGTAAATAAGCGACTAGCAATTTAGGTAAAGCTCGTAGGCATTGGATCGGTGACGGGAAATTACGTCGGATGCAATTCATCATCTAGAAGTTATAATCTAGGGTGACACAGAACTAGCTCCAGTTCATCAATGCAATGTAGGCATGTATTCTGAATATAGTCATACGTGCTTATGCAAAAGAACTTGCATGACATCTTTTGTCCTACCCTCCCGTGGCAGCGCGGTCCTATTGGAAACTAAGGGATATTAGGCCTCCTTTTAATAGAGTACCGGACCAAAGCATTAACACATAGTGAATACATGAACTCCTCAAACTATGGTCATCACCGGGAGTGGTCCCGATATTGTTACTTCGGGGTTGCCGGATCATAACACATAGTAGGTGACTATAGACTTGCAAGATAGGATCAAGAACACACATATATTCATGAAAACATAATAGGTTGAGATCTGAAATCATGTCACTCGGACCCTAGTGACAAGCATTAAGCATAGCAAAGTCATAGCAACATCAATTTCAGAACATAGTGGATAATAGGGATCAAACCCTAACAAAACTAACTCGATTACATGATAGATCCCATCCAACCCATCACCGTCCAGCAAGCCTACGGTGGAATTACTCACACACGGCGGTGAGCATCATGGAATTGGTGATGGAGGAAGGTTGATGATGACGATGGAGACAATCTCCACACTCCGGAGCCCCGAACGGACTACAGATCTGCCCTCCCGAGAGAGATTAGGGCTTGGCGGCGGCTCCGTCTCGGGAAACGCGATAATTCTTTTTCCCTGGTTATTTCTCCCGAAACGGAAGATATAGGACCCTGGGGTACATCGGTTAAGCATCGGGGGGGCCCTCAAGGCAGGGGGCGCGTCCTGGGCAGGGGACACGCCCCCACCCTCGAGGACAGGGTGTGGGCCCCCCGGTGAGTATTTTCTTGCAGGTATTTTTTATATTTTCTGAAATAATTATCCGTTGATTTTCAGGCGATTCCGAGAACTTTTTATTCTGCACAAAAACAACACCATGGTAGTTCTGCTGAAAACAGCGTCAGTCTGGGTTAGTTCCATTCAAATCATGCAAGTTAGAGTCCAAAACAAGGGCAAAAGTGGTTGGAAAAGTAGATACGTTGGAGACGTATTAACTCCCCCAAGCTTAAACATTTGCTTGTCCTCAAGCAATTCAGTTGATAAACGGAAAGTGATAAAGAAAAACTTTGACAAACTCTCTTTGCTCTTGTTGTTGTAAATATGTAAGCTAGCATTCAGGTTTTCAACAAGATCATGAACTAACCACATTCACAATAACTTTCAGGTCTCAAGACTACTCACATCAATGGCATAATCAACTAGCGAGCAATAATAATAAACCTCGGATGACAACACTTCTCAAAACAATCATGATATGATATAACATGATGGTATCTCGCTAGCCCTTTCTGAGACCGCAAAACATAAATGCAGTGCACCTTTAAAGAAAAAGGACTGACTAGACATTGTAATTCATGGTAAAAGAGATCCAGTCATGATCATACTCAATGCAAATTAATAGTAATACATGCAACGACAGAGGTGCTCTCCTACTGGTACTTTTTGATAAGAGGATGATGACTCTGCATAAAAGTAAATGGATAGGCCCTTCGCAGAGTGAAGTAGGGATTTGTAGAGGTGCCAGAGATCGATTTTTAAATAGAGATTGAATAACATTTTGAGCGGTATACTTTCATTGTCAACATAACAACCAAGAATCTCGATATCTCCCATACTACGCACATTATAGGTAGTTCCCAAACAGAGTGGTGAAGTTTATACTCCCCCAACCACCAACAAGCACACTCCAAGGCCAGCCGAATCCACGAGTTAGCGTCCAAACAAGCAACAACCCTGGGGAGTTTTGTTTAATTATTATGATTTTGAGCATGTGACTGGGCATCCCGGCTACCAGCCATTTTCTCATGAATGATGAGCGGAGTCCACTCATCATGAGAATAACCCACCTAGCATGGAAGATATAGACAACCCTAGTTGATACATGAGTTGTTCGAGCATACAAAACAGAATTTCATTTGAAGGTTTGGAGTTTGGCACATACAATTTTACTTGGAACGGCAGGTAAATACCGCATATAAGAAGGTATGGAAGTGGATGCACAAGCAGTATTCCCACTTAGTACAGGTGAAGGCTAGAAAGAGACTGGGAAGCGACCAGCTAGAGAGCAACAATGGTCATGAACATACATTAAAAGTAATCAACAATGAATGCAAGCATGAGTAGGATATAAATCACCATGAACATGAATATCGTGAAGCCTATGTTGATTTGTTTCAACTACATGCGTGAACATGTGCCAAGTCAAGTCACTTAAATCGTTCAGAGGAGGATACCACCCATCATACCACATCACAACTATTTTATTATCATGTTGGCACGCAAGATAGACCATTATAAACTCTCAGCTAATTAAGCATGGCATAAGCAGCTATGATCTCTAATTGTCATTGCAAACATGTTTCATTCATAACAAGCTGAATCAAGAACAATGAGCAATCATATTTACAAAAACAAAAGAGGTCGAGTTCATACCGGCTTTTCTTATCTCAATTAGTTCATCATATATCATCCTTATTGCCTTTCACTCGCACGACAGAACGGTGTGGATAAGAATAATACTGCACGTGCATTGGACTAAGCTGGAATCTGTAGGCATTTAATACAAGAGAGAAGACAAAGTAATATGAGAGCCACTAAGCATTTTCAATCATGGTCTTTTACTCTTAACCCCTGAAGAAAAGAAAAGAAACTATTCACACGGGAAAGCTCCCAACAAGCAAAATAAGAACGGGAAATCTTTTTGGGTTTTCATTTTTTTAGTTACTACTACAAGCAAAGGAATCAAACTAGCTAAAAGCTACAGCTAATATTTTTTTGTTTTTCTGGGTTTTTCTAGCACACAAGAAAATTACTAAGAAAAAGAAATTGAAACTAAGCATGGATGGTACAGTGAAAGAGTGTGAGCACCGACAACTAGAATAAGTGTGTGAACATGAGTGTAGGTCGGTGAGAAACACGTACTCCCCCAAGCTTAGGCTTTTGGCCTAAGTTGGTCTATGGCTAGTACTGGCCTGACGGATATCCAAAGTTGTAGTTGGGGTCGTACTAAGATGCAGCAGATGCTGCCTGCTGAGCTGCAGCTCGAAGGCGGGTTGCCTCCGTCATGTTATAATAGGCATTTGCCTGCTCCATAGTTATAGTGTATCTTCTTTTTTCCTGAAAGTTAAAGAAAGTAGGGGCAGGAAGGACAATAGGGATGGCATGCTGCCGGTTAAATATTAGTCGATATTTGAGAGTTTAATTATCCCACTCTATATACCGATTACTCGCCGTAGCATTACAGTCTAAATAAGCAGGAGGTAAAGGTTCATCATACGTGTGCATAGACACACCAAGATAGCGGGCTATGCGAGTAGCATATATCCCACCAAAGAAATCTCCATGCAAACCATTATGGTGTAGTCTACGTGCAACAATTGCTCCCAAGTTATATTGTCTATCACCTAGTATAGCACTCCTGAGAACACTAAGATCAGGGACACACATGTGACAAGCCTCATCTTTATCGTTCATGCATCTACCGATAAAGAGAGCAAAGTAATGAATAGCAGGAAAATGTATGCTCCCCGTGGTTGCTTGTGTAACATCCCTGGATTCCCCCACTGTAATACTAGCTAGGAATTCTCTAAATTCTGATTTTCGAGGATCACTCATACTGCCCCACTGTGGGAGCTTGCAGGCAACATTAAAATCCTCTAAGTCCATGGTATAAAATTTATCATCAAGGTCGAACAAAACAGTGTGAGAATTACGTGAAGATGAAAATTTAAACCTTCTCACAAAGCTATCAGTTAATCCAAGGTATTGAGGACACTTATCTTGCATGAAGTCCTCGAGGTCGGCGATGCGCACATATGCGTAAAATTCATCCTTGATGCCCGCTTGACCCATAAATTCATCTGACGGCCATTCACAAGGCCGCACATCAGCATCCCTCGGTGGTTCATCGTCCGGCTCACGGAACGCGAGCCTCGGTTCTTGCTTCATTAAAGGACCACCTTGGAAGTTTCTCCTAGACATTTTTCTGAAATTTTCTGAAATTTTTAGTAACTCACAATAAAAGTTAACCAAACTCAACAAGAATGATAGCAACAACTCCTATAAGTGCCTACAGGCTATATCATGCATTAGATCTACTTGGGACCAAGAAAATTTGACATGCAAGCTCAAGAACAAGGTCAGCAAAGCAGCATAAATTTGCAACAAATAAAGCACTAGAACAAAAACTAATTGGACCAATGAAGGAGTCACATACCAAGGAACAATCTCCCCAAACAGTTTGGTGAATGGTGCTTCGAGCAAGGAGATCGAAAATGGCAGCAAAATGAGCTAGAACTCGGGTTTGAGCAGGTTGGGGATTTTTTTGGGAGGAAGAAGAAGAGCATGGGTGAAAGGATAAGTGGAGGGGGGCCATGTGGGGCTCTCGAGGCAGGGGGCGCGCTCTATGCCCTCAAGACCATGTGTTGGCTCCCCTTGCTGTGTGTTCAGTGCCATATTTTCTTAAATATTCCAGATAAATCATATTTCATTTTCATGGCATTAGGAGAACTTTTATTTTCGGGATATTTTTTATTGCACAGATAAGTCTGGAAATAGATAGATAATGCTATTTTTGTTTTATTTAACCTAATTAACAGAAAGTAAAAAGGAGGGTACAGAAGATTTGTGTGTAACATGCCAAATTTTCAATTTGGAATGTTATACATAGATCATAATTGCATTTCAAGTTCTTGCATTTTTGTTCGTGGAGTTCCTCGAAATTCTAAGCAACTCAAGGACCTACGGAGAGAGTTGGGAATTTTACCGTTTTCGTATTTGAGTTTGCTGGAATACCGGTACGAGGACAGTGTGATTCTAATTATTTTTTCTCTCCAAAAAATATTTCTTAAAACAAAATATGAGCGGAGATAATATGAATTCTCCAAAATAACGGAAATATTAGATGAAAAATGTTAAAATCACTTTTGGTATTCTTCTGAATTTATTTGCGAATTTATTTGCATAGGAAAAATGCGCGTTTTTCAAAATTGCATTTAGGTCCGGGAAAAATGTTCACTTTGTCCTAAATATTATTAGAGGACGGTGAAAATTTATTTTGGGAACTTTGGAGTCCGTTTGGTATTTCTTTCATTAGTTTTCTGCGTCGGGACTCTTAAAAAAAAAGAGAACCGACTTAGACTCGTGAAGGACTGGGACTCTGGGCTTTATAAAGCGCCAGAGCCGGCCCGTTACGCCTCAACCCGCCAGCGCCGCCCCGCCCGAAACCCTAGCGCCTGAAGCCGCCGCCCCCGCCGCCGCACCACCCCGCGCCGGCGCCGCCCCGCTGTCGTCGCCGGACCACCGCCGCCGCCGCCGCCGGAATCCCGCCGGAGTTTGAGCCCGATGTAGTTGCGTTTTTTTAGTTAAACCGATCGGTTTTGTTTTAGGAAAACCCTAGATCTTTTTTTTTATTTAGAATAGATCGGTTCGGTTTTTCCGTCGGTTTAGTTATTTAGCGGACGTTCGTCCGTACGTTCGTTTTAACGAACGATTTTGTTAGTTAGCCACAGACAGCGAACGTTCGTTCGTTAGCCTGTTCGTCGTTATTCCTTTTCGGGGTATTTATCCGCGGTTATTCTGATCGTGATTTCTGCCCTGATCTTGTTTTTCGTTTTTCTTTTCGCTCGAGAGTCGGAATCAGGTGATTCAAAATCCCAGATCTTCATCTCGAAGCCCTCTTTACGTTTAATCAACTCGAACAAAGTTTTGGCTACTGTAAAATTGGACTTTAGGCCAACTAGTAAATCGGAGCTCTTTTCTTTTGCAGTTTGAGTTTCGTTGCTTCTTTCGAGTTGATTCTTTTTGCAAACCGGAGTTCTTAAGTTGAACTTTCTGGTTAGATCTCTTATTTGAGTTTTACCCATGCATTAGTTAATTACTTATTATGTGCTTGTTTGATTGCGATAGAGTACCCGGAGTGCGCCGCTTGCTACTTTGAGTCTCTAGGTTTTGCGGATCATCAGCAAGGCAAGTAACACTTTGATCATACTTTCCAATTACCCAGTTTTCATTGCATTAGTTCAACCCTCACACATTGCATGAGTAGGACCAATTAACTTGTGGGATTGGGAAGTAGATTGAGGTAGTACCTATTACCTGCATTACATTCAAACCTTTGGGAGTTACTTCTACGTTTGCTGATAGGACATGCTATGCTCGTAGACGTCGATTGGGTGAGTGAAATCCATGACAGATGTGAGTTTCTTAATTAATGGTTCAACTTAAGGTGGCAACATTAATACACATCTGGGTGGATTGAGGCACCTGGGTATTCCAGCGATTGCCTGTTTTTCTTTTGTACCGCCACCCAGGCTCAAAGGATCATGAGATTATTCATACTAGAAACTTCCGTGTGCAGCCACAATGCTATTATGGGCTCTAGCATAGTATGAGTAAGTCGTGCGAACTCTTATAGTGGTGAACTAGCAGATGTAGGGGATGTAGGTTGGTATGGTCCGCCCGATCATAAGGTGCTAGCACTTCTGAAAGACTATGTCTCGGTCATCCATTTCTCAAACACCATGTAGTGCGAGAAACCAAACGGAGGCGATCGAGTCTTGTGGGAAAAGTGCACAAACCTCTGCAGAGTGTACAAACTGATCATGATTAGCCGTGTCCCCGGTTATGGACATCTTGAGTATCTAGTACTTGGATTTTCATGTGCATCTCATCATGTTACTTTAAATAATTTTGTTGGGTTTAATGATTACTTTTAATTGGGGTTGAGAGGATGTCTATCTTCTCAATGATGTTTCAACTACCATGATAGTTAATTAAAATGCATTCCTTTGAAGTAGGGAAAAATTGGCTTTACGCAAAAACTTTGTCACATCCCTAGCTAGCACTTGCATTAGGACCTGACTAGAGTGTGCATCATGTCTACTTTCAAAGAAAATTGAAATGGGATTAACATAAACCCCAGCACCCCCTCCCCTAACAACTAGGGTTTGATAAAATATTTTCCAATGTACCCAAAATGCCCTACAAAATGTTCATCATTTCTGCCTTGGTCTTAAACCTCTGCCAAAAATGGTGCACATTTTTCTAGGACAATCTAGGGCTTTGGATTAAATCATATGGTATTTGAATTTGGGCATTTAAATGCTACAAAATATTTTAAATGCTCAAATAATCATAAACTATAATGTTTCCTACTGTTCATATTATATACAGCAGGTATGACAAGTGTTATGAGTTATAAAAATGTTTAGGCATTTTTATTAAATGAACAAAGTTGCAAAAGAAATGAAACAGAAAAGAAAATAGATAAAAAGGGAGAGAGAGAACTTACCTGGCGCCCACCTGGCCCACCTGCCGGCCCAGCCCAGCTGCCGCTCCAACGAGCTGCTTGGCTCGGCCAGGCAGGCAGGCAGGTGCTCGACGGCGACCGCACGGCGCGCCACGCAGCTGCCCGCCGCCCTGCTTCGTCCCCTCGCCGTCCTGGAGGGATGGTTCGACCCTCCACGTCCTCCTCGACCCCGCAGACACCTCCACCTCCCCCCAGTTCCTCTCCTTTGCTCTCCCCGCGCCATGGCCGACGCCGCCGTGATCGCACCGTCGTAGAAGACGCGTCCACCGTCGTCCCTGAGCTCCGCCTTGGTGTCCATCGCCTCCGCCGTCCTCGACTGCTTCGAACAGGCCGAGCCCCGAGCGCTCGCCCGCCCTGGATACGCCCTCGACCTCTTCTTCCCCAACTCCGGCCGCGGAGATCCCCCTCGCCGTTCTGCTCAGCTCCGACCACCTCCGAGCTCACTCCGGTGCTTGCCGCAACCCCTGTGAGCCTAGCTACCTCCTCCCCCTCTCCGTTGGCTCCCTTTTGCCCTGTAACACACTGCACGAAGCTCAACCGCACGCACCGCCGCCGCGCTCGCCGCCGGTGATGCTCCGGTGACCATTTGGTCACTGGCACCCGTCCAACGTACTCACCACAGCACGTAGATGCGAACGGTGCTACGCATGCATCGCCTAGGCCCCTGCAGCCGTTTCTCCACACACGCCCGACGCCGGTCGCCGTCGTCGAGCTCGTTGCCGTCGTCTCCGGCCACCCCAGGTCCGGCGACCACCTCCATCCGACGGGCAACAGCAAGGGCTATCCAACGCACCCAACCGCAGTTCGAACCGTGCACCGTAGGCGTTTTCCGAAGCGCGCCGCCGCGTTTGGCCTCACCGGCGGCTAAACGCCGGCGAGTTGGACCTGTTTTGACCACGGGTTTGACCCCCTGGGTCAATGACATGTGGGCCCTGCCCGCAAGTCAAACCTAGTTTAGGTGTTAATCTAAATTTAATTAGTTAATTAGTTCAGTCACTGACACGTGGGCCCTGGCCCCACTGACAGCTAATTAGTTTAGTTTAATTCTAATTAACTCAGTTAATTAGCTGTGACACTGACAAGAGGGACCCACTGGTCAGGTTTGACCTGGACCGGCCCTGTTGACTGCCTGACGTCAGCATGATGTCATGCTGACGCAGTAAAGGTTTTTCTGGGATTTTTGGGTTTATAAATAATTCAGGAAATTCCAGAAAATACCCAAAACTTCTAAAAATCATATAAAATCAACCATAGCTCAGATGGAAAAGATTTATATATGAAAAATGATCAGAAAAATCCAATCTTTCTAATGGCACTGGTTAGATGCATGTTTGAACAAGTTAAGTTGTTGTTTACATCAAAAACATGATAATGCACTTATTTAAATAATAGTTTGAACTTCAATTTGAATTCTTGATTCAAAAAGGTTCAAACCCTTCTGGTTTTAGTTGCATTAGCCAACACACATGCATCTTGCCATGTCATAAACATGCATCATATTGTTTCATTTGTTTGTTAATGATTGTATCGTCGGTATTTCCTGTGTTAGGTCCTGCTCTCGAGGATACTGCTGCGTATCCAGTTGAAGAGCAGTACCCGACAAGTACCTTGTCAGGCAAGCAATCATTGATCATTCCGATACAAACCCAATCTTCTCGCTCCTGCTCTCTTTTACTGCATTAAGGCAACAGCGCGTGAACTGCTACTTGCTGCGGTAGTTGAACCCTATTCCCTTGCATGACCTGTCATTGCCACAGTAAATAGTTGAAACCCACTAGCATGTGTAGGAGTTGATTGAGCCATGTGATGTGTGATCCACCATGCTATTTACTTATGTTGCCTGCTATGCTTAGAGTTGTGTCTGGTCTGGTTCATCTGGTTGATCGATCAGAGTGAAATGATCTACCGATAAAGAGAGGGAAGTGTGGAATACGCTTGGTAAAGGTATCGATGAAAGGCCATGTAGGAGTACATGGTGGATTGTTTCATTGGAATCGTCCATAGGACCGGGGATCTGTGTGTGTGATTCAAGTTACAGTTACTACCACACATTGGGCCCTGAAATATGACCCCGCTCGACTTATTGACTGCCTTTGTACTCTGTCCAGGAGTTGCAACTAGTTTCTGGTGTTTATAGTTTACTGGAGGTCGTGCGCAGCGCTGACCCTCGGGGTGGGCTGTGATGCGACAGGTACGTGGCACGGTGTACCGGTTGCCCGTTTGGTGACTCGGGAACCATGTACACATCGTTTGTGGCCGTGAGCGACACCCCGGCCGGATCTCCCCACGGATGGAACCCAAATAGGCGATAAACCTGGACGAGAGACTTGAGTGGTTGGTTAGGTCGTGGTCTACACCCACGTCGGCTTTCGCTTGAAGTCTGCCGAGCACATGTCGTGTGCAGACGCTAAGTGGTGAAAACATGTGTGAAGAAGTACACCCCTGCAGCGTTATCAATCTATTCGAATAGCCGTTGTTCGCGGTACGAACTACTTGGTTACTCTTACAGTTCATAGACAAGTTGATGGATACTACTAAAAGCCTCAAGATAAGCGTGAGTGCCGTGGATGGCCCTTCCGTGGGATGACGGAAGAGGATCCTCGGTAGTGTATTGATGTGGTGATTAGAGGACTCGTGTTCGTAATAACATCTTGCAATCCGTTGAGAGTTATAGTATAGGTTAGCCAAGGTCAGAGCTGGCATTCTGCTATAAACTCCACTACCCCCTTTGATAATGTTGCATGTATGATAGGTTCTGTGGTAAGACTTGCTGAGTACCTTTGTACTCATGTTTGCTTAATAATTGTTGCAGAGGAGAGCCCTGCCCCTGCTGATGGGTTCTACATAGACGTTGACGTCGACGAGTAGCTTGACACCCAGACGGTGATCTGGAGCTTGTGAAGGGCCTTGTAGATAGTCAGGCTACACCAAGCCTGTTTTATTTTCTAAGTTGTCTGTACCCAGACATGTAGCTTCCGCTTGTGCTTGTATGACTGTATGACTTGAGTGTTGGGTCATGTGACCCCTACCTGTATGAATATGTTATGTATGGCTCTTGGAGCCTTTTAAATAAAGTACTTTGAGTCATAGAGTTCCGTTGTGATGCAATGTTGTATTTGCACATATTGAGCATATTGCGTGTATGATTGAAATGCTTGGTATGTGTGGGATCCGATACCTAGTTGTTTTCCTTTGGTAGCCTATCTTACAGGGAAATGCCTCCTAGTGATTCCAATGAGCCTTGGTAGCTTGCTACTGCTCGGAACACGTAGGCTGGCCGGCATGTGTCCTTCTTCGTTCCTGTGTCTGTCCCTTAGGGGAAATGTCACGCGTTGTTCCTTTAAGTCCATGTAGCTTGCTACGACTTGGGTTCATACGTTGATGACCGACACGTTCGTTGCTGGGTCATGGATGCATGTCTCTATAATTTAGTGCCACTTTTGGTTTATAACTAGCCATGTCGGCCCGGGTTCTCTGTCATATGGATGCTAGCGACACTGTCATATACGTGTGCCAAAATGCGCAAACGGTCCCGGGCCAGGTAAGGTGGCACCCGTGGGGTTACCGTGCGTGAGGCCGCAAAGTGATATGACGTGTTACAGCTAGATCGGTGTGACTTAGGATCGGGGTCCTGACAGCGTTGGCATCAGAGCTGGACTGCCTGTAGGTTTCTCAAGCCAAACTGGTCGATGTTGAGTCTAGAAAAATTCTTAGTTATATGTAGGGGAATTGATTGTGGAAGGGAACGTAAGGCTCTTTTTACTCCTTTACCTTATGCCCTTCAGATCTGAGTCAGTCTATTCTTTCTACGGGGATTTAGGACTAGGCCTCTTATCCTTACTAGGTTCACGTGTTACTAATCCGTAGACTCTTAGGATTGTTGGTTTCAAGCCTCAGTTAAGTTTCTATCCTTTAGTATGATGATTGTTGAACCGGAACCTTGATATGAAATTGTTGAGTGGCTATGCTATCATTTGTATGATGTCTCAAATTTTTGTTTGAGCATTTACAGTTGTTATGCTGCCCGATTTCTTCCAGAAACACTAATGCCTTTGCATTATTCCGTGTTTCAGATGTCTGGCCGCATCCCTCACCAAGTGGTTCGTTTGACTCGGTGCATTAATGTGCCCGGTCACACGGCCATGCTAGTCCGTGTGATGACTGAGACCGGTTATCGCTGGTATCCTGAATACACTGTGGAGGAACAGTGTCGGGATTTCAATCAAAGTCAGTATTTCTGCACAGTCCGGATATACCCCTCATATCCCGGAGCTAATGATCCCATCCATTGGTCTTATGGACTCGGGATTACCATCGAGATGGCAGTACAGGATCCCGCTTATTCGATGATGACCATTCTCCGTGCTAGGCATGCCCTGTTGCTGAACACTGAGTTCTGTTACATGCCAGCCTCACTCCCCGGAGAGGAAGGCTACTACACTGGTCTGTATACTGATGCTGCTCATGAAGAGCCACTGCTTCAGACTACTGTACAGATGTTGGAGGATAGGGACCGTGAGGTCCGTGCCCTCCGAATGGAGCTGTATAACACCGAGCCGCTCACTGGACTACTTTGACACGGCTTGCACCTGTTGTGCACGCCGGATATCTGGACATGCGGGATTTGTACCCCGTGCGGACTCGTCTGCCTGATCGCATGGATTGGCGCGACGTTGGGGGTATTACACCTCCACGTGGGCGTCGGTTACCACCAGCATCGGGACCGAGACCACACCCATGCCCCTATGGTCCTCAGCCTTCGAGGCCATCCTATGAGGCGCCTCGCCCAACTCAACAGTTTGCACCTGCTAAGACCTATGGAGGTCCACCCTCCAACTTTGCTCCACGCACCACCACTGTGACATGTTTGAAGTGTGGAGAACCGGGACACTACATGCGTGATTGTCCCCAGAATCAGCCAGGAAAACCCGTTGGCCGTGGCAAGCCAACCGGCAAGGTGAACTATGTCAAGCCAATCCCCACTGCACGTGGTCATGTCAACTATGTTTCTGCCGAAGAAGCTTATGAGGATCCTAACGTCGTCCTTGGTACGCTTCTCGTAAACTGCCGTCCGGCATCTGTTCTTTTCGATACTGGAGCATCCCATTCGTTCATATTTGAGAGCTATGCTCGATTGCACAACATGACTTTTTGTGACATGCCTACTTCCATGGTTATTCAAACTCCTGGTTCAAAGTGGCAAACCTCTAGGGTAAGCCATGCAAATGAAATCCTTGTCGATAGACTTGTTTTCCTTGCTTCTTTAATCGCTCTCAAGTCCTCGGACATAAATATCATTTTGGGTATGGATTGGATGACAACCCATTACGCCAAAATTGATTGCTTTACTAGGACCGTTCAACTTACACATCCAACCAGCAAGATAGTCAATGTCTTGGCCCGAATGGCTGAACGTCAGCTCTATTCTCTTAATGCCAGTCCTCTACCAGAACTCGAAGATATCCCGGTAGTCCGTGACTTCCCGGATGTTTTTCCTGAAGAACTGCCAGGAGTTCCACCTGACAGAGATGTCGAGTTCGTGATAGATCTTATTCCTGGAACTGTCCCAATCTCTAGGAGACCCTATAAGATGGCACCACTAGAATTAGCTGAGCTAAAGAAACAACTCGATGAGTCTTTGCACAAAGGTTTCATCCGTCCTAGTTCTTCCCCTTGGGCTTGCCCCGTCCTCTTCGTCAAGAAGAAGGATGGAACGGAGCGGATGGTTGTAGATTACCGACCTGTCAATCTGGTCACCATAAAGAATAAGTATCCGCTTCCCAGGATCAACGACCTGTATGATCAGCTCGCGGGATCCTCAGTCTTCTCTAAGATGGATTTGAGGTCGGGCTACCATCAAATCAAAATCAAGAACGGGGACATTCCTAAAACGGCTTTCGTTACTCGTTATGGCCAATATGAGTACACCGTCATGTCCTTCGGATTAACCAATGCCCCAGCTACCTTTTCTCGGTTAATGAATTCTATATTCATGGAGTATTTGGATAAATTCGTCGTGGTATACCTCGATGATATACTCATTTTCTCCAAGAACAAGGAAGATCATGCCGAGCATTTAAGGCTGGTATTGACGAAGCTTCGAGAGCACCGCCTTTATGCCAGATTCTCTAAATGTGAATTTTGGTTGCCAGAAGTAACCTATCTAGGTCATGTGATCTCTGGCAAGGGTATTGCTGTCAATCCCGAGCGAGTTCAAACCGTCCTTGATTGGACTCCCCCTGAATCGGTCAAGCAAGTTAGGAGTTTTCTTGGCCGAGCGAGCTATTGCCGACGTTTCGTCGAGAACTTCTCCAAGGTTGCTAAACCTCTAACCGAACTCCTCAAGAAAGATAAAAAGTTTGAGTGGACCCCACAGTGCGAGTCCAGCTTTCAGGAACTGAAAAGACGCCTGACATCTGCACCTGTACTGGTACCACCAGACTTTTCCAAGGATTTTATAATCTATTGCGACGCCTCGCGACAAGGACTAGGTTGCATTCTCATGCAAGATCGTCAAGTGATTGCATATGCATCCCGACAGTTGCGCCCACATGAGGATAACTATCCTACTCATGATCTAGAGCTTGCAGCTGTAGTCCATGCACTCAAAACATGGCGACATTACCTCCTTGGTAATCGCTGTGAAATTTTCACTGATCACCAAAGTTTGAAGTATATCTTCACCCAACCGGATCTAAATCTCAGGCAAAGACGTTGGGTTGAGTTGCTCACCGATTACGATTTAGGAATCACTTACACTCCTGGAAAGGCCAATGTCATGGCTGATGCACTAAGTCATAAGTCATATTGTAACAATTTAATGTTACAACAAAGTCAACCACTTCTCCACGAGGAATTTCGTAAGCTTAACCTTCACATTGTTCCTCGAGGATTCCTTTCCACCTTGGTGGCGAAACCTACCCTTATGGATCAAATCATAGCTGCCTAGAAGCGTGATAAAGGTGTATCATGACTCCAAGAGAACATTGCTAGCGGACTCACTAAAAGTTTCACCATGGATGATTGAGGTGTTGTTTTCTTTGAGAACCGTGTAGTGGTTCCCAAGAACCACCATCTACGGCAATTAATTCTTAAGGAGGCTCATGAATCTCCTCTCACGATTCATCCCGGTAGTACTAAAATGTATCAAGACCTACGTCAAAGATTCTGGTGGACTAGGATGAAGAGAGAAATCGCTCAGTTCATTGCTAACTGCAACGTTTGTCGTCGAGTCAAAGCAGAGCATCAATGGCCTGCTGGCACCCTTCAACCTCTAGCTATTCCTGAATGGAAATGGGATAAAGTCGGTATGGACTTCATTACCGGGTTTCCCAGGTCCAGGAAAGGGAATAATGCTATCTTCGTCGTTATCGACCGCCTCTCTAAAGTAGCTCATTTCCTGCCTGTTCGGGAGAGTATTACCGCTAGCCAGCTAGCAGACTTATATATCTCTCGAATAGTATCACTTCATGGTGTACCGTTGGAGATTAACTTAGACCGTGGAAGTCTTTTCACTTCCCGATTTTGGGAAAGTTTCCAGAATGCTATGGGAACTCATCTCTCTTTCAGTACTGCCTTCCATCCGCAGTCAAGTGGTCAAGTGGAACGAGTCAATCAAATTCTGGAAGACATGCTTCGAGCCTCTGTCATTTCTTTCGGTATGGAATGGGAAAAGTGTCTTCCATTTGCCGAATTCGCTTATAACAATAGTTATCAAGCCAGCTTGGGTAAAGCTCCCTTCGAAGTTCTATATGGACGAAGGTGTCGAACACCTCTTAATTGGTCAGAGACCGGGGAAAGACAATTCTTTGGCCCGGATATGATTCAGGAAGCAGAAGAACAAGTTCGCATCGTTCGTGAGAGATTGAAAACAGCCCAGTCTCGCCAAAAGATCCAATATGATAGTCATCATAAGGCTGTGACTTTTGAAGTCGGCGATAAGGCTTACCTTCGGGTTACTCCTCTTAAGGGGACCCATCGCTTCGGTATCAAAGGAAAATTGGCCCCTCGTTACATCGGTCCTTTTCGCATTCTTGCCAAACGAGGAGAAGTTGCCTACCAATTGGAACTACCTCCGCACCTCTCCAGAGTTCATGATGTTTTCCACGTTTCTCAACTCAGGCGATGCTTCTCGGATCCTATCCGCGGAGTGGACCATGAAACGCTTGATCTCCAAGACAATCTCACATATCGAGAATACCCCGTTCGTATTCTTGATCAAACTGAGCGCACCACTCGACGCCACAATATCAAGTTTCTCAAGGTTCAATGGTCACATCATTCCGAGAGTGAAGCTACTTGGGAAAGGGAGGATCGTCTTCGACTTGAGTACCCCACCCTCTTTCCGGAGGAACCCGAATCTCGGGACGCGATTCTTTTAAGTGGTGGTGAGTTGTCACATCCCTAGCTAGCACTTGCATTAGGACCTGACTAGAGTGTGCATCATGTCTACTTTCAAAGAAAATTGAAATGGGATTAACAGAAACCCAAGCACCCCCTCCCCTAACAACTAGGGTTTGATAAAATATTTTCCAATGTACCCAAAATGCCCTACAAAATGTTCATCATTTCTGCCTTGGTCTTAAACCTCTGCCAAAAATGGTGCACATTTTTCTAGGACAATCTAGGGCTTTGGATTAAATCATATGGTATTTGAATTTGGGCATTTAAATGCTACAAAATATTTTAAATGCTCAAATAATCATAAACTATAATGTTTCCTACTGTTCATATTATATACAGCAGGTATGACAAGTGTTATGAGTTATAAAAATGTTTAGGCATTTTTATTAAATGAACAAAGTTGCAAAAGAAATGAAACAGAAAAGAAAATAGAAAAAAAGGGAGAGAGAGAACTTACCTGGCGCCCACCCGGCCCACCTGCCGGCCCAGCCCAGCTGCCGCTCCAGCGAGCTGCTTGGCTCGGCCAGGCAGGCAGGCAGGTGCTCGACGGCGACCGCACGGCGCGCCACGCAGCTGCCTGCCGCCCTGCTTCGTCCCCTCGCCGTCCTGGAGGGATGGTTCGACCCTCCACGTCCTCCTCGACCCCGCAGACACCTCCACCTCCCCCCAGTTCCTCTCCTCCGCTCTCCCCGCGCCATGGCCGACGCCGCCGTGATCGCACCGTCGTAGAAGCCGCGTCCACCGTCGTCCCTGAGCTCCGCCTTGGTGTCCATCGTCTCCGCCGTCCTCGACTGCTTCGAATAGGCCGAGCCCCGAGCGCTCGCCCGCCCTGGAGACGCCCCCGACCTCTTCTTTCCCAACTCCGGCCGTGGAGATCCCCCTCGCCGTTCTGCTCAGCTCCGACCACCTCCGAGCTCGCTCCGGTGCTTGCCGCAACCCCTGTGAGCCTAGCTACCTCCTCCCCCTCTCCGTTGGCTCCCTTTTGCCCTGTAACACACTGCACGAAGCTCAACCGCACGCACCGCCACCGCGCTCGCCGCCGGTGATGCTCCGGTGACCATTTGGTCACTGGCACCCGTCCAACGTACTCACCACAGCACGTAGATGCGAACGGTGCTACGCACGCATCGCCTAGGCCCCTGCAGCCGTTTCTCCAAACACGCCCGACGTCGGTCGCCGCCGTCGAGCTCGTTGCCGTCGTCTCCGGCCACCCCAGGTTCGTCGACCACCTTCATCCGACGCGCAACAGCAAGGGCTATCCAACGCACCCAACCGCAGCTCGAACCGTGCACCGTAGGTGCTTTCCGAAGCGCGCCGCCGCGTTTGGCCTCGCCGGCGGCTAAACGCCGGCGAGTTGGACCTGTTTTGACCACGGGTTTGACCCCCTGGGTCAATGACATGTGGGCCCTGCCCGCAAGTCAAACCTAGTTTAGGTGTTAATCTAAATTTAATTAGTTAATTAGTTCAGTCACTGACACGTGGGCCCTGGCCCCACTGACAGCTAATTAGTTTAGTTTAATTCTAATTAACTCAGTTAATTAGCTGTGACACTGACAAGAGGGACCCACTGGTCAGGTTTGACCTGGACTGGCCCTGTTGACTGCCTGACGTCAGCATGATGTCATGCTGACGCAGTAAAGGTTTCTCTGGGATTTTTAGGTTTATAAATAATTCAGGAAATTCCAGAAAATACCCAAAACTTCTAAAAATCATATAAAATCAACCATAGCTCAGATGGAAAAGATTTATATATGAAAAATGATCAGAAAAATCCAATCTTTCTAATGGCACTAGTTTCATGCATGTTTGAACAAGTTAACTTGCTGTTTACATCAAAAACATGATAATGCACTTATTTAAATAATAGTTTGAACTTCAATTTGAATTCTTGATTCAAATAGGTTCAAACCCTTCTGGTTTTAGTTGCATTAGCCAACACACATGCATCTTGCCATGTCATAAACATGCATCATATTGTTGCATTTGTTTGTTAATGATTGTATCGTCGGTATTTCCTGTGTTAGGTCCTGCTCCCGAGGATACTGCTGCGTATCAAGTTGAAGAGCAGTACTCGACAACTACCTTGTCAGGCAAGCAATCATTGATCATTCCGATACAAACCCAATCTTCTCGCTCCTGCTCTCTTTTACTGCATTAAGGCAACAGCGCGTGAACTGCTACTTGCTGCGGTAGTTGAACCCTATTCCCTTGCATGACCTGTCATTGCCACAATAAATAGTTGAAACCCACTAGCATGTGTAGGAGTTGACTGAGCCATGTGATGTGTGATCCACCATGCTATTTACTTATGTTGCCTGCTATGCTTAGAGTTGTGTCTGGTCTGGTTCATCTGGGTGATGGATCAGAGTGAAATGATCTACCGATAAAGAGAGGGAAGTGTGGAATACGCTTGGTAAAGGTATCGATGAAAGGCCATGTAGGATTACATGGTGGGTTGTTTCATTGGAATCGTCCATAGGACCCGAGATCTGTGTGTGTGATTCAAGTTACAGTTACTACCACACATTGGGCCCTGAAATATGACCCCGCTCGACTTATTGACTGCCTTTGTACTCTGTCCAGGAGTTGCAACTAGTTTCTGGTGTTTATAGTTTACTGGAGGTCATGCGCAGCGCTGACCCTCGGGGTGGGCTGTGATGTGACAGGTACGTGGCACGGTGTACCGGTTGCCCGTTTGGTGACTCGGGAACCCTGTACACATCGTTTGGGGCCGTGAGCGACACCCCGGTCGGATCTCCCCACGGATGGAACCCAAATAGGCGATAAACCTGGACGAGAGACTTGAGTGGTTGGTTAGGTCGTGGTCTACACCCACGTCGGCTTTCGCTTGAAGTCTGCCGAGCACATGTCGTGTGCAGACGCTAAGTGGTGAAAACATGTGTGAAGAAGTACACCCCTACAGGGTTATCAATCTATTCGAATAGCCGTTGTTCGCGGTACGAACTACTTGGTTACTCTTACAGTTCATAGACAAGTTGATGGATACTACTAAAAGCCTCAAGATAAGCGTGAGTGCCCTGGATGGCCCTTCCGTAGGATGACGGAAGAGGATCCTCGGCAGTGTATTGATGTGGTGATTAGAGGACTCGTGTTCGTAATAACATCTTGCAATCCGTTGAGAGTTATAGTATAGGTTAGCCAAGGTCAAAGCTGGCATTCTGCTATAAACTCCACTACCCCCTTTGATAATGTTGCATGTATGATAGGTTCTGTGGTAAGACTTGCTGAGTACCTTTGTACTCATGTTTGCTTAATAACTGTTGCAGAGGAGAGCCCTGCCCCTGCTGATGGGTTCTACATAGACGTTGACGTCGACGAGTAGCTTGACACCCAGACGGTGATCTGGAGCTTGTGAAGGGCCTTGTAGATAGTCAGGCTACACCAAGCCTGTTTTATTTTCTAAGTTGTCTGTACCCAGACATGTAGCTTCCGCTTGTGCTTGTATGACTGTATGACTTGAGTGTTGGGTCATGTGACCCCTACCTGTATGAATATGTTATGTATGGCTCTTGGAGCCTTTTAAATAAAGTACTTTGAGTCATAGAGTTTTGTTGTGATGCAATGTTGTATTTGCACATATTGAGCATATTGGTGTATGATTGAAATGCTTGGTATGTGTGGGATCCGACACCTAGTTGTTTTCCTTTGGTAGCCTATCTTACAGGGAAATGCCTCCTAGTGATTCCAATGAGCCTTGGTAGCTTGCTACTGCTCGGAACACGTAGGCTGGCCGGCATGTGTCCTTCTTCGTTCCTGTGTCTGTCCCTTAGGGGAAATGTCACGCGTTGTTCCTTTAAGTCCATGTAGCTTGCTACGACTTGGGTTCATACGTTGATGACCGACACGTTCGTTGCTGGGTCATGGATGCCTGTCTCTGTAATTTAGTGCCACTTTTGGTTTATAACTAGCCATGTCGGCCCGGGTTCTCTGTCATATGGATGCTAGCGACACTGTCATATACGTGTGCCAAAATGCGCAAACGGTCCCGGGCCAGGTAAGGTGGCACCCGTGGGGTTACCGTGCGTGAGGCCGCAAAGTGATATGACGTGTTACAGCTAGATCGGTGTGACTTAGGATCGGGGTCCTGACAAACTTAACCATAGAGCTTTGCACCAGCCATATTGCATATAGTATAGCTTTACTTTCATTGCATTCTCTTGTGTTGCCTTGCCAGCATATTCCATGTGCTGACCCATTTTTCGGGCTGCAACGTTTCATGTTGCAGACTTTTCAGACGACGAGTAAGATGCCCTTTTAGGTCGTGGTTCTATACTCAGTGATGCCGCTGGAGTTGATGGACTCACTTATCTTCCAAGCCTTTTGCTGTTATCGTGTTAGATGGCCTTCAGCCATATTATTTGTAATAAATTCATCGTTGGACTATCGATGTAATAAGTGTGTGGTTGCTACTCTGTTATAAATCCTTCAAGTACTATGCGTGTCAGCATTACTGATCCAGGGATGACACTGATGCACATAGATCAGACTGTTTGAGGTCTGGTCACTACAAGATGGTATCAGAGCACACGCTGACTGTAGGACACGACCACTAAGACAAGCCCTAGAGCACAATTCACTCTTCTCTTTTCTGACTCCTCATCTTTTCTACTCTTTAGGATGGTGGAAGCAAAGCACAAGTTCATGCAATCGGATGATGATACACCATTTGGACGACACCTGAAGGAAGTCACAAGATATTTAAATATTGGACTACCAAGTTTCACCGGAACCTACAATGCCACTCTACCTGAGGAGGAGCGTTGGTTGATTCAAGCTCAAGTTCCAGGAAGGACGTTTGCACCCGTCACCCCACTCATAGCATTTTCCTTCAATGCACCTACATGAAGCCTAGGCAGGAGTATGGCAGCCCACATTGCTATGGGAAGGATCGGAGAAGTCTACAAACAGGAGCTAAAGGACACTATCTACCAGATTTGTGGACGCCGCAATGAGAATTGGGATATGATCAGCACCCGGAAGGATAGGTCCATTGCAGCATTCATCCAGGAGTTGAATCATCACATTCGTTGCCAGGAGCACCAGATGTGGGCAAGGATGATAGATTTGAAGAAAGACCTAAATAGGAATTTGGAGCTAGAAGAAGAACTCAAGTCTACACGCGACGGATATGAGGAGGAGATGAAGATACTTGTGGAGAGGAATGATGATTTGACCCGGAAGTTAGGGATACTCATGGGAGAAGAAGACGAGGAAGAAGAACCCAAGGAGATTCCACCAGAAGATTATATCATCATAGATGACACGGATTCGGAAGCTGAGGATAGCAAAGATGAAGACTATAAAGATGAAGCTGGAGCGGATATTATGGAATCCTCTGCCGATCAATATTTCTAGAAGACCACCCTGTGACTAGTAGTTTACCTCCATATATTAGAATTAGAACACTTTTGTAACGATCGTTAGATTTGTAAGACCTTGTTTGAAATTGATTGGTGTGATATGATTGTGTGTTTGCCTCATGTGCATATGGGTAGTGATTTTCCCTTACACCTCTTTTCTATTCTAATATCTTCCCTCTACACCCATCATTTGCCTCCAAGACATGAATTTGAGTTTCCCCCTAAGCTCACCCAGTTGATCCAACAGCAGAACACCCTGATGCAACTTCTTGTCCAGAACACTCAGAACAACCACAACAACAACCCTCCACCACCACCACCCGTGGACAACCTGACACGTTTCTTAAGGTTGCAACCACCAGTGTTTGCTAGCAGCATCGAACCAATAGTGGCTAATGACTGGCTACGCAAGATTGGAAGGGATTTGACCATCGCCAATTGCTCGGATGCTGAGAAGGTGTGATTTGCCGCACACCAGATGTCTGGACCAGCCGCAGCATGGTGGGAGAATTACACAGCCACTTATCCCATAGCCAATGTGACCTGGGATCAGTTTCAGCAAGCTTTTCATACCGCCCATGTCTCAACCGGAGCAATGAGTATGAAGAAGCAGGAATTTCGCAATCTGCGCCAAGGAAATCGTACTATGGCTCAGTACGTAGATGAGTTTAGTACCCTATCTCGTTATGCCCCAGATGATGTGGCCACAGATGCCAAAAAGCAGGAGAGATTCATGGAAGGGCTGAATGATGAGATTAGTGTACAGTTGATGGTGGCAACTTTCAATAATTACCAGGAGTTGGTTGACCGCGCCCTAATGATTGAAAGGAAGCATCAACAAATTGAAAGTCGTAAGAGGAAGTATGGGCAAGGAAAGTATAACTCTGGAGCTCAGCAGAAGCCCCGTTTTACCCCTACAGCGGTAGGACAGTTTTAGCATACCCATGGAGGAGGTAGCTCGCACAATCACAATGGCACCAAGAACGGAAATGGAAATGGGAATGGAGCCAATGGAAACCAGAACCGCCCTACACCGTCCACACCCACCAAGAGGGATTTCAGCCATGTCACTTGTTACAAGTGCGGGAAGAATGGACATTACGCCAATGAATGCCCAGAAGTTAAGAATGGGAACAGCAATGGAAGCGCTAGGAAGAAGACCAACCCGTTCAACAAAGGACAAGTGAACCACGTGACTGTGGAGGAGGCAGAGGAGCAACCAGATGCAGTTATAGGTAAGTTCTTAGTTAAGTCCTTTACTGCACTCGTTCTTTTCGATACTGGTGCATCGCATTCATGCATTTCAAGGGGATTCGTGGATAAGTATAAGCTGCTGACCCAAGCCCTTAGATCGCCCATGTTAGTAACCTCACCAGGAGCGGAGTATATGGCTACGTCATGGTGTGATCAGTTGCCCCAAAGGATTGGTAATTACATTTTTGTCGGGGGAAACTTTCCTCCCACGAGCACCTATGGGACCGGAGCCCCTTCTACGTTGCGGTAAGGGAGCGGAGGGAGCACGGAGAGCAGATCGAGGAGCGCACGCGGGCAGTTTTACCCAGGTTCGGGCCACGAGGACGCGTAAAACCCTACTCCTGCATTAGGTTGTTTTGAGTTCTGGAGCTCGGGAGCTTGAAGAGCTACAGTATTAGCTACACTGAGCGAGAGAGTTGTCTAGGTTTCGAACCGAACCCCCTTCTACGTTGTGCATGGGCCTCCTTTTATAGCTCAAAGGGGTCACCGACAGGTGTCAACGTAGAGGAGGGTAAAAGTGTAATTTTGGTGGTAGTTGTAACAGTGCATAAACAGTATATGAACAGTGGTCTTCACCTAACTTTGACAGTGGGGGACAAGGGCCTTAAATGCCCATCGCCGTCGACCCCAAAAGTGTCCGTCCATGCCTCTCCGTTTGCCACGGCGGTAGCCTCGTCACCGTGGCTTGCCACCGTGTGCCCCAAGCTGCACAGCCATCTGCCACGTGCCCCTGGAAGGGCCCCAGGGCGACGCGTGGACCGATGAGCTGGAGCGCGGGCACACAGCGTAGGTCTCCCCGGCAAGCACCTTGCCGGGGTAGTGATCTTGCCGGGCCCGAAAGCTTGTCGCTCTCCGGGTCCTGCCGGGGCACAAGATGCGTCGAGGTATCTCTTGAGGTATGTGTTCCTTGGCCTTCCTGGCAAGCCCCTGTTGCCAGGGTCTTGTGCTAAAGTGATAACCTTGAGCCTGGTGCGGCCTTCCCGGCAAGCTCCTCTTGCCGGGGCCTTGATCTTCTGTCTTGTATACTTTGTTCTTGAATGGCTTCATAGGGACCAGAAAGGTTCCCGGCAAGCACGTGGTAAACCCTGCCACGGGAAGCTGCTACTGCCCGTGCACAAGTTGGGGTACTAAGGTACCCCTATCTTAGTACACCGACAGGAGCCCCCGGGCCTGGGCCACACACGGTGCCGAGCGCTGTTGGGCCAGGCCCAAGACAGTGCACGGGCACACGCGGCCCACGGCAAGCTGTATCCCCTTCCGTATCCGCCGCATCCCTCCCTAACGGCACACGTTGATTACGGCGTCGTGGGAGAGATCGTGGCCTGTTCTTTAATGGGAAATGCGGTACGTCCCCCACTTCCCCCTCAAAAGCAGAGGAAGCAGGGGCAGTTCCCTCCATCGTCTTCATTGCGCCTTGATTCTCTAGAAACCCCCGTCGCCCTCCGCCTCCCAAGGGTCGACAGAGAGCCAAGCCCCTCCTTTCCTCCGCCGTCTCCCGCATCCGCGGCGCCGTCGACCTCCTCGCCTCTTTCCTCACCGCCCCCGCCATGGCTCCGAAGAGCGACAAGGCCAAGAGCGACAAGGCCAAGAAGGAGAAGTCCGAGCAGGCGGCGAAGCTGGCCGCCCTGCGGAAGAAGTGCGTGGTCTTCGCGCCGAGGCTTGGCGCGAGGGAGCTGCGGAACAAATACTATTTGTTCTGGGCGAGGGAGACCAAAGCTCATCCCCGCACCAGAGTCTTCCCCGCCGTCGCCGCTGACATGTTCCCCGGCGGGTACTTTTTCTTTGCCGCGTTCTTCGATTGTGGTCTGTGCCCTCCGTTCTCGGAGTTCTTTTGCGATGTAATGAATACATACGGCCTCCACCCTCTAGATTTCACCCCCAACGCCATCCTTACGATGGCCGTTTTCGTACATCTGTGCGAAAATTATGTTGGGGTTCATCCAAGTGTAGCTCTTTTCCGCCACTTCTTCATGCCTAGAGTAGAGTCAGGTGCCCCCCTCTCTGGCGGCATCTCCTGGATCTTTAGGCTGAACAAGGACTCGTACCTGAAGGGAGAGCTTCGCGGCAAGTGGGAGGAGTGGAGAGCCGATTGGTGCTGGGTGCTGGAAGATAACCCTGAGCCTTTTACCGCGCCGCGCCAGACAGCCATAGTGCGCGGCAGGGATTGGAGTGAATTGGCCCCGGAGGACAACAAGCTTAGTATCGCCCTCATTAGGATCATTCGTCTCCGGGTCGCCAATCTGACTATCGGAGAAGTTGGAGCAGATTTCCTCTGCCGACGCATCGCCCCTTTACAAGAAAGGAAGAGGCCCGCCTGGGAATTCGGCAATGCGGCGGATATCATGAGGCTGCGTCCTGGATTGAACTACAACTTCACCGCCTTGGAGTTGAAGGGGATGGTTCGGGAGCTCTTCAAGCACGACCCCAACCACCCGGAGTGGTTCAGACCTTCCCGGGGAGTGGTGCCGCTGTGCAACAGCACTGCCCGTGATTCCCTACGCGCGATGATGCCCGAGTGTGACTCCCACGGCGTCGTCCCCACTTGGCTGGAGCCTCCACCGGATACCGTGCTGACCTTCTTCGATAACTTGGTCGAGAAGCCCCGCAGCGCCGAGGAGAACAAGGGCCTTACCCGGGCTACTACTGAGCGGGATATAGCTTACATCGCCTCCAGGATGGAGGAGGCCGCCGCAGCTGCGGCTGCGGGTGACTTTGGGTACACTGTGGAAGAGGCGTAGGCCGCGGACGCAGTGAGCCAAGCAGAGGAGGCGGAAATCCTCAAGCTGCTGAAGGTTGCGCCCGACGAGTTTGCCGGGGAGCCCTCCGTGAAGTTTGCCGGGACGAGCGAGGTTACCGGGGGGAGCGAGGCCGCCGGGCATGGCGCTGAATCCAGCGGGCCTGCCGAGGAGGAGGAGGACGCCGAGGCTGATGAAGACTCTGGTGGATCTCTGAATCTCGATGACGATGCCTCCTCGTCCTCGGAGAACTCCCCGCCTCCGGCAAGTCCCACGCAGCAACCGAAGAAGCGCCTCCGCAAGGCAGCTGAGACGGCGAGGCCGCAGGCGCCTCGACAGCAGCTAGTGCGCCGTGCGACGCGCGCCACCAGGACGAGCGAAGTCGTCAAGGAGGCTCCCCGTGCTCGAGCGCCAAGCGGAGGGGGATCTTCCTGGAGCGGAATGGGTGCTCCTTCTGCCCCTCGGTCCTCAGCGATGATGGGGGCCGGGTCTTCGCAGCCCATAGCCCCGGAGACCGCGAAGCGCCCGAGGGAGCCTTCTCCCCCAGCTCCTCGCGCGGGAGCACACCAGGCGGAGTTTTACTTCTCCGCCCTCAGCTCCGACGAAGAGGAAGAGGAGTAAGTACTTGCAATTCTTTAGTTTCTTTGATTTTGTTTTGATTTTCCTTGTTGATTCTGATCTTGTTTTTGTTTTGCTTTCAGGACCTTGACCCAGCGGATGGCGAAGAGGGCCAAGATCCCTGTGGTCGAGATTGAAGACGACTCGCCCGCCGCGGCGACCGGAGACGTGCCAGCGGCAAACTTGCCGGATCAACCTGCTGCTCCGAGGAGTAGCCCCCAGCGCAGCCCCCAGCGTAAGTCTGGTATTTATTTTTCTGCTTGACGGGCGTGCTTGAGGTTGTTGCTTGTACTGATATTTTGTTGTCTTGTGCAGAAGTGGAGCCGCAGCCGCAGGAGCGCCCGGAGGTCACCCCCGACGAGCCACTCGCTCCACCCTCCCCGCCAAGGATGAACTCCCCGGCGAGGGAGAACGCTCCGCCAAGGACGGGCACCTCGCCGAGGGCGAGTACCCCGCCAAGGGTGAGCAGCCCGACAAGGGTGAGCACCCCGCCAAGGGAGGGCGCGGGCGACCCTCCGCCAGCAGGGGCTACTGCTCCACCGCCAAGGGAGAATTCCCCGGCGAGGGACCCCGTCGTTGAAGAAGTCCGCGAAGGTAAGGCTTGTAGCTTCTTCTCCTTGAATTCTTCTTTTTTGGATATTTGCTTGATTCTTTCTTTTCTTTTTCTTCTGCTAGATCCTCCTGCACCGGAGCGGATGGAGACGGAGGCCACCGCTGAGGAGGAAGTGCACGGCGCCGGCGGCAACACCACTGCCACCGAGGGAATGGCTGGAGCCGACGAGCCGGCCGTTGAAGAGACCGCCCCAACCGTTGATGCTGCTGCAGGGGAAGGGACCGGCGACCATACCGTTGGCCCGGAGGCTGCGGGAGCGCCGGACGCTGCACCGACCGCCGACCCTTCCGCCTCCGCGGACCGGTCGGGCGTCTACTTGGAGGCCGCCAACGGGGTTTTCATACAAGTCCCGTGGGCGTCCTCGTCTCGAGCACCCGCGGAGGGAGAGACCTTTGACGGAGAGGTCCTCGCCTCCGCTGGATTGAAGGTCGTTGAAGCGCCCGGCAGCAGCGATGATCCCGAAGAGGAGAGACTCCTTCGTCGGCTCCTGGCCTTGTATCGGGCCAGGCAGGCGAAGTTGGAGTCACGGGAGGCTTTGGCCGCTAAGGCTGGAGCTGATCTGGAGAAGCGCGCCGCGGAGCTCCGCGCCGACAACCAGGCGGCCCTCCGCAACTTGGCGGAGGAGCGTGAAGAGCTTGCCGGGGCGCAGCAAGCCTTCCTCCTTGAGAAAGCTGAGGCCGAGGAGCAGCAGCGGTTGGCCGCCGAGGAGCTGTCCCGGCGAGAAGGAGTACTCAACTAGCGGAAGGTCGACCTCGATGCCCACGAGGACGACCTCGCCGCCCGGGAGCAGGCCATTGGCGGGGCTCTGAAGGAGGTGAAGAGCGCCGCAGCCGCCGCAGAGACCGCCAAGAAAGACCTGGAGGCCAAGGTGGAGCAGCTGGAGTTGTTCCTGAAGGCGAGCGAGGACAGAGTCACTGCGCTCAATGTGGAGCGGGAGAAAAGATGCCCACACCAACTCTGAGCTGCAGGTACGTCTCTCCGAGAAGGGCACGGAGCTTACTGCCGCCAAGGACTCCATTGCTGACTTAGAGCTCAAGGTCTCCACTCTTACTGATTCGCTCGACGCCGCCTGGGACCGCGTGACGAAACTGAAGGACGAACTCCGCAAGGAACAGGGCTTGGTGGAGAGCGCCGCCGTCTCGGCGAACAACTTCAGCCGGGCAGTGGAGCAGTGGACTGATGAGCTGGTCACCTCCACTGCCAATATTGACAAGGAGATGATGGCGCTGAGGGCGGAGCATCTCGTGTACTCTCCGGACGAGAGTCTCCCTCACAGCGCCAAGTTGAGTCTGTTCTTCAGGGGAATCGCGCCGGCGCTTGCGCGGCTGCGGGAGAAGATCCCCGTGCAGCTGGCCGACGAGGCGCGTCGGCTCTGCATGGGCACCTTGGAGCGGGTCTTGTCGAAGATCGTCTACCGCAACCCCGACATCAACCTCGTCAACTTCCTCCGCACCTTGCCGGCCGAAGCTGATCAGGAGGCGTTGAAGGCGCAGGTTGCCCACATCGTTGCCAAGGTGGGCAAGATCACAAGGCGTGAAGGCGACCGCGTGGACTAGATTCCTTTTCTTCTCCTTCCTTTGCCGCTGCCAATTAGGTCATAGGCAGTAGTTGATTAGAACAGCGGCAAGCTATCTTTGTAATATACAATCTTATTTTGAGCAATCAATGCAGTGTTATCTCCCTTGCTTTTGATCCTTCACTTTGTATGCTTTTTACCCTACGCTTTTAGGGAACTTGCCGGCAAGGGGCCCTTGCCGCGAGCGCTGAGTGCTGGACTCTTAGCAGCCTGCTGGCAATAGCCTTGCCGGCAAGAAACCTTGCCGCAGCTAGTCGCAGCACACTTAGGTTGCTGAGCGAACTCGAAAACGAAGTAAGGGCGCGACACTTGCCGCAGCTCACTTAAGTCGTTGAGCGTGCTCGAAACAAAATAAGGGCGCGGCCAGCCACGGGTAGGTTCCTCCGCGCATAGGTTTTTCATACAAAGTGTGGTCGTTCAAGGAAGACAACTTATTTTTTAAAAAAAATTGAATTACTCAAACTTTGATAACTTAGCTTTCATAGATTGTTTGCTTCCCGACAAGGCTTCTCTTTCTTGAACAGTACTTGGTTCATACCTCCACCTCCTTCCCCTCCGGCAAACTTGTGCGCGCGGAATATTCCTTCTGCTTAAGAGGGAAAGAAAAGAGAGGAGGAAAAACAAGTATAGGGCATCACGGCTTGCTAGTGCTTACCGGGGATGTGCGTTGCACAAGGTGTCAAATGATGCATGCAAATAACAAAGAAAAGCATGGAAATGACAAATAGTGCGAGGCCCAAAAGCTTTACTGATGCACGGGGTCTGCGCCCGGCTTTGTACAAAGGTTTACATGCATCAGCGGCAAGACTTGTACAAAAGGTGGTTGCCGGAGCGGATCACGGCAACCGCGCCTTATGGGTGAAACTTGCGAAGATGCTCTATGTTCCAGGAGTTGCTCACCGGTAAGCCTTCTTCGGTCTCAAGGCGGACAGCGCCGGGCCTGGTGACTTGTCTCACCCGATAAGGGCCTTCCCACTTCGGCGTCAACTTGTTGGAATTCTTGGCGGACTGAACACGCCGAAGAACAAGGTCGCCTTCCTCGAGACTCCTGGCCTTGACCTTGCGGCTATGATAGCGACGCAAGGCTTGCTGGTATCGAGCAGCTCGTACAGCAACCTGGAGACGTTCCTCCTCGAGGAGCAATGCGTCATCTTGTCGCAGTTGCTCTTGCTCGAGCTCATCATAAGCGAGCACTCGAGGAGATCCGTATACGAGTTCCGTGGGGATAACTGCCTCTGCTCCATAGACAAGAGCAAAGGGTGTCTGTCCGGTGGCTCGATTTGGTGTCGTCCTGATTGACCAAAGAGCCGCCGGCAACTCCTCTATCCAGTTTCTTCCGCACTTGTGCAGCCTGTCGAAGGTCCTTGTCTTGAGTCCGCGCAGCACTTCAGCATTGGCCCTCTCCGCTTGACCGTTGCTCCTCGGGTGAGCAACAAAAGCGAAGCAGACCTTGGCGCCAAGGCCTTGGACGTACTCCATGAAGGTGCGACTCGTGAACTATGTGCCGTTGTCGGTGATGATCCTGTTAGGGATTCCGAAATGGCAAACAATCGATCTGAAGAACCTGACTGCTGACTGTGCTGTCACCTTTCTCATTGGTTCCACTTCTGGCCACTTTGTGAACTTGTCAATCGCAACGTACAAGTACTCAAAGCCCCCGACTGCGCAGGGAAAGGGGCCGAGGATATCGAGCACCCAGACCGAGAAGGGCCAGGACAAAGGGATCGTCTGGAGAGCTTGAGCTGGTTGGTGAATTTGCTTGGCATGGAACTGGCACGCTTCACACTTGGTTACTTGTGTAGTTGCATCTTGGAGGGCTTCTGGCCAGAAGAACCCTTGCCGGAACACCTTCCCGGCAAGCGCCCTTGCGCCAATGTGGTGGCCACATATGCCTCCATGTATCTCTGCCAACAGCTTCTGTCCATCTTCCCTGGAAATGCACTTCAACCTGACACCATTGAGTCTTCTTCTGTACAGTTCGTTGTCGACGAACTGGTACATACTTGACTGCCTGGTTATTTTCTCTATCTCTTCTGGCTCGTCGGGAAGTTCTCCAGTTTGTAGAAAGCGGACGATCTGTTGTGCCCATGCTGGAGCTTGAGGCTCAACAACAAGGACTAAAGGCATGAGGGCTGCTGCGGGAACCTCAGCTTCTACGACAAGAACCTGCGGCTCTGCCGGAGCTGATGGTCCCCCGGCAAGCCTGCCGGGGCAAGGCTTGTCGAGAACGCCTGCTTCAACTGTACAGACCCTTGGATCTGCAGGAGCAAACTGTTCCTCAGCATCTTGGCTGTTGATCTTGGGGACCTTGGCGGCGGCTTCGGAAAGATCCGCCGGCAAGTAGTCGCCGGAGACCAACTTTCTCTTCTTGTTCTGCCCAACTGATGGTGTAACGGATGGCTGAGTTAACTTGAGCAGGAAGGTCCCTGGTTCCACAGGTAACTTCATTGCATCACACTTTGAGAGGCCATCTGCAATATCATTCTGAGCCCTTGGGACATGCTCCATTTGCAGACCTTCAAAGTGTTCTTCAAGCTTCCTCACTTCATCAACATAAGCTTCCATCAAAGGGCTCTGATAACTCTTATTCACTTGTCGGACCACCAACTGTGAATCTCCCCGCACAATCAACTTCTTGATCCCAAGCTCGGCCGCAATTCTGAGGCTGGCAACCAAACCTTCATACTCAGCAGTATTGTTTGTCGCTTGTTCCTTGGGAAAGTGCATCTGGATAACATACTTGAGGTGCTCTCCGGTGGGCGCTATGAGTACTACGCCGGCACCGGCGCCTTGCAACGAGAAAGCACCATCAAAGTACATCACCCATTCGTTGCTCGCTTCTTGGACGGGGATGCTTGTTTCTGGAACTTCTTCATCTGGCGTTGGGGTCCATTCTGCTATGAATTCTACCAAAGCTCTGCTCTGTATGGTTGAAGTACTCTCAAACTTGAGACCAAAGCTTGACAGCTCCAGTGCCCACTCGACGATCCTGCCTGTTGCCTCTGGATTCTGCAATATCCTCTTCAACGGAAAGCGAGTGACCACCGTTATCTCGTGTGCTTGGAAGTAATGGCGCAACTTCCTTGAGGCCATGAGGAGGCCGAACAGCAACTTCTGCACCCCAGAGTATCTTGATCTAGCCCCCTGCAAGAGGGAACTTACGAAATACACTGGGTGCTGCACCATCTTCTTTCGCACTCCTTCCTGTTCCTGCGCAGACTTGTCCTTGTCGGGGCCAGAGCTTGTCGGGGAAGCCCCCTGCTTGTCGCTGGATTCGCTTGCCGGGGATGTGGGTTCCTCATCCGCCTCCCTCTCCGCTACCAACGCAGCACTAACCACTTGATTGGTTGCCGCTAGGTACAGCAGCAACTTCTCTTGTGGCCTAGGTGCGACAAGTATCGGAGTGGAGGACAGGTATCCTTTCAAGTCTTGCAGCGCTGCCTCCGCTTCCGGAGTCCATTTCATAGGACCTGCCTTTTTCAAGATTTTGAAGAAAGGCAGGGCGCGTTCTGCAGACTTTGAAATGAACCTGCTGAGGGAAGCCACACAACCAGCGAGTCTTCTTACATCCTTGACGCGCTTCGGGGCTTCAATCTGCTCGATGGCTTTTATCTTGTCGGGATTGGCTTCAATCCCCCTCTGGGACACAAAGAACCCGAGAAGCTTGCCGGAGGGGACTCCGAAGACGCACTTCTCGGGGTTCAGCTTGAGTTGGATCTTGCGCAGATTCTCAAAGGTTTCTTCTAAGTCTTGTATCAGGGTATCTTTGCTCTTACTCTTGACCACTATATCATCCATGTAGGCTTCTACATTCCTGTGTATCTGTGGCTCAAAAGCAGTGTGTACCACCCTTGCAAATGTCGAGCCTGCATTCTTCAATCCAAAGGGCATGCGTATGAAGCAATATGTGCCACATGGAGTAATGAATGCAGTCTTCTCTTCATATTCCTTGGCCATGAATATCTGGTGGTAACCTGAGTATGCATCAAGGAAGGAAAGCAGCTCACATCCGGCGGTGGAGTCAACAATCTGGTCAATACGCGGCAAGGGAAATGGATCCTTGGGACATGCTTTATTCACATCAGTGAAGTCTATACAAAGTCTCCACTTCCCATTGGCTTTGCGCACGACAACTGGATTGGCTAACCACGTGGGATGGATCACGCCCCTAACCAGGCATGCTGCTTCCAACTTCTTTATCTCCTCGGCGATGAATTCTTGGCGCTCCACGGCTTGCTTCCTGACCTTATGCTTGACGGGCCGCGCATGAGGACAAACAGCAAGCTTGTGCTCAATTACCTTCCTGGGAACGCCGGGGATGTCAGATGGTTGCCATGCAAACACATCGACATTCGCCCGCAGGAAGGCAACGAGCGCACTTTCCTATTTGTTGTCGAGCGTAGCACTGATGGTGAAGGTACCACCAGTGCCGTCCTCCTTGGCGGACACCTTCTTGGTTGCCGGTGGAGCTGCCATCCCTTTTTTGCACTTGCCGGTGGAGCTCGATGGTGCGTCCTCGACGGCAGCGCAGCACTCCGAAGAGGTGCGTTTGCCGGAGTGGGCCCCAGAGCTCTTGCCGGACTTGGTCTTGTTCTTCCCCCTGGGAGCTTCAGCGGCAACTGTGCTGCTCTCCGCTGCGGCTGCTGCATCCCGGTATATCTTGTCGGCGCAGATAAGCGCGTCCTTCTTGTCGCCGGGGACAGAGATGACGCTTATCGGCCCCGGCATCTTGAGTACGTTGTAGGCATAGTGGGAAGCTGCCATGAACTTGGCGAGGGCAGGACGTCCAAGTATCCCATTGTATGGTAATGGGATATCGGCAACATCAAACGTGATCCTCTCCGTCCTGAAGTTGAGCTCCCCGCCAAAGGTCACTGGCAGAGTAATCTTCCCCTTCGGCTTGCTCCTTCCCGGGTTGATCCCTTGGAACGACCCGGTTTCTTCGAGCTCGCCGTCTGGGATCTGTAGCTTCTTGATCACAGCTGAGGAGATCAAGTTTAGGCCGGCCCCGCCGTCAACCAACATCTTGGTGACCTTAAGGTTGCGGATAGTTGGTGAGACCAACATCGGCAAGCACCCGACCGCTGTGGCGCGGTCACGGTAGTCCTCAAGGTCAAAGATGATGGGCGTGCCGGACCACTTCAGCAGCCTGCGTGACTCGACGGGCGGCTCAGCTGCGTTCACTTCTCGCACCCACTGCTTGAGCTGGCGGTGGGAAGTGTGCAGAGAGGCGCCTCCATCGAGACACAGAACCTCTGTGGCCTTCCGGAACTCATGCTCGCTGTTATCTCCTTCTTCCATGTCATCATCGTCGTCTTCATCCTCATCCTTGTCGCGGCCCCGGGGAGGTCTGTCACCTTGCCGCTGCTTGGCCTTGCCGCGGCGTCCTCCCCGGCCATTGAACGGCCGCTTCTTGCTGGGTTCTCCTCCGCCTCCTTGGGCCTTCTCCTTGTCGCGACGCTCGTATTCAGCCTTCTGCTGCTCTACGAGGTACTCGACTCGCTTGTAGTTCTGAAGATCGTGGCCCTTGGTGCGGTGGATCTTGCAGTACTGCTTGTCGGAGCCGTCCTGCTTGTCGGCTACCACTACAGGGTCGGGCTCCTTGCCGGAACCGCCAGCCTGTGCCTTCTTGGCGGGAGCCTCCTTGCCGGACTGCTCGACAACCAGCACCTCCTTGCTCTTCTTCTTTCTGTTGTTCCGCCGCCGGCTCTTCCTTGCCGGGGCGGCATCCTCGCCATCGCTTCCTCCTGCGCCAGCATCCTCTCCGGGGAGTCTCCTCCCCTCTTCAGCGCGCGCGCACTTGTCAGCCAGACCGTAGAGCTCGCTGACATCCCGGATCTTGGTCATGGCCATCTCCTCCCTCATCCGGCGATTACGCACGTTCTGGTGGAACGCGCTGATAACCGCGGCAGGGTGGACGTCGGGAATGTTGTGCTGGACGCGGCTAAATCTCTGGATGTACTTGCGCAGGGACTCTCCCTCCTTCTGCGCCAGGATGTGGAGATCGCTCTCCTGGCCGTGGGGTTTGTGGCCGCCCGTAAAGGCGCCAACAAACTGGTGGCACAGATCCGCCCACGAAGAGATGGAGTTCTCCGGAAAGTGCATAAGCCAAGACCGGACGTTTGGCTTAAGCACTAGCAGGAAGTAGTTGGCTAGGATCTTCTCGTCGCGTCCCCCGGCAGCCTGCACCGCGATGGTGTAGATGCTAAGGAACTCCGACGGGTGTGTCTTGCCGTCGTACTTCTCGGGTACGTCGGGCTTGAAATTCTTCATGCTGGGCCACTGGACTTGCCGCAGCTCACGGGTGAACGCAGGGCAGCCTACCGCGTACGGCAAGTCGCCTGGTTCACCGGGCGCGTGCGCGTCGGCGGCGGTCCCAGCACGCTGATCTGACTGTCTTCGGGCTTCTCGTCGACGCTCGATACGAGTCCGAGCGTCCTCTTGCCGCCTGTCGTCTAGGACTTGGCGCTGATCGCGGCGAGCCCGTGGATCCGACAACGCCGTGGAGTCGTCGTCGACGTTGATCCGGTGGGGTGGCAATTTCTGTTTCCGCGGCGGGGAGTGCACGGTAGTTGCACCCCCGGCGGTCTTGTCTCCATCGGCCTTCGCTTGGTCGACTTGCCGCGGCCGTGAGGTTGCCGGCTGCTGTGGCGCGTCGTTGTTGGCGAAGGCGATGAGGCTCTGAATCGTCGCCCTCCAGTCTTCGGCCTTGTCTGCCGCTGGAGGGAAATCGAGGAGCAGCTGTGCTCTTGCTAGAGCTTCTGCTGGACAAGAGGGGAATGGCGGCGAGCGGTGCGAGGAGCGGGACGCGCTCGGACTTCTAACCGCGTTAGAAGGAGCATGTTCCCGCCCCGGTGACCGCGCCTTGCTTGCGCCAGCACGCTGGCCTTGAGCATCCCGCTATCCTCCGGCTTGGCTACGCCCCAGCAACCGTATGGTACCTCCAGTACCACGCTGCTGCGGGTCTTGTACCTCCTGAGAGAGACGTGGTGCGTCCACGGACACCGAGGCCTTGGAATTCGCCCGGTCGTCCGTCTTGTCCTTGGACTTGGTGGCGCCATGAGTTTCCTCGCCGGCGACCACCCTTCCGCCGGCGCCTCCTCCACCAACCGTCGGTTCTGGTGGCGGTGGAATCGACGCGGACGGGCCTCTGACCTCCGAAGCCTTCTTCTTCGGAGGCATGTTGTTGTAGCTGATGAAGTTGATGAAGCTGGAGAGGTTGATGAAGAATGCGCCTGCGTGAGCGCCGGATCAGGTTCGCACAACCTCGACGCCCCCTACCTGGCGCGCCAAAGATGTCGGGGGAAACTGTCCTCCCACGAGCACCTATGGGACCGGAGCCCCTTCTACGTTGCGGTAAGGGAGCGGAGGGAGCACGGAGAGCAGATCGAGGAGCGCACGCGGGCAGTTTTACCCAGGTTCGGGCCGCGAGGACGCGTAAAACCCTACTCCTGCCTTAGGTTGTATTGAGTTCTGGAGCTCGGGAGCTTGAAGAGCTACAGTATTAGCTACACTGAGCGAGAGAGTTGTCTAGGTTTCGAACCGAACCCCCTTCTACATTGTGCATGGGCCTCCTTTTATAGCTCAAAGGGGTCACCGACAGGTGTCAACGTAGAGGAGGGTAAAAGTGTAATTTTGGTGGTAGTTGTAACAGTGCATAAACAGTATATGAACAGTTGTCTTCACCTAACTTTGACAGTGTGGGACAAGGGCCTTAAATGCCCATCGCCGTCGACCCCAAAAGTGTCCGTCCATGCCTCTCCGTTTGCCACGGCGGTAGCCTCGTCACCGTGGCTTGCCACCGTGTGCCCCAAGCTGCACAGCCATCTGCCACGTGCCCCTGGAAGGGCCCCAGGGCGACGCGTGGACCGATGAGCTGGAGCGCGGGCACACAGCGTAGGTCTCCCCGGCAAGCACCTTGCCGGGGTAGTGATCTTGCCGGGCCCGGAAGCTTGTCGCTCTCCGGGTCCTGCCGGGGCGCAAGATGCGCCGAGGTATCTCTTGAGGTATGTGTTCCTTGGCCTTCCTGGCAAGCCCCTCTTGCCATGGTCTTGTGCTAAAGTGATAACCTTGAGCCTGGTGCGGCCTTCCCGGCAAGCTCCTCTTGCCGGGGCCTTGATCTTCTGTCTTGTATACTTTGTTCTTGAATGGCTTCATAGGGACCAGAAAGGTTCCCGGCAAGCACGTGGTAAACCCTACCACGGGAAGCTGCTACTGCCCGTGCACAAGTTGGGGTACTAAGGTACCCCTATCTTAGTACACTGACAATTTTCCCTTCCGACCTAATATTATTGGAATCTCAAGGACTGGATGTGATATTGGGCATGGATTGGTTATCTAAGTATGAAGGGAATATTGTATGTGCCAGTAAGACCATTTTGCTTACTACGTCGGAAGGAAGAAGGATCAAGTATGTATCCGGGCATGAGTCAAAGAGGAGTAGGTTAAATTCCTTGTCAGGAGTTGTTCAGGAGGAAGTGCCAGTAGTGAAGGATTATCCGGATGTGTTTCCAGAGGAGTTACCTGGCATGCCACCAGATAGAGATATAGAGTTTTTGATTGAACTTTTGCGAGGCACCGCGCCAATTTCTAAGAGACCATATAGGATGCCCACAAAGGATTTGGAGGAAATTAAGAAGCAGATTAAGGAGTTGCTGGGTAAAAGATTCATACGCCCAAGTTCTTCGCCTTAGGGATCGGCAGTACTTCTAGTGGAAAAGAAGGATTGATTGTTAAGAATGGCTGTCGATTACCGAGGATTGAATGAAGTAACGATCAAGAACAAGTACCCACTGCCAATGATCAATGATCTGTTCGATAGATTGCAAGGAGCTAAGGTATTTTCCAAGATCGATCTACGATCAGGGTACCATCAATTGAAGATCCGGGAGCAGGATATACCTAACACGGCCTTTACCACTAGGTATGGGTTGTACGAGTATACCGTTATGTCGTTTGGTCTGACAAACGCACCGGCATACTTTATGAACCTGATGAACAAAGTGTTTATGGAGTATTTGGATAAGTTCGTCGTAGTGTTCATAGATGATATTTTGATCTTCTCGAAGGATGAAGAGGAGCATGCAGACCATTTGCGTTTGGTATTGGAGAAGCTCAGAGAACATCAGTTATATGCCAAGTTTAGCAAATGTGAGTTTTGGTTGAAGGAAGTCGGATTCCTCGGACATGTTATATCCGGAGAAGGAATAGCAGTAGATCCCGCTAAGGTGCAAACCGTGACAAATTGGGAAGCACCGACGACAGTTGGAGAGATCCGGAGTTTTCTTGGACTCGCAGGGTACTACCGGAGATTTATTGAGAATTTCTCGAAGATTGCAAAGCCAATGACAGAGTTGTTAAAGAAGGACACCAAGTTCAGCTGGACAGAAGAATGTGAGGCCAGTTTTCAAGAATTAAAGAAACGTTTGGTCTCATCCCCTGTGTTGATTCTGTCAGATCAACATAAGGATTATGAGGTGTATTGCGACGCTTCACGTCGAGGACTTGGAGTTGTTCTTATGCAGGAAGGAAGAGTTGTTTCGTATGCTTCCCGACAACTAAAACCTCATGAGCTGAACTATGCCACCCACGATTTGGAATTAGCAGCCGTAGTGCATGCACTGAAGACGTGGAGACATTTTCTCATTGGAAACCATTGTGAAGTATATACGGATCACAAGAGTTTGAAGTATATATTCACTCAGAAGGAGTTGATTCTTAGGCAAAAGAGATGGCTGGAACTCACTAAGGATTATGACATGAGATTGCATTATCATCCCGGAAAGGCTAACGTAGTAACTGATGCGCTAAGCCGTAAGAGCCACGTCAATACCCTAATGATGGATAAATTTCCAAAGGAGTTAGCCGAGGACCTACGAGAACTACGTATGGAGATAGTTCCGAGAGGCTATGTAGCTACATTAGAAATCCAGTCTACCCTGATGGATAAAATCAGAGAAGCTCGGAAAGCTGACAAGGAGGTTGCCTCTATAAAGGAGAGGATGAGCGAAGGAAAAGCTAAAGGATTTCGTGAGGATGAACACGACACCCTATGGTTTGAGGATCGAATCTATGTGCCCAATGACCCGGAGATCAGGAAGTTGATTTTACAGGAGGCCCATGATTCACCACACTCGATTCACCCAGGAATACTAAGATGTATTTGGATTTGAAGGATATTTTCTGGTGGATCGGTATGAAGAAGGATATTGCGGAGTATGTAGCAGTTTGTGATGTGTGTCAGAGAGTAAAGGCAGAACATCAGAAGCCAGCAGGATTGTTACAACATATGCCAATACCCGAATGGAAGTGGGAGAAGCTTGGCATGGATTTTATCACCGGATTGCCCAGGACCAAAGCAGGGTATGATTCAATCTGGGTAGTAGTGGACCGATTGACGAAGGTAGCCCACTTTATCCCTGTGAAAACCACATATACCAGTGCAAAGTTGGCAAAGATATACATGACCAGAATTGTATGTCTGCATGGAGTTTCGAAGAGCATCGTATCAGATAGAGGAACCCACTTTACCTCAAAGTTCTGGAATCAGTTACATGAAACTTTGGGTACCAGGCTAGAGTTTAGCACAACATTTCACCCGCAGACCGATGGACAGACTGAACGAGTCAATCAGATTTTAGAGGACATGCTAAGAGCCTGTGCATTAGATTATGGATCTAGTTGGGATGACAATTTTCCCTACGCGGAGTTCTCATACAAAAAAAGTTACCAGGCCAGTTTGAAGATGGCACCGTTTGAGGCATTGTATGGAAGGAGATGCCGAACACCGTTGTCGTGGGACGAAGTTGGAGACCGACAGTTGTTTGGACGAGACTCAATCAAAGAGTCTGAGGAGAAGGTGAAGTTGATCCGAGATAGACTGAAAGTAGCTCAGTCCAGGCAGAAGAGTTATGCAGACTCGAAGCGCAAGGAGATAGCGTATGAGATCGGAGACAGAGCATACTTGAGAGTATCGCCCCTGCGAGGAGTTAAACGTTTCGGAGTTAAAGGGAAGTTAGCCCCGAGATTTGTGGGACCTTATCGTGTTTTGGAACGCATGGGAGAGGTTGCCTACAAGTTAGAATTTCCCGAAGGATTGTCAGGAGTGCACGGCGTGTTTCACGTATCACAGCTTAAGAAGTGTCATGCGGAGATGGCCGATATACCGCTTAGAGACACAGTACCCCTGGAAGCAATTCAGTTGGACAGTGATCTGACTTACGAGGAGAAGCCTGTTAAGATTCTAGAATTTTCGAGCAGAGTTACTCGCAGTAAGGTTATCAAGTTTTGCAAAGTTCAGTGGAGTCACCACACAGAGGTAGAAGCCACCTGGGAACGAGAAGATGATCTACGCAAGGACCACCCACACCTGTTCTCTAGCCAAGTCGAATCTCGAGGGCGAGATTCATTCTAAGGGGGGTAGGTTTGTAACATCCCAAATTTTCAATTTGGAATGTTATACAAAATCATAATTGCATTTCAAGTTTTTGCATTTTTGTTCGTGGAGTTCCTCGAAATTCTAAGCAACTCAAGGACCTACGGAGAGAGTTGGGAATTTTACCGTTTTCGTATTTGAGTTCGCTCGAATACCGGTACGAGGACAGTGTGATTCTAATTATTTTTTCTCTCCAAAAAATATTTCTAAAAACAAAATATGAGCGGAGATAATATCACTTCTCCAAAATAACAGAAATATCGGAGGAAAAATGTTAAAAATCACTTTTGGTATTTTTCTGGATTTATTTGCGGATTTATTTGCATAGGAAAAATGCGTGTTTTTCAAAATTAAATTTAGGTCCGGGAAAAATGTTCACTTTGTCCTAAATATTAGTAGAGGACGGCGAAAATTTATTTCGGGAATTTTGGAGTCCGTTTGGTATTTCTTTCTTTAGTTTTCTGCGCCGGGACTCTTTTAGAAAAAAAAAAGTGAACCGACTTAGACTCGTGAAGGACTGGGACTCTGGGCTTTATTAAGCGCCAGAGCCGGCCCGTTACGCCTCAGCCCGCCAGCGCCGCCCCGCCCGAAACCGTAGCGCCCGAAGCCGCCGCCGCCTTCGCACCGCCGCCGCCTCGCTCGCGCTGCCGCCGCCGCCGTGTGTCGCCGCCGCCCGCGCTGCTCGCCGCCGCCGCACCACCCCGCGCCGCCGCCGCCCCGCTAGCCGCCGCCTCGCCGCCTCGCTGCCGTCGCCGGACCACCGCCGCCGCCGCCGCCGTAATCCCGCCGGAGTTCGAGCCCGAGGTAGTTGCATTTTTTTAGTTAAACCGATCGGTTTTGTTTTAGGAAAACCCTAGATCTGTTTTTTTTATTTAGAATAGATCGGTTCGGTTTTTCCGTCGGTTTAGTTATTTAGCGGACGTTCGTCCGTACGTTCGTTTTAATGAACAGTTTTCATTAGTTAGCCGCAGACAGCGAACGTTCGTTCGTTAGCATGTTCGTCGTTTTTCCTTTTCGGGGTATTTATCCGCGGTTATTCCGATCGCGATTTTTGCCCTGATCTTGTTTTTCGTTTTTCTTTTCGCTCGAGAGTCAGAATCAGGTGATTCAAAATCCCAGATCTTCGTCTGGAAGCCCTCTTTACGTTTAATAAACTTGAAAAAAGTTTCGGCTACTGTAAAATTGGACTTTAGGCCAACTAGTAAACCAGAGCTCTTTTCTTTTGTAGTTTGAGTTTCGTTGCTTCTTTCGAGTTGATTCTTTTTGCAAACCGGAGTTCTTAAGTTGAACTTTCTGGTTAGATCTCTTATTTGAGTTTTACTCGTGCATTAGTTAAGTACTTATTGTGTGCTTGTTTGATTGCGATAGAGTACCCGGAGTGCGCCGCTTGCTACTTTGAGTCTCTAGGTTTTGCGGATCATCAGCAAGTCAAGTAACACTTTGATCATACTTACCAATTACCCAGTTTTCATTGCATTAGTTCAACCCTCACACATTGCATGAGTGGAACCAATTAACTTGTGGGATTTGGAAGTAGATTGAGGTAGTACCTATTACCTGCATTACATTCAAACCTTTGGGAGTTACTTCTACGTTTGCTGATAGGACATGCTATGCTCGTAGACGTGGATTGGGTGAGCGAAATCCATGACAGATGTGAGTTTGTTAATTAATGGTTCAACTTAAGGTGGAAACATTAATACACATCTGGGTGGATTGAGGCACCTGGGTATTCCAGCGATTGCCTGTTTTTCTTTTGGACCGCCACCCAGGCTCAAAGGGATCATTAGATTATTCATACTAGAAACTTCCGTGTGCAGCCACAATGCTATTATGGGCTCTAGCATAGTATGAGTAAGTCGTGCAAACTCTTACGATGGTGGACTAGCAGATGTAGGGGATGTAGGTTGGTACGGTCCGCCCGATCGTAAGGTGCTAGCACTTCTGAAAGACTATGTCTCGGTCATCCGTTTCTCAAACACCATGTAGTGCGTGAAACCAAACGGAGGCGATCGAGTCTTGTGGGGAAAGTGCACAAACCTCTGCAGAGTGTACAAACTGATCATGATTAGCCGTGTCCCCGGTTATGTACGTCTTGAGTATCTAGTACTTGGATTTTCATGTGCATCTCATCATGTTACTTTAAATAATTTTGTTGGGTTTAATGATTACTTTTAATTGGGGTTGAGAGGATGTCTATCTTCTCAACGATGTTTCAACTACCATGATAGTTAATTAAAATGCATTCCTTTGAAGTAGGGAAAAATTGGCTTTACGCAAAAACTTAACCATAGAGCTTTCCACCAGCCATATTGCATATAGTATAGCTTTACTTTCATTGCATTCTCTTGTGTTGCCTTGCAAGCATATTCCATGTGCTGACCCGTTTTTCCAGCTGCAACGTTTCATGTTGCAGACTTTTCAGACGATGAGTAAGATGCCCATTTAGGTCGTGGTTCTATACTTAGTGATGCCGCTGGAGTTGATGGACTCACTTATCTTCCAAGCCTTCCGCTGTTATCGTGTTAGATGGCCTTCAGCCATATTATTTGTAATAAATTCATCGTTGGACTATCGATGTAATAAGTGTGTGGTTACTACTCTGTTATAAATCCTTCAAGTACTGTGCGTGTCAGCATTACTGATCCAGGGATGACACTGATGCACAGATATCAGACTGTTTGAGGTCTGGTCGCTACATTGTGCTATCTAGATTCACCTATCCAACGATCATAAAAAAGGAATCCATTAACAAGGTTGATCAGGTCTTGTTAATAAACTCTTTCCGAGTAACATGAAACCGGAGAATTTTCGAATAACACTATGTTACCTCAATGGGGATATGTATGTCCCCAACAATAAGTATGTCATATGCCTTCTTGATAGTAGGAATAGGAAACTCAAAACCTCCAATAGTTATAGTTGAAGTTTTTCCAATATAATTGATACTATAAACTTGAGGTTGTTTCCTCAGAAAGTGTACCGTATGCTCAGTACCATTGACATGAAAAGTGATATTGCATTTGTTGCAATCAATAACAACCCCTGCAGTAGTCAAAAAAGGTCTTCCAAGAATAATAGACATACTATCGTCCTTGGGAATATCAAGTATAACAAAGTCCGTTAGAATAGTAACATTTGCAACTACAACAGGCACATCCTCACAAATACCAACAGGTATAGCAGTTGATTTATCAGCCATTTGCAACGATATTTCAGTAGGTGTCAACTTACTCAGGTCAAGTCTACGATATAAAGAGAGAGGCATAACACTAACACCGGCTCCAAGATCAGACAAAGCAGTTTTAACATAGTTTCTCTTAATGGAGCAAGGTATAGTCTGTACTCCTGGATCTCCTAATTTCTTAGGCATTCCACCCTCAAAAGTGTAATTAGCAAGCATGGTGGAAATTTCTACTTCAGGTATCTTTCTTTTGTTGGTAATAATATATTTCATATACTTAGCATAAGGATTTGTTTTAAGCACATCAGTCAAACGCATACGGAGAAAGATAGGTCTAAGCATTTCAGCGAAATGCTCAAAATCCTCATCATCCTTTTTCTTGGATGGTTTCGGAGCAAAAGGCATGGGTTTCTGAACCCATGGTTCTCTTTCCCTACCGTACTTCCTAGCAACAAAGTCTCTCTTATCATAACGTTGATTCTTTGATTGTGGGTTATCAGATCAACAGCAGGTTCAATCTCTACATCATTATCATTGCTAGGTTTCGCATCATCATGAACATCATTATTAATATTATCACTAGGTTCATGTTCATTACCAGATTGTGTCTCAGCATCAGAAACAGATATATCATTGGGATTCTCAGGTGGGTCAGCTACAGGTTCACTAGAAGCATGCAAAGTCCTATCATTTTTCTTTTACTTCTTCTTTGAAGAACTAGGTGCATCTAAATTAGCTCTCTAAGAATCTTGCTCAATTCTCTTAGGATGGCCTTCAGGATAGAGAGGTTCCTGAGTCATTTTACCACCTCTAGTTGCAATTCTAACAGCATAGTCGTTATTCTTACTATTTAATTCATTGAGCAAGTCATTCTGAGCCTTAAGTACTTGTTCTACTTGAGTGGTGACCATAGAAGAATGTTTACTAATAAGTTTCAGTTCACTTTTAGCACTAGACAGATAATCACTCAAGCATTCAATCATATAAGCATGGTGTTGTAGTTGACTACCAACATAAGCATTGAAGTTTTCTTGTTTCACAATGAAGTTGTCAAACTCATCTAAGTATTGGCTAGCAGACTTATAACGAGGAATATCACCTTCATCAAATCTATAAAGAGAATTTACCTTTACTACCTGTGTCGGGTTATCAAGACCATGTATTTCTTCAATAGGCGGTAAATTCTTAACATCTTCAGCTCTAATACCTTTTTCTTTAACGGATTTCTTTGCCTCTTGCATGTCTTCAGGACTGAGAAATATAACACCACTTTTCTTCGGAGTTAGCTTAGGGGCTAGTTCAGGAAGTGTCCAATTATTTTCATTGGCTACCATATTATTCAGTAGTAATTCAGCTTGTTCAATTGTTCTTTCCCTGAAAACACAACCAGCACAACTATCCAGGTGGTCTCTGGAAGCATCGGTTAGTCCATTATAAAATACATCAAGTATATCATGCATCTCAAGAGGATGATCAGGAAAAGCATTAAGTAACTGGAGAAGCCTCCCCCAAGCTTGTGGGAGACTCTCTTCTTCAGTTTGAGCAAAGTTATATATTTCCCGTAAGGCAGCTTGTTTCTTATGAGCGGGAAAATATTTAGCAGAAAAGTAATACATCATATCCTGGGGACTACGCACACAACCAGGATCAAGGGAATTAAACCAAGTCTTAGCATCACCCTTTAACGAGAACGGAAATAGCTTAAGGATATAGTAGTAGCGAATCTTTTCATCATTGGTAAACAGGGTGGCTATATCATTCCACTTGGTAAGATGTGCCACAACAGTTTCGGACTCATAGCCATGGAAAGGATCAGATTCAACCAAAGTAATTAACTCAGGATCAACAGAGAATTCATAATCCTTATCAGTGACACATATAGGTGAAGTGGCAAAAGTAGGGTCATGTTTCATTCTAGCATTCAAGGACTTTTCTTTCAGCTTAGCTAATAACTTCTTAAGATCATATCTATCATTGCAAGCAAGAAAGTCTCTAGCAGTTTCTTCATCCATAACATAACCCTCAGGCACAACAGGCAATTCATATCTATTGGGAGTAGTTTCATCATCACTTTCATAAATATTATCAACATTTGCACTCTCCCTAACCTTAGCAATTTGTTCATCTAGAAATTCACCTAGTGGCACAGTATCTGGCATAGAGTAGCAGGAGTAGGTGTCGCAAGTTTACTCATAACAGAAGGAGAATCAAGTGCAGATTTATATGGCAGTTCCTTACCTCCCCTCGTAGTTGAGGGTAAGATCTTAGTTTTTGAGTCCTTCAAATTCTTCATAGTGATCAACACATATAAATCCCAAGTGACTTAAAGAATAGAGCTATGCTCCCCGGCAACGGCGCCAGAAAATAGTCTTGATAACCCACAAGTGTAGGGGATCGCAATAGTTTTTGAGGGTAAAGTATTCAACCCAAATTTCTAGATTCGACACAAGGGGAGCCAAAGAATACTCTTAAGTATTAGTAGCTGAGTTGTCAATTCAACCACACCTGGACACTTAGTATCTGCAGCAAGATAGTTTAGTAGCAAAGTAATATGATAGTGGCGGTAGCAGCAATAAAAGTAAAGATAGTGTTTTTGTGGTTTTTGTGATAATACCAATGGGAAAGTAAATAAGCGACTAGCAATATAGGTAAAGCTCGTAGGCATTGGATCGGTGATGGGAAATTACGTCGGATGCAATTCATCATGTAGAAGTTATAATCTAGGGTGACATAGAACTAGCTCTAGTTCATTAATGCAATGTAGGCATGTATTCCAAATATAGTCATACGTGCTTATGGAAAATAACTTACATGACATCTTTTGTCCTACCCTCCCGTGGCTTCGGGGTCCTATTGGAAACTAAGGGATATTAAGCCCTCCTTTTAATAGAGTATTGGACCAAAGCATTAACACATAGTGAATACATGAACTCCTCAAACTATGGTCATCACCGGGAGTGGTCCCGATTATTGTCACTTCGGGGTTGCCGGATCATAACATATAGTAGGTGACTATAGACTTGCAAGATAGGATCGAGAACACACATATATTCATGAAAACATAATAGGTTCAGATCTGAAATCGTGGCACTCGGGCCCTAGTGACATGCATTAAGCATAGCAAAGTCATAGCAACATCAATCTCCGAACATAGTGGGTACTAGGGATCAAACCCTAACAAAACTAACTTGATTACATGATAGATCCCATCCAACCCATCACCGTCCAACAAGCCTACGATGGAATTACTCACACACGGCGGTGAGCATCATGTAATTGGTGATGGAGGAAGGTTGATGATGACGATGGCGACGATCTCCACTCTCCGGAGCCCCGAACGGATTCCAGATCAGCCCTCCCGAGAGAGATTAGGGCTTGGCGGCGGCTCCGTCTCGTGAAACGCGATAATTCTTTTCCCTGATTTTTTTCTCCCCGAAACGGAAGATATAGGACCCGGGGGTACGTCGGTGGAGCATCGGGGGGCCCTGGAGGCAGGGGGCGCGCCCCCACCCTCGAGGATAGGGTATGGGCCCACCGGTGAGTATTTTCTTGCAGGTATTTTTTATATTTTTTGAAATAATTCTCCGTTGATTTTCAGGCGATTCCGAGAACTTTTTATTCTGTAAAAAAACAACACCATGGCAGTTCTGCTGAAAACAGCGTCAGTCCGGGTTAGTTCCATTCAAATCATGCAAGTTAGAGTCCAAAACAAGGGCAAAAGTGTTTGGAAAAGTAGATACATTGGAGACGTATCAGAGACAGGTTCATAATTGCAGTCTTCGGCATCGCTGTCATCGTACAGCGGTTTCGGACTATGTTCGTCGTCCTCTCGCTCGTCCTGCTCCATCGTTGGATCTGCGGGGTCTTTGGCTTGCTCCGGACAATCACCATTGTTAGTGACAGAGTTGCTATCTTTCCCTTTACGAGATTTAGTTCGGCGCTTCGGACGCCGACGCTTGGGAGGTTCATCGACAGGCTTGTCCTTTATATGATCGTTTTTCCCGTCGCCCTCCTTCTCCTTAGGTGTATCCATCATATACACGTCGTATGAAGACGTAGCTGTCCATCACCCGATTACGGGTGGGTTTTGGTGTAGATATGCTTCGGCTTCGAGGTCCATCCCTTCGAATTCTTCAGAAGCGTAGTCAAGTAGATCAGTTAGATCTTCGACCGTGGCTGCCAAGTTGGTGGTGGGTGGGAAGCAAAATTCTCCATCATCAGCCTCCAATACGAACCGGATATAATTTGGTTGTGTGTCCCCAGCTAAGGAGAGAGATTGTAAAAAATTTAGCACATCGCCAAAAGGTGAGTGCCGAAAGATATCTGCAGCGCTGAATTCGGCGATAGACGCATGATCAAGCTTGAAGGGCGCAGATGTGCATGGTTCGGAACCTGCATCCGGAGACGAGTCCGGAGTTCTGGTAACACAGATCCCGCTCAGAGTTGGGTTTGTGTGCAGCTCCAACGCCGTTGAGTCTGTGGCTTCCGCGTCGGGTTTGAGCTTCCTGTCCTTGGGTGACGCGATCTGTTCCAAATCTAGGGCTAGAACGGTTATAGGTGCTATTCCCTGGAGGTGGTCCGATGACAGAGTTAGGTCATGTTCATTGTGGTGGCAGGGAGCGATCGCCATAGGCTCAAATTCGTCGAATATCAAATTTCCGCAGATATCAGCAATGTAGTTCAAGCTTCCAAACCTGGCCTGATAGCCAGCGGCGTAGCTCTCAATCCGCTCGAGGTGGCCTTCCATGTTGGCACGGTGCATGAAGCCGCTGAACACAAAAATCTGGCCGGGAGAAAAAGTTCCCTCGCTTGTGCCGTCCTGGTTGACGAAGAGATCCATCGGTCCTTCGGTCGATGACATAGTGGAACTCTCAATGAAAGCACCAATGCCGGTGTGAAAACCGGCGGATCTCGGGTAGGGGGTCCTGAACTATGCATTTGAGGATTGATGGTAACAGGAGACTGGGGACACAATGTTTACCCAGGTTCATGCCCTCTTGATTGAGGTAATACCCTACTTCCTGCTAGATTGATCTTGATGAATATGATTACAAGAGTTGATCTACCTCGAGATCGTAATAGCTAAACCCTAGGAGTCTAGCCTATGATTCTGTTGTTTCTTTTCTTCCTTAGCCTCTACGGACTAAACCCTCCAGTTTATATATACACCGGAGGGCCCTCGGGTTTGTACAAAACCGTCTTGAAGAGGAAGGAAAGTTTACACCCGAACCTAAAACCGGCCATTATACGCATACAGCGGTCCTATCCGGATACGAGAGACGATATTAACAATGATCTTCACGGCCCACCAGTCCAGCCCACCACAAATTATCCGGCCACATGAGGACCCCTCGATCCAGGACTCCCTCACTCATGCCGGTTGCCGATAATTTACAAAACATGATCATCTCATACAATAACGTATAACTCATCACGTCTTGACCATATCACATCACAACATGGCCTGCAAAACCAAGTTAGACGTCCTCTACTTTGTTGTTGCAAATTTTACGTGGCTGCTATAGGCTTAGCAAGAACCGTTCTTACCTACACATCAAAACCACAACAATTTTTCGTCAAGTGTGTTGTTTTAACCTTCACAAGGACCAGGCGTAGTCACACTCGATTCAACTAAAGTGAGAGAGACAGACACCCGCTGGTCACCTTTAAGCAATGCGTGCTCGTAACGATGAAACAAGTCTCGCGTAAGCGTACGCGTAATGTCAGTTCGGGCCGCTTCGTCTCACAATACCGCCGAACCAAAGTATGTCATGCTGGTAAGCAGTATGACTATTATAGCCCACAACTCGTTGTGTTCTACTCGTGCATATCATCTACGCATGGACCTGGCTCATGATGCCACTGTTGGGGAACGTAGTATTTCAAAAAAATCCTACGATCACGCAAGATCTATCTAGGAGAAGCATAGCAACGAGCAGGAGAGTGTGTCCATGTACCCTCGTAGACTGAAAGCGAAAGCGTTTAGTAACACAGTTGATGTAGTCGAACATCTTCGCGATCCAACCAATCAAGCACTGAACGCACGGCACCTCCGTGATCTGCACGCTTTCAGCTCGATAACATCCCCCGAACTCTTGATCCAGTTGAGGCCGAATGAGAGTTTTGTCAGCACAATGGCATGGTGATGGTGTTGATGAAGTTACCTACGCAGGGCTTCGCCTAAGCACTACGACAATATGACCGAGGTGTGTAAAATTGGAGGGGGGGCACCGCACATGGCTAAGACAATTGTCAACTTGTGTGTCTAGGCTGCCCCCTGCCCTGTATATAAAGGAGCAAGGGGGAGGGCGGTCGACCCCTATAGACGCTCCCAAGGGGGGGCAATCCTACTCCTACTAGGAGTAGGAATCCCCCTTTCCTAGTCCAACTAGGAGAAGAAGGAAGGGAGGGAGAGAAGAGAAGGAAGGAGGGGGCGCCGCCCCTCCCCCTAGTCCAATTCGGACTAGGCCATGTGAAAGTGCAACTAATCCCCGGGTGGTTTTGGTAATTAATAACAACATATATATCATTGAACTAATAGCTACTTAAGAATCATTTCAGAGAAGTTCGATGATATGGGTATGGAAATGTCTGAAGAAGTGGACCCCTCAAAATGCTAAGACAAGCATTGGCAAAAGCTCAAGACTCCATTTTTGGTTTAGTGATCGAAGATCACATTGAGTCCATAGGAAAAGCCAATACTATTAAAAGGGGATGAGGTTGTGTTGATGATCTGGTTGCTCAAGTGCTTAGTGATTTAGCTCCTTCAACTATCAGCAATTTTCACTACTTAACACACTCATAAGTAATCTCGGACAAACCGATTCTTCAACTCAGTCCCACCGAGATGAACCACCTCAGTTATTTTCCAAACCCTAGAAATTTTGGTCCATCCGATTTTGAGTTCGGTCTCACCGAAACTGGACTACCAACCTTCTGTAACCGTTTGTCATCATTTCGGAATATCCGAGTTGTTGATTTCGGTCCCACCGATTCTGGCAAGTTCCTACCTTTGACTCATATCGGACATACCGAGATGGTATTTTCGGTCCCACCGAAAACCCCAACGTTCACTATATTTGAACTTTCGGTCTGACCGAGTTTTCACTTCGGTCTCACCGAGATTGCTCAATTATGTGTGTAACGGTTGGATTTTGTGTGGAGGCTATATATACCCCTCCACCCCCTCTTCATTCGGGAAGAGAGCCATCAGAAAGTACTACCACTTCTACCTTACACTTTCTGAGAAGAGAACCACCTACCCTTGTGTTGAGATCAAGTCATTCCATTCCTACCATATGAAACTTGATTTCTAGCCTTCCCAAGTTGCTTTCCACTCAATCGTTTCTTCCACCACAGCCATATCAGTGAGGAGAGTTGAGTGTTGGGGAGATTATCATTTGAAGCACAAGAGCAAGGAGTTCATCATCATCAACAACATCTATTACCTTTTGGAGGGTGGTGCCTCCTAGATTGGTTAGGTGTCGCTTGGGAGCCTCCGTCTTCGAGATGTGGAGTTGAACCAAGAAGTTTGTAAGGGCAAGGAGATCGCCTACTTCGTGAAGATCTACCCCGAGTAAGGCTAGTCCTCCATGGGCGTAGGCCATGATGGAATAGACAAGGTTGCTTCTTCGTGGACACTTTGTGGGTGGAGCCCTCCGTGGACTCGCGCAGCCGTTACCCTCCGTGGGTTGAAGTCTCCATCAACGTGGATGTACGATAGCACCACCTATCGGAACCACGAGAAAAATCTCCGTGTCTCCAAATTGCGTTTGATCTTCTCCACCTCTCTTTACTACAATTTACTTTCCGCTGCTTATACTCTAGAATTGCATGTGTAGGGTGATACTTGAATTGATCATAATTGTGAAACTGCCAAAAAACTGTTCATGATCAAAAGGCAGAATTTTTATATTGTCAAGTAGTCTAATCACCCCCCCTCTAGACATACTTTCGATCCTACAAGTGGTATCAGAGCCTTGGTCTCCATTGTTTTGGTTTCCATTGCATTGGACTCCATAAGCTTGGTTTCACAACCTAGGAGAGTATGGCGTCTAGTGAGGGTAATTATCGTAGAGGTCCTTACTTTGATGGTACAAATGTTGCTAGTTGGAAGCATAAAATGAAAATGCATATTCTTGGTCATAACCCAGCCGCATGGGGCATTATTTGTGTTGGTATGCAAGGTGAATTCTTCGAGGAAGGAAAAGTTCCGGATCGCGAAGCTACACCGGAAGAGTTGCGGATGTTGCAAAACAATGCTCAAGCTTGTGACATTCTCTTCAATGCCTTGTGTCCCGAGGAGTTCAACAAAATCAGCCGTCTTGAGAATGCTAAAGAGATTTGGGATACTTTGGTTGAAATGCACGAAGGTACTGAATCTGTGAAGGAATCAAAGCTAGATATTCTTCAAGGTCAACTTGACAAGTTCAAGATGAAGGATGGTGAAGGAGTCGCTGAAATGTACTCTAGGCTTGCTCTCATCACAAATGAGATTGCCGGCTTAGGAAGCGAAGAAATGACCGACCGATTCATCATCAAGAAGATTCTAAGAGCTTTGGATGGAAAATATGACACCGTGTGCACTTTGATCCAAATGATGCCCAACTACAAGACTCTCAAGCCAACTGAAGTCATTGGAAGAATTGTTGCTCATGAGATGACACTTAAGGATAAGGAAGAGCTTCACAACAAGTCAAGTGGTGCTTACAAAGCTACAAGTGATGCTCCCACCACCTCAAGTGACAAGTTAATTTCCAATGAAGAGATAAGCCTAATGGTTAAGAACTTCAACAAGTTGTACAAGAATAGAGGCAAAGAAAGAAGCTCAAAGTCTAGATCATATGATGAAAAGAGATCTTCTAGTCGTGATCGAAACTGCTACAATTGTGGAAGACCCGGACACTTCTCAAATGAGTGTACGGCTCCCCACAAGAGAAGAGAAGAATCTCCAAGAAGAAGAGCAAGAGATGAGTCACCTCGGAGAGAGAGAAGGAGTAGAGATGATCGTTATGAACGAAGACCCTCTCGGAGAAGCAAGGATTCGGAGAGGAAAGACAAGTCATCAAGGAGATACACAAGAAGAAGACATCAAGCTCATGTAGGTGAATGGGTCTCCGGCTCCGACTCTGACAATCAATCTGATGGAAGCTATCACTCCGACTCCGACTACAGTCAAGATGAAGGTGTTGCCGGACTTGCACTCGTATCCTCCAACTCCAACTCCTACGACTTATTTGATTCACCAAATGAGGGAATTGGAAGATGCTTCATGGCTAAAGGCCCCAAGGTAACACACCCTGAATTCATTGACTTTGATAGTGATGAGGATGACTTGCTTGGTGAAGATGAGCTCTTGCATGATAAATCTAGTGAGCTTAGTAATGATGAAAATGCTAGTAGTCTTTATAGTCGAGAAGAGTCGAATGACAATGCTATGAAGGAGATTGAGCGTCTAACTAAAGAACTAAACACTCTTAAGTTAGCTCATGAAACAACTCAAGAAGATCATAGAGAGCTCCTAAGATCTCATGAGAAGCTACGCTTCGAGAAGCTCACTCTAGAGCAAGAACATGAGTTTCTAAAAGCGATCAATGACGATCTTCGAAAGAAGAGTTCTTCATATCTTGCCAAACGACTTCTCTTGTCTAATTTCTTGCCACCTATTAAGACTAAGCATGACAAGCATAATAAAAGTTCTTCCTCTAGTAGTAACAATAACAATGTTAAATCCAATATTGTTACTTCTAGTAGTTCTCTTGATTCCACTAACAATGTTTCAAGCCAAGTTACACTTGAGCAAGAAAATAGCTTATTGAAGGAAATCATAGAGAAAGGTGTCTACAAGAGTCTTGCCGGAAGCAAGAACTTTGAGGAAATTGTTCGCAAACAAGGAAGGCACCGGAAGAATCAAGGGATTGGTTTTGAGCGAAAGTTCAACGCCGAAGGTGTTGAGTGGGAAGAAGGTCAATACCCTACTCCACAGTTTGTTTCACAAAAGGAGAAGTATGATCCTACTTCTTCCAATGTGGAACAAGCTCAAGATGACCTTCCACCACAAGACCACAAGCTAAAGGCCAAGGACAAGCTTCAAGAGGAGATTGATGCATTCATTGAAGCACCTCAAGCCATTGTCAAGTGGGTTCCCAAGGACACATCAAGTTCTACTTCGTCAAGCTCAACCACAACCCCAAGGATTCCCATCAAGATGATGTGGATCCCAAAGAAGAAGAACTAGAAGGTTCTTGAGGGTGACTCCGCCAACATACTTCACTCATATTCATTTTGGCAAGAACTTGTGCAATCAACTTCCACATCATGCACTAGTTCATGGAGTCACAAACCCTCTTGTTGGTAAGTCAAGGGACAAGGTAATCATTGCTTTCATGGACATCATCTTTTGTGAACTTCAATCTATGTCTATGGATATCCTTGTTTGTTCCTTGTGGGACTAACCCATGTAGGTATTGAAAGTGCCCTAATCCAAAGGATAGCTCCCAACTCTTGATGATCTACATCAACATTGAGCATCCACATCTTCAACATCTACATGAAGTCTTCTACGACAACCCAAGGTTAGTTTGACCCTTTAAAAGGGGTTCTCACATCTAGGGGGAGCTTTGCTCTAAAAATTGAGCTAAAGCATCTTCAAATGATGTGAACACATAAATGCTTTATGTAAAAGTGGTAACCCCACTTATGCTTAAACGATGAGTATGACCTATGATCAAATGTTCTCATTTGACTCCTAAGTCAAAATACTCATATATAGATGACCTAGTCATCGACAAATTGTGTGCTAGTAGCTAGAGTGTTGGTTGTGCATGTTTGACACATATTTCAGTTGCTATCTTATTGTGTGAGCATGTTGAATGCATGATTTCATCCATTCAAGGACATCCATTTGTTGTTTTGATTGTTTTGACTTTTCTGGCCAAATGAATGGACAAGAATGCCTAAGCACCTTCCCTAGCTATCTATGCTTTCTTGTCTCAAATTCTATTCATGCTCATATCACAACTTTGAACAAGTCATTTTTGGACCCTCCGAGTGAGGAGCACTCGGAGCCACCGATCCGTCTAAGGCTGACTTCCAAAACCTTCTAAGTCCATTACGGTCTGACCAACTTTTCCATCTCGGTCCAACCGAAACGCTTAGACTGATCTAGGTTTCATCTCGGTGAAACCGAGTTCAAAATCTCGGCGTGACCGATATGTGTAACTGCACAGCAGTTAGCCATTTCGGTGTCACCGAGTTTTTCAACTCGGTCCCACCGACAGTATGGGGATATAAATACTGAGGGCAGCGCGCGATTAATTCTTCAAACCGTTTCGCCCCCAAGTCCCCTGCTGCCGTCGCCCTAGTCTTCGGATCATCGCCGTCGTCGCCTGTGCGCCCTCGCCGCAGGTCTCCGCTGCCGTCAACGGTATTCTTCTCCGCGCCGTTGCCGTCGTAGAGGGACTCCACCAAGTTAGGGTGAGTCCCGATCCCTCTCGTGCTCCCCATCTGATTCTTGCACGATTGGTTTGCCATGTATCTATCCACGTTTGAGATATTCCTTAAACATCAGATCAGATCCTTTTAGTTTCGAGCGAAATTCTTAGGTTTAGGTTTCCACGGAACACATCTCGGTGAAACCGATTTTGAAAACTCGGAATGACCGATTTGGCCTCTGGCCATTGCACTGCACCGTTCAGTCTAACCGATTCGTGCAAATCGGTGTGACCGATGTAGAGTCTCAGTGAAACCCTTGTGTTTCGGTAGGACCGAAACCTATTTCGGTCTGACCGAAAGTGGTGTGTGGTTTTCTGTTATACACTTCGGATTCACCGAAACTGAAAATCGGTATGACCGAAATGCATTCTGTGAAAACTCAAAACTAAGATTTGAACTCATTTTTTTGCAAAAACCTCTGCAGTTGTGATAACTCTTCTACTCTGCCTATACCTTATCTTTTCACAGGTTGTCAGCCATGTCAGATGTCAGTGACAGCTAGAACAGGTCTGAGTCACCTTTTGCAGAGATCCCTGAGGCAGATACTAGTCCTGAGGCTAGTAGTTCCAGTGATGATGGTGAGAGGAGCACCCCTAGTGGTTTGCCTCCTGCAGCCACCAGAACCAGAAAGAAGAGAAATTCTGATGATGAGGACTCTGACTTCGTTGCTGAGGAAGTTACCTCCAAGCCCAAGAGGAAAGTTGTTGCCAAAGAGCACGAAGGGCAGCAGTCAAATATAGGCACCAGCAAGGTCAAGCAGTCAGCTGTTGCAAAGAAGCTAAACTTGGAAGAGCCAGCTCCAAGTAAGGTGAAGAAAACTTCCAAGAGGAAGAGGGTAGTATATGCTGAACCTCATGTTGATGCAGCTGCTGAAGAAGAAGAAGAAGATGCACCCCAGCCTCCTCCTCAGAAGGCTAAGTTCATGGGTGATGCTATTAGGGCTCAAGCCACTTCTAAGCCCAAGAAGCCTGCTCAAGCCAAGGCAGCTCCAGCCAAGCCCAAGAGGACAACCAGGAGCATTCCAGCTTCTGAGAAGAACAAAGGTGAGATGCCACCGTCTGAGTCTGATGAAGAACATGTGTTGCTGAAGCTCCGTCCTAAATTGCCACTCCACAACGATGCTCATCCTCAAGCCGAGGATATGAAGGCAAGGAAGGATAGAGGTCTCAGGCTATGGAGACAGTCTGATCCATATGCCGTGAGGAGAAGGACTACTGTGGACCCCAGATTCCACACCAGAGAGCAGCAGGACTTCTATGAGACCGTGATGATGGATAAGAAGCCTATTGTTGCTGACACCAGGTATGTTGACTGGAAGTACATTGACAGTGAAGAGCACCGAGACTTCCCCCATGTGCATGAGAGCTTCACTGCATGTGGAGTTGATGAGTTCGTGGGTCAGAAGCTGACAGATTGGAATGACGAGATGATCATGCAGTTCTACGCCACAGCCCACTTCTATCCTGATGGCAAGATCACCTGGATGACTGAAGGTCAAAGGTTTTCTTTGTCTGTTGAAGAATGGGCAGAACTTCTGAATGCTCCAATGCAGAGAGAGGGCGACATTGATGTCTATGGGATTCCTAAGAAGAGCCATGATTCCATGAAGAACATGTACAAGGAAATCCCCGCTGCTGATTTGGAAGGGTGGAAGCTTGTCTCAGTGTACTATCTCCAGGCAGGTCTGACCACAACAAACACTATTTTGAGGCATACATTGATGCCCAAGTCTGGAGACCACCGCATGATTCGAGGCTATTCTATCAACATGCTGCACATTCTTGATGAGAAGGCACCTTTCAAAGTGATGGACTTAATGGTAGAGACCATTAAGAGGACTGCAGCTGACCAGAAGAGGTCGTGTGGATTTGCCCCGCAGATTCAGATGCTCATCAATGCCAAGTTTGGCACGGGCAAATTCATGTTGGATAGGAAGCACTTGCCACTGCAGCCAGAGCATGAAGATAACGTTGTTGTGATGGATGAGGAGGATCCAACCTCAGTTGAAGGTCAAGCCAAAATTGAAGCTGCGAAGAAAGCCAAAGCTGATAAAGAGGCAGCAGCAGCAGCAGCTAAACCAAAGAGCTTCGGAGAGCAGATTCTTGAAGCTACCAAGAGGATTGAACAACGCCTGGCCAGCATTGAACAATCTCAGGAAAGCCTAGAGAGGATTGTTGAGGACAAGATCCACGCTCTGGACGTGAAGCTGACTGAGATTCAGGTGTCCGTCAACAAGCTTGAGGCAGACATGGAGGAAGCAAGGCAGGAGAGAGCAGAGCTCATGCAGGATGATCTAGTCCAGGACTCTCATCGCCAGACTGCTCAGGTTCCCAGAGAATCCCGATCTGCAGCTATCCCAGTGACTGACTCCAGGGCTACCACTTCAGCACCAGCTACAGCTCCAGCAGTTACTCCAGCTCCAGCTCCAGCATCCACTCCTCCAGCGCAGACATCAGCAGAAGTCTTCGCCGATGCTGTCATTTCTACTCCGACATCTACCCAGACGGGAGCAGCCAGCAGAGCCCACAGTGATGCTTAGTTCTATGCTTTTTCGAACTTTTTGGTAACTTGTTGCCAAAGGGGGAGAAATTGTATAGATCATAGGGTTTCGAGAGAGAGAGTTCTCTTTCGTTCTTTTGCCGGTTTTCCTTGAGATACATTTGGTTCTTTTGGTTCTTGATACTTTCAGTGTGCTTGCTACTACGTTTGATGCTACCTTAATGAGTGCTTGGTCATACTATGCTTTAATGTGTGCTTAATGCTTATCATATGCTATTCCTTCTTGTATGATCATTTACTCATGTCTTGGTGATTGGGTGCATGTTATTCATTCTTATCATTTTGTGCGCTCCACCAAGATGTATGTGACATGGAAGAGTGACCCATAATCCTAATCGATTGTGCATTTGCATTCAAACGCAAATTTTAAATAATGCACAAATTTAGGGGGAGATCTTGTTTATCACATACTTCTCAAAGCGACGATATTATTCATTGATTATATCTTTTGTCGAAGCTTTGATCTATATGTTGTCATCAATTACCAAAAAGGGGGAGATTGAAAGTGCAACTAATCCCCGGGTGGTTTTGGTAATTAATAACAACATATATATCATTGAACTAATAGCTACTTAAGAATCATTTCAGAGAAGTTCGATGATATGAATATGGAAATGTCTGAAGAAGTGGACCCCTGAAAATGCTAAGACAAGCATTGGCAAAAGCTCAAGACTCCATTTTTGGTTTAGTGATCGAAGATCACATTGAGTCCATAGGAAAAGCCAATACTATTAAAAGGGGATGAGGTTGTGTTGACGATCTGGTTGCTCAAGTGCTTAGTGATTTAGCTCCTTCAACTATCAGCAATTTTCACTACTTAACACACTCATAAGTAATCTCGGACAAACCGATTCTTCCAACTCAGTCCCACCGAGATGAACCACCTCAGTTATTTTCCAAACCCTAGAAATTTTGGTCCATCCGATTTTGAGTTCGGTCTCACCGAAACTGGACTGCCAACCTTCTGTAACCGTTTGTCATCATTTCGGAATATCCGAGTTATTGATTTCGGTCCCACCGATTCTGGCAAGTTCCTACCTTTGACTCATATCGGACATACCGAGATGGTATTTTCGGTCCCACCGAAAACCCCAACGTTCACTATATTTGAACTTTCGGTCTGACCGAGTTTTCACTTCGGTCTCACCGAGATTGCTCAATTATGTGTGTAACGGTTGGATTTTGTGTGGAGGCTATATATACCCCTCCACCCCCTCTTCATTCGGGAAGAGAGCCATCAGAAAGTACTACCACTTCTACCTTACACTTTCTGAGAAGAGAACCACCTACCCTTGTGTTGAGATCAAGTCATTCCATTCCTACCATATGAAACTTGATTTCTAGCCTTCCCAAGTTGCTTTCCACTCAATCCTTTCTTCCACCACAGCCATATCAGTGAGGAGAGTTGAGTGTTGGGGAGATTATCATTTGAAGCACAAGAGCAAGGAGTTCATCATCATCAACAACATCTATTACCTTTTGGAGGGTGGTGCCTCCTAGATTGGTTAGGTGTCGCTTGGGAGCCTCCGTCTTCGAGATGTGGAGTTGAACCAAGAAGTTTGTAAGGGCAAGGAGATCGCCTACTTCGTGAAGATCTACCCCGAGTAAGGCTAGTCCTCCGTGGGCGTAGGCCATGATGGAATAGACAAGGTTGCTTCTTCGTGGACCCCCCGTGGGTGGAGCCCTCCGTGGACTCGCGCAGCCGTTACCCTCCGTGGGTTGAAGTCTCCATCAACGTGGATGTACGATAGCACCACCTATCGGAACCACGAGAAAAATCTCCGTGTCTCCAAATTGCGTTTGATCTTCTCCACCTCTCTTTACTACATGTGCAATTTACTTTCCGCTGCTTATACTCTAGAATTGCATGTGTAGGGTGATACTTGAATTGATCATAATTGTGAAACTGCCAAAAAAACTGTTCATGATCAAAAGGCAGAATTTTTATATTGTCAAGTAGTCTAATCACCCCCCCTCTAGACATACTTTCGATCATACACCATGGGGGACGCACGGCCTGCCCTAGGCAGCCTCCCTCTCTCTCCCGTAAAGCCCAATGAGGCCCACTACTTCTCCGGTTGTTCCGATAACCCTACACGCACTCCGATAATTATCCGGTGAACCCCAGAACCCATCTGGTGTCCGAATAACATCGTCCAATATATCATTATTTATGTCTCGACCATTTTGATACTCCTCATCATGTCCGTGATCTCATCCGGAACTCTGAAAAACCTTCGGTACATCAAAACACATAAACTCATAATACCGATCGTCATCGAACGTTAAGCGTGCGGACCCTACGGGTTCGAGAACTATGTAGACATGACCAAGACTCATCTCCGGTCAATAGCCAATAGCAGAACCTGGATGCTCATATTGGTTCCTACATATTCTACGAAGAGCTTTATTAGTCAAACCGCATAACAAGATACGTTATTCCCTTTGTCATCGTTATGTTACTTGCCCGAGATTCGATTGTCGGTATCATCATACCTAGTTTAATCTCGTCATCGGGAAGTCTCTTTACTCATTTCGTAATACATCATCTCGTGACTAACTCATTAGTCGTTCGCTTGCAAGGCTTATTACGATGTGTATTACCGAGAGGGCCCAGAGATACCTCTCCGACACTCGGAGTGACAAATCCTATTCTTGATCTATGCCAACACCACAAACACCTTCGGAGACACCTGTAGAGCATCTTTATAATCACCCAGTTACGTTGCGACGTTTGATAGCACAGAAGGTGTTCCTACGGTATTGGGAGTTGCATAATCTCATAGTCAGAGGAACATGTATAAGTCATGAAGAAAGCAATAGCAGTAAAACTAAATGACCATAGTGCTAAGCTAACGGATGGGTCTTATCCATCACATCATTCACATAATGATGTGATCCCATTGATCAAATGACAACACATGTCTATGGTCAGGAAACATAACCATCTTTGATTAACAAGCTAGTCTAGTAGATGCATACTAGGGACACGCTATTTTGTCTATGTATTCACACATGTATTAAGTTTCCGGTTAATACAATTCTAGCATGAATAAAAGACATTTATCATGATATATAAGGAACTATAAATAACAACTTTATTATTGCCTCTAGGGCATATTTCCTTCAAGTTCTTCTTCGACCGCGGTATCCAGCTGATAATCCCAGAGTGGTTCACCTTGCTCTCCACCCGCGAAACGAAGTAATTATGGAATATATCCACATTGGGCTTCACTCCAACGAAATTCTCACACTAGTGTGCAAAGATGGCCATGGTCGCCATTGCATTTGGCATGAAATCAACGAGGTGAAATCCATAGGTGTTCATGATTGCCTCAAAGAACTTAGAAAAGGAGGGCACAGTCCAAAGATGGAATAAGCAGGGAAGAATCGATAGGAATCGGGGCGATCCACTCACTCGCCTTGAAGACTACGGGAGCGTCGTGTCCCTTCTCGATAGGCCGCCCCACAGGTACCCATAGCTCACCAGAAGGACAGGGCCATGCAGGGTGGACGGGACGAAGATGACACCCGCACTCCACTTCTTGTTCAGCTCCGCCAACCTCTTATTCTCTTCGACGGCGGCCTCTTTGGCCGCAGTTGTGGGCTTCTTCATGGTTTTCTTCCCCATTACTGCGGTAACGCAGAGGAGGGGAAGGTATTCTTTGGGTGGCGACGGGAGAAGGGGCAAGAAGAAGAACTATCACAAACTTGTCGAGGAAGAAGATGGAGGAGCGGGGCGAAGGACAGGCAAACCACGTCACCCCGATTTTCCCTGCTCGAATATGGGGGAAGTGGGGTAGGGGCGCGACGCTTCAGAAAGTTACCATTTTACCATAATTACAAAAGTCCCACGAACCCACGACGCGCAGTATTTACGCGGAGGTGGACGTTAGATTGACTGGACATTGTGGCGAACCATCACAGACAACCATCTCCTACCACGTGTCCACACTCTGTTTTGGGCCTAACCCAACGTGTCACGCGACACGTATGGCTTTGGCCAGGGGGCTTATGTCGAGGAAAATATACAAGGGCATACATTTTCCCCTGACTCGTGCATGGACAATTCAAGCTCAAGCCCAAGATTGAAGAACCAAGTGATACGAAGAACCAACACATAGCTAGAGAGACCAAGGTCAAGCCAGAAGAAGGAGATATCCACAAGAGAAGAGCCTGCCTTGCCGGGCAGGCGAGTCTGTCAACGGGCGAGGCCACCACCAGAAACAAGCTATTAGAGACTCCCCGACAGAGCCTGCCGAGGGTCGCAGGGGGTGAACCACCCCGCTAACCACTCAAGCGCGACCCACATCGTCAATCACTGCGGTGTCAAGCCGCGAAGTGATTAAGTGGCAGCCATTCACCACATGGCAGTCATTTCCTATGGAAGAAACCCACAAGAGACACTCGTCCTGCGACGTGTCAAGGAAGCAGATGTGGAGCTGGCAAGACAGCTCGACATGCCTTGCCGGGTGACCAGTGAAGTGACACTAAGCGGTGCATTTAATGCACCCTCTCAGCCCATAGAGTTAGGTATGATAGCACTGTTCGCTATAATGTCAGTTGGTAATCACCATTTTGGCACTATGGTGACCCCTTAATCTATAAAAGGAGGCCCATGGCACCCATAGGAAGGGTGCAAAAGTTGATGAACCCAAGCCACCATACGCGCATAGTCGCTGCGACCCTGAGGCACGTCTTGTCGATCGAGTGTACTACGCACCACCACATTCATTCCACCATCAATCCACCAAATCAGGAGTAGGGTCTTACGTCTCGCGGAGGCCGAACCTGGGTAAATTTCTTGTGTGCTCTCTGTCGTGCTTCCGTGTGCCGTTCTGCTCTTTGTGCAACGTGTCGTCCCCCCGCCAAACCAGCAAGGGGCTGCCCGGTCCCATAGGTGGCCGTGGATATCCCGCGACAGATATAGACCATAAAGTGACCATACTACATAGATATATGTTTGTTTCTTGTTGTTATCCTGTCCACCTTACAACTGAACTGGTTTACCAAAAAATAGTTTCATATACAACATGGTAAACCTATGACGTGTCTGCTTGTTCCTCTTGTAGAATGTCGACAGAATATTGTAGAAGAGCACCCCATTATGCAATGGTAGGGAAAGTAATGCATATAACGTTCAAGATAGTGAGACAACCCTGTTGGTCCCCAAGAAAGGTGATAAAACTATCTTGTAGACAGTGAGACAACCCCAAAGTCATGCCTTGATGTACTGTTTGAGTTACTAGCCACTACTGCTGGCACAAGCTCTTCGAACTCGCTTCCTGAATTAGTTCGGCTTCTTGAGTCTCAACTTCAAGTTGAAAGACATCAATCAGATGTGCTGCGACAGGAAGACGAAGGACGGAGGAAGTCCCTGCAGAATTCAGATGCATACTTTCTGTTGCAACAGCAAGTGTTGGAGGATTTAAGCGCCAAACATGAGAAACTTAATAAGCTTGCTAAACGTCTTGCCAGCATGGTGGATACCAAGGATATTGCTTCTTGAGCTCTTGTGAAGCAGTTTTAGTTCTGGACATGTTTTGCTGCGGCGTTTATTTGCACTGGTCGCCAACTTTGACAAAAGTGTATATAATATGCTGCTTTCTTCCCCACATTTACACTGGTGGTGAACTTTGATGCCCAGTGGTTTTAATATGTGTAATAGCCGTAATAGCCTAGCATATGTTGCTTGCTTATTCATTTATTTTTTTGCATGTAGTCAGTGTAGTTCTTCTTCCGTGGTTTGCTAGTGCCCGCGATAATCTATCTTTTAAAACTAGGCCACAATAACCATGGGCAACATGCGGACCATTGTCACCATGGCCTTCTATGGGCCGTAGAATCAATGGACCTTCTACGGGTCGTATGATCGATTGGCGAAACAGCAGGCCGCATTATGGGCCGTAAACAGGCTAGAGTGACAGTTGTCCATTTATGGGATGACCATAACGGAGCCTTTAAGAGGCCCACGAGTATAACAGGCTTAATTTCATCGACAAGCATAACAGGTCGATACTGGGCCGTTTTTTATGACGCTATGAAAATGGCCCAACGGGTCAACGGGCTACAAACGGGTTGTGTTTAACCACGAGCTGAATTTGGCCCACAAGCGGAAAAGGCCAGTAACGGACCGTAAGCTACCGATTACTGCAAATCAGCCCAAGAATAAATGGGCCCATAAAAGGCTGAAAGATTACACGGGCTGGGAACGGCCCAATGGAGTAATGGGCCGTTAATGGGTATGAAACGATATACTGTTTATTATGGGCCAGTTTCACTACGGAACGTTAATGGGCCGTGTGACGCCCCAAGACCGACGCTCCGGAAGACTTCCAACTATTTCGGGTTTCGCCGTGTGTTTCTTTTTGCTTGCTTCATTTTATTTGTGCTTGCATCATATCATCATGCCATCATGTCATAAATCTTTTGCTTCTCAACTAAATAAATTATGTGGATCTTCGATCCATTTAAATTGAGGGAAGAGTGACTTTCCTTTATAACATATCCTCCTAATAATTATGGAGCTATAATAAATATTCCATTCTTTCGGAATTAACCATAACACAGTTGCATAATATTCCCTATGTCTTTTCTGTTTCAAGATTGGTCTCCAAACTTTGCTCTAAAATTCTTCCTCCTTTTATCGAGGTTCCTCCAAAAATCCGAACATTTTTCGACACTTCAAAACCCTAGTCCTAGTTCAAACCCATTTGAATAAAATTCAAATGAGTTTGAATTTAAATCTTGCATTCATGCCTCTCCTATTTTTTTGTGGACGGTGCACATTTTTGCGAGTCCAGAGAAATAACCCCATGCCCAAATTCCACCCCTAACCTCCCTTTCTATTCTTTTTTTTGTTTTTATCTTTTTAGAGAGAGGGAGAGCCCAGCCCAGACAGGCCGCAACAACCACAGCCGCCGGCCTCCCTAAGGCCCATCTGCAGCTGGCCCAAGGCCCAGCCGGCCCCTAGGCCTCCATAGGCCAACTCCAGCCGCGCCCCCATCTAAACCCTAGCTGCACCCTACTCTCCTCCCTGTGTGCCGCCAGTCCCTCCTCTCGATCTCTCCCTTTCCCTTGCTCACCCCGCGAGCTCGCCGCCTCTGCACCTCCCCCCCCCTCGACTCTGCTTCGCCTCTCCGGCCGGTCTCCACCTCCGGCCATAGTGCCCCGTCGGCCGGCAAGCCGCTGCCGCCGTCACGCCGCCTCAGAGAGAGGGCAGCGCCGCGCCCTCGCCCTGGCTCGCCCGCACCTTGCGTCATCCCTGCCTCCTCCTCGTTGCCTCACCCGCCGCCTCCCATCGCTCGCGAAGCCCGTCGTCGCTCCAAAACCAAGACCCATGCTTGGACTCCGATGAAGGAGCCGCCGGAGCAGCCGCCCTCGTCCTCTTGCTGCGGCCGCAGCTCTCCGGGAGGGCCTCGTCCCCGAGCTCCCGCTGCTCCAGCGCCATACCCAATGCCTGCAGCTCCTTCCCACTCGAATCCGGTGAAATACGAGCCAAGCCGCTTCATTCCTCACAGCCGTCTTGCTCCTGCACCGGCAACAAGCTCAATCGTCGCCGCTCATCCCAAGTCTTGCGCTGCCAACCTCTTGAAGACCAATACCCGACACCCATTGCCTCTCTTGCTAGTTTCGTGGACATCAAGTACCGCTACGATGACCCTGGATGTCTACGAGTGCCAAGTACCACTACGACCCGAAGACCCAAGTTACGCCAAGTACCAAGACGAACGTGAACGACTATCGTTGGCCCTCCAAGTTCGACCATGAGTGCCGTGAACGACTACCGTCGTCGTCGAGTACCACTACATCAAAGGGGGTACCACTACCATCGACCCTCGAAGACCCGATGAACGACTACTTCAACTATCGTCGCTGTGTGCCACTACTTACACTACGACGGCCCCGAACGTCTACGTGCATGTACAACAACCGTCGCAACGTGAACGACTACTTCCTCTTCGAAACGTGTACCTCTTCCGTCGAACTCGTTCCTCCCCGAAACGCACGCTTCAAAAGTATAACCGCCGAGCCGATGCCCGTGGACGAATGTGTGTTGCATGAGATGAACCACTTGTTTGCACCGTGACCGAAGTGCCCTCGTTTTCCTTGCCACCAACCCGTGGGAACCCGGTAACAGGATCACCCCACCTATCTCTTTGCATTACACGCTCACGCCGCCCTTCTTTTGCTCGACATCCAAACGAGTTATCGGATCACCAGAACGTTGCCTTGACACCATTTTCGGTATTGCCGCCGTGGCACCCTTTCTTTCCACCACGGTGACGAAATACTCCATATCTTTCTCTTGTTAACTTTTACTAAAAATTGCTTAAAACTTGCATTTGTCATCTGCATCATGATAACGACATTAAATGTTTAAATTGTTGTTTGCTTTAATAATTGCTAATTGACATGGGGATTTTACGGAATTGTTGTTTGTCAATCCGGTCTCATTTAAACTTGCCTAAACAGGTAGGTTACTTTTGCTCCACCTCTTGCCATGTTAGACAACACTTCATATTGTTGTCTACATAAACGAGATCAAACTAAATATGTGAATGTGGTGTTTTGTCAATAGGCAAAGCTCCACTTAACTTGTAGTGTTGTTTGTGCATTTTTCCATGCCATGCATAATTAAACCGGACATGCATCATATTTGTTTGTGCATCATGCCATGATTATGCTTGTGTGTTTACCATGTTGTTTGCTTCTTTCCGTGTTGCTTCTCTCGTTAGCTTCGGTTTCGTTCCGTAGTTGTGAGGATTTGTTGAACTACTTCATGGACTCATTATTCTTCCTTGCGGAATCCCAGGCAAGATGACCGTTCCCTGATATCACCTATATCTTTGCCTTGCTAGTTATCTCGCTCTATAGTTATGCCTCGATGCCTATTCATGTTTTGTCAGCCTCCTATGTTGCCATAAAACACTCTAACCGTCTTCCTAGCAAACCGTTGATTGGGTAAGTACGCTTTTGCTCAGCCCCTCTTATAGTGTGGTTAGTTGCAGGTGAAGTTTGAAGATTACTCCATGTTTGGACTTGTTTATTGGGATAAGACAATATTTATCTTAAATTAAATTAGTGCACATATATATTGGTAATGGGTGGAAGGCTTGGCCTTCTGCTTGGTGTTTTTTTCCACTCATGCCACCTTAGGACCCGATAAACCAGTGTTATGTTCCTTGATTTTGCGTTCCTAACACGGTTAGGGTTTATGGGCCCCCCTTGATAATTCACTCTTCTTATTAAACCCAAATTTGTTGATTCGACACAACAGGAGCCAAAGAATACTCTTAAGTATTAGCAGTTGAGTTGTCAATTCAACCACACCTGGAAACTTAGTATCTGTAGCAAGATAGTTTAGTAGCAAAGTAATATGATAGCGGCGGTAGCGGCAATAAAAGTAAAGATAGTGTTTTTGTAGTTATTGTAATAGTAGCAACGGAAAAGTAAATAAGAGACAAGCAATATACGTAAAGCTCGTAGGCATTGGATCGGTGATGGGAAATAATGTCGGATGCAATTCATCACGTATAAGTTATAATCTAGGGTGACACAGAACTAGCTCTAGTTCATCAATGCAATGTAGGCATGTATTCCGAATATAGTCATACGTGCTTATGGAAAAGAACTTGCATGACATCTTTTGTCCTACCATCCCGTGGCAGTGGGGTCCTATTGGAAACTAAGGGATATTAAGGCCTCCTTTTAATAGAGTACCGGACCAAAGCATTAACACACAGTGAATACATGAACTCCTCAAACTACGGTCATCACCGGGAGTGGTCTCGATTATTGTCACTTCGGGGTTGCCGGATCATAACACATAGTAGGTGACTATAGACTTGCAAGATAGGATCAAGAACACACATAATAGACTTTCAAGATACTCATGGAAACATAATAGGTTCAGATCTGAAATCATGGCACTCGGGCCCTAGTGACAAGCATTAAGCATAGCAAAGTCATAGCAACATCAATCTCAGAACATGGTGGATACTAGGGATCAAACCCTAACAAAACTAACTCGATTACATGATAGATCCCATCCAACCTATCACCGTCCAGCAAGCCTACGATGGAATTACTCACACACGGCGGTGAGCATCATGGAATTGGTGATGGAGGAAGGTTGATGATGACGATGGCGACGATCTCCACTCTCCGGAGCCCCGAACGGACTCCAGATCAGCCGTCCCGAGAGAGATTAAGGCTTGGCGGCGGCTCCGTCTCATAAAACGCGATAATTCCTTCTCTCCTATTTTTTTCTCCCCGAAACGGAAGATATAGGATCTGGGGGTACGTCGGTGGAGCATCGGGGGGCCCTCGAGGCAGGGGGCGCGGCCTGGGAAGGGGGCGCGCCCCCCACCCTTTAGGACAGGGTGTGGGCCCCCGGTGAGGATCTTCTTGCAGATATTTTTTATATTTTCTGAAATAATTCTCCGTTGATTTTCAGGCGATTCCAAGAACTTTTTATTTTGCACAAAAACAACCCCATGGCAGTTATTCTGAAAATAGCGTCAGTCCGGGTTAGTTCCATTCAAATGATGCAAGTTAGAGTCCAAAACAAGGGCAAAAGGGTTTGGAAAAGTAGATACGTTGGAGACGTATTAACTCCCCGAAGCTTAAACCTTTGCTTGTCGTCAAGCAATTCAGTTGATAAACTGAAAGTGATAAAGAAAAAACTTTGACAAACTCTGTTTGCTCTTGTTGTTGTAAATATGTAAGCTAGCATTCAGGTTTTCAACAAGATCATGAACTAACCACACTCACAATAACTTTCAGGTCTCAAGACTACTCACATCAATGGCATAATCAACTAGCGAGCAATAGTAATAAACCTCGGATGACAACACTTTCTCAAAACAATCATGATATGATATAATAGGATGGTATCTCGCTAGACCTTTCTGAGACCGCAAAACATAAATGCAGAGCACCTTTAAAGATCAAGGACTGACTAGCATTGTAATTCATGGTAAAAGAGATCCAGTCATGATCATACTCAATGCAAATATGTACCTACTAATAAAACAACGACTGCTTCTGGTCGTACATCGTCAGCGACTTTGCAAATAAGTCCCTATGCTTTTTCGTATTCAACCCGCGGTCCTATCTTAAGTGGCTATTCTGAGAAAAAAGTTTCGTTTTTCTAAAAAGGCCCCTAGGCAGCGTCGGGTTGCGCCCCTCCCGTCACAAAGCTCTGCCACTCCGGCGCATCTCGCCTGCACAGCGCCCCTCACGTCATCCCCTTGCCGCCGCCCGTTTGCGTCCTCCGGGCAAAGCCACCTAGCGGATCCGGCGGCGTCGGGGCCTCTGGCACGCTGGAGTGGCTCGGCTGCGAGCGGGGGCGCGGTGAGGAGCCAGGAATGGGGAATGGGGCTAGGCGTCGTGGCGGAGGACGATAAGGCAGCCGGCGTGCTCGCTTTGGGCGAGGTGTCGCTGCGGAGGATGGAGGCCTCCTCGCCAGGGCTCGGGCGCGGCTGCACGGCGTCGGGCCATTGCCGGTGGTGCCGGGGCCGGGGCGGTGGTTTGACGGGCGAGGCGGAGGAGGTGATGTCCTGGAGCCAGCAACTAGCGTAGGTTCATTCCTCCCTCCATTTTCTTTCACATCCAAGCAATTAGAGAATCTAGGGGAGGGAGACATGGCGCCGCTGGCGAGTGGATACAGGGGCGGCGGCAACGACGCCGTGGCTGAAGGTGGGGAGGCACCAAGGATGAGTTTCTGCTTTAGGGAGAGAGCATAGGGCATGCTAGGCACTGCTGCTTGAGATATAGAGATAGGTGAGGAAGAGAGAGAGAGAGAGATAAAGAGCAGAGAGACACTAATTGCCACATATTTAGATCGAGGGCTCGATAGATCTGCTGCTGGCCTCTGCTGATATATAGAGAGAGAGAAAAGAGGAGAGACAGGGTTCGATGCTGATCTGCTCTTGTGGAGAAAAATAAGAGAGATAGGTGAGGAAGAGAGAGAGAGAGCAGAGAGGTGATAGAGTGGGAGGGACACTGATTGTTGCACATTTAGATAGATGTATGGTGCTTCTTGTATGATGTATGATGCTACTAATTGATGCACATTTAGATAGAGAACAGAGATGTAGCTAGCCACTGATTGTTGTTGTTATTGCTACAGTTTCATCAATCAATCTATATCTAATAATAAATAGTACCCAATTTATATCCAGATAATTTGCGTCTATCATCAAGGGAAAAGACATCACTGAACCCTTTGTATTCTAATTGCAAGGTTAAATAATTGTGTGTGGGTTCTAACTCTCTCAGATAATCAGCAGTTATTTGGCTCATCGTCATACCACAAGTTTCCGACATAGCTATATAAAGTCTCACCGTTCTACCAACTCTGCAGGCTGCCCGACTCCATAAGCTATCGTACAATCTCGCCGTTCTACCAACATCAATGGACCGCCCGTGCTCCATGTGAGGTATGCCTGATCTCATGCACGTCTAAATTTTGTTCTGTCATTTTGAAAAAGACATATCTTTCATGTGTGTCTGCAACCACAACTGCTATCATCTTCACCTTGCCGATATATGGCCAGTCTGCACTCTTTAGGCCTGAATAAATTAGCCACAAAATAGGCTATCTAGAGAAGAAATATATGCACACTGTAGAGTACTTCATAGTGACGCATGGTACTTCCAATGTCCGAAGACGAAGAAAGTACCTATCCAATGTTGTTCATGAAAGAGTTGACTGGAGCTGCTGCAAGATCTTTTACTTTGTACTCGGAAAATTTCGAGAGTTCACTTTTCCAAAGCTAGCAGCGGTATTGGATTCTGGAATACCAATCTGGCATAAAGAGAGAGAATAATATAGCCCATGTTCTTTGTTACCTGAGTCAGGGTTTGGCCTATTCTATGCATTTTTTTATAATACCATGTTTTGGCATTCATTCTCTGTTATGCCTCATGCGTGCACCTTAAGCCTACTAATAACATTTTTGCCCAACGGTAAATCTACTGAACAAACTCCTGTCTTATTCCCAGTGTGTGCCGTAAGGTTGATCTATTTATGGTTAGTTTTCCTTACTGTACAAAGGTCATCTCCTTTTTGTCTATTTTTTCTTCTTTGTCCTTTACGGTAACATAGACCGTGCTCACATTATTTCATACTTCAAGATTTCTTCGTGTCATTCGAGGGCAGAGTAAATATTTTGGCAGAGTAAATACTGATGGAAATGCCATACAATTTTGTCTTATACAGCCATAACAGTTCTGATACATATTTTTTAGTCTGATTAACTGGCACTTCTGCACCACCATAATAAGCAGTGTAGATCTGCATCTTTGTTTTCAAGTAATGTGAGAACTACTATCCTTCGATAACAAATACCATATATGGTTAGTCGATGAAAGTCTCCTTATCAACTTGGTTAATCTTATTACAGTCAATCTAAAGGGTGCTTCTTTAGCTTCAATATTTATTAGTGATATTGGTAGGTCTCTGTAGTACTATGTTTTTTCCTCCGTGATTGCTTAGTTGCATTTTTTTGCTTCTGACTATACTGCTCTGCTGCAGACGACACGTCTCAATTGATAAACGTTTGGAAATTCAAGCCTGGTCCTGTTCTGCAACCTATGACGTTTACTTCTTAGTGGACTTTAAGTTTCAGTCACCCAATATCGTCAGGTAATATCACAAGGCTATTGTTTTGATCATAATCAAGCATGTTTGCTTATCGAAAAGTTAACCTTTCTCAGCTTGCACGCAACTACTACCATTATTGCTTAGAAGGGGCAGCTTAGTGATACAATCTCTTGACTATAGGGCAGTTAGTGATTGCCATATTTATTGAATTAAACTTTCACCTATTAGATCAGTTTACACACTTTGAAGTTTACTTAGTGTACCTGTAAGGTTGTCCTTCTGCAAAGGTATATCACCTACAGACGATCCGATTTTTTTTCTTCTAGATCACCCTGTGTGTGTATATATGACATACATTGTCTTTCTGATTTATTTTTCGAGTAGATGATTTCGGAGAAGTTTTTCAATCCATGCCTTTTTGCTATACTATTTTTTGGGTGATGCAATAGAAGTTATATAATTGCACTTAAGTAGTTCATTTATCTGTCAATAGATTGTCAAGATAATAGTTCTAACCTCTATGACGACAATCTAAAAGTTGTAGCATTATACTTTACTAATTTTTTTGGTGATTGTTTTTCGGAGCTGGCACACTTTGGTTCAGTAGGAAGCAGATAAATGAGACATTTGCATTGTCTTCTGAGCCATTGTTATATGCGCGCGCGCACACACACACACACACATGAGTGGTGCATAAATGTTTTATTGCTATTTATCCTTTCATGAGCTGGATGTGCCATTGGCGGCGATGGCAAGCTTGGATTAGTTGGATTCAGAAGGTTGAGACAATGGATGGTAAGCAAACATTTTTATTAAAAAAATAGCAGATATGCATGCTGATTCTCTGGTTCTGAAGATATATATTTGACACAATACATGCTTAAGTATATATGTGCATTCAACTTTAACTATTGTAAACAAGTTGATCACATCAAATTGTATTTCAGCAAATTTTCAGTTGGCTCTCATCAGTGAGCTAATTCTATAAAATAATCTACAAAATAACTGATAATGAAATTTCTTAGCAGTGCTGTATATGTCGGGTGCAATGAGATAGTTTTATCCTATGTGACTTTCTTTCTCTTGCATTTCCTGATTTTGGTTTCTCTCTCCATTGTTTCAGGTTCCAAGGCTTGGCCACAATATTTGGAGGCATTTCCTGTTAGGAGATAAGCTTTGGTTTGGAGGCATTGAACTTTGGTTGTAAATAACTAGCTTTTTTACCTGGTATACTTCTGTCAGTTCACGTAAATAATCTACCACACTACACTAGTTAATCTGGGATTTCCTTCGGGACCAAATGTACCAAATCCTGCTTTGTGTGGAGATATGATCATTCCTATATTGTTAGATTTGACTTTAATCTATGTATTGCTCCTCGTGTATCTCGGCATAAATGGTTCATCATACTATTATCTAATGTAGTGATTTTAATTATGATACTTGGTGATATGCATTACATTGTATTTTCATGGAAGCCTTTTCTTTCCTCTAATCATACTACTGCTCTTATCCTTGCCTCTTTATGAACCTAGAAGTATTATGGCTGATATAGTGATACTCTCTCTCAGCAACATCCCGACACATGATGTTCCATCAACAACTTTAGAATATGATGGTGATCCTCAACCTGCAACTTTGTAACCACACTGCCTTTTGTTTTATGTAGAAATTAACAGATTTTGTCATGTGTTTCAGTATGAGCTAATAATTAGAAATAACAGGTTCTGTTAGTTATGAGATCGTACAAAACGTACTTTTGAGTACTCCTAATACCGTAAACAAGAGAGAAGAAGAGATGAAAAGAAGGCGAGTTGTTCACTCCTAGATTGCTACATGACAATCTTCCTGTCTTTGATTTGATTGATATTCGACTATACAAAATAAATCTGAATGTTCCTAGATATTAATATTCTTATGAAGTATCCCTGAGTTGGGAGGACATAGTATTCAATCGGAACAACAATTCAATTCTTGCAAGAAGGTTTTTAAGAGAATTTTAGCGATTACGGAGGGACCTATGACATCAGCAGTAAACATGTGAAGTTTGCACATATTTGTGAGAATGTGGCGTAAGTGATAGATGGACAAACATGCAATAATAAATGTTGGAATCTACTCGATTTTACTATAATTAATGAAAGCTTTATTAACATTCCTGTCCCAGTAGAAAAGGAATCAATTCTACGGAAGGACATGTCAATTAATTTTCCGAAGTGTGATACTTGATTTTACCCCTTTATCTCTAGTTAATCTTCAGCACTGAATTAAATAAATTCAAGAGTTATAAGTGATATTTTTGTTCAGAATCTACCGTGTAAATTCTTTTTTCTAGAAGACGCGGCGCATCCGTTTGGGTGGGCCCTTGTCCGGACTGCCTGTTTATTAAATTTCAATTTTTTTTCCATTAAATAATTTGGGAGTTCTAAAAGTTCTAAAAAAAATAAAAAAACGAGAATTTCGAAATAAAATTTATAAGAATCATAAAATGTTTGTGGACTCAAAAAATGTATGTGATTTTGTAAAAGTATGTTTGCTTATTTAAAAAATGTTCGAACTATTGAAAACAAATGGTAGGGAAATCAAAAGTTCATGATTTTTTAATAATTTAGAGTATTATAAAATGTTTATAATATTGAACAAAATTTTGCCAATTCAAAAAAAGTTCATGAATGGTAAAATATCCTAAATATTCTAAAACTGACTGTGACTTACAAAATAGTGTGTTCATTCACAAAATGTTCGTTGTTTCAAAAATGATCATGCATTTCAAAAATTGTTTGTTCAATTAAAAAATATCATTAAATAAAAAGAAACCATGAATTTCAAAAATCATCCCACCAATTTTCAATAAAATGTTCGTTGATTCTAGAAATGTTTGCCGACTCAAAATATTGTTTGAGAAAATGTTCACAAGTTTTAAAAAATGATTGCAAATAGTATAGAATGTTCATATAGATTTTAAAAAATGTTTGAAAAATTATATAAATATTCACAAAATTGAAAAATGTTTATGATTTGGAATATGTGCACGAGTTTAAAAAAAGTTCTAATTTTCAAAAAATGTTCAATATATTAACTAAATTGAGAGTGGTAGTGTGTCTCGCTGATGCAGCAAAATGTTTTCATGGCTATTGGACATCACGATTTATTTTTTCTCCCGTTGCAACGCATGGGCCTTTTTGCTAGTTAATAGTAATACATGCAATGACAGAGGTGCTCTCCTACTGGTGCTCTTTGATAAGAGGATGATGACTCTGCATAAAAGTAAATAGAGAGGGCCTTCGTTGAGGGAAGCAGGGATTTGTAGAGGTGCCAGAGCTCGATTTTTAAATACAGATTGAATAACATTTTGAGTGGTATACTTTCATTGTCAACATAACAACCAAGAATCTCGATATCTCCCATGCTACGCACATTATAGGCGGTTCCCAAACAGAATGGTAAAGTTTATACTCCCCCAACCACCAACAAGCACACTCCATGGCTAGCCTGGAACAACGGGTACCGTCCAAACCAGCAACAGCCCTAGGGGAGTTTTGTTTAATTATTATGATTTTGAGCATGGGACTGGGCATCTGGATTACCAGCCATTTTCTCATGTAAGATGAGCGGAGTCCACTCATCGTGAGAATAACCCACCTAGCATGGAAGATATAGACAACCCTAGTTGATACATGAGATGTTCGAGCATACAAAACTGAATTTCATTTGAAGGTTTAGAGTTTGACACATACAAATTTACTTGGAACGGCAGGTAGATACCGCATATAGGAAGGTATGATGGACTCATATGGAACAACTTTCGGGTTTATGGAAGTGGATGCACAAGCAGTATTCCCGCTTAGTACAGGTGAAGGCTAGAAAGAGACTGGGAAGCGACCAGCTAGAGAGCAACAATAGTAATGAACATGCATTAAAATTAATCAACATTGAATGCAAGCATGAGTAGGATATAAATCAGCATGAACATAAATATCGTGAAGGCTATGTTGATTTGTTTCAACTACATGCATGAACATGTGCCAAGTTAGATCACTTGAATCGTTCAAAGGAGGATACCACCCATGATACAACATCACAACCATTTTAATATCATGTTGGCATGCAAGATAGACCATTATAAGCTCTCAGCTAATTAAGCATGGCATAAGCAGCTATGATCACTAATTGTCATTGCAAGCATGTTTCATTCATAACAAGCTGAATCAAGAGCGATGAGCCATCATATTTACAAAAACAAGAGAGGTCGAGTTCATACCAGCTTTTCTTATCTCAATTAGTTCATCATATATCATCCTTATTGCCTTTCACTCGCACGACCGAACGTTTAACGTTGTGGAAAATAATAATAGTGCACGTGCATTGGACTAAGCTGGAATCGGCAGACATTTGAAACAAGAGAGAAGACAAGGTAATACGGCTCAAGGTTAAATCAACAACAAAGCATATGAGAGCCACTAAGCATTTTCAATCATGGTCTTCTACTCTTAACCCCTAAAGAAAGAAAAGAAACTATTTACACGAGAAAGCTCCCAACAAGCAAAAGAAGAATGGGAAATCTTTTTTGGTTTTCATTTTTAGTTACTACTATAGGCAAAGAAAGTAAACTAACTAGAAGCTACAACTAATATGTTTTTTAGTTTTTCTGGGATTTTCTAGCACACAAGAAAAAGACTAAGAAAAAGAAATTGAAACTAAGCATGGATGGTACAGTGAAGAGTGTGAGCATCGACAACTAGAATAAGTGTGAACATGAATGTAAGTCGGTGAGAAACACGTACTCCCCCAAGGTTAGGCTTTTGGCCTAAGTTGGTCTATGGCCACGGATCGAAGCCACACCCTCCAGTGTACTGAGATGCATCCTGTGGGTGCCACTGGTTGGCCAGCTTGTCCAGCTCCCACACATAAACAAATTGACGGGAAGGATCAAGTGGTGGCTCCGGCTCAGGCTCTGAAGCTTGTGCCTGGCCTTGGTACTTGTAGAAGGCATCTGATGTAATAAGATGCTTGCTTGTGGACAGTTCAAACAAAGATGGTGCACGCAAGGTAACAATTTCACAGTATATTTCATCAAACCTTAACTTATAATTAAGCTGCATGTTCCTATCTTTAACAATAAAATCATGAGCTACCATGCTCTTGTAGTCTAGATAAACAGGTGCAAGCAATTTTTCTTCCTTCTCATGATGCCTAATAGGTATATTAAAATATCCAGCAAGGCGAGAAGCAAAGATGCCTCCAAAGACGGGCCCCTTTTGTCAGGCCCAAGATGCGATTCTATACCGATCACGTGACACTTACATGATTGGGGCACAACCGCATTTCGGGCGCTTAGGAAGATGGATATCATTACATCGTACCTTTCATACATACATGGGGGATACAACAATACATACAAGTCACTAGAATACAACATCATCAATACAAAGCATCCGACTACAGATGCAAAACATGAAAAGAACAACGACATCCATCTGCTATCCCAGGCTGCCGACCCGGAACCTAACCCAAGACTTAACAAGAAGAAGAAGGAGAACTCCAACACAACGATCATCGCTCTCACGTCAAGACATCGGAAACCTGCACCTGCAACTGTTGTTGTAGTATCTGTGAGCCACGAGGACTCAATAATCCCATGACCATGGGTAACAAGACTATCAAAGCTTAATGGGATGGAAGAGGTAAAGTGGTGAGGTTGCAGCAGCGGCTAAGCAATATATGGTGGCTAACTTACGAGTACAAGAATAAGATGAGCATCTACGCAAATGGTCACAAACTAGTAGTGATCGCTAATGATCCTGAACTACCTACAAGTCAAACATAACCCCACCGTGTTCTCTTCTCAAAGTGAAAAGAGACAGTCACGGTTACTCACACAGTTGTTTGTTTTACTTCGGATCCTCTGTCAAGTTTTCTACAACCGGACATTAACAAATTCCAGTCTGCCACATAACCGCGGGCACGGCTTTCGAAAGATCATAACCCTGCAGAGGTGTTCCAACTTAGCCCATCACAAGCTCTCACGATCAGCTGAAGTGATAAATATAATATCATCACCCCTTATCTTAGGGAAATCCGATCAGGCTCGGTATCCCGGTGCACAAGACATTTCGACAATGGTAAAACAAGTCCAGCAAGACCTCCCGGCATGCCGACACCCTGATAGTAGCCGCGCGTATCTCGTCTAAGGCCACGTCCGGATGGGCGATTATACGAGTAAAGCCAGCCCTCGGGTTTGCCCAAGGTGGCCCAGCATACTCCCTGTTTGGGACAAACACCATCAGCACTGGCCCCCCTGCTATGTAGAAAAGAATCTCCAAGGAGTGTCCCCCTTATGCAAATTAATTAATTAAATAAGTTGTTATTATGAGGCAAACTAAAACCAATGTTGGGCCTTGCTGGAGGAGTTTTATTCAAGGACGAAGTGTCAAGGGGTCCCCATATACCCAACCGTGCAAGGAACGCAAAATCAAGGAACATAATGCCGGTTTATCGGCACCTAAGGTGGCATGAGTGGAACAAAACACCGAGCAAAAGGCCAAGCCTTCCACCCATGCCCAGTATATAGGTGTGTTATTATATAAATAACATATTGTGATATTCCAACAACAAGTTCCCTCCTGGAACGATCTTCATCTTCACCTGCAACTAACAACGCTATAAGAGGGGCTGAGCAAGCGGGTAACATAGCCAAACAGTGGTTTTTGCTAGGAAGGTTTCAAAGGTTAGAGGTTTCATGGCAACAAGGAGAGGCTGACAATAAAGATGGGTAGCGCGACATATAACGATAGCATCGAGACACTAAGCATGGCAATGATAGTAAAGGTATCCAAGGGTATGGTCATCTTGCCTAAGATCCCGCAAGGAAGAAGAACGGATCCAAGAAGAAGACGAAGAAGAAGCCTTGAAGAAGAACCACGGGTAGACGAACGAATCCTCACGAATGCAACGGAACAAGCACTAACGAGAAGAAGCAAGCAACACGGTAAACACACCATACGAGACATGACAATATGCTCAACCAAGTATGATGCAAATAAAGTCTACATAGGATGGACTACAAGTCTATACAGGAAGCAAAACATGGCAAGGTAGGAAGCACAGAAAAACAACAAAATCTATATGATGCAATGCATGGCAAGGTATGATGCATGACAAGTCTATACAGGAAGCAATACATGGCAAGGTAGGAAGCACAGAAAAACAACACAAGTCTATATGATGCAATACATGGCAAGGTATGATGCATGACAAGTCTATACAGGAAGCAATACATGGCAAGGTAGGAAGCACAGGAAAACAACACAAGACTATATATGATCCAATACATGGCAAGGTATGATGCAAGACAAATCTATACATGAAGCAATACATGGCAAGGTAGGAAGCATAGAAAAACAACACAAGAACATGACAATATGCTCAAGCAAGTTTGATGCAAGACAAGTATATATAAGATGCAAAACATGACAAGGCAGGAAGCACGCAAAACAACACAAGTCAACAAGTTTAAATGAGGCCGGAAACTACATATAATAAACCGGTAAGTCCTCATATGCATAGTTTGAGATTAGTTCAGATCTGAGCAAACCTTAAGTTAAAGTTGTTAAACAGCAAGTTAACATACACCATCATGATCTACACGAAATTCTAGTCAAGTTACATATAAAGTTTGTTTAATTCGGAGCTACGGCCTAGTAGATATGAGCAAAACAAGACAAGCATGGCAACGGTGCAAGATGCACCCAAACATCAAGCAAACTTACTCCAAACATGAAATCAATATGATATTATGATTCTGCATGCAAAATCACACAAGTTTCATATAAGGCACACCCCAAACGGAGCAACGGGCTAAAAGATACACATGAAACAAGATATAACAACAAGCTGAAGTTAACAGCCACATAGCAACTTTGGAGCAAGAAATATATACACTACAGCACTCCAATATGGTGACAAGAAGCATGGACATGAAGTAGACATACCCTACATCAAACAGCTCCATTGGAGCAACTCCATAGGAGGCATGGATCAATAGCAACAAGCTACAACATTTTGATCATGACACTAAAAACCTGACAGTTATATTTTATAGCAACTTGGGAGCAAGATTTAAATAAGCTACAGCAACCCAAATGAGCAAGTAAGGGCATGAATGGATAGACAACAACATGTAGAACAAGGAATGATCAATGGCCACCCCAAAACTAACATGGATTTACTTAGGGAATCAAGCAAACATGGCATCAGGATAAGACAGATTCCAGACTTAGTGAAATTTCACTAAGTGTTAAAACAGTTAAGTTGGCATGGCATGTTTGTAAGCATGTTTAAGTCACCTCAAGGCATATCATGGCAATTAGTTTGCACCACAACAAAGAACACATCATGGAGATTCTAAAACATCTAGGCATGTGACATGGGTACAAACACATCACTAGCAAAGAGCAATTGAAATCAGCATCTCATAACAAGTTTCGGAACTTAACAGCCAAATGCACTTTTTCAACAAAGATTAACATGGCAATATTAACTCAAAAAAGCATGCTACAACAACCATCATGTAGTACACTTCACAAGGAACATTTTGACATATCATATGCATCATTTGGATAAACATGCACCAAGTTATCATATCTCAAACAAGGCAACAAAATAACAAGTAGCAGCAGTTTATAATAAGTAGCACTCTTGCAACAGAGATTAGAGCATCTAGATGAACTCAAATGAGCATGGCACAATGGAACAAAGTGTAGAGCACATCATCACGATCATTTTGACATATCATTCACTCAATTTGGACAAGCACAAAATTAATTGCAAGCAGTCAAAGATGCAACATTAAACTGACAGAAAAAAAGGACTTAGCAGATTTTAGACTAAGGAAAAAAAAAACAACAAAGAGCGTCTAATACTAAACGTTGCACAGAGCGGCTTAGGGGATGGCTCACCCATGGGCTTCGGCCCAAAGAAGAGGAGGCAGGGCAGGCGCGCTGGGCCCTGGGGCAGCTGGGCCCGTGGCTGTGGATCTGGGCCTGGGCCTCGGCCGGATGGCTGGGCCTCGCGGTCGGGAGGAGGCGCGCGTCGAGCGGACGCTCCTCTGCTCGACCCTGAGCAGAGGCATGGCGCGGCGGCGGCCCTGGCTGGAAGCGGCGGCGCTTCGCCGGCGGGAGGGGCAAGGAGGCCAGGGAATCGGCGGGGAATGACGGATCCGGGGGCGGCCAACCCAGATCCGGCCGGTGGTGGCACGGCGGCGAGCTTCGGGCGATGGAGGAACGGCGGCTGCCGGCGGTGTATGGGGCGGCGGCGGAGCGGACGAGCTCCGGCGAGGTGCCGGTCGGGGCGAGGCCCGCGGGTGAAGGCGCGCGGAGGACCTGCGGGAGCGGCGGCGGTGGATGGGCTCGTCGGGCCCGCTGCGGGCTCGGTGGGCCGCGGCGGTGGGATTGGCTGGCTCGCCACGTGGAGGCACTGGACTGGTGCGGAAGGCGGCGGCGGACATGTCCAGCCGTCCCGGACGTGTCCGGTGGCGGCGGGGAGGCTAGACTAGGGTTTGCACCGCGAAAAATGGAGGGGGAGGCTATTTATATAGGCATAGGAAGCAAGGAGTGTCCAAATGAGGAGCCGTTCGCAGCCACACGATCCTGATCGAATGGCCAAGAGCATGGAGGGGTTAGAATGGGCTAGGTGGGCTGTGTGAAAGGGGTGCTGGGCCAAAAGGCAAAAGGCTTCCGACGATTAACACGGTTAACCGTTGGGCTATCAAACGAACTCCGAACGCGCCGAAACTTGACTGGCGGTCTACCTATGCTGTAATAAGACCACACGCCAAGTTTCACCCCATTCCGAGAACGTTTTTCGGCCACTCACAAAAAAAATATTCGAAGGCACCGCGGGCGCGTGCAAGTGTGTCTGGGCTCAGAACGGACAACGGAGAGGACAAGAGAACTCGGGCGGATGCAAGTTTCGAAAACATGCTGATGCAACACACATGATGACATGGCAAGATGCAACACACAAGCAGATGACATGGCAAAGGCAACGTATAACTGGCTGACACCTGGCGCACCGGTCTCGGGGTGTCACAACACTCCCCTACTAACAAGAGATCTCGTCCGGAGATCTTAGGAACGAGACAGAAGAGAAAAAGGAAGAACAAAGTTTTTCGAGGACAAAAGAGCGAAACCAAAGAACCTTGAGAGTTGAACAACGGAAAGAAAGGATACAACAGAGATGAATGAAGTTGCAAGACTTCTCTAGACAAGATGAACAAGGTAAACGACGAGAGCCAAGAGCTTAAGTGACAAAAGAGGCAATGAAACCACTCTGGTTAAAAGAGATAGAAAAGGAATTCGAACAAAAGAATTCGTTAGCACTCCGGCTGAAACTGAAAGAAATAGCACACCGGTTGAACATGAATGGAATAGGACAAGAACCTGAGGAGATTAAATGATACTCGACGAGAGCAACAACACAATGCCTCCGGAAGAATTAAAAGAATGGAATAAACGAACGGATAAGAGAACAATAAGTTCTACCACGAATGAATTTGAAGGAGGATCTTGAAGAGAAAGGTTTGAACGGAGTTGTTGAGAAAATCAACAACAAAAGAATAAGCTTGTTGTGGACTTATGGAAAACATCTCAAAGCTCGAGGTGAATTACCGCCGCAATGAAAAGAAAGGACTAGCTGAGAATGAAGAAATACAAAACTCCACTTCAAAAGAATACGAAGAATTATTTGCACTCGGGAGGCAAAAGCGTAAAATGCTTGAGCTGCTCCAGAAGAATCAGATGAACGTTTGAAGAATGATTTAAACGATTGAGAACCACCATGAAGAACTCTGGTAAAATGAAAGGATGATGATATAGAAATGACGGGCGAAAAGAATAAGATTAAAGCCTTGCGATGATTAGAAGGGTTTCCAACGAGATAGCCGAGAAAAACTTGAACTCCGGGAAAGAAAATAAAACACCAGGAACTAGAATTTATTCATCAAGAATAAACTCCGAAGGAAGGGATTAATTCAACTGGATGAAAAAAAGAAATAAGAATTATATTATGCTTATCCCTCACCAATTAAATTGATGAGGAGCAATGGATTTACATATCACTTATTCCCGTTGAAAAGATTAAAGAGGGATATATCGTGAACTTGCGAAATCTTCATGAAACACCGGTAGAATTGGAAAGAAGAATTAATTGATATGATAGCACCGGAAAAGAACTCTTGAGTGGATCACCGTAAGGAATAAAATTGAGTGAATACAAGAGAATGAATCTCCTGGAAGAATAAAGCACTTGAGTACAATTAGAATGACGAGAACGAAGAGATCGCGAACTGATTTAAGAATACTTGAGCAAAGCACCGGACAAATGTGAGATGAATGAAGAGGCATTAATGAAGAATATTTGGAGGACGAAGTTGAAAACTGAGAATGAAGAAATCTTCTGAATGATGGCCTTCGGAGGAACACAATGAAAAGAATTCATGAATAACTCCGGATGAAATGAAAAGAAGAAGGGTTGAACCACACATGAAAAGAATTGCAAATGAACTTCGGAAGGCACGTGACTGATGGAATCCATACTTACGTCACACTAGAAAAGAATTTCGAAACACTCCAGGAAATAGAAGAGTCAGGTAAGATCCTGGGAAAAGACCTATGGGTTATGAGCCCACCGAAGGGAAAACACCGTTGGAAAGGATTAAAAGAAGATGATGCACCGGACTTATCAAAAGAGTCAAATGAGGTGACAACCTCAAATTAATTGGAACACAGATAAATCTCCTGAGATGTCTTCGGAACTAAGAACAAAACCGGAAAATTTGAATTGAAATCCACCAGAAAAGAAGAAGAGGTGAAGAATATCGAATCGAGAGGAGAATTTGTCGGAGAATAAAGGAGATGAATGATGACGAACCAGATGAGAATTCACCAGTTGAAATAACTGGGGAATGAATGCAAAGGATTCACACGAGTAGGATGGATACTCGATTATGGACTCCGGCTCCGAGAAGAAAAGGGTGGGCGGGTGGGAAAAAGAAAGATCACTTCGGAAGGGGAAACAACATCGGATGGAAAGAACTGAGGATGAACTTGCAAAGAAGAAGAGGGTTGAATCCACTTGACAAGAGATGCACCAGACGAAAGAACTAACAACGCAACAAACAAAAACTATCCATGTGATCCTAAAAAAAATTGAAGGGGAAGAGGAGTAATTCAAAACACCTACATCAAGATTCCTCACCAAAGCGACGAAGGGGCAGGGGAGTAAAAAGAATTCCTACTCTCCGATATAACTAGACTCCGAAAAGGTTTTCTGCTAGACTCGACAACGGCCAAACTACGATCAATCAAGGGGGCTCCTATGGTCGGTCGAGGCTCTGATACCAACTTGTCAGGCCCAAGATGTGATTCTATCCCGATCACGTGACACTTACGTGATTGGGGCACAACCGGATTTCGGGCGCTTAGCAAGATGGATATCATTACATCGTACCTTTCATACATACATGGGGGATACAACAATACATACAAGTCACTAGAATACAACATCATCAATACAAAGCATCCAACTACAGATGCAAAATATGAAAAGAACAACGACATCCATCTGCTATCCCAGGCTGCCGACCCGGAACCTAACCCAAGACTGAACAAGAAGAAGAAGGAGAACTCCAACACAACGATCATCGCTCTCACGTCAAGACATCGGAAACCTGCACCTGCAACTGTTGTTGTAGTATCTGTGAGCCACGAGGACTCAGCAATCCCATAACCATGGGTAACAAGACTATCAAAGCTTAATGGGAAGGAAGAGGTAAAGTGGTGAGGTTGAAGCAGCGGCTAAACAATATATGGTGGCTAACTTACGAGTACAAGAATAAGATGAGCATCTACGCAAACGGTCGCAAACTAGTAGTGATCGCTAAAGATCCTGAACTACCTACGAGTCAAACATAACCCCACCGTGTTCTCTTCTCAAAGTGAAAAGAGACAGTCACGGTTACTCACACAATTGTGTGTTTTACTTCGGATCCTCTATCAAGTTTTCTACAACAGGACATTAACAAATTCCGATCTGCCACATAACCACAGGCACGGCTTTCGAAAGATCATAACCCTGCAGGGGTGTTCCAACTTAGCCCATCACAAGCTCTTACGATCAGCTGAAGTGCTAAATATAATATCATCACCCCTTATCTTAGGGAAATCCGATCAGGATCGGTATCCCGGTGCACAAGACATTTCGACAATGGTAAAACAAGTCCAGCAAGACCTCCCGGCGTGCCGACACCCTGATAGTAGCCGCGCGTATCTTGTCTCAGGCCACGTCCGGATGGGCGATTATACGAGTAAAACCAGCCCTCGGGTTTCCCCAAGGTGGCCCCCGTTTGGGACCAACACCATCAGCACTGGCTCCCCCTGCTATGTAGAAAAGAGTATCCAAGGAGCGTCCCCCTTATGCAAATTAATTAATTAAATAAGTTGCTATTATGAGGCAAATTAAAACCAATGTTGGGCCTTGCTGGAGGTGTTTTATTCAAAGACGAAGTGTCAAGGGGTCCCCATATACCTAACCGTGTAAGGAACGGAAAATCAAGGAACATAATGCCGGTTTATCGGCGCCTAAGGTGGCATGAGTGGAATAAAACACCGAGCAAAAGGCCAAGCCATCCACCCATGCCCAGTATATAGGTGTGTTATTATATAAATAACATATTATGATATTCCAACAACAAGTTCCCTCCTGGAACGATCTTCATCTTCACCTGCAACTAACAACGCTATAAGAGGGGCTGAGCAAGCGGGTAACATAGCCAAACAGTGGTTTTTGCTAGGAAGGTTTCAAAGGTTAGAGGTTTCATGGCAACAAGGAGAGGCTGATAATAAAGATAGGTAGCGCGCCATATAACGATAGCATCGAGACACTAAGCATGGCAATGATAGTAAAGGTATCCAAGGGTATGGTCATATTGCTTGAGATCCTGCAAGGAAGAAGAACGGATCCAACAAGAAGACGAAGAAGAAGCCTTGAAGAAGAACCACGGGTAGACGAACGAATCCTCACGAACGCAATGGAACAAGCACCAACGAGAAGAAGCAAACAACAGGTAAACACACCATACGAGACATGCCAATATGCTCAACCAAGTATGATGCAAATCAAGTCTACATAGGATGCACTACAAGTCTATATAGGAAGCAAAACATGGCAAGGTAGGAAGCACAGAAAAACAACACAAGTCTATATGATGCAATACATGGCAAGGTATGATGCATGACAAGTCTATACCGGAAGCAATACATGGAAAGGTAGGAAGTACAGAAAAACAACACAAGTCTATATGATGCAATACATGGCAAGGTATGATGCATGACAAGTCTATACAGGAAGCAATACATGGCAAGGTAGGAAGCACAGAAAAACAACACAAGTCTATATGATGCAATACATGGAAAGGTATGATGCATGACAAGTCTATACAGGAAGCAATACATGGCAAGGTAGGAAGCACAGGAAAACAACACAAGACTATATATGATGCAATACATGGCAAGGTATGATGCAAGACAAATCTGGAAGCAATACATGGCAAGGTAGGAAGCACAGAAAAACAACACAAGAACATGACAATATGCTCAAGCAAGTTTGATGCAAGACAAGTATATATAAGATGCAAAACATGACAAGGCTGGAAGCACGCAAAACAACACAAGTCAACAAGTTTAAATGAGGCCGGAAACTACATATAATAAAACCGGTAAGTCCTCATATGCATAGTTTGAGATTAGTTCAGATCTGAGCAAACCTTACGTTAAAGTTGTTAAACAGCAAGTTAACATGCACCATCATGATCTACACGAAATTCTAGTCAAGTTACATATAAAGTTTGTTTAATTCGGAGCTACGACCTAGAAGATATGAGCAAAACAAGACAAGCATGGCAATGGTGCAAGATGCACCCAAACATCAAGCAAACTCACATCAAACATGAAAACAATATGATATTATGATTCTACATGCAAAATCACACAAGTTTCATATAAGGCACACCCCAAACGGAGCAACGGGCTAAAAGATACACATGAAACAAGATATAACAACAAGCTGAAGTTAACAGCCACATGGCAACTTTGGAGCAAGAAATATATTGTTGGAAATATGCCCTAGAGGCAATAATAAAAGGATTATTATTATATTTCCTTGTTCATGATAATTGTCTGTTATTCATGCTTGAATTATATTGTACAGAAACAGTGATACATGTGTGAATACATAGACCACAACGTGTCCCTGGTAAGCCTCTAGTTACTAGCTCGTTGATCAACAGATGGTCACGGTTTCCTGACCATGGACATTGGATGTCATTGATAACGGGATCACATCATTAGGAGAATGATGTGATGGACAAAACCCAATCCTAAGCCTAGCACGAGATCGTACAGTTCGTAATGCATAAGCTTTTCTAGTGTCAAGTATTTATTCCTTAGACCATGAGGTTGTGCAACTCCCGGATACCGTAGGAATACTTTGGGTATGCCAAACATCACAACGTAACTGGGTGGCTATAAAGGTATGCAACGGGTATCTCCGAAAGTGTCTGTTGAGTTGGTACGAACCGAGACTGGGATATTGTCACTCCGTATGACGGAGAGGTACCTCTGGGCCCTCTCGGCAAGACATCATCATAATGATCTCAAAGTGACTAAGGAGTTATTCACGGGATGATGGATTACGGAACGAGTAAAGAGACTTGCCGTGACGAGATTGAACAAGGTATCGGGTATACCGACGATCGAATCTCGGGCAAGTACCGTACCGTTAGACAAAGGGAATAACATACAGGATTGAGTGAATCCTAGACACAGTGGTTCATCCGTTGAGATTATTGAGGAACATGTGGGAACCAACATGGGTTTCCAGATCCCGTTGTTGGTTATTGACCGGAGAGTCGTCCCGGTCATGTCTGCGTGTCTCCCGAACCCGTAGGGTCTACACACTTAAGGTTCAGTGACGCTAGGGTTGTAGAGATACATGCACATGGAAACCCGAATGTTGTTCAGAGTCCCGGATGAGATCCCGGACGTCACGAGGAGTTTCGGAAAGGTTCGGAGGTAATGAATAATACATAGGAAGTCCAGTTTCGGCCATCGGGTGAATTCCGGGGGTCACCGGGAGTGTCATGGGACCACCGGAGGGGTCCCGGGGGTCCACCGGGTGGGGCCACCCATCCCGGTGGGTCCCGTAGGCCGCAAGGGGGAACGTGCCAGCCCCTGGTGGGCTGGCGTACCACATGGGCCCCCCTCCATGCGCCTAGGGTTGAAACCCTAGGGGGAGGGGGCGCCCCCTATGCCTTGGGGGGCAAGTCTTCCCCCCTGGCCGCCGCCCCCTTGGAGATCTGATCTCCCTAGGGCCGGCGCCCCCCCCCCCTAGCCCTTATATATAGTGGGGGAGTGGGCAGCCGCACCCCAATCCTCTGGCGCCTCTCCCCCCTCTCGTCACACTTCCATTTCCTCTCGCAGGGCGTCGGCGAAGCGCTGCAGGTTTTCCTGTTGCATCCACCACCACAACGACGTGCTGCTGGATCTCCGACAACCTCTCCTCCGCCCTTGCTGGATCGAGAAGGAGGAGACGTCGATGTACCGTACGTGTGTTGAACGCGGAGGTGCCGTCCGTTCGGCGCTGGGATCATCGGTGACGAGGATCACGAAGAGTACGACTACTTCATCCACCTTCCTTCGAACGCTTCCGCTCGCGATCTACAAAAGGGTATGTAGATGCACTCCATTATGCTCGTTGCTAGATGACTCCTTAGATTGATCTTGGTGAAGCGTAGGAAATTTTTTGAATTATGCTACGTTCCCCAATAGTGGCATCTGAGCTAGGTCTTTGCGTAGCATCTTTTACGAGTAGAACACAAACAAGTTGTGGGCGTTGAGTTTGCTCAATTTTCTTGTCGTTACTAGTCCAATCTTGATTCGGCGGCATCGTGGGATGAAGCGGCTCAAACCGACCTTACACGTACGCTTACGTGAGACTGGTTCCACCGACAGACATGCACTAGTTGCATAAGGTGGCTAGCGGGTGTCTGTCTCTCCCACTTTAGTCGGATCGAATTCGATGAACAGGGTCCTTATGAAGGGTAAATAGAAATTGAAAAATCACGTCGTGGTTTTTTGCGTAGGTAAGAAACGTTCTTGCTAGAAAACCTATAGAAGCCACGTAAAACTTGCAACAACAATTAGAGGTCATCTAACTTGTTCTTCAAGCATGTGCTATGTGATGTGGTATGGCCAAGAAGATGTGATGAATGATATATGTGATGTATGAGATTGATCATGTTCTTATAATAGGGAATCATGACTTGCATGTCGATGATAATGACAACCGGCAGGAGCCATAGGAGTTATCTTAATTATTGTATGACCTGCGTGTCACTAAATAACGCCATGTAATTACTTTACTTTATTGCTAAACGTTAGCCATAGTAGTAGAAGTAATAGTTGGCGTGACGACTTCATGAAGACACGATGATGGAGATCATGTTGTCGAGCCGGTGACAAAGATGATCATGGTGCCCCGAAGATGGTGATCGAAGGAGCAAAATGATATTGGCCATATCATGTCACTTTATTTGATTGCATGTGATGTTTATCATGTTTATGCATCTTGTTTACTTAGAACGATGGTAGTAAATAAGATGATCTCTCACTAAAAATTTCAAGAATTGTGTTCCCCCTAACTGTGCACCGTTGCTAATGATCGTTGTTCCGAAGCACCACGTGATGATCGGGTGTGATAGGTTCTAACGTTCGCATACGATGGGTGTAAACCAGATTTACACACGCAATACACTTAGGGTTCACTTGACGAGCCTAGCATGTACAGACATGGCCTCGGAACACGGAAGACCGAAAGGTCGAACATGAGTCGTATAGAAGATACGATCAACATGAAGATGTTCACTGTTGATGACTAGTCCGTCTCACATGATGATCGGACACGGGCTAGTCGATTCGGATCATGTATCACTTAGAAGACTGGAGAGATGTCAATCTGAGTGGGAGTTCATTAAATTTGATTAAGATGAACTTAATTATCATGAACTTAGTCTAAATTCTTTACAATATGACTTGTAGATCAAATGGCCCACGCTCATGTCACCCTCAACTTACGCGTTCCTAGAGAAATCCAAGCTGAAAGATGATGGTAGCAACTATACGGACTGGGTCCGTAACCTGAGGATCATCCTCATAGCTGCCAAGAAAACTTATGTCCTAGAAGCACCGCTAGGTGACGCTCCCGCCCCGGCAAACCAAGATGTTATGAACGCTTGGCAGTTGCGTTGTGATGATTACTCCCTGGTTCAGTGCGGCATGCTCTACAGCTTAGAATCGGGGCTCCAAAAGCGTTCTGAGCACCACGGGGCATATGAGATGTTCCAAGAGCTGAAAATGGTTTTCCAAGATCATGCCCAAGTTGAGAGATATGATGTCTCCAACGCATTCTACAGCTGTAAGATGGAAGAAAACAGTTCTGTCAGTGAGCACATACTCAAGATTTCTGGGTTGCACAACCGCTTGTCTCAGTTGGGAATGAATCTCCCGGACGAAGCAGTCGTTGACAGAATCCTCCAGTCGCTCCCACCTAGCTACAAGAGCTTCGCGTTGAACTTCAATATGTAGGGGATGGAGAAATCCATTCCCGAGGAGTATTCAATGCTGAAATCAGCGGAGGTGGAGATCAAGAAAGAGCATCAAGTGTTGATGGTCAATAAAAACACTAAGTTCAAGAAGGGCAAGGGTAAGAAGAACTTCAAGAAGGACGGCAAGGGAGTTGCCACGCCCGGTTAGCCAGTTGCCGGGAAGAATCCAAAGTATGGACCCAAGCCTGAGACTGAGTGCTTTTATTGCAAGGGAACGGGTCACTGGAAGCGGAACTGCCCCAAATACTTAGCGGACAAGAAGGCCGGTAACGTCAAAGGTATATGTGATATACATGTTATTTATGTGTACCTTACCAGCGCTCGTAGTAGCTCCTGGGTAATTGATACCGGTGCAGTTGCTCATATTTTTAACTCAAAGCAGGAGCTGCGGAATAAACGGAGACTGGCGAAGGACGAGGTGACGATGCGCATCGGGAATGGTTCCAAGGTCGATGTGATCGCCGTCGGCACGCTGCTTCTACATCTACCCTCGGGATTAGTTTTAAACCTTAATAATTGTTATTTAGTACCAGCTTTGAGCATGAACATTGTATCTGGATCTCGTTTGATGCGAGATGGCTACTCATTTAAATTTGAGAATAATGGTTGTTCTATTTATTTGAGAGATATGTTTTATGGTCATGCCCCGCTGGTCAATGGTTTATTTTTGATGAATCTCGATTGTGATGATACACATATTCATAGTGTGAATGCCAAAAGATGTAAAGTTGACAATGATAGTCCCACATACTTGTGGCATTGCCGCCTTGGTCATATTGGTGTCAAACGTATGAAGAAGCTTCATGTAGATGGACTTCTGGAGTCTCTTGATTATGAATCGTTTGACACGTGCGAACCATGCCTCTTGGGCAAGATGACCAAGACTCCGTTCTCCGGAACAATGGAGCGAGCAACCAACTTATTGGAAATCATACATACCGATGTGTGCGGTCCAATGAGTGTTGAGGCTCGCGGAGGCTATCGTTATGTTCTCACCCTCACAGATGACTTGAGTAGATATGGGTATATCTATTTGATGAAGCACAAGTCAGAGACCTTTGAAAAGTTCAAGGAATTTCAGAATGAGGTTGAGAATCAACGTGACAGAAAAATAAAGTTCTTGCGATCGGATCGTGGTGGTGAATATTTAAGTCATGAATTTGGCACGCACCTTAGGAACTGTGGAATTGTTTCACAATTGACACCGCCCGGAACACCTCAGCGTAACGGTGTGTCCGAACGTCGAAATCATATCCTGTTGGACATGGTGCGATCTATGATGTCTCTCACCGACTTACCGCTATCTTTTTGGGGTTATGCTTTAGAGACTGCCGCATTCACTTTAAATAGGGCTCCGTCGAAATCCATCGAGACGACACCGTATGAACTTTGGTTTGGCAAGAAACCTAAGTTGTCGTTTCTAAAAGTTTGGGGTTGCGATGCTTATGTCAAGAAACTTAAACCTGAGAAGCTCGAACCCAAATCGGAAAAATGCGTCTTCATAGGATACCCAAAGGAAACGATTGGGTACGCCTTCTACCACAAATCCGAAGGCAAAGTCTTTGTTGCCAAGAATGGATCCTTTCTGGACAAAGAGTTTCTCTCGAAAGAAGTGAGTGGGAGGAAGGTAGAACTTGATGAGGTGACAGTCACCCCTCCCAAACCGGAAAGTAGCGCAGCGCAGGAAATTGTTCCTGAGGTGCCTGCACCGACAAGGGAGGAAGTTAATGATGATGATCATGAAGATACAGATCAATTTACTACTAAACTTCGAAGGTCCACAAGGACACGTTCCGCACCAGAGTGGTACGACAACCCTGTCATGGAAATCATGTTGTTAGACAACGGTGAACCTTCGAACTATGAAGAAGCGATGGCGGGCCCGGATTCCAATAAATGGCTTGGAGCCATGAAATCCGAGATAGAATCCATGTATGAAAACAAAGTATGGACTTTGGTGGACTTGCCCGATGATAGGCACGCCATAGAAAATAAATGGATATTTAAGAAGAAGACAGACGCGGATGGTAATGTGACCATCTATAAGGCTCGGCTTGTCACTAAGGGTTATTGACAAGTTCAAGGGATTGACTACGACAAGACTTTCTCTCCCGTAGCGATGCTGAAGTCAGTCCGAATCATGTTAGCAATTGCCGCATTCTATGATTATGAGGTATGGCAAATGGACGTCAAAACGACATTCCTTAATGGTTTCCTCAAGGAAGAGCTGTATATGATGCAGCCGGAAGGTTTTGTCGATCCAGAGAATGCTAACAAGGTATGCAAGCTCCAGCGCTCGATATACGGGCTGGTGCAAGCATCTCGGAGTTGGAATATTCGCTTTAATGATGTGATTAAAGCGTTTGGTTTTATACAGACTTGGGGAGAAGCCTGTATCTACAAGAAAGTGGGTGGGAGCTCTGAAGCATTTCTCATACTATATGTGGATGATATATTACTGATGGGAAATGATATAGAATTCTTGGAAAGTATAAAGGCCTACTTGAATAAGAGTTTTTCAATGAAGGACCTTGGAGAAGCTGCTTACATATTAGGCATCAAAATCTATAGAGATAGATCAAGACGCCTCATTGGTCTTTCGCAAAGCACATACCTTGACAAGATATTGAAGAAGTTCAATATGGATCAGTCCAAGAAGGGGTTCTTGCCTGTTTTGCAAGGTATGAGATTGAGCAAGGCTCAATCCCCGACCACGGCAGAAGATAGAGAAAAGATGAGTGTCATTCCCTATGCCTCGGCCATAGGTTCTATCATGTATGCCATGCTGTGTACCAGACCTGATGTGAACCTTGCCATAAGTTTGGTAGGGAGGTACCAAAGTGATCCCGGTATGGAACACTGGACAGCGGTCAAGAACATCCTAAATTACCTGAAGAGGACTAAGGATATGTTTCTCGTCTATGGAGGTGACGAAGAGCTCGTCGTAAAGGGTTACGTCGATGCTAGCTTCGACACAGATCTGGATGACTCTAAGTCACAAACTGGATACGTGTATATTTTGAATGGTGGAGCAGTCAGCTGGTGCAGTTGCAAGCAGAGCATCGTGGTGCATTCTACATGTGAAGCGGAGTACATAGTTGCTTGCGAAGCAGCACAAGAAGGAGTCTGGATGAAGGAGTTCATCACCGACCTAGGAGTCATTCCAAGCGCGTCAAGCCCGATGAATCTCTTCTGGTACAACACTGGAGCTATTGCCATTACCAAGGAGCCCAGGTTTCACAAGAAGACCAAGCACATCAAGCACCGTTTCAACTCCATCCGGGATTATGTTCAAGATGGAGACATAGATATTTGTAAAGTGCATACGGATCTGAATGTTGCAGACCCGTTGACTAAACCTCTTCCACGAGCAAAACATGATCAACACCAGAACTCTATGGGTGTTTGATTCATCACAATGTAAGTATATTATTGACTCTAGTGCAAGTGGGAGACTGTTGGAAATATGCCCTAGAGGCAATAATAAAAGGATTATTATTATATTTCCTTGTTCATGATAATTGTCTGTTATTCATGCTTGAATTGTATTGTACGGTAACAACGATACATGTGTGAATACATAGACCACAACGTGTCCCTGGTAAGCCTCTAGTTACTAGCTCGTTGATCAACATATGGTCATGGTTTCCTGACCATGGACATTGGATGTCATTGATAACGGGATCACATCATTAGGAGAATGATGTGATGGACAAGACCCAATCCTAAGCCTAGCACGAGATCGTATAGTTCGTAATGCATATGCTTTTCTAGTGTCAAGTATTTATTCCTTAGACCATGAGGTTGTGCAACTCCCGGATACCTTAGGAATACTTTGGGTATGCCAAACGTCACAACGTAACTGGGTGGCTATAAAGGTATGCAACGGGTATCTCCGAAAGTGTCTGTTGAGTTGGTACGAACCGAGACTGGGATATTGTCACTCCGTATGACGGAGAGGTACCTCTGGGCCCTCTCGGTAAGACATCATCATAATGAGCTCAAAGTGACTAAGGAGTTAGTCACGGGATGATGGATTATGGAACGAGTAAAGAGACTTGCTGTTCCGAGATTGAACAAGGTATTGGGTATACCGACGATCGAATCTCGGGCAAGTACCGGGAATAACATACGGGATTGAGTGAATCCTAGGCACAGTGGTTCATCCAATGAGATCTTCGAGGAACACGTGGGAACCAACATGGGTATCCAGATCCCGCTGTTGGTTATTGACCGGAGAGTCGTGTCGGTCATGTCTGCGTGTCTCCCGAACCTGTAGGGTCTACACACTTAAGGTTCAGTGACGCTAGGGTTGTAGAGATACATGCACATGGAAACCCGAATGTTGTTCGGAGTCCCGGATGAGATCCCATACGTCACGAGGAGTTCCGGAATGGTCCAGAGGTAAAGAATAATATATAGGAAGTCCAGTTTCGGCCATCGGGTGAATTCCGGGGGTCACCGGGATGTCCCGGGACCACCGGAGGGGTCCCGGGGGTCCACCGGGTGGGGTCACCCATCCCGGTGGGTCCCGTAGGCCGCAAAGGGGAAGGGGCCAGCCCCTGGTGGGCTGGCGCACCACAAGGGCCCCCCCTCCATGCGCCTAGGGTTGAAACCCTAGGGGGAGGGGGCGCCCCCTATGCCTTGGGGGGCAAGTCTTCCCCCCTGGCCGCCGCCCCCTTGGAGATCTGATCTCCCTAGGGCCGACGCCCCCCCCCCCTAGCCCCTATATATAGTGGGGGGGAGAGGGCAGCCGCACCCCAAGCCTCTGGCGCCTCTCCCCCCTCCCGTCACACTTCCATCTCCTCTCGCAGGGCGCCGACGAAGCCCTGCAGGTTTTCCTGTTGCATCCACCACCATGCCGTCGTGCTGCTGGATCTCCGACAACCTCTCCTCCTCCCTTGCTGGATGAAGAAGGAGGAGACTTCGCTGTACCGTACGTGTGTTGAACGCGGAGGTGCCGTCCGTTCGGCGCTGGGATCATTGGTGACGAGGATCACGAAGAGTACGACTACTTCATCCACGTTCCTTCGAACGCTTCCGCTCGCGATATACAAAAGGGTATATAGATGCACTCCATTATGCTCGTTGCAAGATGACACCTTAGATTGATCTCGGTGAAGCGTAGGAATTTTTTTGAATTATGCTACGTTCCCCAACATATATACTCTACAGCACTCCAACATGGTGACAAGAAGCATGGACATGAAGTAGACATATCCTACAGCAAACAACTCCATTGGAGCAACTCCATAGGAGGCATGGATCAATAGCAACAAGCTACAACATTTTGATCATGACACTAGGAACCTGACAGTTATATTTTATAGCAACTTGGGAGCAAGATTTAAATAAGCTACAGCAACCCAAATGAGCAAGTAAGGGCATGAATGGATAGACAACAACCTGTAGAACAAGGAATGATCAATGGCCACCCCAAAACTAACATGGATTTACCTAGGGAATCAAGCAAACATGGCATCAGGATAAGACAGATTCCAGACTTAGTGAAATTTCACTAAGTGTTAAAACAGTTAAGTTGGCATGGCATGTTTGTAAGCATGTTTAAGTCACCTCAAGGCATATCATGGCAATTAGTTTGCACCACAACAAAGAACACATCATGGAGATTCTAAAACATCTAGGCATGTGACATGGGTACAAACACATCACTAGCAAAGAGCAATTGAAATCAGCATATCATAACAAGTTTCGGAACTTAACAGCCAAATTCACTTTTTCAACAAATATTAACATGGCAATATGAACTCAAATAAGCATGCTACAACAGCTATCATGTAGTACACTTCACAAGGAACATTTTGACATATCATATGCATCATTTGGATAAACATGCACCAAGTTATCATATCTCAAACAAGGCAACTAAATAACAAGTAGCAGCAGTTTATAACAAGTAGCACTCTTGCAACAGAGATTAGAGCATCTAGATGAACTCAAATGAGCATGGCACAATGGAACAAAGTGTAGAGCACATCACCACGATCATTTTGACATATCATTCACTCAATTTGGACAAGCACACAATTAATTACAAGCAGTCAAAGATGCAACATTAAACTGACAGAAAAAAGGACTTAGCAGATTTTAGACTAAGGAAAAAAACAACAAAGAGCGTCTAATACTAAACGTTGCACAGAACGGCTTAGGGGATGGCTCACCCATGGGCTTCGGCCCAAAGAAGAGGTGGCAGGCCAGGCGCGCTGGGCCCTGGGGCAGCTGGGCCCGCGGCTGTGGATCTGGGCCTGGGCCTCGGCCGGATGGCTGGGCCTCGCGGTCGGGAGGAGGCATGCGTCGAGCGGGCGCTCCTCCGCTCGACCCCGAGCAGAGGCATGGCGCGGCGGCAGCCCTGGCTGGAAGCGGCGGCCCTTCGCCGGCAGGAGGGGCGAGGAGGCTAGGAAATCGGCGGGGAATGACGGATCCAGGGGCGGCCGGCCCAGATCCGGCCGGTGGTGGCACGCCGGCGAGCTTCGGGCGACGGAGGAACGGCGGCTGCCGGTGGTGTATGGGGCGGCGGCGGAGCGGATGAGCTCCGGTGAGGTGCTGGTCGGGGCGAGGCCCGCGGGTGGAGGCACGCGGAGGACCTGCGGGAGCGGCGGTGGTGGATGGGCTCGTCGGGCCCGCTGCGGGCTCGGTGGGCCGCGGCGGTGGGATTGGCTTGCTGGCCACGTGGCGGCACTAGACTGGTGCGGAAGGCGGCGGCGGACATGTCCGGCCGTCCCGGACGCGTCCGGTGGCGGCGGGGAGGCTAGACTAGGGTTTGCACCGCGAACAATGGAGGGGGAGGCTGTTTATATTGGCATAGGAAGCTAGGAGTGTCCAAATGAGGAGCCGTTCGTGGACACGCGATCGTGATCGAACAACCAAGAGCTTGGAGGGGTTAGAATGGGCTAGGTGGGCTGTGTGAAAGGGGTGCTGGGCCAAAAGGCAAAAGGCTTCCGGCGGTTAACACGGTCTACCTTGACAGGCGGTCTACCTATGCTGTAATAAGACCACACCCCAAGTTTCACCCCATTCCGAGAACGTTTTTTGGCCACTCACAAAATAAATATTCGAAGGCACCGCGGGCGCGTGCAAGTGTGTCTGGGCTCAGAACGGACAACGGAGAGGACGAGGGAACTCGGGCGGATGCAAGTTTCGAAAACATGCTGATGCAACACACATGATGACATGGCAAGATGCAACACACAAGCAGATGACATGGCAAAGGCAACGAATAACTGGCTGACACTTGGCGCACCGGTATCGGGGTGTCACACCTTTGAGCGGTTCAGACTCAATCGTTCGGCAACGATGGCGCCCAAGCTATAAGTTGTGTCTTGAAACAAAGCATGGCGTAAAGTGATAATATCAGGGGCACTAAGATTCCCACTGTTCCCGTGACCAATTAAACACCTACAAGCAAATAAAGCAAAAGTAGCGCAGAGCAGGGAAGTGTATACTAGTGATTCTTGCCCCTGAAACTTATCTAGTTTCACCTATGGCTATCATATCAATAAACCCTTTGACGTCTTCATGACGTCGTTCATCAAGTCTACCTCCAAAGGGTACTTTGCATATTTCACAAAAATCTAAAGTGATATCTCCTTACTCACATCATCTAAGCGAAACTCCACCGTAGGTGGTGTTTTCCTAGAATGAAAATGAAAACTTTGCGTGAAAATATTGGTGAGTAAAAGATACTATTCTTTTTGGTCATTGAGGAAGTCGGTGAGGCCTGCATTATTCGCCAACCAATAGAAGTCTTCGCAAATACCGGCAGACATCATGAAATTATTACACGGCCATTCGCATGGTCGAACTTCCGCCATGCGAGGAAGATTATACTTGGGCTTCTTATTTTCTTATTTCTTCTTCTCCTGTGAGCTCTTGCTGGAGGAGCCCCTCAATAGTGTTTTCAACATTTTCCTTTTCTGAAAATTTCTGAAATTTTTAGTAACTCACAATAAAAATTAACCAAACTCAACAAGATTGATAGCAACGACTCCTATAAGTGCCTAGAGGCTATATCATGCATTAGAACTACTTGAGACCAAGAAAATTTGACATGCAAGCTCAAGAACAAGGTCACCATAGCAGCATAAATTTGCAACAAATAAAGCACTAGAGAAAAAACTAATTGGACCAATGGAGTCGTCACATACCAAGGAACAATCTCCCCAAACAGTTTGGTGAATGGTGCTTTGAGCACGGAGATCGAAAATGGCAGCAAAATGAGCTAGAACTCGGGTTTGAGCTGGTTGGGGATTTTTTGGGAAGAAGAAGAAGAGCATGGGTGAAAGGATAAGTGGAGGGGGGCCACGTGGGGCCCTCAAGGAAGGGGGGCGCGCCCTGTGCCCTCGAGGCCACGTGCTGGCTCCCCTCACTATGTGTTCAGTGCCATATTTTCTTAAATATTCTAGAAAAAAATCATATTTCATTTTCATGGCATTTGGAGAACTTTTATTTTTGGGATATTTTTTATTTCACGGATAAGACTGGAAACAGACAGAAAATGCTATTTTTGTTTTATTTAACCTAATTAACAAAAAGTAAAAAGGAGGGTACGGAAGGTTTGTGCTATCTAGATTCACCTATCCCACGTTCATCAAAAAGGAATGCATTAACAAGGTTGATCAGGTCTTGTTAATAAACTCTTTCCGAGTAACATGAAACCGGAGAATTTTCGAATAACACTATGTTACCTCAATGGGGATATGTATGTCCCCAACAATAAGTATGTCATATGCCTTCTTGATAGTAGGAATAGGAAACTCAAAACCTCCAATAGTGATAGTTGAAGTTTTTCCAATATAATTGATACTATAAACTTGAGGTTGTTTCCTCGGAAAGTGTACCGTATGCTCAGTACCATTGACATGAAAAGTGACATTGCCTTTGTTGCAATCAATAACAGCCCCTGCAGTATTCAAAAAAGGTCTTCCAAGAATAATAGACATACTATCGTCGTCGGGAATATCAAGTATAACAAAGTCCGTCAGAATAGTAACATTTGCAACTACAACAGGCACATCCTTAAAAATACCGATAGGTATAGCAGTTGATTTATCAGCCATTTGCAAAGATATTTCAGTAGGTGTCAACTTACTCAGGTCAAGTCTACGATATAAAGAGAGAGGCATAACACTAACACCGGCTACAAGATCACACAAAGCAGTTTTAACATAGTTTCTCTTGATGGAGCAAGGTATATTCAGTACTCCTGGATCTCCTAATTTCTTAGGCATTCCACCCTCAAAAGTGTAATTAGCAAGCATGGTGGAAATTTCTACTTTAGGTATCTTTCTTTTGTTGGTAATAATATCTTTCATATACTTAGCATAAGGATTTATTTTAAGCACATCAGTCAAACACATACGCAGAAAGATAGGTCTAATCATTTCAGCGAAGCGCTCAAAATCCTGATCATCCTTTTTCTTGGATGGTTTTGGAGGAAAAGGCATGGGTTTCTGAACCCATGGTTCTCTTTCCCTACCGTGCTTCCTAGCAACAAAGTCTCTCTTATCATAACGTTGATTCTTTGATTGTGGGTTATCAAGATCAACAATAGGTTCAATCTCTACATCGTTATCATTGCTAGGTTGAGCATCATCATGAACATCATTATTAATATTATCACTAGGTTCATGTTCATTACCAGATTGTGTCTCAGCGTCAGAAACAGATATATCATTGGGATTCTCAGGTGGGTAGCTATAGGTTCACTAGAAGCATGCAAAGTCCTATTATTTTTCTTTTTCTTCTTCTTAGAAGAACTAGGTGCATCTAAATTAGCTCTCTAAGAATCTTCGTCAATTCTCTTAGGATGGCCTTCAGGATACAGAGGTTCCTCAGTCATTTTACCACCTTTAGTTGCAACTCTAACAGCATAGTCATTATTCTTACTATTTAATTCATTGAGCAAGTCATTCTGAGCCATAAGTACTTGTTCTACTTGAGTGGTGAACATAGAAGCATGTTTACTAATAAGTGTCAGTTCACTTTTAGCACTAGACAGATAATCACTCAAGCATTCAATCATATAAGCATTATGTTGTAGTTGTCTACCAACATAAGCATTGAAGTTTTCTTGTTTCACAATGAAGTTGTCAAACTCATCTACGCATTGGCTAGCAGACTTATAACGAGGAATATCACCTTCATCAAATCTATAAAGAGAATTTACCTTTACTACCTGTGTCGGGTTATCAAGACCATGTATTTCTTCAATAGGCGGTAAATTCTTAACATCTTCAGCTTTAATAACTTTTTCTTTCATGGATTCCTTTGCCCCTTGCATGTCTTCGGGACTGAGAAATAGAACACTTTTCTTCGGAGTTGGCTTAGGGGCTGGTTCAGGAAGTGTCCAATTATTTTCACTGGCTAGCATATTATTCAATAGTAATTCAGCTTATTCAACTGTTCTTTCCCTGAAAACACAACTATCCAGGTGGTCTTTGGAAGCATCGGTTAGTCTATTATAAAAGACATCAAGTATATCATTAATTTCAAGAGGATGATCAGGCAAAGCATTAAGTAACTGGAGAAGCCTCCCCCAAGCTTGTGGGAGACTCTCTTCTTCAGTTTGAGCAAAGTTATATATTTCCCGTAAGGCAGCTTGTTTATTATGAGCGGGAATTTATTTAGCAGAAAAGTAATACATCATATCCTGGGGACTACGCACACAACCATGGTCAAGAGAATTAAACCAAGTCTGAGGATCACCCTTTAATGAGAAAGGAAATAGCTTAAGGATATAGTAGTAACGAATCTTTTTATCGTTGGTAAACAGGGTGGCTATATCATTCAATTTGGTAAGATGTGCCACAACAGTTTAAGACTCATAACCATGGAAAGGATCCAATTCAACCAAAGTAATTAACTCAGGATCAACAGAGAATTCATAATCCTTATCGGTGAAACATATAGGTGAAGTAGCAAAAGCAGGGTCATGTTTCATTCTAGCATTCAAGGACTTTTCTTTCAACTTAGCTCATAATTTCTTAAGATCATATCTATCATTGCAAGCAGGAAAGTTTCTAGCAGTTTCTTCATCCTTAACATAACCCTCAGGAACAACGGGCAATTCATATCTATTGGGAGTAGTTTCATCATCACTTTCATAAATATCATCAACATTTGCACTCTCCCTAACCTTAGCAATTTGTTCATCTAGAAATTTACCTAGTGGCACGGTATCAGGCATAGAGGTAGTTTCACCATACATAGTAGAATTAGCATCATCAAGATAATACGACATATCAGATTCAATAGCAGGAGTAGGTGTCGCAAGTTTACTCATAACAGAAGGAGAATCAAGTGCAGAGCTAGATGGCAGTTCCTTACCTCCCCTCGTAGTTGAGGGTAAGATCTTGGTTTTTGAGTCCTTCAAATTCTTCATAGTGATCAGCAGATATAAATCCCAAGTGACTTAAAAGAATAGAGCTATGCTACCTGGCAACGGCGCCAGAGAATATTCTTGATAACCCACAAGTGTAGGGGATCGCAACAGTTTTCGAGGGTAAAGTATTAAACCCAAATTTGTTGATTCGACAGAAGGGGAGGCAAACAATACTCTTAAGTATTAGCAGCTGAGTTGTCAATTCGACACAAGGGGATTTTACGGAATTTTTGTTTGTCAATCCGACCTCATTTAAACTTGCCAAAATAGGTAGGTTACTTTTGCTCCACCTCTTGCCATGTTAGACAACACTTCATATTGTTGTCTACATAAACGAGATCAAACTAAATATGTGAATGTGGTGTTTTGTCAATAGGCAACTCGTTGCATATTGAGCTCCACTTAACTTGTAGTTTTGTTTGTGCACTTTGCCATGCCATGCATAATTAAACCGGACATGCATCATATTTGTTTGTGCATCATGCCATGATTATGCTTGTGTGTTTACCATGTTGTTTGCTTCTTTCCGGGTTGCTTCTCTCGTTAGCTTCGGTTTCATTCCGGAGTTGTGAGGATTTGTTCGACTACTTCATGGACTCGTTCTTCTTCCTTGCCGAATCCTAGGCAAGATGATTGTTCCCCGATATCACCTATATCTTTGCCTTGCTAGTTATCTCGCTCTATAGTTGTGCGTCGATGCCTATTCATGTTTTTTCAGCCTCCTATGTTGCCATGAAACACTCTGTCTGCCTTCCTAGCAAACCGTTGATTGGCTAAGTACACTTTTGCTCAGCCCCTCTTATAGCATTGTTAGTTGCAGGTGAAGTTTGAAGATTACTCCATGTTCGGACTTGTTTATTGGGATAACACAATATTTATCTTAAATTATATTAATGCACATATATATTGGTAATGGGTGGAAGGCTTGGCCTTCTGCTTGGTGTTTTGTTCCACTCATGCCACCTTAGGACCCGATAAACCGGTGTTATGTTCCTTGATTTTGCGTTCCTAACACGGTTTGGGTTTATGGGCCCCCCTTGATAATTCGCTCTTCTTAAAGCTTTTCCAGCAAGGCCCAACTTTGGTACTACATTTGCCTAACAACTAAAACTTGCTGAGGGAGTAATTAACCCGAGGATTTATTAATCAACAATCTGGTAACCCACAAGTGTAGGGGATCGCAACAGTTTTCGAAGGTAAAGTATTAAACCCAAATTTGTTGATTCGACACAAGGGGAGCCAAAGAATACTCTTAAATATTAGCAGCTGAGTTGTCAATTCAACCACACCTGGAAACTTAGTATCTTCAACAAGATAGTTTAGTACCAAAGTAATATGATAGTGGCGGTAGCGACAATAAAAGTAACGATAGTGTTTTTGTAGTTTTTGTAATAGTAGCAACGGAAAAGTAAATAAGCGACAAGCAATATAGGTAAAGCTTGTAGGCATTGGATCGGTGATGGGAAATTATGTCGGATGCAATTAATCATGTAGAAGTTATAACCTAGGGTGACACAGAACTAGCTCTAGTTCATCAATGCAATGTAGGCATGTATTCCGAATATAGTCATACGTCCTTATGGAAAAGAACTTGCATGACATCTTTTGTCCTACCCTCCCGTGGCAGCGGGGTCCTATTGGAAACTAAGGGATACTAGGCCTCCTTTTAATAGAGTACCGGACCAAAGCATTAACACATAGTGAATACATGAACTCCTCAAACTACGGTCATCACCGGGAGTGGTCCCGATTAATGTCACTTCGGGGTTGCCAAATCATAACACATAGTAGGTGACTATAGACTTGCAAGATAGGATCAAGAATACACATATATTCATGGAAACATAATACGTTCAGATATGATATCATGGCACTCGGGCCCTAGTGACAAGCATTAAACATAGCAAAGTCATAGCAACATCAATCTCAGAACATAGTGGATACTAGGGATCAAAACCTAACAAAACTAACTCGATTACATGATAGATCTCATCCAACCCATCACCGTCCAACAAGCCTACAATGGAATTACTCGCACACAGCGGTGAGCATAATGGAATTGGTGATGGAGGAAGGTTGATGATAACGATGGCGACGATCTCCACTCTCCGGAGCCCCGAACGGACTCCAGATCAGCCCTCCCGAGAGAGATTAGGGCTTGGCGGCGGCTCCGTCTCGTAAAACGCGATAATTCCTTCTCTCCTATTTTTTTCTACCCGAAACGGAAGATATAGGATTTGGGGTGTGACACCTTGAGACCGGTGCACCAGGTGTCAGCCAGTTTTTCGTCGTCGTTGCCATGTCATCTGCTTGCGTGTTGCATCTTGCCATGTCATCTTGTGTGCTTGCATCAGCATGTTTTCAAAACTTGCATCCGCCCGAGTTCGCCCTTCCTTTCCGTTGTCCGTTCTGAGCCGAGACACACACACACGCGCCAGCGGCGCCTCCGAATATTTATTTTATAAGTGGCCAAAAAACATTCTCGGAATGGGTTGAAACTTGGCGTGTGGTCTTATTATAGTGTAGACAGGCCGCCTGCCAAATTTCATCGCATTCGGAGTCTGTTTGATAGCCCAACGGATATTTATAGCGGCACTAGTCGCTGGTTAATTCGTCGGACGTTTTCGGTCTCCGAAAACCTCCGCGGGCCTCTTCTCTACTCTCCCCACAACCCCTCCTACACAGCCCACTACCTCCTCAAGGCCCAACCTAAACTCCCCTCACGATCGGATCCGTCGGATCGCGATCGGAGGGCTCTAAAACCCCTCCAAACCCCCAAACCCTAGGCTTTTCCCTATATAAACTACCCATCCATGCCATTTTGGGCATTTTCCTAGCCTTCACCTACCCTAGCCCCACTCCCACCTCCAGCCGCCGGAATCTTCACCGTTTTCCGCGCCAAATCGCCCCGCCGCCGCCACTTGTCGCCTTCCCAGTGGCCGCCGCCACCGCAACAGCCCCGCCAGCCAACCGGGAGGCGACACGCGCCCTCCCTGGGTCAACCCCCGCCGCCAGCCCTCCAGGGCCCGCGCCAGACCCGCTCGGGCCCCGATCTGGGCCGAGCCGGCCCGACCGCGCCACCAACCCTAGTGCTCCCGAGTGCTCCGCCCCGCGCCCTCCTCGGCCAGCCGCCGGCCTCGCTCCGTCACCGTCGTTCCTCCGCCGGCGCCTGCGGTGACCACATCCGGCCGGAGCTGCTTTGTACCCGCCGCCATCGACTCTCCAGTGCCTCACCGCCATGCGCCCCGTGCCTTCCCTCCCTCACCGGACCGCCGCCGCCTCACGCCTTCGCAGCCGCGGCCGGGCCGAGCCCCGCACCTCGCCGCACCGGCCTCCTCCCGTCGCCCTCGCCGTAGATGCCGCCGGATCGGGCCGGGGGCGACCAGATCCGCTCCACCCCGGCCCTCTCCGGTGCCCCAGCTCCTGATCCGCCGCCGCCGCGCCATGGCTGTCGGGCCTCCCGCTCCTCTGGATCGGGCAGGACCCGATCCGCTCCATCGCCCGTACCCGACCCGGTTCGTCGATCCGGTCCGCGTTGACCTCTTTGTGACGCTGCCAGCGGGCCCTAGTTCGTCGGAAGTGTCTGCCCATTTCGGACATGTCCGTTTTCCTCGAGGTCCTTTTTTCTCTCTAAGTCCCAGAAATGCTTATAATGTTGCTATGTTTGCATGGTGATAACTTTTTGGGTACATGTCCAAATTGAGTGTATGATATGTCAAAATGATCGTGGTGATATGGTCTACACTTTGTTCCATTGTGCCATGCTTGTTTGACTTCATCTAGATGCTCTAATCTCTGTTGCAAGAGTGCTACTTGTTATAAACTATTGTTGCTTGTTATTTTTTGCCATGTTTGAGATATAATAACTTGGTGCATGTTTATCCAAATGATGCATATGATATGTCAAAATGTTCATCATGAGATGCTCTACATGTTGGTTGCTATAGCATGCATGTTACAGTTCATATTGCCATGTTTATATTTGTTGCAAAAGTGCATGTGGCTTTTAGGTTTTGTAACTTGTTACGAGATGCCTAGTTGAGGAGCTCGTTGATATTGATGTGTTTGTCACCATGTCGCATGCTCATATGTTTTAGATTCTACATCATGTGATCTTTGCTGTGGTGCAAACCATTTGCCATGATATGCCTTGAGGTGATTAAACATGCTCGCAAACATGCCATGCTAATGTTACTGTTTTAACACTTAGTGAAATTTCACTAAGTCTGGAATCTGTCTTATCCTGATGCTATGTTTGCTTGATGTCCTAGGCAAATCCATGTTAGTTTTGGGGTGGCCATTGATCATTCCTTGTTGTATATGTTGTTGTCTATCCATCCATGTCCTCACTTGCTCAATTGGGTTGCTGTAGCTTATATATTTCTTGCTCTCAAGTTGCTATAAAATATTACTGTCAGGTTTTTAGTGTCATGATCAAAATGTTGTAGCATGTTGCTATTGATCCATGCCTCCTATGGAGATGCTCCAATAGAGTTGTTTGCTGTAGGATATGTCTACTTCATGTCCATGCTTCTTGTCACCATGTTTGAGTGCTGTAGAGTATATATTTCTTGCTCCAAAGTTGCTATGTGGCTGTTAACTTCAGCTTGTTGTTATATCTTGTTTCATGTGTATCTTCTAGACCGTTGCTCCGAATAAAATGAACCTTATATGAAACTTGACTAGAATTTTGTGTAGAACATCATGGTGCATGGTAAACTGCTGTTTAACAACATTAACTTAACGTTTGTTTAGATCTTGACTAATTTCAAACTATGCACATGAGGACTTACCGGATTTGTTATATGTAGTTTCCGGCCTAATTTAAACTTGTTGACTTGTGTTGTTTTTGAGTGCTTCCTTCCTTGCCATGTTTTGCATCATATATAGAAGTGTCTTGCATCCTACTTGGTTGAGCATATTGTCATGTTCTTGTGTTGCTTTCCTGCGCTTCCTACCTTGCCATGTATAGCTTCCAGTATAGACTTGTCATGTATCATACCTTGCCATGTATTGCATCATATATAGACTTGTGTTGTTTTCTGTGCTTCCTACCTTGCATTGTATTGCTTCCTGTATAGACTTATCTTGCATCATACCTTGCCATGTATTGCATCATATGTAGACTTGTGTTGTTCTTGTGTGCTTCCTACCTTGCCATGTATTGCATCATATATAGACTTTTCTTGCATCATATATAGTCTTGTCTTGCATCATACTTGGTTGAGCATATTGTCATGTTCTTGTGTTGTGTGTTTACCGTATTGCTTGCTTCTTCTCGTTAGTGCTTGTTCCGTTGCAATCGTGAGGATTCGTTCGTCTACCCGTGGTTCTTCTTCAAGGCTTCTTCTTCGTCTTCTTCATGGATCTGTTCTTCTTCCTTGCGGGATATCAGGCAGATGACCATACCCTTGGATACCTTTACTATCATTGCCTTTACTTAGTTGTCTCGATGCTATCATTATATGTCGCGCTACCCATCTTATTGTCAGCCCCTCTCCTTGTTGCCATGAAACCTCTAACCTTTGACACCTTCCTAGCAAAAACCATTGTTTGACTATGTTACCCGCTTGCTCAGCCCCTCTTATAGTGTTGTTAGTTGCAGGTGAAGATGTAGTTTTTTCCATGTTGGAACTTGTTGTTGGAATATCACAATATATATTATTATTATTAACACACCTATATACTGGGCATGGGTTGAAGGCTTGGCCTTTTGCTTGGTGTTTTGTTCCACTAATGCCAACTTAGGAGCCGATAAACCGGCATTATGTTCCTTGATTTTGCGTTCCTTACACGGTTGGGTATATGGGGACCCCTTGACACTTCGTCTTTGAATAAAACTCCTCCAGCAAGGCCCAACATTGTTTTATTTTGCCTCATTATAACAACTTAATTAATTAATTAAAATTGCATAGGGGGTCGCGTCCCCGGGGATTCTCTCTACATAGCAGGGGGCCAGTGTTGATGGTGTTGGTCCCAAATGGGTAGACTGCAGGGCCGCCTTGGGGAAACCCGAGGTATTTGGTATTTTCCTATAGGCTGTCCCATCCGGACGTGGCCTGAGATGAGATACGCGCGGCTACTATTAGGGTGTCGGCACGCCGGGAGGTCTTGCTGGACTTGTTTTACCATTGTCGAAATGTCTTGTGCACCGGGATGCCGAGCCTGATCGGATTTCCCTAAGATAAGGGGTAATAATTATTATTACTTCAGCTAATCGTGAGAGCTTGTGATGGGCTAAGTTGGGACACCCCTGCAGGGTTATGATCTTTCGAAAGCCGTGCCCGCGGTTATGTGGCAGATTGGAATTTGTTAATGTCCGGTTGTAGAAATCTTGTCAGAGGATCCGAAGTAAAACACACAACTTTGTGAGTAACCGTGACTGTCTCTTTTCACTTTGAGAAGAGAACATGGTGGGGTTATGTTTGACTCGTAGGTAGTTCAGGATCTTTAGCGATCATTACTAGTTTGCGACCGTTTGCGTAGATGCTCATCTTATTCTTGTACTCATAAGTTAGCCACCATACATTTGCTTAGCCGCTGCTGCAACCTCACAACTTTACCACTTCCTACCTATTAAGCTTTGATAGTCTTGTTACCCATGGTTATGGGATTGCTGAGTCCTCGTGGCTCACAGATACTACAACAATAGTTGCAGGTGCAGGTTTCCGATGACTTGACGTGAGAGCGTTGATCGTTGTGTTGGAGTTCTTTATTCTTTCTTCTACTTCTTCAGTCTTGGGTTTGGTTCCGGGTCGGCAGCCTGGGATAGCAGATGGATGTCTTTGAGCTTTTCATGTTTGTATCTATAGTGGGATACCTTGTATTGATGTTGTTGTATTCATGTGACTTGTATGTATTGTTGTATCCCCCATGTATGTATGTATTGGTACGATGTAATGATATCCATCTTGCTGAGCGCCCGAAATGCGGTTGTGCCCCAATCACATAAGAGTCACGTGATCGGGATAGAAGCGCATCTTGGGCCTGACAAGTTGGTATCAGAGCCTCGACCGACCATAGGAGCCCCCTTGATTGATCGTAGTTTGGCCATTGTTGAGTCTAGCAGAAAACTTTTTCGGAGTCTAGTTATATCGGAGAGTAGGAATTCTTTTTACTCCTCGGCCCCTTCGTCGCTCAGGTGAGGAATCTTGACGTAGGTGTTTCGAATTACTCCTCTTCCCATTCAAATTTTTTTTAGGATCACGCGGTTAGTTTTTCGTTCGTTGCGTTGTCAGTTCTTGTCATCTAGTGCATCTCTCATCAAGTGGATTCAACCCTCTTCTTCTTTGCAAGTTCAATCCTCAGTTCTTTACACCCGATGTTATTTTCCCCTTCCGAAGTGGTGTTTCTTTTCCCACCCGTGCACCCTTTTTTCTTCTCGGAGCCGGAGCCCTTAATCGAGTATCCATCCAACTCGTGTGAATCGTTTGCTTCCTTTCCTCAGTTTTTTTAATTGATGAATTCTCGTCTAGTTCGTCCTTCTTCATCTCTTTTCTTCTTTTCCGGTGGACTCAATTCCAATATCTTGGTGTTGTTCTTATTCTTTCATCGGTTCTAATGTTTTCCTTTGTCTCGTTCGCCTCTCGCCATTTAAATATTCCGGAGTTCCGAAGACATCTCAAGAGATTTATCCGTGTTCCAATTAAGTTGAGGTTGTCACCTCATTCGAGTCTTTCAATCATTCCGGTGCTTCATCTCCTCGTCAATCCTTTCAGCGGAGTTTTCTCTTCGGCGGGCTCATAACCCATAGGTCTTTTCCCAGGATCTTACCTGACTCTTCTAATTTCCCGGAGTGTTCCAAAATTCTTTTCAAGTTTGACGTAAATATGGATGCCATCAGTCATATGCATTCCGAAGATCGTTTTCAAATTCTTTTCATCGTGGGTTCAACCTTTCTTCTTTCATTCTCCCGGAGTATTTCATGAATCCTTTTTCATTGTGTTCCTCCGAAGGCCATCATTTAAGAAGATTTCTTCGTTCTCAGTTTTCAACTTCGTCCTCCAAATATTCTTCATTGATGCCTCTTCGTTCGTCTCACATTCGTCTGGTGCTTCGTTCAACTATTCTTTAATCAGTTCACAATATCTTCGTTCTCGTCATTTTAAAAATTCCCCAAGTGCTTATTCTCCCGACGATTCATCGCATTCACTCAATTTCAATTATTCTTGGTGGTTGTTATGTTCATCACTCGATTTAAATTTCTTCCTGGTGGTTGTTCTTTTCTTCACTCGGTTTCAATTCTTTACGGTGGTTCGCTCGAGAGTTCGTTTCCGATGCTATCATATCAATCCATTCATTTTATTCCAATCCTACAGGTGTCTCACGAAGATTTTCGCAAGTTCGTGATATATCCTTCTTTAATCAATTTCATCGAGAACAAGTAGTATGCAAATCCATTGCTTTGCATCAATTTTATTGGTGGAGGATAAGCATAACATAATTCTTTTTCTTTTTCATCAAGTTGATTTATTCCTTCCTTTGGAGTTTATTCGTGATGAATAAATTCTAGTTCCAAGTGTTTTATTCTTTTCTTTTCCGGAGTTCAAGTTTTCTCGGCTATCTCGTTGGAGCCCCCTTCTATTCATCGCAAGGCTTTAATCTTATTCCTTTCGTCGTCATTTCTATATCATTATCCTTTTCATTACCGGAGTTCGTTATGGTGGTTCCTCATGTTTAATTCATTCTTCAACGTCCATATAATTCTTCTGGAGCAACTCAAGCATTCTTATTCTTTTGCCGCTCGAGATGCAAATAATTCTCCGTATTCTTTTGGAAAGGGAGTTTTGCATTTCTTCATTCTCGGCTATTCAAGCTTTTGGTTGCAGCATAATCCACCTCAAATTTTGAGATGTTTTCATAAGTCCACGACAAGCTTATTCTTTTTGTTGTTGATTTTCTCAACAATTCCGTTCAAGTCTTTCTCTTATATATTCTCGTTCATGTCACTTGTGCTCAAGTTGTCATCTTCTTCTCCATTCTTTTAATTCCATCATTTCAATTATTCCGGAGGCATTGTCTTGCATTTCGTCATGTTTTATTCCATCCCCTCAAGTTCTTGTTCAATTCCATTCATGTTCAACCAGTGTGCTATTTCTTTCAGTTTCAGCCGGAGTGCTGCCCGAATTCCTTCGTGGAGATTCCATTCTATCTCTTATTATCCGGAGTGTTTTCGAATTTAGTCTTATTCCTTCAGCTCGTGTTTTGTGCCTTTCAACCTCCTTGATTCTCGTGGTATTCCTGCTCATCTTGTTTAACGAAGTCCTTGCAACTCCGTTCTTTACCGTTGCATTCTTCTTTTTGAGTGGCTCAACCTCTCGATATTCTTTGGTTTCACTCTTTTGTCCTCGAAGAACTTTGTTCTTCATTTTCTCTTTCGTCTCGTTCCTAAGATCTCGGGACGAGATCTCTTGTTAGTAAGGGAGTGTTGTGACACCCCGAGACCAGTGCGCCAGGTGTCAGCCAGTTTTTCGTTGTCGTTGCCATGTCATCTGCTTGCGTGTTGCATCTTGCCATGTCATCTCGTGTGGTTGCATCAGCATGTTTTCAAAACTTGCATCCGCCCGAGTTCGCCCGTCCTTTCCGTTGTCCGTTCTGAGCCCAGACACACTCACAAGCGCCTGCGGCGCCTCCGAATATTTATTTTATAACTGGCCGGAAAACATTCTCGGAATGGGTTCAAACTTGGCGTGTAGTCTTATTATAGTGTAGACAGGCCGCCTGCCAAATTTCATTGCATTCGGAGTCCGTTTGATAGCCCGACGGATATTTATAGCGGCACTAGTCGCCGTTTAATTCGTCGGACGTTTTCGGTTTCCGAAAACCTCCGCGGGCCTCTTCTCTACTCTCCCCACAACCCCTCCTACACAACCCACTACCTCCTCTAGGCCCAACCTAAACTCCCCTCGCGATCGAATCCGTCGGGTCGCGATCGGAGGGCTCTAAAACCCCTCCAAACCACCAAACCCTAGGCTTTTCCGTATATAAACTACCCCTCCATGCCATTTTGGGCATTTTCCTAGTCTTCACCTACCCTAGCCCCTCTCCCACCTCCAGCCGCCGGAATCTTCATCGTTTTCCGCGCCAAACCGCCCCGCCGCCGCCACTTGTCGCCTTACCAGTGGCCGCCGCCGCTGCAACAGCCCCGCCAGCCAACCGGGAAGCGACACGCGCCCTCCCTGGGTCAACCCCCACCGCCAGCCCTCCAAGGCCCGCGCCAGGCCCGCTCGGGCCCCGATCTGGGCCGAGCCGGCCCGACCGCGCCACCAACCCTAGCGCTCCCGAGTGCTTCGCCCCGCGCCCTCCTCAGCCAGCCGCCGGCCTCGCTCCGTCACCGTCGTTCCTCCGCCGGCGCCTGCGGTGACCAGATCCGGCGGCAGCTGCTTTGTCCCCGCCGCCGTCGACTCTCCGGTGCCTCGCCGCCATGCGCCCCGTGCCTTCCCTCCCTCACCGGACCGCCGCTGCCTCACGCCTTCGCAGCCGCGGCCGGGCCAAGCCCCGCACCTCGCCGCGCCGGCCTCCTCCCGTCGCCCTCGCCGCAGCTACCGCCGGATCGGGCTGGGGACGACCTGGTCCGCTCCTCCCCGGCCCTCTCCGGTGCCCCAGCTCCTGATCCGCCGCCGCCGCGCCATGGCTGCCGGGCCTCCCACTCCTCTGGATCAGGCAGGACCCGATCCGCTCCATCGCCCATACCCGACCCGTTTCGTCGATCCGGTCCGCGTTGACCTCTCTGTGATGCTGCCAGCGGGCCCCAGTTCGTCGGAAGTGTCCGCCCACTTCGGACATGTCCGTTTTCCTCGAGGTCCTTTTTTCTCTCTAAGTCCCAGAAATGCATATAATGTTGCTATGTTTGCATGGTGATAACTTTTTGTGTACATGTCCAAATTGAGTGTATGATATGTCAAAATGATCATGGTGATATGCTCTACACTTTGCTCCGTTGTGCCATGATTGTTTGACTTCATCTAGATGCTCTAATCTCTATTGCAAGAGTGCTACTTGTTATAAACTGTTGTTGCTTGTTATTTTGTTGCCATGTTTGAGATATGATAACTTGGTGCATGTTTATCCAAATGATGCTTATGATATGTCAAAATGTACATCATGAGATGCTCTACATGTTGGTTTTTATAGCATGCATGTTAGAGTTCATATTGCCATGTTTATCTCTGTTGCAAAAGTGCATGTGGCTGTTAGGTTTTGTAACTTGTTACGAGATGCCTAGTTGAGGACCTCGTTGCTATTGATGTGTTTGTCCCCATGTCGCATGCTCATATGTTTTAGATTCTATATCATGTGATCTTTGCTGTGGTGCAAACCATTTGCCATGATATGCCTTGAGGTGACTTAAACATGCTCGCAAACATGCCATGCTAATGTTACTATTTTAACACTTAGTGAAATTTCAATAAGTCTGGAATCTGTCTTATCCTGATGCTATGTTTGCTTGATGTCCTAGGAAAATCCATGTTAGTTTCGGGGTGGCCATTAATCATTCCTTGTTGTATATGTTGTTGTCTATCCATCCATGTCCTCACTTGCTCATTTGGGTTGCCGTAGCATATTTATTTCTTGCTCTCAAGTTGCTATAAAATATTACTGTCAGGTTTTTAGTGTCATGATCAAAATGTTGTAGCTTGTTGCTATTGATCCATGCCTCCTATGGAGATGGTCCAATGGAGTTGTTTGCTGTAGGATATGTCTACTTCATGTCCATGCTTCTTTTCAACATGTTTGAGTGCTGTAGAGTATATATTTCTTGCTCCAAAGTTGCTATGAGGCTGTTAACTTCAGCTTGTTGTTATATCTTGTTTCATGTGTATCTTTTAGACTGTAGCTCCGAATTAAATGAACCTTATATGAAACTTGACTATAATTTCGTGTAGATCATCATGGTACATGGTAAACTGCTGTTTAACAACTTTAACTTAAGGTTCGTTCAGATCTGGACTAATTTCAAACTATGCACATGAGGACTTACTGGATTTGTTATATGTAGTTTCCGGCCTCATTTAAACAAGTTGACTTGTGTTGTTTTTGAGTGCTTCCTTCCTTGCCATGTTTTGCATCATATATAGAATTGTCTTGCATCCTACTTGGTTGAGCATATTGTCATGTTCTTGTGTTATTTTCCTGTGCTTCCTACCTTGCCATGTATTGCTTCCTATATAGACTTGTCATGCATCATACCTTGCCATGTATTGCATCATATATAGACTTGTGTTGTCTTTCTGTGCTTCCTACCTTGCCATGTATTGCTTCCTGTATAGACTTGTCTTGCATCATACCTTGCCATGTATTGCATCATATGTAGACTTGTGTTGTTCTTCTATGCTTCCTACCTTGCCATGTATTGCATCATATATAGATTTGTCTTGCATCATATATAGTCTTGTCTTGCATCATACTTGGTTGAGCATATTGTCATGTTCTCGTGTTGTGTGTTTACCGTATTGCTTGCTTCTTCTCGTTAGTGCTTGTTCCGTTGCGATCGTGAGGATTCGTTCGTCTACCTGTGGTTCTTCTTCAAGGCTTCTTTTTCGTCTTCTTCATGGATCCATTCTTCTTCCTTGCGGGATCTCAGGCAAGATGGCCATACCATTGGATACCTTTACTATCATTGCCTTTGCTTATTTGTCTCGATGCTATCGTTATATGTCGCGCTACCCATCTTATTGTCAGCCCCTCTCCTTGTTGCCATGAAACCTCTAACCTTTGACGCCTTCCTAGAAAAACCATTGTTTGGCTATGTTACCCGCTTGCTCAGCCCCTCTTATAGCGTTGTTAGTTGCAGGTGAAGATGAAGATTTTTCCATGTTGGAACTTGTTGTTGGAATATCACAATATCTATTATTATTAACACACCTATATACTGGGCATGGGTGGAAGGCTTGGCCTTTTTCTTGGTGTTTTGTTCCACTCATGCCACCTTAGGAGCCGATAAACCGGCATTATGTTCCTTGATTTTGCGTTCCTTACACGGTTGGGTATATGGGGACCCCTTGACACTTCGTCTTTGAATAAAACTCCTCCAGCAAGGCCCAACATTGTTTTATTTTGCCTCATAATAACAACTTAATTAATTAATTAAAATTGCATAGGGGGTCGCGTCCCCGGGGATTCTTTCTACAGAGCAGGGGGGCCAGTGCTGATGGTGTTCGTCCCAAATGGGCAGACTAAAGGGCCGCCTTAGGGAAACCCGAGGTATTTGGTATTTTCCTGTAGGCTATCCCATCCGGACTTGGCCTGAGACGAGATACGCGCGGCTACTATCAGGGTGTCGGCACGCCGGGAGGTCTTGCTTGACTTGTTTTACCATTGTCGAAATGTCTTGTGCACCGGGATGCCGAGCCTGATCGGATTTTCCTAAGATAAGGGGTAATAATTATTATTACTTCAACTGATCGTGAGAGCTTGTGATGGGCTAAGTTGGGACACCCCTGCAAGGTTATGATCTTTCGAAAGCCATGCCCGCGGTTATGTGGCAGATTGGAATTTGTTAATGTCCGGTTGTAGAAAACTTGTCAGAGGATCCGAAGTAAAACACACAACTATGTGAGTAACCTTGACTGTTTCTTTTCACTTTGAGAAGAGAACACGGTGGGGTTACGTTTGACTCATAGGTAGTTCAGGATCTTTAGTGATCATTACTAGTTTGCGACCGTTTGCGTAGATGCTCATCTTATTCTTGTACTCGTAAGTTAGCCACCATACTTTTGCTTAGCCGCTGCTGCAACCTGACCACTTTACCACTTCCTACCTATTAAGCTTTGATAGTCTTGTTACCCATGGTTATGGGATTGCTGAGTCCTCGTGGCTCACAGATACTACGACAACAGTTGTAGGTGTAGGTTTCCGATGACTTGATGTGAGAGCGTTGATCGTTGTGTTGGAGTTCTTTATTCTTTCTTCTACTTCTTCAGTCTCGGGTTTGGTTCCGGGTCGGCAGCCTGGGATAGCAGATGGATATCTTTGAGCTTTTCATGTTTGTATCAGTAGTCGGATACCTTGTATTGATGTTGTTCTATTCATGTGACTTGTATGTATTGTTGTATCCCCATGTATGTATGTATTGTTACGATGTAATGATATCCATCTTGCTGAGCGCCCGAAATGCGGTTGTGCCCCAATCACGTAAGAGTCACGTGATCGGGATAGAATCGCATCTTGGGCCTGACATGGGGATACGTCGGTGGAGCATCGGGGGGCCCTCGAGGCAGGGCGCGCGCCCTTGGAAGGGGGGCGCGCCCCCCAGCCTCGAGGACAGGGTGTGGGCCCCCCGGTGAGGATCTTCTTGCAGATATTTTTTATATTTTCTGAAATAATTCTTCGTTAATTTTCAGCCGATTCTGAGAACTTTTTATTCTACACAAAAACAACACCACGATAGTTCTGCTGAAAACAGCGTCAGTCCGGGTTAGTTCCATTCAAATCATGCAAGTTAGAGTCCAAAATAAGGGCAAAAGGGTTTGGAAAAGTAGATACGTTGGAGACGTATCTTGCTCCTCATGAATGCTGCTCCAAGCTGGGGGTTATGCGGGGCCACCTTGGGGAAACCCGAGGGCTGGTATTACCTATATGATCGCCCATCCGGTCGTGGCCTGAGACGAGATACGCGCGGCTACTATTAGGTTGTCGGCACACCGGGAGGTCTTGCTGGATTAGTTTTACCTTTGTCGAAATATCTTGAGCACGGGATTCCGAGAATACTCGGGTCTTCCCAACATGGAGTTGCGACTCCGCAGATCGTGAGCTTGTGATGGGCTATGTGAGGACACCCCTACAGGGTTATGAACTTTCGAAAGCCGTGCCCGCGGTTATGTGGCAGATGGAAATTTGTTAATATTCGGTTGTAGATAACTTGACACCATATCCTTAAGAATACACTACCTGTGTGAGTAACCGTGACGGTCTATTTTTGAAGGGGTTTTCGGAAAGTGAACACGGTGGGGTTATGCATGAGCATGAGTAGCTAGGGTCACTTAGTGATCACCTTTGGCGACCGTTGGCACTCTTCTCATCTCGCTCTGACTTCGTAAGCTAGTTGCTTAGTGCTTGCTGCAACCACTTTATTACCTCTCCACACCTAAAGGCTTTGTTTGTTTTGATACCCGGGAATGGTATTGCTGAGTCCTTGCGACTCACATATTACAACACACATCCGATGCAGGTACAACTGAGAACGACGCAGGAGATGGACAAGAACTTCACTGGGAGTGCGATGAAGAACGTGGTCTTATGTATGTGACGTATCCCGACGATCAGTAGTGGTTCCTACTATGGGCGATCAGGACTTGTGTTTGTCGTATCTTTCTCGTTTGGATTTCGTCCGTAGTCGGACCCTGTGTTATTTGGATGAATGTATGTTATTGTATTCATTGTGTGATGTGGCGAGTGTAAGCCAACTATTTTACTCTTTCATACCTGTTCTTTTACATGAATTGTGCAAAGATACCATGCTTGCGATCATTCCAGAATGCGCCTATGTCTCTAAGTCGTGCCTCGACATGTAGGAGATATAGTCGCATCATGGGCATTACAGGCCGAGAGTAACAAAGGGCCTCATATGGACCAAAAGACGTCATGGGCCGTACATGGGCCGAAAGTTACAACGGGCTGTAATCGTATTGGACGGCCCAGATGAAGCTAGTGGGTTGAATTAGGAAAGGCCATAATGGGTCGTGAGCTATCGGGTCTGAATGGGCTATATGCGAGCAGGCCGTTGGGAGGCTTTCCATGGGCCGGATCGTTATCCTTTGACCAAGTCAAATGGGCCGGCCTTTTGACCTGAATGGGCCCCTGTTGGGCCGTGCCACGTGTCGACGTATCATTGGTGCCTCATGTCCATTATATGGTTGACATTTGTCCGCACGTGGAGCTGACATGTGGTTCGTTCGCCAATGAGAATTTTACACATGGAAAATCCCCATTGGTCCTGGCTGTTAACGGGTTATCGGATCCAAAACCGGACCCGATAGGGTTAACAGCGTGCCGTTACGGTGGATGTCACTGAAGGAAATATGCCCTAGAGGCAATAATAAAGATGTTATTTGTATTTCCTTATATCATGATAAATGTCTTTTATTCATGCTAGAATTGTATTAACCGGAAACTTAGTACATGTGTGGATACATAGACAAAACAATATGTCCCTAGTATGCCTCTACTAGACTAGCTCATTGATCAAAGATGGTTATGTTTCCTAACCATAGACATGAGTTGTCATTTGATCAACGGGATCACATCATTAGGAGAATGATGTGATGGACAAGACCCATCTGTTAGCATAGCACTATGATCGTTTAGTTTGACTGCTATTGCTTTCTTCATGACTTATACATGTTCCTATGACTATGAGATTATGCAACTCCCGAATACCGTAGGAACAACTTGTGTGCTATCAAACGTCACAACGTAACTGGGTGATCATAAAGATGCTCTACAGGTGTCTCCGAAAGTATTCGTGGTGTTGGCATAGATCAAGATTAGGATTTGTCACTCCGAGTGTCGGAGAGGTATCTCTGGGCCCTCTCGGTAACACACATCATAATAAGCCTTGCAAGCAAAAGACTAATGAGTTAGTCACGAGATGATGTGTTACGGAACGAGTAAAGAGACTTGCCGGTAACGAGATTGAACTAGGTATAGAGATACCGACGATCGAATCTCGGGCAAGTAACATACCGTTTGACAAAAGGAACAACGTATGTTGTTATGCGGTTCTGACCGATAAAAGATCTTCGTAGAATACGTAGGAGCCAATATGAACATCCAGGTTCCGCTATTGGTTATTGACCGGAGATGAGTCTCGGTCATGTCTACATAGTTCTCGAACCCGTAGGGTCCACACGCTTAACGTTTGATGACGATCGGTATTATGAGTTTATGAGTATTGATGTACCGAAGGTAGTTCGGAGTCCCGGATGGGATCACGGACATGACGAGGAGTCTCGGAATGTCCGAGACATAAAGATTGATATAGTGGACGACTATATTCGGGCACCGGAAGTGTTCCGGAAAAGTTTCGGATTTATCGGGAATGCCGGAGGGGGTTACCGGAACCCCCTACGAGTGGGGATGGTCCATAGTGGGCCTAAAGGGAAAGAGAGAGGCAGCCCATAGGGCTGGCCGGCGCCCCCACCTAGGGTTCCTAGTTGGACTAGGATTGGGGGGGGGCACCTCTCGTATTCCTTTCCCTCTTCTTTCTTCTGGTGAATCCTACTAGGAATAGGATTGCAATCCTATTCCTAGTAGGACTCCTTCCCTAGCAGCACCAGGAGAGGTTGGCCGGCCTCCCTCCCTTGCTCCTTTATATACGGGGGCAGGGGGGCACCCAAAGACACACAAGTTGAATTGTTTTAGCCGTGTGCGGTGCCCCCCTCCACAGAATCACACCTCGGTCATACCGTCGCGGAGCTTAGGCGAAGCCCTGGGCCGGTGAACACATCATATCCGTCACCACGCCGTCGTGCTGACGAAACTCTCCCGTGAAGCTCAACTGGATCAAGAGCTCGTGGGACGTCATCAAGCTGAACGTGTGCTGAACGCGGAGGTGTCGTACGTTCGGTGCTTGATCGGTTGAATCGTGAAGAAGTTCGACTACATCAACCGCGTCACTTGACGCTTCCGCTCCCGGTCTACGAGGGTACGTAGACACACTCTTCCCTCTCGTTGCTATGCATCTGGTAGATAGATCTTGCGTGATCGTAGGAAAATTTTAAAATACTACGTTCCCCAACAGTGGCATCATGAGCCAGGTCTATGCGTAGATGATATGCACGAGTAGAACACAATGAGTTGTGGGCGATACTAGTCATACTGCTTACCAGCATGTCATACTTTGCTTCGGCGGTATTGTGAGATGAAGCGGCCCGGACCGACATTACGCGTACGCTTACGAGAGACTGGTTTCACCGTTACGAGCACTCGTTGCTTAAAGGTGACTGGCGGGTGTCTGTCTCTCTCACTTTAGCTGAATCAAGTGTGGCTACGCCCGGTCCTTGTGAAGGTTAAAACAGCACATACTTGACGAAACATCGTTGTGGTTTTGTATGCGTAGGTAAGAACGGTTCTTGCTAAGCCCGTAGCAGCCACGTAAAACTTGCAACAACAAAGTAGAGGACGTCTAACTTGTTTTTGCAGGACATGTTGTGATGTGATATGGTCAAGACATGATGAGTTATACGGTTTTTGTATGAGATGATCATGTTTTGTAATGTTATCGGCAACTGGCAGGAGCCATATGGTTGTCGCTTTATTGTATGAAATGCAATCGCCATGTAATTGCTTTACTTTATCACTAAGCGGTAGCGATAGTCGTAGAAGCAATAGTTGGCGAGACGACAACGATGCTACGATGGAGATCAAGGTGTCGCGCCGGTGACGAAGGTGATCATGACGATGCTTTGGAGATGGAGATCAAAAGCACAAGATGATGATGGCCATATCATGTCACATATTTTGATTGCATGTGATGTTTATCTTATTATGCTTCTTATTTTGCTTAGAACGACGGTAGCATTATAAGATGATCCCTTTGAAGGAAATATGCCCTAGAGGCAATAATAAAGATGTTATTTGTATTTCCTTATATCATGATAAATGTCTTTTATTCATGCTAGAATTGTATTAACCGGAAACTTAGTACATGTGTGGATACATAGACAAAACAGTATGTCCCTAGTATGCCTCTACTAGACTAGCTCATTGATCAAAGATGGTTATGTTTCCTAACCATAGACATGAGTTGTCATTTGATCAACGGGATCACACCATTAGGAGAATGATGTGATGGACAAGACCCATCCGTTAGCATAGCACTATGATCGTTTAGTTTAACTGCTATTGCTTTCTTCATGACTTATACATGTTCCTATGACTATGAGATTATGCAACTCCCGAATACCGTAGGAACACCTTGTGTGCTATCAAACGTCACAACGTAACTGGGTGATCATAAAGATGCTCTACATGTGTCTCCGAAAGTATTCGTGGTGTTGGCATAGATCAAGATTAGGATTTGTCACTCCGAGTGTCGGAGAGGTATCTCTGGGCCCTCTCGGTAACACACATCATAATAAGCCTTGCAAGCAAAGGACTAATGAGTTAGTCACGAGATGATGTGTTACGGAACGAGTAAAGAGACTTGCCGGTAAACGAGATTGAACTAGGTATAAAGATACCGACGATCGAATCTCGGGCAAGTAACATACCGTTTGACAAAAGGAACAACGTATGTTGTTATGCGGTTCTGACCGATAAAAGATCTTCGTAGAATATGTAGGAGCCAATATGAACATCCAGGTTCCGCTATTGGTTATTGACCAGAGATGAGTCTCGGTCATGTCTACATAGTTCTCGAACCCGTAGGGTCCGCACGCTTAACGTTTGATGACGATCGGTATTATGAGTTTTTGAGTATTGATGTACCGAAGGTAATTCGGAGTCCCGGATGAGATCACGGACATGACGAGGAGTCTCGGAATGTCCGAGACATAAAGATTGATATATTGGACGGCTATATTCGGACACCGGAAGTATACCGGAAAAGTTTCGGATTTATCGGGAATGCCGGAGGGGGTTACCGGAACCCCCTACGAGAGGGGATGGTCCATAGTGGGCCTAAAGGGTGAGAGAGAGGCAGCCCATAGGGCTGGCCGGCGCCCCCACCTAGGAATCCTAGTTGGACTAGGATTGGGGGGGCGCCACCTCTCCTATTCCTTTCCCCCTTCTTCCTTTCGGTGAATCCTACTAGGAATAGGATTGCAATCCTATTCCTAGTAGGACTCCCTTCCCTAGCCGCACCAGGAAGGGCCGGCCGGCCTCCCTCCCCTGCTCCTTTATATACGGGGGCAGGGGGGCACCCAAAGACACACAAGTTGAATTGTTTTAGCCGTGTGCGGTGCCCCCCTCCACAGAATCACACCTCGGTCATACCGTCGCGGAGCTTAGGCGAAGCCCTGCGCCGGTGAACACATCATATCCGTCACCACGCCGTCGTGCTGACGAAACTCTCCCGTGAAGCTCAACTGGATCAAGAGCTCGTGGGACGTCATCAAGCTGAACGTGTGCTGAACGCGGAGGTGCCGTACGTTCGGTGCTTGATCGGTTGGATCGCGAAGAAGTTCGACAACATCAACCGCGTCACTTGACGCTTCCGCTCTCGGTCTACGAGGGTACGTAGACACACTCTTCCCTCTCGTTGCTATGCATCTGGTAGATAGATCTTGCGTGATCGTAGGAAAATTTTAAAATACTACGTTCCCCAACAGTGGTATCAGAGCCAGGTCTATGCGTAGATGATATGCACGAGTAGAACACAATGAGTTGTGGGCGATACTAGTCATACTGCTTACCAGCATGTCATACTTTGCTTCGGCGGTATTGTGAGATGAAGCGGCCCGGACCGACATTACGCGTACGCTTACGCGAGACTGGTTTCACCGTTACGAGCACTCGTTGCTTAAAGGTGACTGGCGGGTGTCTGTCTCTCTCACTTTAGCTGAATCAAGTGTGGCTACGCCCGGTCCTTGTGAAGGTTAAAACAGCACATACTTGACGAAACATCGTTGTGGTTTTGTATGCGTAGGTAAGAACGGTTCTTGCTAAAGCCCGTAGCAGCCACGTAAAACTTGCAACAACAAAGTAGAGGACGTCTAACTTGTTTTTGCAGGGCATGTTGTGATGTGATATGGTCAAGACATGATGAGTAATACGGTTTTGTATGAGATGATCATGTTTTGCGAAGGTGATCATAACGGTGCTTTGGAGATGGAGATCAAAAGCACAAGATGATGATGGCCATATCATGTCACATATTTTGATTGCATGTGATGTTTATCTTATTATGCTTCTTATTTTGCTTAGAACGACGGTAGCATTATAAGATGATCCCTTATTAAATTTCAAGGTATAAGTGTTCTCCCTGAGTATGCACCGTTGCGAAAGTTCGTCGTGCCGAGACACCACGTGATGATCGGGTGTGATAAGCTCTACGTTCAAATACAACGGGTGTAAGCCAGTTTTGCACACGCAGAATACTCGGGTTAAACTTGACGAGCCTAGCATATGCAGATATGGCCTCGGAACACTGGAGACCGAAAGGTCGAGCGTGAATCATATAGTAGATATGATCAACATAAGATGTTCACCATTGAAACTACTCCATCTCACGTGATGATCGGACATGGATTAGTTGATTTGGATCACGTGATCATTTAGATGACCGGAGGGATGTCTATCTAAGTGGGAGTTCTTAAGTAATATGATTAATTGAACTTTAATTTATCATGAACTTAGTCCTGGTAGTATTTAGCATATCTATGTTGTAGATCAATAGCTCGCGATGTTGCTCCACGTTTATTTTTTATATGTTCCTAGAGAAAACTAAGTTGAAAGATGTTAGTAGCAATGATGCGGAATTGTTCCGTGATCTGAGGTTTATCCTCATTGCTGCACAGAAGAATTATGTCCTTGATGCACCGCTAGGTGACAGACCTATTGCAGGAGCAGATGTAGACGTTATGAACGTTTTGACAAAAGCTCAGTATGATGACTACTTGATAGTTTAGTGCACCATGCTTTACGGCTTAGAACCGGGACTTCAAAAACGTTTTGAACGCCATGGAGCATATAAGATGTTCCAAGAGTTGAAATTAGTATTTCATACTCATGCCCGTGTCGAGAGGTATAAGACCTCTGACAGTACTTTGCCTACAAGATGGAGGAGAATAGCTCAACCAGTGAGCATGTGCTCAGATTGTCTGGGTACTACAATTACTTTAATCAAGTGGGAGTTAATCTTCTAGATAAGATAGTAATTGACAAAGTTCTCTAGTCACTATCACCAAGTTAGTAGAACTTCGTGATGAACTATAATATGCAAGGGATGACGAAAGCAATTCCCGAGCTCTTCACGATGCTGAAATCGGCGAAGGTAGAAATCAAGAAAGAGCATCAAGTGTTGATGGTTAACCAGACCACTTGTTTCAAGTAAAGGGCAAAAGAGATAGAAGGGGAACTTCAAGAAGAATGACAAGCAAGTTGTCACTCCCATGAAGAAACCCAAAGCTAAACTCAAGCCTGAAACTAAGTGCTTCTACTGCAAAGGAAATGGTCACTGGAAGTGGAATTGCCCTAGATACTTGGCGGATAAGAAGGATGGCAAAGTGAACAAAGGTATATTTGATATACAGATTATTGATGTGTATTTTACTAGTGTTCATAGCAACCCCTCGGTAATTGATATTGGTTCAGTTGCTAAAGAGTAGTAACTCGAAATGGGAGTTGCATAATGAACATAAACTAGTTAAAGGATGAAGTGACGATGTGTATTGGAAGCAGTTCCAAGATTGATATGATCATCATCGCACACTCCCTATACTTTCGGGATTAGTGTTGAACCTAAATAACTGTTATTTGGTGTTTGTGTTGAGCATGAATGTGATTTGATCATGTTTATTGCAATACAGTTATTCATGTAAGTTAGATAATAATTGTTGTTCTGTTTACATGAATAAAACCTTCTATGGTCATACACCCAATGAAAATAGTTTGTTGGATCTCGATCGTGTGATACACATATTCATAATATTGAAGCCAAAAGATGCAAGGTTAATAATGATAGTGCAACTTATTTGTGGCACTGCCGTTTAAGTCATATTGGTGTAAAACGCATGAAGAAACTCCATAATGATGGACTTTTGGAATCACTTGATTATGAATCACTTGGTGCTTGCGAACCATGCCTCATGGGCAAGATGACTAAAAACTCCGTTCTCCGGAACTATGGAGCGAGCAACATATTTGTTGGAAATCATACATACTGATGTATGCAGACCAATGAGTGTTGAAGCTAGCGACGGGTATCGTTATTTTCTTACCTTCACTGATGATTTGAGCAGATATGAGTATATCTACTTAATAAAGCACAAGTCTGAAACATTTGAAAAGTTCAAAGAATTTCAGAGTGAAGTAGAGAATCATCGTAACAAGAAAATAAAAGTTTCTACGATCTGATCGTGGAGGAGAATATTTAAGTTACGAGTTTGGTCTTCATTTGAAACAATGTGGAATAGTTTCACAGCTCACGCCACCCGGAACACCACAGCATAATGGTGTGTCCGAACGTCGTAACCGTACTTTATTGGATATGGTGCGATCTATGATGTCTCTTACCGATTTACCACTATCGTTTTGGGTCGTGCATTAGAGACAGCTGCATTCACGTTAAATAAGGGCATCATCTGAATCCGTTGAGACAACGCCTTAAGAACTGTGGTTTGGCAAGAAACCAAAGTTGTTGTTTCTTAAAGTTTGGGACTACGATGCTTATGTGAAAAAGTTTCAACATGATAAGCTCGAACCCAAACCGGAGAAGTAAATCTTCATAGGATACCCAAAAGAGACTGTTGGGTACACCTTCTATCACAGATCCGAAGGCAAGATATTCGTTGCTAAAAAGGATCCTTTCTAGAGAAGGAGTTTCGCTCGAAAGAAGTGAGTGGGAGGAAAGTAGAACTTGATGAGGTAATTGTACCTTCTCCCGGATTGGAAAGTAGTACATCACAGGAAATTGTTCCAGTGATTCCTACACCAATTAGTGAGAAAGTTAATGATAATGATCATGAAACTTCGGATCAAGTTTCTACTGAACGTCGTAGATCAACCAGAGTACGTTCCGCACCAGAGTGGTACGGCAACCCAGTTCTAGAAATCATGTTACTAGACCATGATGAACCTACGAACTATGAGGAAGCGATGATGAGCCCAGATTCCGCAAAATGGCTTGAAGCCATGAAATCTGAGATGGGATCCATGTATGAGAACAAAGTGTGGACTTTGGTTGACTTGCCCGATGATCGGCAAGCCAACGAAAAGAAATGGATCTTCAAGAGGAAGACCGACGCAGACGGTAATATTACTGTTTGCAAAGCTCGACTTGTTGCGAAAGGTTTTCGACAAGTTCAAGGAGTTGACTACGATGAGACTTTCTCACCTGTAGCGATGCTTAAGTCTATCCGAATCATGTTAGCAATTGCCGCATTTTATAATTATAAAATCTGGCAAATGGATGTCAAAACTGCATTCCTGAATGGATATCTCAAAGAAGAGTTGTATATGATGCAACCAAAAGGTTTTGTCGATCCAAAAGGTGCTAACAAATTATGCAAGCTCTAGCGATCCATCTATGGACTGGTGCAAGCATCTCGGAGTTGGAATATAAGTTTTGATGAGGTGATCAAAGCATATGGTTTTATACAGACTTTTGGAGAAGCCTGTATTTACAAGAAGTGAGTGGGAGCACTACAACCTTTCTGATAATTATATGTGAATGACATATTGTCGATCGGAAATGATGTAGAATTTTCTGGAAAGCATAAAGGAATGTTTGAAAGGAGTTTTTCAAAGAAATACCTCGGTGAAGCTGCTTACATATTGAGCATCAAGATCTATATAGATAGATCAAGACGCTTGATAAGACTTTCGATGAGTACATACCTTGATAAGATTTTGAAGTAGTTCAAAATGGATCAGTCAAAGAAGAAGTTCTTGCCTGACTTGTAAGGTGTGAAGTTGAGTAAGACTCAAAGCCAGACCACGGCAGAAAAATATAGAGAGAATGAAAGTCATTCCCTATGCCTCAGCCATAGGTTCTATAAAGTATGCCATGCTGTGTACAAAACACGTTGTGTACCTTGCCAAGAGTTTGACAGGGAGGTACAATAGTGATCCAGGAGTAGATCACTGTACAGCGGTCAAAATTATCCTTAGTAATTGGATGACTAAGGAAATATTTCTCGATTATGGAGGTGATAAAGAGTTCGTCGTAAAGGGTTATGCCGATGCAAGCTTTGACACTAAATCCAGATGACTCTAAGTATCAATCTGGATGCGTATTGAAAGTGGGAGCAATTAGCTAGAGTAGCTCCATGCAGAGCATTGTAGACATAGAAATTTGCGAAATACATAGGGATCTGTATATGACAGACCCATTGACTAAACTTCTCTCACAAGCAAAACATGATCACACCTCATTACTCTTGGGTATTAATCACATAGCGATGTGAACTAGATTATTGACTCTAGTAAACCCTTTGGGTGTTGGTCACATGGTGATGTGAACTATGGGTGTTATTCACATAACGATGTGAACTATCGGTATTAAATCACATGGCGATGTGAGCTAGATTATTGACTCTAATTCAAGTGGGAGACTGAAGGAAATATGCCCTAGAGGCAATAATAAAGATGTTATTTGTATTTCCTTATATCATGATAAATGTCTTTTATTCATGCTAGAATTGTATTAACCGGAAACTTAGTACATGTGTGGATACATAGACAAAACAGTATGTCCCTAGTATGCCTCTACTAGACTAGCTCATTGATCAAAGATGGTTATGTTTCCTAACCATAGACATGAGTTGTCATTTGATCAACGGGATCACATCATTAGGAGAATGATGTGATGGACAAGACCCATCCGTTAGCATAGCACTATGATCGTTTAGTTTGACTGCTATTGCTTTCTTCATGACTTATACATGTTCCTATGACTATGAGATTATGCAACTCCCGAATACCGTAGGAACACCTTGTGTGCTATCAAACGTCACAACGTAACTGGGTGATCATAAAGATGCTCTACAGGTGTCTCCGAAAGTATTCGTGGTGTTGGCATAGATCAAGATTAGGATTTGTCACTCCGAGTGTCGGAGAGGTATCTCTGGGCCCTCTCGGTAACACACATCATAATAAGCCTTGCAAGCAAAAGACTAATGAGTTAGTCACGAGATGATGTGTTACGGAACGAGTAAAGAGACTTGCCGGTAACGAGATTGAACTAGGTATAAAGATATCGACGATCGAATCTCGGGCAAGTAACATACCGTTTGACAAAAGGAACAACGTATGTTGTTATGCGGTTCTGACCGATAAAAGATCTTCGTAGAATATGTAGGAGCCAATATGAACATCCAGGTTCCGCTATTGGTTATTGACCGGAGATGAGTCTCGGTCATGTCTACATAGTTCTCGAACCCGTAGGGTCCGCACGCTTAACGTTTGATGACGATCGGTATTATGAGTTTATGAGTATTGATGTACCGAAGGTAGTTCGGAGTCCCGGATGAGATCACGGACATGAAGAGGAGTCTCGGAATGTCCGAGACATAAAGATTGATATATTGGACGACTATATTCGGACACCGGAAGTGTTCCGGAAAAGTTTCGGATTTATCGGGAATGCCGGAGGGGGTTACCGGAACCGCCTACGAGAGGGGATGGTCCATAGTGGGCCTAAAGGGAAAGAGAGAGGCAGCCCATAGGGCTGGCCGGCGCCCCCACCTAGGGTTCCTAGTTGGACTAGGATTGGGGGGGGCGCCACCTCTCCTATTCCTTTCCCTCTTCTTTCTTCTGGTGAATCCTACTAGGAATAGGATTGCAATCCTATTCCTAGTAGGACTCCTTCCCTAGCCGCACCAGGAGAGGTTGGCCGGCCTCCCTCCCTTGCTCCTTTATATATGGGGGCAGGGGGGCACCCAAAGACACACAAGTTGAATTGTTTTAGCCGTGTGCGGTGCCCCCCTCCACAGAATCACACCTCGGTCATACCGTCGCGGAGCTTAGGCGAAGCCCTGCACCGGTGAACACATCATATCCGTCACCACGCCGTCGTGCTGACGAAACTCTCCCGTGAAGCTCAACTGGATCAAGAGCTCGTGGGACGTCATCAAGCTGAACGTGTGCTGAACGCGGAGGTGCCGTACGTTCGGTGCTTGATCGGTTGAATCGTGAAGAAGTTCGACTACATCAACCGCGTCACTTGACGCTTCCGCTCCCGGTCTACGAGGGTACGTAGACACACTCTTCCCTCTCGTTGCTATGCATCTGGTAGATAGATCTTGCGTGATCGTAGGAAAATTTTAAAATACTACGTTCCCCAACAGTCACATGTCGGTTACCCTTGACGAAAGCACTTCCATTACACGCTATTTATCGTCATGGAAGTGAACAATTTTGTGATGATAATTTTGGTATTGTCATGGAACACTTCTATGACAGCACATGTATGACTATCTTGATTCTATCGTAAAATCGTCATGGATGTACATGCATGTTAGAAAACATGACCTACTATGACAAACACGTATTATCATGGAAGTTGTTTTTTTGTGATGAGAGTGTGGTGGTAATATGGAGGCCCATTCCCGAAATGCATAAAAATACTACAAATAAATTCCCTCATATGTGTTGTTATGGAAGGCACCCGTGAATTCTGCTAGCCATGGATTGTGAAAGAATGGTGGAAAGGAAATAAACTTTATTTTATGTTTGGGAACCGCCTATGATTTATTTAGCATGGAAGATATTGGGAACTCTTAGTCATTTTCGTTCACGAGAAAAGCATGCCACCCAAAATAATTTTATCTCTCGATTTAAGCTTTGAACTCTAGCACCTATACAAATCCCTACTTCCCTCTGCAAAGGGCCTATCTATTAACTTTTATGCAAAAAAATTGTTGAGTCTCATCTTCTCTCATAAAGCACCAACTACGGAGCATTGTTATCACACTTGAGCATTGGATGTAGCTAATACTTGGATGTGTTGCATGAATGGATCAATGATTGAGCATAATGGGCTAGGGATACTTTCTTTAGCGTTGATATTTTGAAAGACATGGTTGCTTGTTGATAATGCTTGAATACTAAAGTCTTCATGTCAAATTATAGACTATTGCTTTGAACATATAAAAGTCCATATGTCCATGCTACATATAAAAGAATATAACGAACATGTTAGGCATCATTCCACATAAAAAATTCTATTTTTATCACTTACCTGATCGAGGACGAGCAGGAATTAAGCTTGAGCATGTTGATACATCTACAACGTATCTATAATTTTTGAATGTTACATGTTGTTATATTATCATTCTTGGATGTTTTACAATCATTTTCTAGAACTTTTGCATCAGCTTTTGGGACAAACTGATTGCCGGGACCCCGATCCTTAGTCACACTAGTCTAGCATGTAACACATCATATCACTTTGCGGCCTCACGCATGGTATCCCCACGGGTGCCATCTTACCTGGCCCGGGACCGTTTGCGTCTTTTGGCTCACGTATATGATAGCGTCGCTAGCATCCATATGACAGAGAACCCCGGCCAACATGACTAGTGATAAACCCAAGGTGGCACAAACTTACAGGGACATGCATACATGACCCAGCAATGCACGTGTCGATCAGCAGCGAGTGTAACCGGGTTGTAGCAAGCTATCAGGACTCTAGTAAAAACCATGTGACATTTCCCCGAAGGGACAGACACAGGAGCAAATAAGGACAAATGCTGGTCAATCCATGTGTTCCAGAGCAGTAGCAAGCTACCAAGGCTCATTGGAAGCACTAGGAGGCATTTCCCCATAAGGAAGGCTGCTCGACAGTCGGGCAGAAGCAGAACTATCAAATTGTGGCCTTGTGGCATGGGCTTGGCTTTAGCGTTCTTTTTATAACATGGATGGAGTGGCTATAGGTGGTCCGGTGACAAGCTTCATAGCCCATATATTGCTGAGTGTCAGACAAAAATCGCATTCAGACCAGGTGGGACGGGCATGCCAGCGAGACGACTGTTTGCCATGAATTTTCATGAGTTCCATTGTACACATATAAAATAAGATGTCTCATGCATATACAATATGAACATATATACCATTTCTGGCATTTATTTGGATGTATAACCCTTTAATAATTCTAGCCCAGCCCCTGGGTGCATTCCATCTACGTCCAAGTAATGTATAATGCTCGGAGATGATCATTTTCTAAACAAAATATGATCCCATGATGTGAACTGTCACTTTGTGAAAATTGACTGCAAGTTTGTAAAGTAAGTACTAACTAAAATTTCTTAGCATATTTTTGCAACTTAATAAAGCGATAATTTATTAGGACATTATAATTTGACACGACTTTTTTTCGTAATAACTTGGACGAGGTTGCAAAGCTAAAGCAATTCATGTATGCTCAGTTCGTATTGACATTTTTTTCTTGTCCATTTGAAAATCTTAAATAGTAATGCACACGTGCAAAGCACGTGCCTTCGACTAGTATAGATAAAGGCCTAGAAGAGCCATCCTAGCATTTATTACAAACAGGGGTCACATGACCCAACATACAAGTCGTACAAGCAACGGATGCATAAACATGTCTAGGTATAGACATCTAAAAAGGAAGAAGGCTATCAAGCCTGACTATCTACAAGACCCTCCCAAGGGTACAAGATCGTAGATGAGGTAACAAGCTAAACGTCGAAGTCCACGCGGAACCACTAGTGACACTGAAGTCTCTCCGCAAAAACATAAATTAAACAAACGTGAGTACAAATGGTCCCAACAAGACTTACATCAGAATTAACTACATATGCATCATTATCAAAAAAAGGGGGTTGTGGGATTTAACTGCATCAAGCCAGCTTTGACTCGGTGGCTATCCTATACTACGACTATTTGTAACTCTTGAGGTGGCGCACATGAGTCCACATATTCAGCATATCAATACACTACTATGGATCCGCTCTCGTCTCCCTACGAGAAGGCCATCCGTAGCACTCACGCTTATCTTGCGCATTTTAGAGTATCCGCTTTCACTTATCTATGAACTGCATAAGGAACCAAGTAGTCCATTACCGCGGACGCGGCTATTCGAATAGATCATGTTACCCTGCAGGGGTGTATTGCTTCACACACGCTCTCACCACTTATCGTCATTTAAACGACATGTACTCGACAACCTTCAAGCGGAAGCCCAGCGAGGATGTCGGTGCTACTTCTCGAGCTTGCGTTGTATTCCCTCGTAGAGGAAAGGGTGATGCAACACAGTAGCGTAAGTATTTCCCTCAGTTTCTGAGAACGAAGGTATCAATCCAATAGGATACCACGCGTGAGTCCCTCGCACCTGCACAAACAAATAAGAACTTCGCAGCCAACGCGATAAGGGGTTGTCAATCCCTTTACGGTCACTTACGAAAGTGAGATCTGATAGATTTGATAGTTTGATATTTTTGGTATTTTTGGATATAAGAACAAAAAGTAAAAACAGAAAAGTAAAGTGGATTGTAGATTGATATGTTGAGAATAGACCGGGGGGCCATAGGTTTCACTAGTGGCTTATCTCATGATAGCATATTTCTATGGTGGGTGAATGAATTACTATCGAGCAATTGATAGAAAAGCGAATAATTATGAGAATATCTAGGCACGATCATCATATATAGGCATCACGTCCGTGACAAGTAGACCGAAATGATTCTGCATCTACTACTATTACTCCACACATCGACCGCTGTCGAGCATGCATCTAGAGTATTAAGTTCATAAGAACAGAGTAACACCTTAAGCAAGATGACATGATGTAGAGGGATAAACTCAAGTAACATGATATAAACCCCATCTTTTTATCCTCGATGGCAACAATACAATACGTGTCTTGCTGCCCCTACTGTCACTGGGAAAGGACACCGCAATATTGAACCCTAGGCCAAGCACTTCTCCCATTGCAAGAACTATAGATCTAGTAGGCCAAACCAAACCAATAATTCGAAGAGACTTGCAAGGATATTATAATCATACATAAAAGAATTCAGAAAAGAACCAAATATTTCTCATAAATAATCTTGATCATAAACCCACAATTCATCGGATCTCGACAAACACACCCCAAAAAGAGATTACATCAAATAGATCTCCTCAAAGACCGAGGTGAACTTGGTATTGAGATCTAAAGAGAGAGAAGAAGCCATCTAGGTACTAACTATGGACCCGAAGGTCTATGGTAAACTACACACAACTCATGCTGAGGCGATGGTGTTGATGTAGTAGCACTCTATGGTAGATCCCCCCTCCGGCGGAGCTCCGGAATAGGCCCCAAGATGGGATCTCACGGGAACAGAAGGTTGCGGCGGTGGAATTAGGGTTTTTTCTCCTCTAGCGATGTTTTCGGGGTACATGGGTATATATAAAAGGAAGGAGGGCATCGGGGGACCAACGTGGGGCCCACGAGGCAGGGGGCGCGCCCCCACCCTCGTGGACGCCACGTGTGCCCTATTCCGTGGTTCTCAAGTCTCCTGTGAAGATCTCGCTCCAAAAATATCTCTCCCGAAGGTTTCATTCCGTTTGGACTCCGTTTGATATTCCTTTTCTGTAAAACCCTGAAATAGGCACAAAAAAATAGCAATCTGGACTGGGCCTTTGGGTTAATAGGTTATTCCCAAAAATAATATAAAAGTGTATAAGAAAGCCCATTAAACATCCAAAACATCATAAATAATTGCATGGAACAATCAAAAATTATAGATACGTTGGAGACGTATGAAGCATCCCCAAGCTTAATTCCTGCTCGTCCTCGAGGAGGTAAATGATAAAAACAGAATTTTTAATGTGGAATGCTAACCAACATAATTTTCAATGTAATTCTCTTTATTGTGGCATGAATGTTCAGATCTAAAAGATTCAAGAAAAAAGTCTATATTGACATAAGACATAATAATACTTCAAGCATACTAACAAAGCAATCATGTCTTCTCAAAATACCATGGCTAAAGAAAGTTATCCCTACAAAATCATATAGTCTGGCTATGCTCCCTCTACATCACACAAAATATTCATATCATGCACAACCCCGGTTTCAGCCAAGCACTTGTTTTCATACTCAATTTTTTCAAACCTTTCAACTTTCACGCAATACATGAGCGTGAGCCATGGATATAGCACTATGGGTGGAATAAAATGGTGGTTGTGGAGAAGACAAAAAGGAGGGAGATAGTCTCACATCGACTAGGCGTATCAACGGGCTATGGAGATGCCCATCGATAGATATCAATGTGAGTTAGTAGGGATTGCCATGCAACGGATGCAGTAGAGCTAAAATGTATGAAAGCTCAACAAAAGAAACCAAGTGGGTGTGAATCCAACTTGCTTGCTCACGAAGACCTAGGGCATTTGAGGAAGCCCATCATTGGAATATACAAGCCAAGTTCTATAATGAAAATTCCCACTAGTATATGAAAGTGACTAAACATGAGACTCTCTATCATGAAGAACATGGTGCTACTTTGAAGCACAACTGTGAGAAAAAGATTGTGGCATTGTCCCTTTTCTTTTCTTTTTTTCCTGTTTTTGGGCCTTTCTTTTTCTTTGGCCTTTCCTTCTTTTTTTTTCTTTTTTCTGGGACTATGCTCTAATAAAGATGAGGATCACACTTCTATTGATTTACAACTCGATATTACAACTCGATACTAGAACAAAGTATGACTCTATATGAATGCCTCCGGCGGTGTACCGGGATGTGCAATGAATCAAGAGTGACATGTATGAAAAATTATGCATGGTGGCTTTGCCATAAATATGATGTCAACTACATGATCATGCATGGCAATATGACAATATGATGTGTGTCATATGAACGGAACGGTGGAAAGTTGCATGTCAATATATCTCGGAATGGCTATGGAAATGCCATGATAGGTAGGTATGGTGGCTATTTTCAGGAAGGTATATGGTGACTGTTTTGAGGAAGGTATATAGTGGTGTATGGTACTGGCGAAAGTTGTGCGGTACAAGAGAGGCTAGCAATGGCGAAAGGGTGAGAGTGCGTATAATCCATGGACTCAACATTAGTCATAAGAACTCATATACTTATTGCAAAACTTTACGAGTCATCAAAACAAAGCAATCAACTCATGCTCCTAGGGGGGAGGTTGGTAGGAGTTAACCATCGCGCGCCCCCGACCTCCACACAAAGGATGACACTCTACAAATAACTCATGCTCTAACTTCGTCACATAGCGGTTCATCATACGTGCATGCTACAAGAATCACAAACTTTAACACAAGTATTTCTCAATTTCATAATAACTCCACTAGCATGAATCTAATATCACTATCCTCATATCTCAAATCAATTATCAAGTATGAAACTTCTCATCATACTCAATGCACTTTGTATGAAAGTTTTTACTACATTCATCTTGGATGCCTATCATATTAAGGCTAGTTTTATAAACAAAGCACATTACCATGTTGTTCTAATAAACACTCAAAAGGATATAAGTGAAGAATGAGAGATCAACAATTTCTTCAAAATAAAATCACCACCGTGCTCTAAAAGATATAAGTGAAGCACTAGAGCAAAAACTATTTAGCTCTAAAGATATAAGTGAAGCACATAGAGTGTTCTAACAATTCCTAGGCCATATTTATCTCTCTCAAAAAGGTGTGTCCAGCAAGGATGATTGTGGAAAACTAACAAGCAAAGACTCAAACCATACATGACGCTCCAAGTAAAACACATATCATGTGGTGAATAAAAATATAGCCCCGAGTATAGTTATCGATAGATGAAGACGAAAGAGGGGATGCCTTCCCGGGGCATCCCCAAGCTTAGGCTTTTGGTTGTCCTTGAATTTTACCTTGGGGTGCCTTAGGCATCCCCAGGCTTTGGCTCTTGCCACTCTTTGTTCCATAGTCCATCAAAGCAATACTCAAAACTTGAAAACTTCACAACACAAAACTTAGCCAAGAAATCTCATGAGCTCCGTTAGTATAAGAAAACAAACAACCACTCAAAGGTATTGTAATTAACTCATTCTTTGTTTATATTGGTGTTAAACATAATGTATTCCAACTTTTCTATGATTCATATCCTCCAATACTACTCATAGATACATCAAAATAAGCAAACAACACACGGAAAACAGAATCTACCAAAAACAGAACAGTCTGTAGTAATCTGTAACTTTCGCATACTTGTGTAACTCCAAAAAAATTGAAATAAATTGGGAACTGTGAGGAATTTTTCTATTAATCATCTGCAAAAAAAATCAACTAAATAGAACTCTCCAGTAAAATCTGGTGACTATTCTAGTGAGCGCTAACGTTTCTGTTTTTTTACAGCAAGATCATATAAACTTCACACAAGTCTTCCCAAAGGTTCTAGTTGGCACAAACACTAATTAAAATACAAAACCACATCTAAACAGAAGCTAGATGCAATATTTATTCATAAAAAGAAGCAAAAATAAAGAAAATAAAATTGGGTTGCCTCCCAACAAGCGCTCTTGTTTAACGCCCCTAGCTAGACACGATACAAGGATAGATCTAGGTATTGCCATCTTTGATCTTTACCTTTTTAACGGTGTGAAGCTCGAATCTGGGAGGTTATTTACGTTTCCCTTCATATTCGTAAATTTTTATATCTAATGAATCCAACCACTTATTACAAAGGGTAATCAACATATTCATGCAGTGGAGATTTCCACTAACACTCTTAAGAGGTTCAAGAGATTTTTGTAATATTTTTGTTACTTCGCAAATTTTCTCAAAAACTTGTGTCTCTTCCTGGGTCTGATGTAACCCTTTTTGTTGAGGTAGTGTTCCCACTATTCCCTCTATAAGTTCATGCATAATACTAGGATCAATTTCGATAAAATTACCTTTGGCAACGCAATCCAAGAGTTGTCTATGGGACATATTTAGTCCAACATAAAAATTGCGAAGTACAATACTAAAAATTCACCTCTAAGGTACAGTTATGATAAGATTTCATCATCCTGAACCAAGCCTATTTCAAGTTTTCTCCTTGCTTTTGCTTGAAGTTAAGAACTTCAAACTCGGGAGACAGAGCGGAAAAGTGACTAGCCATGACGGCAAGGCAAGGCGAATGATAAACACACAACAAATAAAGCGGCAAGGGTGAAGTGGGGGAGAGGAAAACGAGAGGAAAATAAATATAATGCGAAGGATAAGGGTTTGTGATAGGTACTTGGTATATGAATTTTGGGTAAGCCTCCCCGGCAACGGCGCCAGAAATTCTTCTTGCTATTTCTCGAGCTTGCGTTGTATTCCCGCGAAGAGGAAAGTGTGATGCAGCACAGTATCATAAGTATTTCCCTTAGTTTTTGAGAACCAAGGTATCAATCCAGTAGGAGACCACGCATGAGTCCCTCGCACCTGCACAAACAAATAAGAACTTCACGGCCAACGCAATAAGGGGTTGTCAATCCCTTTACGGTCACTTACGAAAGTGAGATCTGATAGGTATGATAATTTGATATTTTTGGTATTTTTGGATATAAGAACAGAAAGTAAAAATAGAAAAGTAAAGTGGCTTGTAGATTGATATGTTGAGAATAGACCCGGGGGGCATAGGTTTCACTAGTGGCTTCTCTCATGATAGCAGATTTCTACGGTGGATGAACGAATTACTGTCGAGCAATTGATAGAAAAGTGAATAATTATGAGAATATCTAGGCATGATCATTATATATAGGCATCATGTCTATGACAAATAGATCGAAACAATTCTGCAAATACTACTATTACTCCACACATCGACCGCTATCCAGCATGCATCTAGAGTATTAAGTTCATAAGAACAGAGTAACGCCTTAAGCAAGATGACATGATGTAGAGGGATAAACTCAAGTATCATGATATAAACACCATCTTTTTATCCTCGATGGTAAAAATACAATACGTGCCTTGCTGCCCCTACTGTCACTGGGAAAGGACACCTCAAGATTGAACCCAAAGCCAAGCACTTCTCCAATTGCAAGAACTATATATCTAGTAGGCCAAACCAAACCAATAATTCAAAGAGACTTGCAAGGATATTATAATCATACATAAAAGAATTCAGAAAAGAACCAAATATTTCTCATAGATAATCTTGATCATAAACCACAATTCATCGGATCCCGACAAACTCACCACAAAAAGAGATTACATCAAATACATCTCGAAGACCAAGGAGAACTTGGTATTGAGATCAAAAGAGAGAGAAGAAGCCATCTAGGTACTAACTATGGACCCGAAGGTCTATGGTAAACTACTCACAACTCATGGTGAGGCAATGGTGTTTATGTAGACGCACTCCATGGTAGACCCCCCCCCCCTCCGGCGGAGCTCCGGAACAGGCCACAATGTGGGACCTCACGGGAACAGAAGGTTGTGGCGGTGGAATTAGGGATTTTTCTCCTCTGGCGATGTTTTTGGGGTACATGGGTATATATTGGAGGACGGAGGGCATCGGGGGACCAATTTGGGGCCCACGAGGCAGGGGAGCGCGCCCTGTAGGAGGGCACGCGCCCCCTCCCTCGTGGACGCCACGTGTGCCCTATTCCGTGGTTCTCAAGTCTCCCGTGAAGATATCGCTCCAAAAATATCTCTCCCGAAGGTTTCATTCCGTTTGGACTCCGTTTGATATTCCTTTTTCGTAAAACCCTGAAATATGCAAAAAAGCAACAATCTGGATTGGGCCTTTGGGTTAATAGGTTAGTCCCAAAAATAATATAAAAGTGTATAACAAAGCCCATTAAACATCCAAAACATCATAAATATTAGCATGGAACAATAAAAAAATTAGATACATTGGAGACGTATCATTCGGCCACGACCTGACTAACCACACAAGTCTCTAGTCCAGGTTTATTGCCTATTCTGGTTCTATCCGCAAGGAAGTCCGGCCGAGGTTTCACTCATGGCCCCAAACGATGTTTGCAGTGTTCCTGAGACACCAAGCGTGTGACTCGGTACATCGGGCCGTGGTGTATCTACCGCATCATAGCCCACCCCTAGTGTCAGCACTACGCACGGCCTCCAACACATATCCTACAAACACCAGAAACTAGTTGCAATTCCTGGACAGAGATGATGGCAGCAAATAAGTCGAGAGAGTCAATTAAGGATCCCAATGTGTGGTAGTAACTGTCTTGGATCACAAACACAAAACTCGGTTCCTGAGGACGGCTTCAACGAGACAACCCAACATGTACACCTACATGGCCTCTCTTGCTACCTTTACCAAATAGTGTTCACACGCTTAGCTCTCAACAGTAGGACATGTTCACCTCCATTCCAATCCATCCCAGATGAATCCGACCTGACACAACTCTAAGCATAGCAGGCATAAAAAGCATGCATGAATGAGTAGGCACATCAAGGCTCAAACAACTCCTACTCATACTAGTGGGTTTCAACTATTTACTGTGGCAATGATAGGTCATGCAAAGGAAAGAGTGTTCAGCTACCGCAGCAAATAGTAGTTGAAAAGTTGTTGTCCTAATGCAGTAAAAGAGAGCAAGAGCAATAGAGTGGGATTTTATCGGAGTGATCAATGGGGGCTGCTTTCCTGGTGAGGGATCGAAGAAGGTGAGAGTGTCTAGAGGGGGGTGATTAGACTACTCGACAAGATAAAAATTCTGTCTTTTATCAAGGACAGATTTTGGCAGATTTTGCATAACACACAAGTCAAGTAGCACACTACACATGCAATTCTAGAGTATGGGCAGCGGAAAGTAAATTGCACAAGTAGTAAAGAGAAGTGGAGAAGATCAAACGCAATTTGGAGACACAATGATTTTTCCCGTGGTTCCGATAGGTGGTGCTATCGTACATCCACGTTGATGGAGACTTCAACCCACGGAGGGTAACGGCTGCGCGAGTCCACGGAGGGCTCCACCCACGAAGGGTCCACGAAGAAGCAACCTTGTCTATTCCATCATGGCCTACGCCCACGGAGGGCTAGCCTTACTCGAGGTAGATCTTCACGAAGTAGGCGATCTCCTTGCCCTTACAAACTTCTTGGTTCAACTCCACATCTCAAAGACGGAGGCTCCCAAGCGACACCTAACCAATCTAGGAGGCACCACCTTCCAAAAGGTAATAGATGTTGTAGATGATGATGAACTCCTTGCTCTTGTGCTTCAAATGATAATCTCCCCAACACTCAACTCTCTTCACTGATTTGGCTGTGGTGGAAGAAGGGATTGAGTGGAAAGCAACTTGGGAAGGTTAGAGATCAAGCTTCATATGGTGGGAGTGGAGCAACTTGATCTCAACACAAGGGTAGGTAGTTCTCTTCTCAGAAATGTAAGGTAGGAGTGGTAGTTCTTTCTGATGGCTCTCTCAACGAATGAAGAGGGGGTGGAGGGGTATAAATAGCCTCCACACAAAATCCAACCGTTACACACATATTTGAGCAATCTCGGTGGGACCGAAGTGGACAACTCGGTGAGATCGAAAGTTCAAATAATGTGAACGTTGGGGTTTTCGGTGGGACCGAAAATACAATCTCGGTTAGTCCGATTTGTGTAATAACAAGAGCATGCCAGTTTCGGTGGGACCGACTTCATCATCTCGGTGACACCGATTTGATGACAGAGGGTTACAGAAGCTTGGCAGCCCATGTTTCGGTGAAACCGATTTCAGAATCGGAATATCCGATTTTGCTAGGGTTTGGCTTATGGCTGAAGTGGTTCATCTCGGTGTGACTGAGTTTGGAATATCGGTGGGACCGAGATTACTTATGAGTGTATATGGCAGTGAAAGTTGCTGATAGTTTAGGAGATGTATCACTAAGCACTTGAGCAACCAGATCATCATCATAACCTCATCCCCTTTTAATGGTATTGGCTTTTCCTATGGACTCAATGTGATCTTGGATCACTAAACCAAAAATGGAGTCTTGAGCTTTTGCCAATGCTTGCCTTAGCATTTTGAGGGGTCCACTTCTTCAGTCCTTTTGCCATGCCAATGTGATTGAATTTCCTGAAACATACTTGATAAAAGCATTAGTCCAACCACAAAGTATGTTGTCATTAATTACCAAAACCACCCAGGGAGCAAATGTGCTTTCAATCTCCCCCTTTTTGGTAATTGATGGCAACACACTAAAATCACACTAAACAAGACATCAAAGCTTATTGAAAGAAAGGCAGAATTATCACGAAAGCTTTGACAAGCATGTAGTACACAGGCTCCCCCTACAAGTGTGCAAGATTTTCATAAATTATGGTTTTGGACTACCACAGGCACACAAGAGAGATAAGCAAGATGTGCTACATGTAGCTTGGCTATATGCATCAGAGCAGATGAAACGAAGTGAGTGATAATGCATATGTGCATGGTGATTTCTTGCAAACAAGTATTCACAAGCAAGTCACCATCATGCACATTCTGCAAAGTGCATATACTTACCTTGAGGTTCCTTGGCATTGTACCTGAAGAGATAAACTTGGGAAAACAAGGTTAGATAACACAAGAGTATTTCTTCAACCAACTGCAAGAACATCAAGAGTACCAAGCCAGGGATGACATGTATAAAGAGTGTCTCATATTGAGCACAAGCTTGAATCAGCAAACATTTCTCCGAAACTAAAAGATTTTCAATGAACTCTGAGAGATTTTGCTTTCCATAAGATATCAATTGTGAAGATTCCTCTCCCTTTGAGTTCTCTCAGATCAAGGGGTTTGATGGAAAGAGCAAAATCAAAAGAATGATGCCAAAAGAGAATGATGCCAATTGTAATGTCCAATGTAAAACACGGCAAGAAATTCTCTTATAAGGAAAAATACGGCAAAGCTTTGATGTGATTCTCTCCCCCTTAAGGTAAGATTGCTCTTCTTCTCCCCCTAAATCTTCTCTTCTCCCCCTAAGTCTTCTCCCCCTTTGACATCAAGTGCCGAAAAGGACAGCAAACTAGGAAGGTCAGGGAAGATGGAAAGAAGGAAGTGGGATCCTTCAGAATCACAACAGGGCAAATAGGAACATGCATAGAGAATCATTGAGTGGAGCTGCAGAAGATGATATCCTGGAAGAAATAAATCGGTGACACCGAATTAAGATGGATCGGTGGGTCCGAAAGTCAGGGACTTAGGGTAGATCCTTTTCGGTTAGACCGAAATATTGAAATCGGTGACGCCGATTTTAATTCCAAGGAAATACAGAAATAATTCAGCTCACTTTGCGAGGAATGTTTCAAAGGATTTGCAATGAATTTGTGAAAGATTTTCGGGGAATTGATCAGAGCCAGAAGGATATTCACAAAGACATAAGAATAGAAATGAAAAAAGATTCCTAGATGAAGTTTTTTTTTTGAAATGAAAAACTCAATGAGAGAACATAAAGGAAAATAGAGAGACTCAAAACATATGTACTTCATCTAGAAAAAGGTCGGCGACAAGGCCACCTATGTTTGAGTATATTGACTTAGGAGTCAAATGAGGACATTTGATCATAGGTCATACTCAGCATTTAAGCTCAAAATGGGGTTGCCATTTTTCGATTAAGCATTTGATGTGATCACATCTTATGAAGCTGCTTGTACTCATGACTTTGAGCAAAGCTCCTTAAAGATGTGAAGAACATACCTTGGGCTTGTTGTTGCTTTGCTCATGTAGGTAAACTTGATGTAGGTGCTCATTGAATGTGAGGTTGGAGTGCCATTTCCACTTGTGTAGTTCATCTTCCTACATGGGTTAGGCAAGCAAGGAAATACTCAAGGATATCCAAGATGACAAGAGTGAAATACTAGATGTATAAGATGTCAAAAAGGATATGTGGAATTTTGTTCCTTGAACTCAACATCCCAAAGGGCTAGATACTTGGTCAATGACAAGATTACTCATGATTTGAGTGTGTGGTAATCTTGTGGAATGTAGATCATCCAAGTACATGCAAGGAGTTAGATGCAATACAAGGGGGCAAATGTGTCCAAGACATATGATCACCATCATAAGAGAAATATCAAGGATTAGTCAAGTGGGCTCATTCCTTGCATGCATCAATGGAGTTCTCACTCCAAGTTTGAAGCATCAATGATGTTAAACTCACTCCTTAAGCGACAAAACACCTTCTCATCAAGAGGTTTCGTAAAGATATCAGCGAGTTGTTTGTCAGTACGAACATGCTTAAGATTGATGTCACCCTTGGCAATATGATCAGGAATAAAATGGTGACGAACTTCAATATGCTTCGTTCGAGAGTGTTGCATGGGATTGTGTCCAATTTTAATCGCACTCTCATTGTCACAAAGCAAGGGAACATGTCTCACATGTATCCCATAATCCTTAAGCGTTTGTGTCATCCATAGCAATTGAGCACAACACGAACCAGCAGCAATATATTCCGCTTCGGCAGTGGATAATGATACCGAATTTTGTTTCTTGGAGGACCAAGATACAAGGGATCGACCAAGGAATTGACACGTACCCGAAGTTGACTTTCTATCAACCTTGTCACCGGCATAGTCCGAGTCGGAATAGCCAACAAGGTCGAAAGAGGCCCTCTTAGGATACCAAATGCCAAAGTTTGGTGTGTGAATCAAATATCTCACAATCCTTTTAACAGCTTTAAGATGACATTCTTTAGGGGCTGCTTGATATCGCGCACACATGCATACACTCAACATTATGTCAGGACGAGAAGCACAAAGATATAGTAGAGAACCAATCATAGATCGGTAAACCCTTTGATCAACGGGTTCTCCATCTTTTGTCAAGTCATTATGTCCACTTGTAGGCATGGGGGTATTCATACCTTTGCTTTCTTGCATGTTGAACTTCTTGAAGAGATCCTTGGTGTACTTTGTTTGTGAGACAAAGGTACCCTCCTTAGATTGCTTGATTTGCAACCCAAGGAAGAATTTGAGTTCACTCATCATGGACATCTCATACTTCTCCGACATGAGCTGTCCAAACTTCTTGCTAAAAAGAGGGTTAGTTGAACCAAAGATAATATCATCAACATATATTTGGCACACAAATAGTTCACCATTAACCCTTTTCGTGAACAGCGTTGAGTCTATCTTTCCAATCTCAAAGCCTTTTTCAAGAAGAAAGCTAGTCAAGCATTTGTACCAAGCTCTAGGAGCTTGTTTAAGACCATAAAGAGCTTTGTGCAACTTGTAAACATGATTAGGCTTTTTGGGATTCAAAAATCCGGGAGGTTGTTTCACAAATACTTCCTCCTCAATTTCACCATTTAGGAAAGCACTTTTGATATCCATTTGATAGAGAGTAATATCATGGTGATTGGCATAAGCAAGAAGAATGCGAATGGACTCAAGTCTAGCAACGGGGGCATAGGTCTCACCATAGTCCATACCTTCGACTTGTGTGTAACCTTGAGCTACGAGACGAGCCTTGTTGCGGATGACTTGTCCATCTTCATCTTGCTTGTTTCGAAACACCCATTTGGTTCCAATGATGTTTTGATCATCCTTGGGCTTCTCTACCAAAGTCCATACCTTGTTCCTCTCGAAGTTGTGTAGTTCTTCGTGCATAGCATTCACCCAATCCGGGTCTTCAAGTACTTCTTCTACCTTCATAGGTTCAATACTAGAGATAAATGAGTAATGCGCACAAAAGTTAGCTAAGCGAGTTTTAGAGCGAGTAATTCTCCCGGAGTTGATGTCGTTCATCATTTGTTCCACGGGATGATTTTTCTTGACTCTTGCTCGGACTCGGGATAGCTTTTGTTGAGACTGTGGCTGAGCTTCCTCATCATCTTCATCTTCCTCTTCTTCTTCTTCATTGTTGTTGGTGTTGTCTTGAGGCAGTGGAGAAGGAGGTTGTGGTGGATCTTCTTGTTGCACTTCCTCATCTTGGTGTGTTCCACTTGTGGAGGCCTCCATGTTGCCTTGAGGTTCATCTCACCGTGAGGTAGGGGGCTCCACATATGTTGATGAGGTACTCTCCTTCACTTCCATGGGACGGATCTTTCCAATAGATAAATCTTGGATAGCTTCCGATGGGTCCTTGTCTCCTACATCAATAGGCATTTGCTCTACTTGCGAGCCATTAGATTCATCAAACTTCTCGTCTACCGTCTCTTCAACCTTTCGGGTGAAATTATTGTAGACACGGTAGGTGTGGGAGTTTGATCCATAACCAAGAAGAAAGCCTTCATGAGATTTAGGAGCAAATTTAGACCGACGATGCTTATCAAGGATATAGCATTTCGAACCAAAGACACGAAAGTATCCCACTTGGGGTTTGTTACCGGTGAGGAGCTCGTATGATGTCTTGCCGAGGAGCTTATGAAGATAAAGCCTGTTGATAGCATGACAAGCTGTCTCGACCGCTTCTCCCCAAAAATGCTTCGGTGTCTTGTATTCATCAAGCATCGTTCTCGCCATCTCTATGAGCGTTCGGTTCTTCCTCTCAACAACTCCATTTTGTTGAGGAGTGTACGTAGCCGAGAACTCATGTAGAATCCCTTCCTCATCGAGAAAAGAGTCTACATTGGCATTCTTGAACTCCGTTCCATTGTCACTCCGAACTTTCTTGATCTTCACCTCAAATTGATTTTGGGCCTTTTTGGCAAAGGTTTTGAAGATTCTCTGAACCTGCGATTTGTCATCAAGGAAAAATACCCACGTAAATCTGGAATAATCATCAACTATAACTAGACCAAAGGAGTTACCACCAAGGCTTTTGTAAGCATTGGGACCGAAGAGATCCATATGAAGAAGCTCAAGCGGTCTCCTTGTGGTCATGATGTTCTTCACGGGATGACTTCCACCTACTTGTTTTCCTGCTTGACAAGCACTACAAAGTCTATCTTTGTCAAAGAAAACATCTTTAACACCAAGAATATGATCACCTTTGATCAGCTTGTCTAGATTACGCATACCAACATGTCCAAGCCTTCTATACCATAACCAACCTTTAGAGGATTTAGCAATGAAACAAGCTCTAGGTTAGGCTTTCTTAGTGAAATCAACAATATATAGATCACCTCTACGGATACCGGTAAACGCCATGTTTTGATTGTCACGACGAAAGACTTGGCAATATACTTTGGTGAATAGCACATTGAATCCAAAGTCAGCTAATCTAGACACGGAAAGTAAATTGTATCCAAGAGATTCTACAAGCATGACATTTTGAATAGAGCTATCATGAGATATGGCCACCTTACCAAGGCCAAGTACCTTACCCTTGGAGTTGTCTCCAAAAGTCACATACTTGCGTGGACCATCGTTCTTTGCAAGCTCTCGAGACATGTCTTTGTCTCCGGTCATGTGGTCGGTGCATCCACTATCAAGAATCCACTCTTTTCCGCCGGACATGTAGTCTCTCAGATTTGCCATAAAATTGAGACTCTTCATGATCTTGTCTAGCTCGGTGTCCGAATCGGAGTAATCATCATCATGCTCATGCTCATCATCATATTGACCCATAGATTGTTCATCATCAACACCTAGGTCAATTTGATAACTACTTGCATTAGTTTTGTCAATGTGACAATAATCTTCGGAATGCAATACAAGAGCATTTCTAATTAAAACATTGATAAGACCGGGATCACCCTTCTTTTTCATAAGATCACGAAGCTCAAAGAAGCATTTATCAAAGTTGGGATCATTGGGGCGCATCTTATCAAATTCAATAGTCTTGTGTAGAATTTCATCAAGACCTCTCAAAGAGTAGTCCGGATAAAGTTCTTCCAAGAACTTCCACATAGCATAGGCGCACTCAAAGTTTGTAACGAGCTTAAGCAAGTTATCGGGTAACCCTCTAATGATAAGATTTACAGTCCTAAGGTTACGAAGCAAATCAAGCTCTTCATCCATGGTAGGGTGCAAGGGGTCAAAAGGAGACACATAGGGGGTCTCAACATATTTGCACAAATTGTACATCTTAAAGATACTAAGCATTTCAACCCTCCACGAGTTATAGGACACTCCATTAAGAATAGGCACTCTATGGCTAACACTCCCAAACGTAGACACGTCCATCTTCCTCCAATGGTGTGTAAACCAAAGCAATGGAGACCAAAGCTCTGATACCAATTGAGGAATCGAAGAAGGTGAGAGTGTCTAGAGGGGGGTGATTAGACTACTCGACAAGATAAAAATTCTGTCTTTTATCAAGGACAGATTTTGGCAGATTTTGCATAACACACAAGTCAAGTAGCACACTACACATGCAATTCTAGAGTATGGGCAGCGGAAAGTAAATTGCACAAGTAGTAAAGAGAAGTGGAGAAGATCAAACGCAATTTGGAGACGCAATGATTTTTCCCGTGGTTCCGATAGGTGGTGCTATCGTACATCCACGTTGATGGAGACTTCAACCCACGGAGGGTAACGGCTGCGCGAGTCCACCCAGGGCTCCACCCACGAAGGGTCCACAAAGAGCAACCTTGTCTATTCCATCATGGCCTACGCCCACGGAGGGCTAGCCTTACTCGGGGTAGATCTTCACGAAGTAGGCGATCTCCTTGCCCTTACAAACTTCTTGGTTCAACTCCACATCTCAAAGACGGAGGCTCCCAAGCGACACCTAACCAATCTAGGAGGCACCACCCTCCAAAAGGTAATAGATGTTGTAGATGATGATGAACTCCTTGCTCTTGTGCTTCAAATGATAATCTCCCCAACACTCAACTCTCTTCACTGATTTGGCTGTGGTGGAAGAAGGGATTGAGTGGAAAGCAACTTGGGAAGGTTAGAGATCAAGCTTCATATGGTGGGAGTGGAGCAACTTGATCTCAACACAAGGGTAGGTAGTTCTCTTCTCAGAAATGTAAGGTAGGAGTGGTAGTTCTTTCTGATGGCTCTCTCAACGAATGAAGAGGGGTGGAGGGGTATAAATAGCCTCCACACAAAATCCAACCGTTACACACATATTTGAGCAATCTCGGTGGGACCGAAGTGGACAACTCGGTGAGACCGAAAGTTCAAATAATGTGAACGTTGGGGTTTTCGATGGGACCGAAAATACAATCTCGGTTAGTCCGATTCGTGTAATAACAAGAGCATGCTAGTTTCGGTGGGACCGACTTCATCATCTCGGTGACACCGATTTGATGACAGAGGGTTACAGAAGCTTGGCAGCCCATGTTTCGGTGAAACCGATTTCAGAATCGGAATATCCGATTTTGCTAGGGTTTGGCTTATGGCTGAAGTGGTTCATCTCGGTGTGACTGAGTTTGGAATATCGGTGGGACCGAGATTACTTATGAGTGTATATGGCAGTGAAAGTTGCTGATAGTTTAGGAGATGTATCACTAAGCACTTGAGCAACCAGATCATCATCATAACCTCATCCCCTTTTAATAGTATTGGCTTTTCCTATGGACTCAATGTGATCTTGGATCACTAAACCAAAAATGGAGTCTTGAGCTTTTGCCAATGCCTGCCTTAGCATTTTGAGGGGTCCACTTCTTCAGTCCTTTTGCCATGCCAATGTGATTGAATTTCCTGAAACATACTTGATAAAAGCATTAGTCCAACCACAAAGTATGTTGTCATTAATTACCAAAACCACCCAGGGAGCAAATGTGCTTTCACCTGGCATTTCCAAAGATAGCCAAACTCTTCATCGGTGTCAATGATCACATCATCGGAACGTTTTCTATCGAGAGGGAACAAGCACTGGCAAACAAAGAAGGAACACAATCAATTCAATGCAACATTATGATGCACGATCATGACATAGCAATATGTTGTGATTTGGGCTAATGCAATTTGCTAAAGGATTAAATGAAGTTGATTTGAACCAAGGGTTCAAATTTAAACTCCATATAAAGCATTTCAAATGCCATTCATTTTATTTTCCAATTCAACAAATATAAGTTATTCCAACAAGCATGAAAATGGTACAGATGGAAAGATTAGATTTTTCTGATCACTTTTCATATATAAATTATTTCATTCTGAGTTATCGGTTATTTTCTATGATTTTCTAAAGTTTTAGCTATTTTATGAAATAAATAAATCATTTCTGTTTTATTTAAAATCCTAGAAAGGCTTTACTGTGTCAGCATTGCGCCACTATGACGTCAGTAGATCAACACGCAGTCCAGGTCAAACCTGAGCGATGGGACCTGCGTGTCAGTGACTCTGCTAATTAACTGGGTTAATTAACACTGATTAAATCTTAAACTAGGAGTTAGCCAAGGGCAAGCCCCACATTTAGTGACTCGGGGGGAGTTAAACCCCTGGTCAAACAGGGTCAAACCCATTGGTGGCTTGACGCGGCGGGGTCCCGGCGGCGGTGCTCGGCATTGGGCTAGGGTTCCCCGTTCGATGTATGGCTAGGCTCATTGGAGAGATTTCGCCGGCGCACATCGGATGGGGGTGGTAGTCAGGCCTGTGGTGACCGAAGCTGACGACAACGGGCTCTGCAGTGGCGGCCGGAGCACAAATGTGCGAGCAAGCGAGTTGAGGCGCTAGCAGGGGCCTACGCGATGCGGTGAGTGGGTTGGACGCGTTGGGCGGACCATTTGGACGCCGGAGTCGCGTCGGTGGCGAGTACAGGAGGTGGTGCATTCGGGCATAGGCAGTCCGGTGTCTACGACGGCCTGCGAGGAAGAAGAGAGGGAAGGGTGCGGTCAGGGGCTCACAGCGAGTCGTACGAGCTGGTCGGTGAGCTCGGAGACGGTCCGGAGCAAGCGGTGCGGCGATGGGGATCTCCGGCGACCGATAGTGGAGACGATGATGATGGAGACGAAGCGAAGCCTTGCGACTCGTTTCCTTTAGCATGGAGTCGAGGTTCTGGATGGAGGAGCTTCTGGATGGAGGAGCTTCTGGATATCTCGGAGAGGCGAGGCGGCGGCTGTGGGCACGGCAACGGCGAGCGGAGGCGACGCTGGTGCTCGGATGTGGTGTCCAAAGGCGAGGGGAGAGTGAGAGAGTTAGAGAGATCGGTATGACACCGAGGAGGTCGGCAGTGGTTTCGAGCTGGCTTGGGGACGCACGCAGACGCCCTGGTGGTGTGGCGCTCTGATACGCCTCCAACGTATCTACTTTTCCAAACACTTTTGCCCTTGTTTTGGACTCTAACTTGCATCATTTGAATGGAACTAACCCGGACAGACGGTGTTTTTAGCAGAACTGCCATGGTGTTATTTTTGTGCATAAATAAAAGTTCTCGGAATGACCTGAAAATCAATGGAGATTCATTTTGGAATATATAAATATATCTGCGGAAAGAACCAGACCAGGGGACCCACACCCTGTCCATGAGGGTGGGGGCGCCCCCCCCCTTAGGCGCGCCCCCTGCCTCGTGGGCCCCCTGATGCTCCACCGCATCTCCCCCGACTCCATATATTAACTTTCGGGGAGAAAAACATCATAGAGAAGGATTCATCGCGTTTTACGATACGTAGCTGCCGCCAAGCCCTAATCTCCCTCGGGAGGGTTGATCTGGAGTCCGTTCGGGGCTCCGGAGAGTGGAGATCATCGCTGTCATCATCATCAACCTTCCTCCATCACCAATTCCATGATGCTCACTGTCGTGCGTGAGTAATCCCATAGTAGGCTTGCTGGACTATGACGGTTTGGATAAGATTTATCATGCGATCGAGTTAGTTTTGTTAGGGTTTGATCCCTAGTATCCATTATGTTCTAAGATTGATGTTGCTATGACTTTGCCATGCTTAATGCTTGTCAATAGGGCCCGGGTGCCATGATTTCAGATCTGAACCTATTATGTTTTCATGAATATGTGTGAGTTCTTGATCCTATCTTGCAAGTCAATAGTCACCTGCTATGTGTTATGATCCGTGTTGACACCAGATTTTGGCACGGCATAAAAAGCAAATAAGATGGCCTCAAATGGAAAAGTGATCAAAGTGAAAAAAAATTGTATTGTCGAGGTGAACATCTTTGAAGTTTAGGTCATTGTCATTCGATCTCATCTCGAGTGCCAAAACTATGCTCAAAGCACTGAGATTTTATATCTAGAGCAGTATTTAGCAGATTAGACCACCAATACTGCCTCATATGGAAAACATTTCTACAAGAATTGTCTTCGTCTTGTCGAAACGGTCGATTTTGATATAAAAATCGTCCCAATCCGAATTTGTATCCAAAAGTGGCGCGCCCCATCAGCCACGTGTCTGATGGGTAGCGCGAATAACAGCCTGTATTGCTTGACCATTTTGGCCTAAAAGATGTATTCAAATCTAAGAACACTCAACATGAAAGTTGTTCGTCTCGTCGAAATGGTCAAGATTGCTTTTGGGCTCTTTTCCATTTGAGGTCGTTTACCACCTCAAAAATTATCCGCAAGGTACAGCCAGTTTAAACCGAACAGTTTTGGAAAGTTCGGACAAAACCAATCCGAGTTTGGCTAGGGTTTTGGATGTGAATCCAAGCCTTTTTCTTGCACGGGAAGTCCAGCCGCCTCTTATATACCTAAGAGGTGATGGCCGATTGAACAACAGACAATCGAATAAACACATCTACTACTTTTTTGTGTTCACCTATCCCCTACCCATGTATCTTCTTCCTCGTTCTTCGTCTGTTCTTCTTTTGCAGGGCGGCGAACCTCGAGGCCCTAGGGGCGGTCAGGCCGACCTAGGTCAGCCCTTAGCCACCACGCGCCCTGACGGGGTTACTCCCGGGCAAGCGGGGCTTCGGGTCTACAAAAGCGCCCGCCGGATTGTCTTGCGTACCGTGCTTCCGGTGGGTCTCCTTCGACGTGAGCTGCGGTGCATCACCCCCGGCGTCGAGGGTACACGGTGACGTGTTCGTGTGCGAACACACTTTTTGGCGACTCTGCTGGGGATGAAGCTTTGAACAGTCTCCAGCCTGTTCTTGCTACGAGGAGAGCATCATCAAGCGGCTACAATCTACAACAGTAACATGTATCATCAATCTCCTTACGTAGATGCAAATAGCCATTATGTTGATGTTGCTAGATCTTTCAATGGACATGTTATGTCGGCTAGCCCTAACGAGCAAAGGCCGACTAGTTATTCCGTTGGAGAAATTTGGGATTTACAGAATCACGGCATGCAACTTATGAATCTGAATTTTCGTGCATCGGCAACACCTTTCAATATGCCGGTGAACAACACGATATATTGGAGTAGCCAATATATGACACCTCATGTACATGAGGGTGTCTCACAGTTTTATCCATCGGCAGCCGATTCGCAATATGCGGGTTCATCCCCAAACATGCCGACGAATGGGGAAATCGGCCATGCTTCCATTAGCTATTCGGCTGGTTATCCTCAAACATCATATGCTACACCTCATGAGATTAATTGTTCAGGGACATATGAAACTAAAAATATTCATGACTCGCCTCGCCTTCGCGGTTATGGCCGAGTGAATGGAGATTCTATAGGAGCAAATGTGCCTAATATTGCAGGAGATAATGTGGCTCTGGCTGCATTAAAAAGTTTAGCCCAAAATAAGAAGATTAGTGCAATTTGCCTGGAGGAGCACGAAAAGGGATTGGTTCCTGATTATGAGGCAATAAAAGCTAGGGTTTTGAAAGAAGACGAAGTGTTGCCAATTGATCAAATTGGCATGAGAAAATACTCAACAACAGTGCACATGTCTTCACCTATCATTGCAGCATGTTATATACCCCCTATACAATCGCAAAATTTCGGCAACATCAATTCATTGCCGAAAGATCATAAAAGTATTGGGGGCAAGCCGATCGAAGCAGGGCTGAGTTTAATGAAAAATATGTGGCCCAAGTGGACAAGATCAAGCCAAAGCTCACGGGGAATAACGTCAATGAATTTACTACACCAACTTTTGAGGAATTGCCAGCAGAATATTGACATGCTTATGAAGCACTCAAGAAGAAGCGTGAAGTGGAATATTTGCAAGAATACGTCAAGTGCCTTCCTCCATGCAGCAACCATGTTGGCTCCTTTGCATTTTCGAGGCAAGATAAAAAATAAGCTTTGCAAGAAAATCATCAAGAAAGGGTTCACTCGACTAATACGGTTGATTCGGTTGAAACCGATTCAAATATGACTAAGTCATCTACAGCCGAGTTGAACGGTTCCTTTAGTGACAAGACAATGGTGGATTCAATTGAAACCGAATTGACTACCGAGACGTTTAAGTCCGAGTGCGTTGCATCAAGCCAGCCGAGTACATCATGCCAGCCGAGTGCGTCGTTCCATACGAGTGCATCACCGACAAAAGCTGAGTGCATAAAGCCAGTTATTGTTGCGTGTACCAAAATAGAAGATACAAGCTTCACCGAGCATAAGAATGGTAAATGCAACAAATTGGCCGTGCTTGATTTTTCTGGATGTGAGGAAGCTTACATGCTACCCTGTTAGTTTTGTGCTAAAGATATTGATGAGCACCAAGAACAAAGTAATATGGCTGAACAAAGTTCGATTAACGATGAACATCAAGAACAAGAAAATACAGTCGAGCAAAGTTCAACTCACGAAGAGCATGCAAGTAAAATCTACTCAAGCAATCCGACTGATGAGGCACGAGATCCAGAAAAATAGGAAGGTGTATTCGAGAATTATGCAAAAGTGGAGCAAGGTATTGCTCTAGTGGTGCAACCATCTTCTCGTTCCAACGGCTTCACAAAGGTACACCTAGCCGAGAGTTTACTCAGTTTTCGATTCGGTCAAAATCATATTGTTGATGCACTCGTTACTAAGATTCTGATTAATTTTGAAAGACCGATCGAGATGAATAATATGTTTGTTTCGAATTATCTTGTTACTAATCATGCTGATCAACACATGGCACAATTCATAGTGACAACTTATGGCAACCAAAGTTTTTCCCATCATGCCGACTGAACTTTATATTCATATGGACAACTTTGTTTGTTTCATGCCTGGCTAACATTTGGTCTCAGATGAGACATATATTATGTAATTATTTTGGTTGCAGGAATATAAAGCCAGGTTCAAAGTTCTTCAGGATAGCCGATTCAAGAGCATCGGGAAAGGAGGACGAAAATCAATGCATAGCCGAGTCGGATGATGTTAAACTCACACCGCTCGGTTGTTTTGTATCAAAGACGGTATCACAATATCGGTTAATGGACCAGGAGTGTACGTCTAGTGCAGGCATAGTTGATCACATCATTGGTACATCGCTGACTAATCCTATTATTATAATTGATCATGATGTCGAGCCGTCAAGACAAGAGCCAACGCAATGTTCGTTCAAGCAAAATGTCAAAGATTGCAACATGATCCATCAAGTCAATCAATCGGACAAGATAGGATGGTTGGAGTTTGTTGAGGCACGATCATTTGGACAGTTGGATCATTTTGACGGCTATCAAATGTTGATTCGGCTATCTCCAGCCGATTTATCTAAAAGTGGATATATACACGTACATGATGATGGGATCAAGTCTTCGAGCAAGGATACTGTTAAAAAGTGCATCAAGAACAATCTTGAAGACGGAAATTCCATCAAAGCTAAAATGGTAACATCTAGCACTGGGGGCAACAAGAGAATTCAAAGACCGTTGCACGCACAACCGAAGAAAGCAAAGGCCATGGTAAGCACAAAAGCAAAAAGCCGAAAGTCACTTTCACGCAGTTATTAGAAAAGTACCAAAAGATAAGTGAGGGAAAGAGTGCTTATCAGCCGAGTGAAGCAAAAGCATCGAGGTCACCCCCAAGGCATAATTCTGAAGACTGGAATTGGCAAAGGAAGACGTTGAGCAAGCAGACTTCATATCCTCCTTTTGGGCCGCCAATGCCAATGTCGTGGAAGCCTCCCTACGCTCATGTAAATCCATATCCATCATGGGGCAGGTATGATACAAGGGCACATTATCCATCTTATTTTAGATCATCTTGCCAACATTATGCAGCTCCAAAAAGATCAACATTTGATGAACAATCACATGTCAAAGACCGTTTCAATCATAAGGAATCGGTCTGGAGCTCAAGGAACAAGAAAGAGGTGGTCAACCAAGTGTACCAGGTCAAGAAAGATGGTCGTAAGTGTGCTACTTCGGAATTGTTCTCAAATAACAAAGAGCCAGTTAAAGTATTGACATCGGCTACAAAAGGCAACGAGGCAAGTCAATCAAGTGCCAAATCTGAAGGGAAGAAGTTAAGAGTGCACAAGGGCAAAAAAGAGTTGGCATTGGTTGAAATAGAACCACAGCCGAGGTGCCCACTCGGCTTAGCGCATTGGCAAGAGAAGGAATTACAAAAACTTAGTGCACATGAGTTGAGAAAGAAGAACATGGCATGGGTTCCCAAGAGGAGCAGTCAAAATAGAAATGATGTCCGACCTTTTATTGCAACAAGTGTTAAAAAGTGAAGAAAGAAAAGGATGGCCGCAAGAGTGCTATTTCAGATCCGACTCCAAATGACAAAAAGCCAATCGAGTCTATGTTGGCTGCTAAGGACAAGAAAGTGAAGCAAGTAAATCTAAGGGATCCGATAACCGATTTTGGACAGGCCAAGCCAGAGATGCCCAAAGCCAGGAAGAACTTTCCAGTGCATAAACCAAAATCCCAGCCGGGATGCCCTCTCGGCTTACCATATTCGCAACAGAAGAAGCTGAAACAGCTTAGGGCCAAAGAGCTAGAGAAGAGGAACATGGCCTGGGTTCTTAAGGAAAATCCTCGAGACAAGTGCGGCATCACAACTCCTGTTGCGAAGCCAGCAGAGATAAGGGAGTACAAGAGTAAATCCCGTAGACGAGGACGACAATTTTCATCTCACTATAGGAAACTCCAGGAGGCGTGTCATGCACATTCTTCAATCGTATCAAAATCAACGCTATGGAATTTATCCTCGGCCAAAACATCTGACTTATTTCGGTTATTCACACTTTGGTGGACGCATTCCCGAGCACCTTTGATATGAGAACGCATGGCCGATATTTGTATATCGCCCTCAAAGTTCATTGTGTTGGCAAAGCCGGCATCTGGCTAACGGTGTTCACCATGGTTGATCTCCTACTCCTATAGCCGATGCTCAGTGTTTGCCAATACTGGCAAGGCTGACTTAATTATTGAGTCGGCCACTGATGTTAGTTTTTTGCAGGGTCCAAGTCAGGAGAGAGACATTGTCCGGCGAAGGCTTGATGGTTTACTTTGATTAATAATGAGTTGAGTCGCCGAACAGTTGACAGTATTCCTTTGTGGTGCATGGTCATAATCGTTCAGCAACCGGCTTACCGTCAAAGGGTTCTAATATTCCCAGGGAGTGCCTGGACAAAGCAAGGTCCGAATTGACATAAGAAATTTACGTGGAGGCTTTTGTGACGTCCAATTGTTGTTCTCAGACGACTATTATCCAAGAGGCTCTACCCAAGAAGCAACACGCTTAAGCATATGACCGATAACAATTATCGTTCTTAGCATGCACAGCCGATGTAGTGTTGACATCGTGCTTGGATGAAGTATTTTCTGGCACGCAAGCTCTGCCAGAAAACAGGGGGGCATGTGTTGACACCAGATTTTGGCACGGCATAAAAAGCAAATAAGATGGCCTCAAATAAAAAAATGCTCAAAGTGAAAAAGTTTCGTATTGTCGAGGTGAACATCTTTGAAGTTTGGGCCATCGTCATCCGATCTCATCTCGAGTGCCAAAACTATGCTCAAAGCACTGAGATTTTATATCTAGAGCAGTATTCGGAAGATTAGACCACCAATACTGCCTCATATGGAAAAACTTTCTACGGGAATTGTCTTCGTCTCGTCGAAACGGTCGATTTTGATATACAAATCGTCCTAATCCGAGTTCGTATGCAAAAGTTACAGCCATCCGAACACAGCCCTGTCACAGAGCCATAAGTGGCGCGCCCCATCAGCCACGTGTCTGATGGGTAGCGTGAATAACAGCCTGTATTGTGTGACCGTTTTGGCCTAAAAGATGGCTTCAAATCGAAAAACGTTCAACATGAAAGTTGTTCGTCTCGTCAAAACGGTCAAGATCGCTTTTGGGCTCTTTTCCATCTGAGGTCGTTTACCACCTCAAAAATTTACCCGTAAGGTACAGCCAGTTTAAACCGAATAGTTTTGGAAAGTTCGGACAAAACCAATCCGAGTTTGGCTAGGGTTTTGGACGTGAATCCAAGCATTTTCCTTGCACGGGAAGTCCAGCCCCCTCTTATATACCTAAGAGGTGATTGCCGATTGAACAACACACAATCGAACAAACACATCTACTACTTTTTCGTGTTCACCTATCCCCTACCCTTGTATCTTCTTCCTCGTTCTTCGTCTGTTCTTCTTTTGCAGGACGGCGAACCTCGAGGCCCTAGGGGCGGTCAGACCGACCTAGGGCAGCCCTTAGCCGCCGCGCGCCCTGACGGGGTCCCTCCCGCGCAAGCGGGGCTTCGTGTCTACAAAAGCGCCCGCCGAATTGTCTTGTGTACCGCGCTTCCGGCGGGTCTCCTTCGACGTGACCTGTGGTGCATCACCCCCGGCGTCGAGGGTACACGGTGACATGTTCGTGTGCGAACAATCCGGCAACCCCGAAGTGACAATAATCATGACGACTCTCTGTGATGACCGTAGTTTGAGGAGTTCATGTATTCACTAGGTGTTAATGCTTTGGTCTGATACTCTATTAAAAGGAAGCCTTAATATTCCTTAGTTTCCAATAGGACCCCGCTGCCACGGGAGGGTAGGACAAAAGATGTCATGCAAATTCTTTTCCATAAGCATGTATGACTATATTCGGAATACATGCCTACATTACATTGATGAACTGGAGCTAGTTCTGTGTCACCCTATGTTATAACTATTACATGAGGAATCGCATCCGACATAATTATCCATCACTGATCCAATGCGAGTACGAGCTTTTGACATATTGCTCTTTGCTTAGTTACTTTTCCGTTGCTACTGTTACAATCACTACAAAACGGCTACCGTTACTTTTGCCACTGTTACCGTTACTTCCATACTACTTTGCTACTAAATACTTTGCTGCAGATACTAAGTATTCCAGGTGTGGTTGAATTGACAACTCAACTGCTAATACTTGTGAGTATTCTTTGGCTGCCCTTGTGTCGAATCAATAAATTTGGGTTGAATACTTTACCCTCGAAAACCGGGGAGCATAGCTATATTCTTTGAGTCACTTGGGATTTATATCTGTTGATCATTATGAAGAACTTGAAAAACGAAAAAACCAAGATTTATCCGTCAACTACGAGGGGAGGTAAGGAACTGCCATCTAGCTATGCACTTGATTAACCCTTTGTGATGAGTAAATTTGCGACACCTACACCTGCTATTGAATCTGATATGTTGCTTGTTCTTGATGATGCTACTTCTACTATACGTGATACTTATGATGAAACTACTTCTATGCTAGATAATATTGCGCCACTAGGTGAATTTCTTGATGAACAAATTACTAGGGTTAGAGAGAATGATATTATTGAAAGTGATGATGAAGATTCTCCCCCTATATAAGAATTGCCTATTGTGCCAGAGGGTTATGTTATGGATGAAGAAACTGCTAGAGATCTTTTATCTTGCAATGATAGATATGATCTTAAGAAATGGTTAGCTAAGCTGGAAGAAAAGTCTTTGAATGCTAGAATGAAATATGACCCTGCTTTTGCTACATCACCTATCTGTATTTCTGATAAGGATTATGATTTCTCTGTCGATCCCGAGTTAATTACATTGGTTGAATCTGATCCTTTCCATGGCTATGAATCTGAAACTGTTGTGGCACATCTTACTAAATTGAATGATATACTCACCCTATTCACCAATGAGGAAAAAAATCCATTACAACTATATCCTTAAGCTATTTCCGTTCTTATTAAAGGGTGATGCTAAAACATGGTTTAATTCTCTTGATCCTGGTTGTGTGCGTAGTCCCCGAGACATGATTTATTATTTCTCTGCTAAATATTTTCTCGCTCATAAGAAACAAGCTGCCTTAAGGGAAATATATAATTTTGAGCAAATTGAAGAAGAGAGTCTCCCACAAGCTTGGGGGAGGCTTCTCCAATTACTTAATTCATTTATTTATCATCCTCTTAAGAAAAATGAAATACTTAATATCTTTTATAATGGACTAACCAATGCTTCCAGAGACCACCTGGATAGTTGTGCAGGTTGTGTTTTCAGGGAAAGAACTGTCGATCAAGCTGAATTGCTGTTGAATAATATGTTGAGTAATGAAAATAATTGGACACTTCCTGAACCAACTCCTAAACAAACTCTGAAGAGAAGGGGTATTTTATTTCTTAGTCCTGAAGATATGCAAGAGGTACAGAAATCTATGAAAGAAAAAGGTATTAAAGCTGAAGATGTTAAGAATTTACCACCTATTTAAGAAATACATGGTCTTGATAACCCTACACGGGTAGTAAAGGTAAATTCTCTCTATCGATTTGATGAAGGTGATATTCCTCGTTATAAGTCTGCTAGCCAATACTTAGATGAGTTTGACAATTTTATTGTTAAAGAAGAGAACTTCAATGCTTATGTTGGTAGACAATTGAAATGTATTGATTATATGATTGAACACTTGAGTGATTATATGTCTAGAGTTAAAGGTGAACTTAAACTCATTAGTAAACATGCTTCGACGTTTACCACTCAAGTAGAACAAGTACTTAAAGCACAAAATGATTTGCTCAATGAATTAGATAGTAAGAATAATGATAATGTTGTTTGAGTTGTGACTAGAGGGGGTAGAATGACCCAGGAACCTCTGTATCCTGAGGGCCACCCTAAGAGAATTGAGCAAGATTCTCAGAGAACTAATGTTGATGCACCTAGTTCTTCTAAGAAGAACAAAAAGAAAAATGATAGGACTTTGCATGCTTCTAGTGAATCTGTTGTTGACACACCTGAGAATCCCAATGATATTTCTATCTTTGATGCTGAAACACAATCTGGCAACGAACATGAACCTACTGATAATGTTAATGATGATGTTCATGTTGATGCTCAACCTAGTAATAACGATGATGTAGAGATTGAACCTGTTGTTGATCTTGATAACCCACAATTAAAGAAGCAACGTTATGATAAGAGAGACTTTATTGCTAGGAAGCACGGTAAAGAAAAAGAACCATGGGTTCAGAAACCCATGTCTTTTCCACCTAAACCATCCAAGAAAAAGGATGATGAGGATTTTGAGTGCTTTGCTGAAATGATTAGACCTATCTTTTTACGTATGCATTTGACTGATATGCTTAACACAAATCCTTATGCTAAGTATATGAAAGATATTTTTACAAATAAAAGGAAGATACCGGAAGTTAAAATTTCCACCATGCTTGCCAATTAAACTTTTAAAGGTGGAATATAAAAGAAACTAGGAGATCCAGGAGTATCAACTATATCTTGATCCATTAAAAGAAACTATGTTAAAACTACTTTATGTGATATTGGAGCAGGTGTTAGTGTTATGCCTCTCTCTTTATACCGTAGAATTGATTTGAATAAGTTGACACCTATTGAAATATCTTTGCAAATGGCCAATAAATCAATTGCTATACCTGTCGGTATTTATGAGGATGTGCCTCTTGTGGTTGCAAATGTTACTATTTTAACGAACTTTGTTATCCTTGACATTCCCGAGGACGATAGTATGTCTATTATCCTTGGTAGACCCTTTTTGAATAATGCAGGGGCTGTTATTGATTGAAACAAAGGCAATGTCACTTTTCATGTTAATGGAAATGAGCATATGGTACACTTTCCGAGGAAACAACCTCAAGTCCACAATATCAATTCTATTAGAAAAATTTCAACTATCACTTTTGGAGGTTTTGAATTCCCTCTTACTACTGTCAAGAAGAAATATGATATTCTTATTATTAGGGACATACATATCCCATTGAGGTAACCTAGTGTTATTTGAAAAATTTCCGGTTTCATGTTATTCGGAAAGAGTTTGTTAACAAGACTTGATCAACCTTGTTAATGGATTTCTTTTGATGAGCATGAGATGGAAGAACTTAGAATGCACAACTCTCTGTACCCTCTTTTTACTTTGTGTTATTTAGATTAAATAAAGAAAAAATAGTATTTTCGGTGTGTTTTCTGAGTTATCCTTACAAAAAAATACCCCGAAAACAAAAGTTCTCCAAATGTCCCGAAAATGAAATATGATTTTTTTTCTAGAATATTTAAGAATATCTGGCACTGAGAACACAGTCGGGGGAGCCACCACCTGGCCATGAGGGTACAGGGCGCACCCTACCCCCCTGGGCGCGCCCCCTGGCTCGTGGGCCCCACGTTGCCCCCTTCCACTTATTCCAGCACCCACACACTTCATCTTCCTCTAGAAAAATTCTCCCATAGCTCTAACTCGTGTTCTAGCCCATCTTGCTGCCATTTTCGATCTCCTTGCTCAAACTCCATTCACAAAACTTTTTGGGGGGATTGTTCTTCGGTATGTGACTCCTCCAATGGTCCAAATAGTTTTTATTCTAGTGCTTTATTTATTGCAAAAATTTGCTGCCAAGGTGACCCTGTTCTTGAGCTTGCAAGTCAAATTTATGTGGTCCCAAGTGGTGCTAACGCATGATATAGTCTCTAGGCACTTGGGGGAGTAATTGCTATCAATATTGTTGAGTTTGGTTCACTTTTATTTTGAGTCACTAAAATATTTCAGAAATTTTTCAGAGAAAAATGCATAGGAAAATCAACCAAGGTGGTTCCTCAAGGAAGCAAGGACCAAGGCTCGCGATATGTGAGCCGGACGATGAACTACCGAGGGAAGCTCAAGTACGGCCTTGTGAATGGCCTTCAGAGGAGTTTATGATCGAGGCAGGCATCAAGGAAGAATTTGACACATATGTGCGTAATGCTGATCTTGAGGACTTCGTGTCAAAGAAGTGCCCACAGTACCACTACTTAACTGATTCCTTTGTGAGAAGGTTTAAATTTACATCTTCACGCAATTCTCACACTGTCTTATTTGATCTCTATGATAAATCTTATACCTTGGACTTAGAAGTTTTTAATGTTGCATGTAAACTTCTGCGGTGGGGAAATGTTAGTGAACCTCGCAAATCTGAATATAAGGACTTTTTAGCTAGTATCACTGTGGGGTAATCCAGAGAAATCACACCAGCCACCATAGGGAGCATTCATTTCCCTTCCATACACTATTTTGCTCTCTTCATTGGTAGATGCATTAACGGTAAGGACGAGGCTTGCAATGTGCGTTCTAGATCTTAGTGTCCTCAAAAGTGTGGTACTAGGCGATAAACAATGTAACTTGGGGGCTATTGTTGCACGAAGGTTACATCTTAACGGTTTAAGTGGAGATTTGTTTGGTGGCATTTATGCGACTCGTGTAGCTAATTATCTTCATGTACCCATACACGAGAATGATATGAAGTTGCCTATTACTTATCTAGACTATAATGCTATGGTTCGCCAGAAGTTTGTTGAGAGGAATGAACAATTCCTCCAGTACTGACTAACCTCTGACAGACGTCGCACTGTCCATATTGCTCTCACTGCTCCTAGTTTCTTTGACTTTTAGGAAAAAAGGAGATATGTTATAACCAGGGAGGAGGCAAACGAGTATGAGGAGAGGACGGAGACGGCTCGTCTCCAAGCTGCAGCTCATCAGGCAATAGCTGCTGCATCGTAGTACAACCCCAACTACGACTTTGGATATTTGTCAGGCCAATACTGGCCATAGACCAACTTAGGCCAAGAGCCTAAGCTTGGGGGGAGTACGTATTTCTCACCGACATTACATTCGTGTTCACACACTCATTCCAATTGTCGGTGCTCATACTTTTTCATTGTACTATCCATGCTAGTTTATTTTCTTTTCTAAGTCTTTTCTTCTGTGTTTAAAAAACCTTAAGAAAACCAAAAAATTAGTTGTAGCTTTTAGCTAGTTTACTTCCATGCCTGTAGTAGTAATAATTAAAAGAAAACCCAAAAAGCTTTCTCGTTCTTCTTTTGCTTGTTGGGAGCTTTCCCGTGTAAATAGTTTATTTCTTTTCTTTTCTTTGGGGGTCAAGAGGAGAGGACCATGATGAAAAAGCTAAGTGGATCTCATATGCATTATCGTTGATTTGACCAAGAGCCATATTACCTTGTCTTCTCCCTTGTAATAAATGCTTGCAGATTGCAGCTTAGTCCAAGGCACGTGTACTATTAATATTATCCACACCGTTCGGTCATGCGAGTGAAAGGCAATAATGACGATATATGATGAACTGATTGAGATGAGAGAAGCTGGTATGAACTCGACCTATCTTGTTTTTGTAAATATGAATAGTTCATCGTTCCTGATTCATCCTATTATGAATGAAACATGCTTGCAATGACAATTAGAGATTATAGTTGTTCATGCCATGCTTAATTAGCTAGGAGCTTATAATGGTTTACCTTGTGTGCCGACATGCTATTAAAATGGTTGTGATGTGGTGTGATAGGGTGGTATCCTCCTTTGAACGATTCAAGTGGTTTGACTTGGCACATGTTCACGCATGTAGTTGAAACAAAATCAACATAGCCTCCACGATGTTTATATTCATGGTGCTTTATATACTACTCATGCTTGCATTCATTGTTGATTAATTTTAATGCATGTTCATGACTTTTGTTGCTCTCTAGTTGGTCGCTTCCCAGTCTCTTTCTAGCCTTCACTTGTACTAAGCGGGAATACTGCTTGTGCACCCACTTCCATAAACCCCATAGTTATTCCATATAAGTCCACCATATCTTCCTATATGCGGTACTTACCTGCCGTTCCAAGTAAATTTGTATGTTCCAAACTCTAAACATTCAAATGAAATTCTATTTTGTATGCTCGAACAGCTCATGTATCAACTAGAGTTGTCTATATCTTCCATGCTAGGTGGGTTATTCTCATGAAGAGTGGACTCCGCTCATCATTCACGAGAAAATGGCTGGTAACCAGGATACTTAGTCCCATGCTCAAATCAAATCAAAATAATTAAACAAAACTCCCCTAGGACTGTTGTTGGTTTGGACGGTACCCGTTGTTTCGGGTCAGCCGTGGAGTGTGCTTGTTGGTGGTGGGGGGTATAAACTTTACCATTCTGTTTGGGAACCGCCTATAATGTGTGTAGCATGAAAGATATCGAGATCTCTTAGTTGTTATGTTGACAATGAAAGTATACCGCTCAAAATATTATTCATCTCTATTTCGAAAATCGAGCTCTAGCACCTCTACAAATCCCCGCTTTGCTCTGTGAAGGGCCTATCTATTTACTTTTTCGTTGAGTCATCATCCTCCTATTAAAAAGCACCAGTTGGAGACACTGCCGTCATTTGCATGCATTGCTATTAATTTACATTGAGTATAACTGTGACTGGATCTCTTTTACCATGAATTACAATATCTAGTCAGTCCTTGATCTTCAAAGGTGCTCTGCATTTATGTTTTGCTGTCTCAAAAAGGGCTAGCGAGATACCATCTTGTCATATCGTATTATGATCATTTTGAGAAAGTGTTGTCATCTGGGGTTTATTATTATTACTCGCTAGTTGATTATGCCATTGATATGAGTAGATATGAGACCTGAAAGTTATTGTGAATGTGGTTAGTTCATAATCTTTGCTGAAAACTTGAATGTTGGCCTTACATATTTACAACAATAAGAACAAACAATGTTTGTCAAAGTTTTTCTTTATCACTTTCAGTTTATCAACTGAATTGCTTGAGGACAAGCAAATGATTAGGCTTGGGGAGTTGATACGTCTCCAACGTATCAACTTTTTCCAAAACTTTTGCCCTTGTTTTGGACTCTAACTTGCATGATTTGAATGGAACTAACCTGGACTGACGCTGTTTTCAGTAGAACTGCCATGGTAGTATTTTTTGGCAGAAATAAAAGTTCTCGGAATGACCTAAAAATCAATGGAGATTTATTTTGGAATATATAAAAAAATATGTGGAAAGAACCAGACTAGGGGGCCCACACCCTGTCCACGAGGGTGGGGGTGCCCCCTGGGCGCGCCCCTGCCTCGTGGGCCCCCTGGTGCTCCACCGACATCTCCCCCGACTCCATATATTCACTTTCGGGGAGAAAAAAATCAGAGAGAAGGATTCATCGCATTTTACGACATGGAGCCGCCGCCAAGCCCTAATGTCTCTTGGGAGGGCTGATCTCGACTCCGTTTGGGGCTCCAAAGAGTGGAGATCGTCGTCGTCGTTATCATCCACCTTCCTCCATCACCAATTCCATGATGCTCAGCGCCGTGCGTGAGTAATCCCATCGTAGGCTTGCTGGAAGGTGATCGGTTGGATGAGATTTACCATGTAATCGAGTTAGTTTTGTTAGGGTTTGATCCCTAGTATCCATTATGTTCTAAGATTGATGTTACTATGACTTTGACCTGCTTAATGCTTGTCACTAGGGCCCGAGTGCCATGATTTCAGATCTAAACCTATTATGTTTTCATGAATATATGTGAGTTCTTGATCCTATCTTGCAAGTCAATAGTCACCTACTATGTGTTATGATCCGACAACCCCGAAGTGACAATAATCGGGACCACTCTCGGTGATGACCTTAGTTTGAGGAGTTCATGTATTCACTAAGTGTTAATGCTTTGGTCTGGTACTCTATTAAAAGAAGGCCTTAATATCCCTTAGTTTCCAGTAGGACCCCGCTGCCACGAGAGGGTAGGACAAAAGATGTCATGCAAGTTCTTTTCCATAAGCATGTATGACTATATTCGGAATACATGCCTACATTACATTGATGAACTGGAGCTAGTTCTGTGTCACCCTATGTTATAACTATTACATGAGGAATCACATCGGACATAATTATTCATCACTGATCCAATGCCTATGAGCTTTTCACATATTGCTCTTTGCTTAGTTACATTTCCGCTGCTACTGTTACAATCACTACAAAACTGCTACCGTTTACTTTTGCCACTGTTACCGTTACTTCCATACTACTTTGCTACTAAATACTTTGCTGCAGATACTAAGTCTTCTAGGTGTGGTTGAATTGACAACTTAACTTTTAATACTTGAGAGTATTCTTTGGCTCCCCTTGTGTAGAATCAATAAATTTGGGTTGAATACTTTACCCTCGAAGACTGTTGTGATCCCCTACACTTGTGGGTTATCACGCTCTCGGACGCTCGCGCGTGCTTGTCCTTCTGGCGTGAGGAGGAGGATGACTGGCACTGGGCCAGTGGGCTGCACAGTGTTGGGCCGCCAGGTAGACTATCTCTCTCTTCTTTCTATTTTTGTTTCTGTTTTCTATTTCTTTTTTATGTTTTTTATTGAGTTAAAATACTAAATCACTTTATAAAATTCTGCAAACTTTAATGGGCACTATCTTGTTTAAACCGGAGACCCTCACCAAGTTTTAGAATATTTGGAGCTACCAAATTGTTTATAGGAATTAATAACCCCAATTCAAATACAATATGAGTTAATTCAAAAATTCAGAAATGTCCGAGAAATAGGTGCACCATTTTTGGCAGAGGTTTTTAGCCAATTCAAAAATGATGAACTTTTCCGAAGGACATCTTGGGCTCATTGGAAATATTTTTATTTGAACCTAGTTGAATTCATATGATGCTAGGGTTTGAACATCCCAATTCATTTTTTTTTAATTTAAACATGATGCATGCATGATCACAGATGAAACTAACTACAAGGAATTCTAGGGCCGTGACAACTCACCCCACTAAACGAGAATCTCATCCCGAGATTCAAGACGTGAGGTAAGAAGACAGAGGGGATACAAGGCCAACACAATCTTCACGATCCAGGTTGCACTTCATAAGGACATTGATTCGTTGCATCACGTTGATATTGACATCCTCGCTTTCGAGATCTTCATCCACGCAATGACGATAGAAAGTAACCCTACCGAAATCGTTCTTCTTGAAGATCGAGCATGTAAGACCAACTCGAGGAGTGAGACGAAAAAACGTCTCTTGAGCTGAGACACAAAACACACATCAGAGTGATGGAAGGAAGTATATGACGTAGGTTCGAGTCGGTAGGCAAGAATAGAAAGTTGGTGACATGACGCTTCATATCTACCTGAGATTCAGATCCGGTTGGTGACACTACGCTTCATACTCAGCATTTCTGAATAGAAAGTTTACAACACAAATCGACGAGATGATGTTGCGAGAATCTCGGGAGATGAACTATGATAGCAAGCTCCAAAACGTGAGCTAGCTCTGCTACACACATGTTAACAGTTGTCCTAGACAAGCTTAACCACATATTAGTCTTATAATAAAGCACTACCGAGTTCTGGTTGGGAACAATCCTCGAGGATATCAAAGTCCTTACAAAGTCCGGATCTTAGGAAGGAACTTCTTCTCCTTGAGCAAATCAATCAGTCCATAGAGTACCACGCAGATGCATGACTGACTTGGGATAACTCCAGAGGAAGCAACATTGACTTTCTCGAATTCACAGCGGCAACTTGCATCAAATGCTCATGAATTAGAGGAAGTCACTTCTTTTCATCCGAACATATGCTTCATGAATGGGACATGAAGATAATGCCAATAAAAGTTTCCAGCACTAACTTAGATGTTCAACATGGATCATGGACAAGATGAAAATGTTGTCAATGAGCTCAACAACAATTTATCAAGATTTCCATATAGATGGAATTCCATAACTTTGTGAACAAAGTGATATCATTGGTCAGACCAATAGATGTAACGGTGTATGTGACGAAGACACGCACCTAGGATAGGGTACTAGGCCTGACCTAGATGCCCTACCCAAGGGCACTGACCTAGAGTCGAAGACATTTGAAGTCTAAGAAAAGATACCGACTGAAATCACCTCGAAGAACAATCCACTTGACGGCATGTTCCTCTCTGATACTCAAAATCCACTGGACCACAACAGCGTCACTCGATCGACTGAAGAAACTCTCGAAGTACAGAAGACCTAAAGTCATCCTAGTATAGCTACGGTCGGGCATTTACTCTATAGTCTTAAAGGTTATTAGTAGCTAGCGTTACCGGTAATGTCTCTGTCTTAACACTTATTAACCCATGTGTAGCCGAGGGCCAGATGGGTCCTGGTACACTCTATATAAGCCACCCCCTCCTCTAGCACAGGGGTTTGGACCCCTTGTAACTCACATGCATATTCCAGTCGACAAGCCTCCGGGCAACGAGATGTAGGGTTGTCACCTCCTTCGAGACGGACCTGAACTCATAAAACTCTTGTGTACAACCTCGCCGTAGCTAGGGCCTCGCCTCCTCCTATGTACCCCCTATTCTTATTGTCAGACTTACTCCCACGGGAGTTGGTGCCCACCGTGGGGCAGGCATCTTAGCGACTTCTGGTGAGGTTGCAATTTTTTTGATCTCCATCAATATGGTTTCCGGCGGCGGTTTGGCTTTGGGCGACAAGATCCGTCTCGACGCACTTGTCTTTGTCGCCAATGATTGTGCCTGGCTCCAAGAAGCTCCCCTCAATGTCGAGGCCCTACCCATCCACAGGGCAGCTCATTTCCACGCGAGTGCCTGCGACATCCTTTTGTGGCAGCCGTCGACCCAGTATCGGTCGGCCCCGGCCCGCGTCATCTGCTCTCCCTGCTACATGCCGACGCAAGCGGCCTAGAAGGTCGCGGCTCCAGGGGTGGGTGAAACACGCGGTGGCCCGCCAGTCGGCCACCTCTCAAGTTGCGGCCATCGAGCCCGACGAGTCTCTCTACAGGCCATTCGACCTATCGACTGGTTCCGCAGACAGCCTTTTCGAGTGTGGTAGCAGTGACCCTACGGCAGAAGTTCTCATGGTCGACTCGCCCCGCGGCCCGCCTGGATTCCGTCTCGGTGGCGGCAGCGATGGAAGCAGCAGCCTGTCACATGATCATGATGAATATCATCCCCAATCCCTCACTGCGGAGTAGAGGAAGGAGCTGCATCGTCGCAACGAGGAGGCGCTCCATACCCCCATCATTGGAGGGACTTCCGAGGCTCGGGCCTTGGAAGCTACTCGCCTAGCCACTTTGGCTGAGCGCATGCGGCTAGAGAATCTCCAATACTCACTCAACCAATGCGCCCGTCAGCAGATCCCTGAGTCCAGTCGACGACGAAGGAAGTTGTTTCCGCGTGATACTCAGGTATATCGCACTCCGGTACAAAATCTTGCAGCGGCAGCGCGGATAGCAGAGTCAATTCAGCCGTCCCATTCAGAAGCTGGCAAAGGTTTGTTATAGATCAGAGCACTGCTCCAAGCAGTAGTTGAACAAAACTCAGTTGTTTCTCAGTCGCGCAATAGAATCCATAGCAGATATGTGGTTGCGGACACGGTTCAGTCGGCGCATAGCCCAAGATCACCTCCGTGACATGAGAATCGTGGTCATCGTTAGGATCAGTTTCTAGGTCGAGGTCACGGGCAGTATAATCATCAGTTTCCCCATGATGATCGTCGTCGAGTACCTACGCCCCCTCCGAGGTGCAGATCGTACGCGCCCAGCGGTATGATCATAGGCGCCCGTATGGTGATGAGCGTAGAGCTCCGATTGACCCTAGAGAAACTGGATTTGATGCAAGGCCAGTTTTGGTCTAGGGTTTGGTTGACAAAGGCAGAGTGCACAGAGAAGGACAAGATAGAGAACATCTAGATGGCGGCAGGGCTTTTGTTTTTAGGTCGGAGTGTTTCAGTAGAGCCATCTGAGCCGCTGAAATCCTTCCCAACTTCAAAGTAGCAACTGGGGTGAGTAAGCTCACCGGTGAGTGGAAACCCGACACATGGTTCGAAGATTATCGAATGGCCGTGCAGATTGGTGTAGGCAACGATGACGTAGCCATGAACCACCTCCCCCTGATGCTTGAGGGCTCGGCCATGGCCTGGTTGAATCAGTTGGCCCCTGGAAGTATTTACTGTTGGGATGAGTTGGCTTGGGTGTTCATAAAGACATTTGAGGGCACTTGCAAGCGACCAGCCAGGCTGACCGAGCTGCAACGTTGCATCCAGAAACCGAATATAGCTCTGTCAGATTTCATCCAGAGATGGACCAATCTTCATCATACAGTAGAGAATGTGTGTCAGAACACCAAGCAGTTTGCACTTTCAAAGAGGGCGTACGATACAAAGAGCTTAATCTGAAGTTTGGTCGTTCATGAGATATGTTTCTAGGCCGAATGATGGAGATTGCCACTCGGTATGCCAATGGAAAAGAAGAAGATCGACTCTGCATTGGCAAGGAAAAACCAGTCGGACAAGGTCAGGACACTTGAGGTGGAAATTCTGGTCGGAAACAGAAACGTAAAGCTGAAGTGCCAGGTCCCGCTGAAGCATCAGTTCTGAATCAGGGAAAATTCAAAGGAAAACATAAGGGGCCATGGGTGCCCAAAAAAGTGAAAGATTAGTCCGGCAATGATGTTCTGGATTTATCGTGTCACATACATACCAAGAAAGATGAGGAGGGTAATTTGATTCTTCCCAAGCATACCACTCGACAGTGTCGGCTCCTGATTCAGCAGTTCCGAGAGGCACAACCCCTAGAGACGGACTCTGATAAGAAAGAAGAGAAAGAAGAGGATGATGGTTAGCCCCATGTGAATGCTACTTTGGTGATTTTTGCTGACTTAGAAAGCAAAATTTGACTGAACGTCATTAACAGATAAGTGAAGATGGTTGCTCCGGTAACTACGACGTATTTAAAATGATCGAAAATTCCCATCACATTCGACCAGTCCTACCACCCGGCGCACGTTGCTACCCACGGGCAGGAAGCGTTGGTAGTCGACCCAGTCATTGGGGGCACGCGGCTGACCAAGGTTCCCATGGATGGTGGCAGTGGATTGAACATTCTGTATGTTGAGACCCTTCGAAGGATGGGAATTACGATGTCTAAACTCATTGAGAGCAACATGCGATTCAATGAAGTCATCCCAGGAAAGAAAGTGGATTCACTCGGTCAGATCACTCTTGATGTGGTTTTCGGTGATTCAAAGAATTACCGCAAGGAAAAGTTGGCATTTGAGGTGGTGGATTTCACAGTGCCTACCATGCTATTCTAGGCAGGACCTCATATGCCCGTTATATGGCTCGACCGTGTTATGTATATCTCAAGTTGAAGACGCCTGGTCCCAGAGACGTGATCACAGTCACAGGAAATAGGCAAAGAGCAGAAGTGTGCCTCCAGAAGGGCCCAAAGATCACCGACGAATAGGTGGCAGCAGTAGAAATGGAAGAATATCAGAAGAATGCAGATCCGGGTGATTTGTTGTGAGCCAAGAAGCCTGCTTCAGAGTTCGCATTTCAGTCGGCGGGAGAGACAAAGCCTGTACATATTCACTCGACTGATCCCAATGCTGCTCCGACTCACATCTCAACAACACTCGATAGCAAATAGGAAGAAGCGCTCATCCAGTTCCTCCGTGAGAACTAGGAAACCATCTGACATGTCGTGTGTACCTAGGGAACTGGCAGAGCACCGTTTGTGAGTCGACCCAAAAGTAAAACCCGTTAATGAACATCTTCGTCGGTCCGCCGTAGAGAAGAGGAAGGCAACTGGCGAAGAGGTAGCTCGGCTTTTGGCAGCTGAGTTAATCCGCGAGATATACCACTCCAAGTGGATCGCCAATGTTTTCATGGTCCCCAAGAAAGATAATTCACTCTGTATGTGTATCGATTTCAAGCACATCAATCAGGCCTGCCTGAAAGATCACTTCCCTCTCCCACGCATCGACCAGATTGTCGACTCAACTGTGGGATGTCAGAGTCTGTCCTTTTTGGACGCATATTCCAGGTACCATGAGATCCGACTGTATGGACCCGATGAGATAAAAACGGCCTTCATCAGTCCATTCGGGTGCTTTTGTTATGTTACCATGCCCTTGGTCCTCAAGAATGTTGGTGCCATGTTCATGCGCATGATTCGGAAGTGCCTGCTCACTCAAATCAGTCGAAACATGGAGGCATACATGGACGATATTGTGGTCAAGTCGCGTAAAGGTTCTGACCTGCTGACTGACCTCGCTGAAACATTTGCCAACTTAAGAAGATATGATATCAAGCTCGATCCATCGAACTGCACATTCAGAGTCCCGGGCGGAAAATTACTCGGGTTTTTCATTTCCGAATGAGGGATCGACGCACACCCCGAAAGGATTGGAGCAATTCTCCGAATGAAACGCCCTGTGCGTGTGCATGATGTTCATAAGCTTACTGGTTGCTTGGCTGCATTGAGTCGATTCATCTCTCGTCTCGGTGAAAAGGCATGACCTCTTTACCGACTGATGAATAAATCTAACAATTCCGAGTGGACTCCCAAATCCGAAACAGCGTTTGCGGAGCTCAAAGCACTGCTTTCCACCTAGCCGGTGCTTGCTGCCCCAGTCAACAAAGAGCCTCTATTGTTATATATTGCAGCCACTGGACAAGTCGTTGGCACAGTTCTTAAAATCGAGTGGGAAGAAGAAGGCAAAGCCCATAAGGTTCAACGCCCAGTTTATTGTATTTCTGTAGTCTTGACTTCGTCCAGGAAAAGGTTTCCGCATTACCAGAACCTTGTCTACGTGATTTATTTGACCATGAAGAAAGTTGCACACTACTTAGCAGACCACTCTGTTTCTATCGTCAGCGATGCTCCATTATCAGAAATTCTGAACAACTAATGCCACCAGTCGAGTGGCCAAATGGGTGATTGAACATCTTCCTTTAGATATCAAGTTCGAAGCAAAGAAAGCAATCAAATCACAGGCAATAGCAGATTTTCTTGCCGAGTTGATTGAACAGCAGCAACCGACTCATGTTCATCCAGATCATTGGACCATGTCCTTTGATGGGTCCAAGATGTTGAACAGGTCTGGTGCTAGAGTAGTCCTGGTATCCCCAAGAGGTGATAAGCTCAGTTATGTCTTCCAGATTCACTTCGACTCCTCAAACAATGTGGTTGAGGATGAAGCACTTCTTTATGGGTTGCGTATGGCCATGTCACTCGGTGTCCGTCGGCTGATGGTCTTGTAATGCCCAGGATGGGACTATATCTCCTACGTGTCGAGGCACGACTTAAAGATATAAGCCCATTCTGGAATGATCGCAAGTTTTGGTATCTTTGCACGACTCATGTAAAAGAGGGATTAAATTGCAAAAGGAGATAGTTGGCTTACACTCGCCACTTCACAGAATACATTACATAAGCAAAACATCGTTCAAAACATCACAACCCGACTACGGGCGACGATCCAAAAGAAAGATACCAAAACATAAAGCCACAGGTCTAGATCGAATCCTAGTAGAAACCACTACTGATCGTCGAAAACGTCACAAGCATACGGCCACTCTCTTCATCGAGCTCGCAGGGAAGCTCTGAACCAGCTCCTGCTTCAAACTCGGCTGAACCTGCATCTGGTGTTGTAGTAACTGTGAGCCACGAGGACTCAGCAATCCCATAACCATGGGTATCAAGACTAGCAAAGCTTTGCGGGTAGGAAGAGGTAAAGTGGTGAGGTTGCAGTAGCGGCTAAGCATAATATGGTGGCTAACTTACGAGTACAAGAATAAGATGAGCATCTACGCAAACGGTCGCAACTAGTAGTGATCGCTAAAGATCCTGAACTACATACGAATCAAATATAACCCCACCGTGTTCTCTTCTCAAATTGAAAAGAGACAGTCACGGTTACTCACACAGTTGTGTGTTTTACTTCGGATCCTCTGCCAAGTTTTCTACAACCGTACATTAACAAATTCCAATCTGCCACATAACCGCGGGCACGGCTTTCAAAAGATTATAACCCTGCAGGGGTGTCCCAACTTAGCCCATCACAAGCTCTCACGATTAGCTGAAGTGATAAATATAATAGCATCACCCCTTATCTTAGGGAAATCCGATCAGGCTCGGCATCCCGGTGCACAAGACATTTCGACAATGGTAAAACAAGTCCAGCAAGACCTCCCGGCGTGCTGACACCCTGATAGTAGCCGCGCGTATCTCGTCTCAGGCCACGTCCGGATGGGCGATTATACAGGTTTATATCAATCCTCGAGTTTCCTCGTGGTGACCCCGCAGAACCCGCGTTTGGGACCAACACCATCAGCACTGGCCCCCCCTATTATGTAGAATTAAGAACCCGGGGACATGACCCCCTATGCAATTAATTAGTTAATTAAGTTGTTATTATGAGCAAATTAAAACCAATGTTGGGCCTTGCTGGAGGAGTTTTATTCAAAGTCGAACTGTCAAGGGGTCCCCATCCACCCATCGTGTAAGGAACGCAAAATCAAGGAACATAATGCCAGTTTATCGGCGCCTAAGGTGGCATGAGTGGAACAAAACACCGAGCAAAAGGCCAAGCCTTCCACCCATGCCCAGTATATATGTGTGTTAATAATGATAATAATAGATATTGTGATATTCCAACAACAAGTTCCCACCTGGAACGATCTTCATCTTCACCTGCAACTAACAACGCTATAAGAGGGGCTGAGCAAGCGGGTAACATAGCCAAACAGTGGTTTTGCTAGGAAGGTTTCAAAGATTAGAGGTTTCATGGCAACAAGGAGAGGCTGACATAAAAGATGGGTAGCGCGACATGTAACGACAGCATCGAGACAACTAAGCATGGCAATGGTAGTAAAGGTATCCAAGGGTATGATCATCTTGCCTGGAATTCCGTAAGGAAGAAGAACGGATCCATGAAGAAGACGAAGAAGAAGCCTCACAACTCCGGAACGAAACCGAAGCTAACAAGAGAAGCAACCGGAAAGAAGCAAACAACACGGTAAACACACAATCATAAACATGGCATACGATGCACATCCAAGTATGATGCATGTCCGATTTAAATATGCATGGCATGGCAAAGTACACAAACAAACACTACAAGTTAAGTGGAGCTCAATATGCAACGAGTTGCATATTGACGAAACACCACATTTTTAATTATTTAATTGACTCTCGTTTATTTACAAGACAAGGTTAAATGTTTTTAACATAGCAAGAGGTGAAGCAAAAGTAAACTACACTATCTAGTCATTTTAAATGAGGCCGGAATGACAAACAACAATTCCGGAAAAACCCCATGAGCATGTTTAGCAATTTTAAGCAAACAACAAATTAAACATTTTTAATGTTGTTAACATGATGCGGATGACAAGATCAAGTTCATGCAATTTATTAAAAGGGGACATGAAGAGATATGAGGCACTTGTCACCGTGGTGGAAAGAAAGGGTGCCACGGCAATGATCCGAAAATGATGCAACGGAACATCTCGGTTCCGGTAACTCGTTGAGAGACCGGTGCAAAAGAAAGGTGGCAGAGAGCAAGTCGAACAAGATGATGGGGTGCTCCTGGCTTCCGGGTTCCCACGGGTCGACGACAAAAGAGGGGCACAACGGCCGCGGCGCAAACAAGGGATACATCTCATACAACATAACATGGATCCGTTCACGGGCGTCGTCTCAGGGTTATACCATCGAAGCATTCGTTCTCGGAGGGGTTCGAGTCATCGAGGGACGTAGTGGAAGTAGACGTTCCGTAGAGGTACTTGACGGTTCCGATGGCTCCGGGCGTCGAGGTACTTGATGTCCGTCTTTTCCACAGGGACCTCGAGGTTCTACGGTAGTCGTTCACGGTCGTCAGTAGGGGTACTTGTCGCATCGCCATGTGTAGTTGAACTTGGGCATCGGAGAGGAACTTGTTCATGTAGTAGTCGTTCACGTTCGTCTTGTCGTGGTACTTGCCGACGGGGTCCTTGTCGAGTCGTCGTTGACGTAGGGGTACACGTTTATGTAGGGGTACTTGCAGTCTCGCGTGGTCGTACACGGGTCTTGTGTAGAGGTACTTGACTCGGAGTCCGGGTCTTCTAGCTGTGAACTTGGCATCACCGGAAACGTGTGGAGGCAGCACGAGCTGCTGGTCGAGGGGACATGGTAGATCGAGGCAGCAGCGGGCGCTCGTCTCCTGCTCGAAGCAGAGGCAAGGCCGACGGCACAGGGCGCGGTGGCGCGTGGAAGCGCTGACGGGGTGCAGCAAGGAGCCGCTCGTGGCCGCGGGGCTGCTTCCCTCGGCGAGCAAGATGGAGGCGCGTAGGGGAAGGAAGAGCTTGGGACGCGGCAGCCCCTGGCCGCGGGAACAAGACACGGGCGTGGCCAGCTGCTGGACGCAGGGAGGGAGGAGCTGCGGTGGCCGCGGCGCTACTCGAGGGGCGCTGGAGATCGACGGGGAGGGTGACCATGGCTAGGCGCGGCGACGGTCGAAGGAGGAGAGGAGCGCGGGCGCTGTCGCCTGTAGAGGAGGGGGCGCTCCTGGCCGGGAGGACGAGGTTGCGGCCTGGCCTAGAGACGGAGGGCGTGGCCGCTGCGGCCTGGCTGGCCTCGGGCCCAGGAGGGGCGACCTGGAGGCGAGGGAGCGAGGGCTTGGGGCGAGGGAGGCCTTGGTGCTCGAGGGTGGCGACCGGCGCCCTGGGAATCGGGGAGAGGGAGTCGAGGGAGCGAGGTGCTGGCCTTGGCGATCGAGGAGGCTGGGGATCGAGTGCGTGAGGGAGATGGGGACGAGGGGCTGGAGAGGTGCGGCGGCTGGGAGGGTCGAGGGAGGAGCGCTGGCTCGGGCTAGGGTTTAGATGGGGGCGCGGCTGAGGGATGGGCCTGAACGGCCTAGTGGGCTGCTAGCAGGCCTAGAGGCCTGGGAAGGCAGGTGCGGCTGGGCCCCTCCTTCCTTTTGTTTCTTAAGCAGAAATAAAAATAGAGAGGGATCAAAATATTAAGAATAGAGGCCATGAATCAAGAAATAATTGATGGAACATTTTTCTAAGGCTTTAAGGAATATTACCAACCCAACAAAAACTGGTTCCAACAAAAAAATAGGGAAGTGCAAACCAAAATTATTTAGCTTGTCTTAAAGGAGTTGAAAGGAGACTAGACTTTAGGAGGAGCCTCGATACAACGGTAAAGAATTATAGACAAGGTAGGAGGGAAACTTGGAGTGAAATAGGCATGGGGAAAATATGCAAGTTGTTGGGTTAATTCCACACAAATGGAATATTTAATTATAATAGCTCCATAATATTAGGAGGATATGTTATAAAGAGAAGACACTCTTCCCTCGATTTAAATGGACCGAAGGTCCACACGATTTATTTAGGTTGAGATGCAAAGATTAATGACATGATGGCATGATGACATGATGCAAAGCAAAAATAAATAAAGCAAGCACAAAGAAGCACACGGAAGAACCCGGAACATCTGGAATCTTCTGGAATCCTCTGGGACGTCGGTCTTCGGGCGTCACAACTCTCCCACACTAACAGAGGATCTCGACCCGAGATCCTAGAGATAGCACCGGATAAAAACGGAAGAGGAAGAGGTAAAACAAAGTTGCTTCTTGGACAAACGAGTGAAACCACGAACCTGAGAGGTAGAACAATCTTGAAAGGAAGAAAAGAATTGAGATGAACAAATATTAAAACTCCGTTAGAAAAGAGGAACAAGGAGCATTATGAGAACCTTGTAGGTTGAAAGACATGAAACAAGAGCTTACGAACCAAAAGAATATGAAACTGCAACGGTATAGCCAAGGAATAAGAATGACATAATTTGGACAGCACTCCGACTGAAAATGGAAGGAATTAACAAGAACTTGAGGAGATGGGAAGATACTTGATGAAATTAACAACACACTGCCTCCGAAACAATTGAAAGAATGGCACAGGGGGTAAGAAGGATTCAGACAGCACTCCGGTTGAAAAGAGAGGCAAACTTGAAAAGATGAGAGAACTAGAATGGAGGACACAACACTCCGGTTAATTGATAAAAGAGAAAGAACATGACAACTTCTCCAACGAATGAATTGAAAGAGCATCTTTACGAAGAAGGGTTGAACGGAGTTGATTTAAAAAAATCAATAACGAAAACGAATAAGATTGATGTGGGCTTATGGAAAACATCTCAAAATTATGAGGTGACAACCAGCCACTAACGGAAAACAATTAATTGGATTGAGATCAACAAGGAGACGATAAACTTATTTCACCGGAATGATAAATGAAGAACTTGGGTCATTTATAAGCACCATAATAGCAACAATTCTCAGGTAAAGCTTTTAGGTGAAATACAACCGAAGATGACTCCAACGAATAATTGAAGGGTTAAAAAGATCTCTTGAACAAGGAAAATGATGGTTTTAAATATCCCATTCCTGACAACTTGTGAATCATGAAACATGAAGGAAAATTGTCAAAAATAACATAACACCGTCTCAAACAATAAGGTAGAAAGAATTACACTTGGAAGGCATGATGAAGAATGCTTGAGCTCCAACAAGAATCTTGATGAAGACTTCGAGGATGAATTAAATGATGAAGAACCACCATGAGAACTCCGGTAATGAAAGCATGAGAAGTGAAAGATGAAAGAATAAGATTCAAGGCCTGCGATGAATTAGATGGAGCTTGAAATGATATAATTGAAATAACTTGGAACTCCGGAAAACAAGATGAACAACTTAGGACCTAGATTTATTCCTCATGAATAAACTTTAAACGAAGGGATTAACCCACTTGGATGAAATAAGAATAAGAATTATGTTATGCATATCCTTCACCAATTTAAATTGGCGACAAGCAATGGATTTGGCACACTACTTATTCTCGTTGCAAGGAATTAAATAGAGATCTAGTACAACCTTGGATAAATCTTCAACGAAGCACCGGTAGGATTGTGAAAAGAACAAATGAATTAAAACGATAACAACGGAAGGGTAATCTTGAAAGAACCACCGTAAAAATATGGAGACGAACGAAGAGACATCAATGAAGAATATTTGGAGGACGAAGTTGAAAACTGAGAACGAAGAAATATTCTGAAATGATGGCCTTCGGAGGATCACAAAGAAAAGAATTCATGAAATGCTTCGGATGGTTATGAAAATAATTCCTCACAATCGGAACAATAATGAGGATGGCAAGAAGCTAGAAGCACGAATCTTGGAAGAACGGATAAGGATTCAAGAGGAACTCGTCTTCGGTCCTCAAATCTGAGAAGACGATGAGATACACCACCGTGAATTGTATAGGCACTCCGAATGAAGAATTAAAAGGTTGAACCAACGAAGAAAAGAATTTGAAAGCGGTTCTGGAGAAGGCATGTAATTAATGGAAATCATTCATACGTCACAATTTGAAAGAATTTGAGTATAACTCCAGAAAAATTAGAAGAGTCAGGTAAGATTCTGGAAAAAGACCTGTGGGTTAGGGCCCACTCAAAGAAACCACCGTTGAAAAAGATTGCTGAAGAGATATTGCACCGGTAGAATTAAATGGCTTGAATAAGATGATAGTCCTCAAAATAGCTTGAACGGATTAAGAATGGAATTATGAATCTTCAGCACTCCGGATATGAATAGCAAGAGGAGAATGGTTGATTGGCGCACCCGAATAAGAAAGCATTGTGAAATGAGGAAAAGGATAAGATCAACACCAAAATGTTGAATTACATCCACCGGCAGAATTTGAGAACAAAAGAATGATGAACTTGGAGCTCTTGAGCATCTTCATGATAAATCACCGGATAAGAACATTGAAGGAAATGAATGAAGAAACATCACATGAATAAAATGGATATTTGATTAAGATTTCTGGCTCCAAGAAGAAAAGGGAGGGAGGGCGGGGAAACAAAGACAACTTGGGATGAATGAAACAGACAAATCGTCGGATTTCTCAACGGCGTCCGTATGGAATAACTTGAAGAGAAGGCACACCGGTTGAAAAGGATGAACATGACCATCTTGATGATCAAGAAGAATTAGCACTCCCATAGAAATATGAGAACACCGATTAAGAAAGGTATGGAATCAACACTTGACATCGAAGCAACTCGAATACCAGAATGAAAACAAAACAAAGGATAGATATGTTGCAACATAATCTTCACAATATCATTCGACAGAGAATTGAACGAATGAATTACGTCGGTACATCAACTTGTCGAGTAGCCACTTGGAAGAACAAAAGATAAATAAAAGCAACAAGGAGCAGAAGAACAAATACACGATAGAAGCTTCGTTCCACATATTCGTGCTGAAAGCTCATGGAACGTGTTACAAAAGGGTTTTGCAATCCCCGGATCAGCATAGACAAGGACCCTTTAAGATGCAACTCCCGATTGGAACAAGCCCATAAAACCACTTCACTCAATGTAGAACCCCGAACTTCATATCATGCACTCGTTGGAAGAATGCCTAGAACTACTAGATGAACCCACCTATTAATTTCCGAAAGCTTCCAGTTATGCAATCAGGTGTTGGGGATACAGGGGAAGCACCGCGCACTCAACTCTAAACCTACATCCAGCTGTATCCATCCTTCAACACATAACCAGTCTTTCTCGGAAACCGTTTACCTCGGACCTTCGAAACGCATCTACTATACAAGCTATGGCAATACTCTCGAATTACCTCCCCAGTACTGGGTGATGTCGGGGTTATCTTGCCACTAATCTCATAGGAGAGTTTTCGATGTCGGTCGTCTTAAGTATTCTAGAACTGCCGCGATATGTTTGTGACGACAACACCTCGGAGCTCAACTCCCCGGGACACTGCCACAACCCCTAGTGTCAGGAGGCATCGAGAACAATGTTCTTGTCACAAACACATCGGAACAATCCAAACAATACTCGCGAGATCCTAAAAAAAATTTGGTGCAATTTTTGAGAGTAGAAGAGGCAAGAGTAATCGTCAGGAGTCCTCACTAGAGTGAAAAGGGATGAGGAGCAAAATAAATCCTACTCTCCGATATATATAGGACTCAAAACATTTTCAAGTATGTGCCTAGACTCAACCGTCAACGATTCGATCAATCGGTGGGGGCTTCTAGGTCGGAGAAGGCTCTGAATACCAACTTGTAATGCCCAGGATGGGACTATATCTCCTACGTGTCGACGCACGACTTAAAGATATAAGCCCATTCTGGAATGATCGCAAGTTTTGGTATCTTTGCACGACTCATGTAAAAGAGGGATTAAATTGCAAAAGGAGATAGTTGGCTTACACTCACCACTTCACACAATACATTACATAAGCAAAACATCGTTCAAAACATCACAACCCGACTACGGGCAACGATCCAAAAGAAAGATACCAAAACATAAAGCCACAGGTCTAGATCGAATCCTAGTAGAAACCACTACTGATCATCAAAAACGTCACAATCATACGGCCACTCTCTTCATCGAGCTCCCAGGGAAGCTCTGAACCAGCTCCTGCTTCAAACTCGGCTGAACCTGCATCTGGTGTTGTAGTAACTGTGAGCCACAAGGACTCAGCAATCCCATAACCATGGGTATCAAGACTAGCAAAGCTTTGTGGGTAGGAAGAGGTAAAGTGGTGAGGTTGCAGCAGCGGCTAAGCATAATATGGTGGCTAACTTACGAGTACAAGAATAAGATGAGCATCTAAGCAAACGGTCGCAACTAGTAGTGATCGCTAAAGATCCTGAACTACATACGGATCAAACATAACCCCACCGTGTTCTCTTCTCAAAGTGAAAAAAGACAGTCACGATTACTCACACAGTTGTGTGTTTTACTTCGGATCCTCTGTCAAGTTTTCTACAACCGGACATTAACAAATTCCAATCCGCCACATAACCGTGGGCACAGCTTTCGAAAGATTATAACCCTGTAGGGGTGTCCCAACTTAGCCCATCACAAGCTCTCACGATTAGCTGAAGTGATAAATATAATATCATCACCCCTTATCTTAGGGAAATCCGATCAGGCTCGACATCCCGGTGCATAAGACATTTCGACAATGGTAAAACAAGTCCAGCAAGACCTCCCGGCGTGCCGACACCCTGATAGTAGCCGCGCGTATCTCGTCTCAGGCCACGTCCGGATGGGCGATTCTACAGGTTTATATCAATCCTCGAGTTTCCTCGTGGTGACCCCGTAGAACCCCCGTTTGGGACCAACACCATCAGCACTGGCCCCCCTGTTATGTAGAATTAAGAACCCAGGGACATGACCCCCTGTGCAATTGATTAATTAATTAAGTTGTTATTATGAGCAAATTAAAACCAATGTTGGGCCTTGCTGGAGGAGTTTTATTCAAAGTCGAACTGTCAAGGGGTCCCCATCCACCCATCGTGTAAGGAACGCAAAATCAAGGAACATAATGCCGGTTTATCGGCGCCTAAGGTGGCATGAGTGGAACAAAACACCGAGCAAAAGGCCAAGCCATCCACCCATGCCCAGTATATAGATGTGTTAATAATGATAATAATAGATATTGTGATATTCCAACAACAAGTTCCCACCTGGAACGATCTTCATCTTCACCTGCAACTAACAACGCTATAAGAGGGGCTGAGCAAGCGGGTAACATAGCCAAACAGTGGTTTTGCTAGGAAGGTTTCAAAGATTAGAGGTTTCATGGCAACAAGGAGAGGCTGACATAAAAGATGGGTAGCGCGACATGTAACGACAGCATCGAGACAACTAAGCATGGCAATGGTAGTAAAGGTATCCAAGGGTATGATCATCTTGCCTGGAATTCCGCAAGGAAGAAGAACGGATCCATGAAGAAGACGAAGAAGAAGCCTCACAACTCTGGAACGAAACCGAAGCTAACAAGAGAAGCAACCGGAAAGAAGCAAACAACACGGTAAACACACAATCATAAACATGGCATACGATGCACATCCAAGTATGATGCATGTCCGATTTAAATATGCATGGCATGGCAAAGTGCACAAACAAACACTACAAGTTAAGTGGAGCTCAATATGCAACGAGTTGCATATTGATGAAACGCCACATTTTTAATTATTTAATTGACTCTCGTTTATTTACAAGACAAGGTTAAATGTTTTTAACATAGCAAGAGGTGAAGCAAAAGTAAACTACACTATCTAGTCATTTTAAATGAGGCCGGAATGACAAACAACAATTCCAGAAAAACCCCATGAGCATGTTTAGCAATTTTAAGCAAACAACAAATTAAACATTTTTAATGTTGTTAACATGATGCGGATGACAAGATCAAGTTCATGCAATTTATTAAAAGGGGACATGAAGAGATATGAAGCACTTGTCACCGTGGTGGAAAGAAAGGGTGCCACGGCAACGATCCGAAAATGATGCAACAGAACATCTCAGTTCCGGTAACTCGTTGAGAGACCGGTGCAAAAGAAAGGTGGCGGAGAGCGAGTCGAACAAGATGATGGGGTGCTCCCGGCTTCTGGGTTCCCACGGGTCGACGACAAAAGAGGGGCACAACGGCCGCGGCGCAAACAAGGGATACATCTCATACAACATAACATGCATCCGTTCACGGGCGTCGTCTCAGGGTTATACCTTCGAAGCTTTCGTTCTCGGAGGGGTTCGAGTCGTCGAGGGACGTAGTGGAAGTAGACGTTTCGTAGAGGTATTTGACGGTTCCGATGGCTTCGGGCGTCGAGGTACTTGATGTCCGTCTTTTCCACGGGGTCCTCGAGGGTCTACGGTAGTCGTTCACGGTCGTCGGTAGGGGTACTTATCGCATCGCCATGTGTAGTTTATCTTGGGCATCGGAGAGGAACTTGTTCATGTAGTAGTCGTTCACGTTCGTCTTGTCGTGGTACTTGCCGACGGGGTCCTTGTCGAGTCGTCGTTGAAGTAGGGGTACACGTTTATGTAGGGGTACTTGCGGTCTCGCGTGGTCGTACACGGGTCTTGTGTAGAGGTACTTGACTCGGAGTCCGGGTCTTCTAGCTGTGAACTTGGCATCACCGGAAACGTGTGGAGGCAGCACGAGCTGCTGGTCGAGGGGACATGGTAGATCGAGGCAGCAGCGGGCGCTCGTCTCCTGCTCGAAGCAGAGGCAAGGCCGACGGCACAGGGCACGGTGGCGCGTGGAAGCGCTGACGGGGTGCAGCAAGGAGCCGCTCGTGGCCGCGGGGCTGCTTCCCTCGGCGAGGAAGATGGAGGCGCGTCGGGGAAGGAAGAGCTTGGGACGCGGCAGCCCCTGTCCGCGGGAACAAGGCACGGGCGCGGCCAGCTGCTGGACGCAGGGAGGGAGGAGCTGCGGTGGCCGCGGCGCTGCTCGAGGGGCGCTGGAGATCGACGGGGAGGGCGACCATGGCGAGGCGCGGCGACGGTCGAAGGACGAGAGGAGCGTGGGCGCTGTCGCCTGTAGAGGAGGGGGCGCTCCTGGCCGGGAGGACAAGGCTGCGGCCTGGCCTAGAGACGGAGGGCGTGGCCGCTACGGCCTGGCTGGCCTCGGGCCCAGGAGGGGCGACCTGGAGGCGAGGGAGCGAGGGCTTGGGGCGAGGGAGGCCTTGGCGCTCGAGGGTGGCGACCGGCGCCCTGGGAATCGGGGAGAGGGAGTCGAGGGAGCGAAGCGCTGGCCTTGGCGATCGAGAAGGCTGGGGATCGAGTGCGTGAGGGAGATGGGGATGAGGGGCTGGAGAGGTGCGGCGGCTGGGGGGTCGAGGGAGGAGCGCTGGCTCGGGCTAGGGTTTAGATGGGGGCGTGGCTGAGGGATGGGCCTGAACGGCCTAGTGGGCTGCTAGGAGGCCTAGAGGTCTGGGAAGGCAGGTGCGCCTGGGCCCCTCCTTCCTTTTGTTTCTTAAGCAGAAATAAAAATAGGGAGGGATCAAAATATTAAGAAAAGAGGCCATGAATCAAGAAATAATTGATGGAACATTTTTATAAGGCTTTAAGGAATATTACCAACTCAACAAAAAATGGTTCCAACAAAAAAATAGGGAAGATGCAAACCAAAATTATTTAGCTTGTCTTAAAGGAGTTGAAAGGAGACTACACTTTAGGAGGAGCCTCGATACAACGATAAAGAATTATAGACAAGGTAGGAGGGAAACTTGGAGTGAAATAGGCATGGGGAAAATATGCAAGTTTGTTGGGTTAATTCCACACAAATGGAATATTTAATTATAATAGCTCCATAATATTAGGAGGATATGTTATAAAGAGAAGACACTCTTCCCTCGATTTAAATGGACCGAAGGTCCACACGATTTATTTAGGTTGAGATGCAAAGATTAATGACATGATGGCATGATGACATGATGCAAAGAAAAAATAAATAAAGCAAGCACAAAGAAGCACACGGAAGAACCCGGAACATCTAGAATCTTCTGGAATCTTCTGGGACGTCGGTCTTCGGGCGTCACAGGTCTACGGCAACTCAGATTTGGTGGTCAATCAGGTAATGAAGGAATGGGATGTCTGGAGCCCTACCATGACTGGTTACTGCAATGAACTAAGAAAGTTAGAGAAGAAATTTGAAGGGTTGGAGCTCCACCACATACCCCGACTCAAGAATCATGTAGCTGATGATCTGGCAAAGATAGGCTCCACTCGGAAGTCTATTCCCAGTAATGTGTTCTTGGAGCATCTCCATACCCCATCAGTCCAAGAAGATCCCTTTATAGAAGAGCCCCCACAACCGATAAGTGCAACCATTCCAAGTGAGATTGAAGTTCCAGCAGTAGTCAACTTGATCATGGAGGTTTTAGTGATCACTCCCGACTGGACGGTTCCATATATTGCATACCTGCTCAGGCAGGAACTGCCCGAGGATAAAGATGAAGCCAGCCAGATCGTCCGCAGATCCAAAGCCTTCACCGTGATAAGTTGACAGCTTTATAGAGAAAGTGTTACAGGAGTTACTCAATGTTCCATCTCTGTAGAAGAAGGTCTACTGATCTTAAATGAAATTCACTCGGGGACATGTGGTCACCACGCGTCCTCTCGGACCATCGTGGCCAAAGCATACCGAGCAGGTTTTTACTGGCCGCATGCAAATGAGATGGCTAAAGATATAGTCGACAAGTCCGAAGGTTGCTAGTTTTACTCAAACATGTCTCACAAGAATGCATCTGCCTTGAAAACTATTCCACTCATGTGGCCTTTTGCAGTTTGGTGGTTAGACATGGTTGGACCTTTCAAGACCAGCAGAAGCGGATTCACTCACTTGCTCGTAGCAGTCGACAAGTTCACCAAGTGGATCGAAGCCAAGCCTATCAAGAATCTTGACTCAAGCACAGCCATCAGTTTCATCAGAGAGCTAGTATTCCGATATGGAGTCCCTCGCAGCATTATCACAGACAACGGCTCAAACTTGGATTCTGATGAGTTTAGGGCATTTTGCACTTCCCAAGGCACTCGGGTCTATTACGCGTTAGTTGCACACTCACAGTAAAATGGGAAGGCAGAAAGAGCAAATGGTTTGATCTTGCAAGGGCTAAAACCCCGACTGATGTGCGACCTCAAGCACGCGGCTGGAGCTTGGGTAACTGAGTTGCCATCTGTTCTGCGAGGATTGAGAACAACTCCTAACCAGTCGACTGATCAAACCCCTTTCTTCATGGTATATGGAGCTAAAGCCGTGCTTCTGAGTGATTTGCTACACAATGCCCCTCAAGTCAAACTCTTCTCGGAAGCTGAAGCAGAGCAAGCACGCCAAGACGCCATTGATCTCCTAAAAGAAGAACAAGAAATGGCTCTGATCCGGTCGACCATCTATCAGCAAGACCTGCGTCGATTCCATGCCCGAAATATCAGAGGTCAAGCATTTCAGGAAGGAGACCTTGTACACGGAGTACACCAAAAACGGCCTCACAAGCTTGCCTCGACCTAGGAAGGGCCCTTCATCATCACCAAGGTGCTCCACAATGAAGCGTACCACTTTTACAACATAGCCAAGAAAGAAGACAAGCCATGCTCGTGGAATGCGGATCCACTCCGCCGTTTTTATTCCTAAACACTCAGATCGACAAGTTGTAATAAGAATCCTTTGGATTGCTTATCAAAGACATGATTTTCGCAGTATCATTAATGATCATTTTCACATAAGCATGGATGTTCAAATCCCCAAGTGGGTGGCTTAGCCGCGAATCCAATTCTCCTAAGTTTCAAAAACACTCCGAGTGAAGATCAACCCTCTCACTCAGGGGCTTAGCTGTGATCCCATACTCGCCTAACTTTCAAAAACACTCCAAGTGAAGAGAAACCCTCTCACTCGGAGGCTTAGTTGCGATCCCGTATTTGCCTAAGTTTCAAAAACACTCCTAGTGAAGAGCAACCCTCTCACTCGGGGGCTTAGCTGCGATCCCATACTCGCCTAAGTTTCAAAAACACTCCGAGTGAAGAGCAATCCTCTCACTCAGAGGCTAAGTTGCGATCCTGTACTCGCCTAAGTTT